>CM042690.1:330296642-330896642 GCA_023614405.1 Avena insularis | reverse complement strand
AAACAACCTAGCATTCTCATAGGCTTCACTTCTAAATTCATCTAAAGCATGAATATCTAATAAACGCTTCTCCCTTGCTGCTTTAAGATCATAATTTAGGTTCTTGATTTCCCAAAAAGCTTTGTGTTCCAATTATAAAGGTAAATGGCATGCATTACCGTACACCATCTTATAAGGTGTTATACCCATTGGATTTTTAAACGCAGTACAGTATGCCCATAGAGTGTGATTTAACTTGTATGACCAATCTTTTCTTGATTTGTCAACTGTCTTCTTGAGTATGGTCTTCAATTCTCTATTTGAGAGTTCCACTTGACCACTGGTTTGGGGATGATATGGGGAAGAAACGCGTGAGTTACTCCATATTTGCCAAGGATTTCCCTGAAAGTTACTTTCATAAAATGAGAACCACCGTCAGTAATTAAAAATCTAGGAACTCCAAACCTGGGGAATATGACATCCTTGATCATCTTCACTGAGGTGGCTGCATCTGCATGATTAGTTGGCATAGCTTCAACCCATTTAGTAACATAGTCAACAGCAACAAGAATATGAGTATAACTATTCGACTTTAGAAATGGTCCCATGTAATCCATTCCCCATACATCAAAGGGTTCAATTATGAGACTATAATTCATTTCTATTTCTTGTCTCCTACCTATATTACCTCTTCTTTGGCAAGCATCGCAGAATTCCACATACCTGTGTGCATCCTTGAGCAAAGTGGGCCAATAGAATCCCGATTGAAGTACCTCTGTGGCAGTTCTCTTACCTGCATGATGCCCTCCATACGGACTGTCATGACAAGCTTTTAATATCGCATTCATTTCATGGTTAGGAACACACTTCCGAATCATTCCGTCAGGTCCATGATGATATAGATACGGATCATCCCAAAAGTAATATTTAAGATCATTAAAGAATTTCATCCTTTGATTTCTTAACATACAAGGAGGTATAAATTTTGTTGCTAGATAATTAACATGATCCACATACTACGGATTAGCAATTTCAACATTTGCTAAATATTCTCCCGGAAATGATTCATTAATAGGTACGGGGTTATTGGTTATTACCTCCATCCTAGAGAGATGATCTGCTACCGGATTATCGTTACCCCTCCTATCTACTATTTGCAAATCATATTCTTGTAGTAATAAAACCCATCAACCTGGGCTTAGCATACTTTTTCACAAGGAGGTGACGCAAAGCTTGGTGATCCATATGAATTATTACCTTAGAATTAATGATGTAAGATCTAAATTTGTCGCATGCAAAAATTATAACTAGAAACTCTTTTTCTGTAGTAGCATAATGTTTCTGGATCTTATTAAGAGGTCTACTAGCATAATAAATAACATTCAAATTCTTTCCTTCTTGCTGTCCCAACACAACCCCTAAAGCATAGTCACTAGCATCACACATGATTTCAAAAGGTTCATCCCATTTTGGAGATTGCATGATTGGTGCTGAAACTAGTTTATTCTTAAGGTTCTCAAAAACTACAATGTAGTCATGATCTAAGTAGAATGGAGTTTCTTTATCAAGAAGATTGGTAAGGGGCATAGCTATTTGAGCAAAATATTTTATAAACCACTCATAAAAACCTACATGTCCCAGAAACATTTTTAGGTTTCTAATGCCCTGAGGTATTGGAAGATTTTCTATAGCGTTTACATTAGTTTTATATATTTCTATTCCCTTCTCCAAAACTTTGTGCCCGAAAACATTACCTTTTCTTTCCATGAAACGGCATTGTTCCCAATTCAAAACCAAATTTGATTGCCTACATCTCTGCAAGACTTTGGTTAGATTGTCGAGGCAATTATCAAAAGTTGTTCCACAAACAACAAAATCATTTGTTATAACTTCCATAGTCTTCTCAACAAAATCATCAAAAATCTTTAGAACACATTCTTGAAAAGTTGTTGCTGCATTACATAAGCCAAGCGGAATTAATCTATAAGCATATGTGCCATAAGGGCAAGTGAAAGTTGTTTTCTCTTGATCTTCCGGTTGTATGGAAATTTGAGAATATCCAGAATAACCATCAAGGAAACAAAAATAAGAATTATTACTAAATCTTTCTAGAATTTTATCCATGAATGGTATAGGTTTATGATTTTTCTGTGTTTCACAATTTAGCTTCCTAAAATCAATGCATATATGATAAACTACAATGGGCCTTACGAGAACTAGCTCACCATCCTCATTCATAGCAGCATCGAGACCACCTTGTCTTGGTATGCAATGAGCTGGGCTAACCCACTTACTGTCAGAAATAGGATATATTATGCCAGCGTCTAGTAAGCCTATAACCTCTTTTCTTACTACTTCCTTAATTTTAGGATTAAGCCTTCTTTGTGTATCTGCTAAAGGTTCAGCATCATCAAGCATGGTAATCTTATGTGTTATGATAGATGGATCTATTCCTTTAATATCACTCGGTGTATATCCAAAGGCTTCATGATGCTTAACCAAAACTGAAATGAGTTTATTTGCTTCATTTTCCGATAGGTTCTTACTAATAATAACAGGACATTTATTTTCATCATCTAAAAACTCATACGTTATATCATCTGGAAGTTGTTTCAATTCAATTGGTGGAGTCTCTTCATCTCCTTTTCTTACCAGTTCTTCATAGTCATGTGGATTTTGTGCTTCCAGAATTGAATCAAGGTAATCATCCATGTCTTCTTTATCCTCATCGTTGTGTGCTTCCTCCCAATTAATCAGGCTCCTCTCTAATTCATCTCGTGGAGTACTGAAGTGAATTGCTGCTAGCTCAGCAATCTTTTTCTCTTCCTTCATATCCTCCACTTCATATGTCCTCTTCTTTAGTTTGGTGAAGTGGAATGTCATTTCCTCTTCTCCAAACATTAGTGAGATAGTCTCCTTCTTATTATCAACTCGATCTTTGGTGATGGAAAAAAGGCATGCCTAAAAGAATAGGACAAAAAGAATCTCGAGGCATATCAACAATATGAAAATCAAGGGGGTACATGAGTGACCCGATAAAGACATAGATATTTCTGATTACTCCTTCCGGTTTTATATTTGTCCTATTAGAAAATTTAATAGTAGTGTCTACCGGTTCCACATCTAGATTATTTAAATTGTAGCGGAATTCCTCATAAAGTGATGAAGGCATAATATTTATAATGGAAATTGGCTCACAAATTCCATATAAGAAAGTTTCTCCACAATATATAGGGGTCATTGGTTTAGAAGTTTCGTTACCCCGAATCTTACCTTTGATGAATTCTGAGGTTCAAGGTCTAGCGTAACCACTTCATTGTCCAGTATTCGTGCTTCCATAAGATCCTTTAATATAAAATTATTTATATTGGTAGCCTCGGGGTTCCTTTCTGGTTTCTTTGATCTCTTCTTTATTTGTTCTTCCTCTTTTTGCCTTTTCTCGATGATCCCTTGAATAGGTATCGAGGAGAACTCTTCCATCAACGCTTTGGCACGCTTCTTTCCTTCGATGGGTTTATGGGGTTCCCATTCCATAGGTACCTGCAAATCCCCTGCATAATTCTCAATAATTTTCTTTACTGAGTAAGAATCAATACCGAGGGTTTTAATCATTGCATATGTCCTTTCATCTCCAAGGAAATCGTTAATGCAAGCATATTTAGAAAAACCATTTGTAATGTTTTCCTTATCTTTAAGATTTTTCGTTGCTTCTCTTGTTTTTATTATTAGATTCCAAGCTTCATCATAGGTATAAGATAGAAAACTGCCATTACAAGCAGTGTCTAGATTCATCCTATTTTCAATATTTAGCCCTCCATAAAAAGTATGGGTGATTAATCAATCAGGAAAACGATGATGAGGGAAATTATCTAGGTAGCTTTTGTACCTTAGATATCCTTCATATAAGCCCTCACCAGGATTATTTTTGAAACTGATAATAATACCTCTCATCCTATGAGCTTTGCTTTCTGAATAATACTTTGATAGGAATTTGGTTGTCAATTCCTCCCAAGTCCTCGGTGCTTCTACACAAAAAGATTTGTACCAGTCACAAACATTATTAGAGTGAGTTTGTCTAAACAACTGGGTTTTAACCCTATCAAGATTATAGTCATCGAAAATAAAGGAATTGAGAACGTCTTCAAAGAATTGTAAGTGTCCATATGGACTTTCTTCATTGGTTCCTGCAAATTTCTTAGCGTGCAATAGTTCTAATAATAAAGGGTGGATCTCGATTCCATCCGGAATTATGCTTTTATTGACAGCTATAAAAGTGTCCATGGGCATACCCATTTTCCTTGTTGCCTCAAGCTGGTTTAAATGTTGAGTGTTCTCCATTGTTGCGGTCCTGCAACTCAGGTAAAAATTAGTACAAAGAAAGTAAATAACTAAAAGTAAAGTGACTTATAGCGCTAAGCTCCCCGGCAACGGTGCTAGAAAATAGCTTGATGACTGCAAGTGCACAGATCGTTTGTAGCTAGTTTTGAAATAAAGATATCGATCCCACAGGGAGCAGTAGGAGAAAGACTAAAATGCTTATAATCACAACTAAGCGAAGTACTTAAGAAATAACTTTAAGATGCAAGAAAGGTAGAGTTATTTTTGGGTATTTGGTTGAACAAGGTAATTCAAAGTAAAGCAAAACTTAATGCACAAAGTAAGAATCGCGTGTGTAATAGAACTTGGAACTGCAATAGGGAAAAAGGCGTTCTTGGGGAATGGTGGATACACCACTAGCAATTTAGACTAAGCAATCAAGATTATTATAACGAATATTCTCATAATGTGTATGCATGTGGGAGGACCTCCATATATGGACGAATAGTGTCAACACCTGGATTTTTAACTCCAGATGCCTGTTATGTCGTACATCGCAATCCCAGGATTACCATTTTTGCAAGACATAACAGAGGTGGTACCACAGTACACCATCCATTACAAACCATCTTAAAGTTCTTACAAATAAAGGATCTCATGATCCAGTATTAATACAATCAAAGAAGCGGAAAGTAAACATAGTAGGGCTTCATCTTCATGATCACAGGCAATGTTGACGATGGGAGATCATCCTAGTTGTCATAGACCTCCTGCAGTCCATCTTCCGGGTAATCCTCCTCATATTCTGGCCATGGGAATAGCCATGGACAAAGCCATGAGTACTCTTTAAGTACTCGCAAACTAACACTAGCAAGGATAAGGTAAAGAGTGGAAGAAACCTTAAGCTCTAGTTTTGTTTGCAAAAATCCAGGTTTATTTCATAAGGCTTAAGGGTAAAGACCTAAGTTTAGTTCTCTAAATTACTTAAGTGGGAACTCATATTTCATGTCCACAACTATGTTGTGGTCAAGTCAAGGTCATCCTTCAAGTCACAATTCATTTTGAAAACATCTGACAATAGAATCGTATGGCCACTCCAACTGTCCATAACCGCGGACGTGGCTATTCGAATAGTTTGACACTCTGCAGAGATTGTACACTTTCACCACAAAATTCGATACATCCATCAGGGATAACCCTGAATCATCATACTTAGTATCCGAGTAATCAATCCTAACCTTTCAATTACACACCCTAGTATAGGCACCTCCCCTATGAGCTTGGCCTCCCAGCCATGACCATCTGTCATCCTGGGCACTACATAGGTGGACATTCATCACAAGGTAGCCTTAGCTCAACCTCCTCCACAAGGGAACCCATACTAAGACATATAAACTTCCAGTCAAGCCCTACCTAGCTCAACCTCTTCCACAAGGTATCACATCCGAACCCAACCATCAGTTTTATTGAAGTCAAGGATCATGCCTCAAGAGTTTTATCATCAAACCATTGTGTTTCATAACACATGTCAAAACATTTAAATAGAATGAAGTATCATTCCAAGGCTTTCATAATCATTTTTACCAAGTATTCCCATCTAAAGTAATCAAGTTTTAATTTAGCACTAGCCACTAATGTTTGAGGGTAGCACTGCTGAGGGGTGCTAACCAAGTATAAGTATCCATGACTAATTCTATGATTTTGATGATATCCATCCTATTTTCCACTAGTCACAATTCATTAACTAAGTAAGAAACTGTAATAAAGGGCAAAGCAAAGCTTGGAGTAAAACTGGGAATGGTAAGGTTGCATCTCAAAGGTGTGTGTATGGTATCTGTACAAGTTAGCTTGCATAGCTAAACTTGCATGGATAGCTTGCATAGTGGGCTTGCCTTGAGCAGTGCAGTTGTTGAAGTTTTCCTCCTCCTCCTCGAAGTACTCCTCCTCAGTGTAGCCCGGGTCGGTACTAGCGGCTATAAATACATTCAATGTACACAATCACCAGACAACACTTTACTACTTCTATTTAGAACACAAGGGCTCACACTAGATGATCTAGCATCATCTCAATCATCATATGGAAAATTAACATTTTCTTATTCTTCTTATTTTAGAAAAGTAATTTCTACTCATTTAATATCTTAAGATTTAATATTCTCCAATTTAACAATAGGGGATCATATTGACACATGTCATCACCACCTACTTCAATTCTTGGGAATGTGATTTAAAATGAGGGTCATGCATTACAAGATTTAATATCACTATTTAATAATATTAAAATGACTAGAAAAGCCTATATATCATTCTTTCAATCATGGTCCATGTTTAATATCTGTGAAACCAAATATTTTTACATATCCAAGTAGAGCATGGCAAATGTGATTTTTGAGAGTTGGAATCAACTCAAAAGCATTTATGGTTGATTTTATAAAAATGTTTGAAGCAGCCAAAGCCTCTGTCTTGTTATTTTTAGTATAGGTGATCTATTTTTTCAATTGATTTGAATCCAATGGGAGTGGATAGATATTTTCAATATCTTTCTAGAAAAATTCGAATCATGCAATTTGGATCAGTATATCTATTTGAATTGAATTTTGAATCTACTGACAGAATATGGTTTTAACTAAATTGGCAAAATTCTATTTGAATCAATGGGCTCTGTGGAAACTAAGCGGGCCGAATCGACAAGCCCGGGCAATGCTGTGACAGACGGTCCCATGCGTCAGCGACTAATTCTAACCGAAACGGTATCTAGCAATCCTAGCCCCATGATTAGAATAGGATCCTACGACTGAGGTTCATTGTCTACGACGAACAGCTCCGGCGAGATTCTAACCCTAACGCTGCGGTGGGGGTCACTAGGGACTCACCAGGGCTCCAGCTAGGGTCAGCGATGGGGACGAACGGCGTTGGAGACGACGGCGGTTCGATCGATGGTCACGGCGGCTCATTGGGTGGCTCCAATCAACGGCTTCCTTCCTCGACTGCAGCGGCGGACTCCGGCCAAATTCCGGCGTCGTGGTGCTCGCCTTGCTTCGGGGAAGGGTTGGTGAGGTTCCTAGGTGAGTGGGGAGTGGAATGTTGTGAGGAATGAGGTCTAGGTTGGCCTCTATTTATACCCTCGTGTCGGCGGCAGGGCGGCATGGTCAGGCTCCTCCGGCGACGTTGCTACAGGTCGCGTTCAGCATGGCGGAGTGCACGGGTCGATGCAGGGTACTACGGCGATCGTCACGCGAGTGACGGCATGGCAAGGGGCGGTCTCTATTGGTCGGGCGATGTCGGCGCTCTATTCGGGTATGCCGGCGTTTGTCACTTGGTACGGTGGTCACGGGGCACGCGATGGTGAACGATCATGTTTGGGAGGTCATTGGTGCCACGGCGACTGCGGGTATGAGCGGAGAGAGCGAGGCGCGATGTGTGCGTGCGAGGCAGCTGCGGCGCTCTGCCGTGCGCTCGGCATGTGTCGTTGTATTGGGTACGGCAGTACCTGAAGAGGTTAGATAGAGGTGTGGGGACTAGCAGGGAAGCTATCGACGGCGTCCGCAGGCGGGATTGGATACAAGCGAGCGTAGCGGGACGCAGGAAGTACCCAGGTTTGGGGCCCTCATGAGGAGGTAAAGCCCCTACTCCTGCCGGATCTGACTATGTGGGATAAATGAACTACAAGTGCTCCTTGAGCAGTATTTGCTAGCTACTGCCTTAAATGCTGTGATACCAACCCTTTCTACTGAGGCCTCGACTCTCCTTATATAGGCAGAGAGGCAACGGTCTCCCTGGCCAATCCGACTGGCGGGCCCCACATGCGGGTCCCAGCCGACTGGTCATCTAAAGTGTCCGGTATGGTATGTCTTATCGGAGTACGAGTGGTATGGCTGTCGTAGGCACAGTGGACGGCGTACGAGCCTGTCGTCAGCATCGGGCCACTGTTCCTGCGTCATCCCCGCAAAGTCTTCGGTATGGTCGGGTGGTTGCCAGTCTTGTCATCGTACAGGGCGCACCGTGCACTGATACGCATGTCATCCTGTATCACTGATTGAGTCCGGCCACGTCGCCGTAGCCGGCTTCTTCCCGCTGACCCAGCTACCGAACGGTAGCCGGCCTGTCTTGCCCTGTCCGGCTGTGCTTGGTCAGCCGGACACGATCCGACTGGCCGGTTCTTGTCCGGTTGGGGTACCTGGGGGTCATCTCCCTGACACTAGCCCCCGAGCGCATGTGGATTCCGCCCTTAGGCGAAATGTGCGCGTGCTCCCCCCTGTTTTTGAATTTGTGTCCGGCTGAGCTTGGCGGTTGCGCTATTCGTGACGTCAGTGCTGACACCGGCCACGCACGCACGTGCCATCATTGCTCTGCGGCGGGCAGCGTAACGTCCCGTCGCACGTCGCTTCGGGAAACCGCTGTCCGGCGTTTTGGTTCCTGCTCCGGGATCTTCTGCGCATCCCGCTTCGGCACACTGGATCTAGGCGGCGGTTGGGGGGAGGGCCGTCCGGATGCGCGCCACGTGGCCTCGTTTACGGTTGCCCTTCTGGCCCTATAAAGGGGCGTCGCAGGGGAGGCAGTTCCTTTCCTTTGCTCCCCCGCTGCAGTCTCTTTCTCCCTCGCGCGCTTCTGCCTCTATGCCCTTGCCTTCTGCGCTGTAGCCCGCTGCACCGCCCGCTCGTCGTCGTCGTCGCTACGGGCCACCGCCAATCTTCCGTTGCCGCTCCCCCCACTCAACCGGAGATGGCCGCCGACCGCGGGGCTTGGTGCGGCTCCTCCATCACCGACGACCACATCACGAAGTACCGCGCCACCCGCGTTCTTCCGCCGCCGGACGAGGTGGTGGTGCGGTTGGCGCCGGCGGGGAAGGTGTCACCGCACCCGGCCGAGGGGGAGCGCGTCATCTTCCTTTCCCATCTGGCGCGTGGATTCGCTCTTCCAATGCACCCGTTCTTCTTGACCTTCCTCGCCTTCTTCGACCTCCGTCTTCATCACCTCGGTGCCAATGCCATTGGGACGCTGGCGCACTTCATGGCGTTCTGCGAGAGCTACCTCGGGATCCAGCCAGATCTCGGGCTCTTCTGTCGGCTCTTCTGAGTCCGGCCGCAGGTGCAGTATACGAAGGGGCCGCTAGTCGTTTGCGGCGGCGCCTCCATCTACTCCCGCTCCCAATCTGGCTACCCCAAGTTCTTGCTTCAGGACACGGTACGGCTATGGCAGTAGTCGTACTTCTACGTCAAGAACGTCACCAACGTCGACCGGATAAATCTTCCAGCTTTCTAGGATGTTGAGTCTAGTCGGCAGAACTGGGAGCTGAAGATCCATGGTGACAAGGTGGAGACGGACGCGATACTGCTGCGCATGCACTCCCTCGTCACCTGCCGGCTAACCGGCCTGGACATCACCCTCAGCTAGATGTCCCGGCTGATGATGCCGATGCAGCAGCGGGCTCACAAGATGTGCTATTACTCCGGCCGGCTGGACCCGACCCGGCTATCGCGCCGTGATCCCCTCTACCACAACTTGAAGGAGTGGGTGTGGACGATCACCAAGGAGCGGTTGCCGGAGAACTGGAAGTTCAGTCTGGCGCCCTACAGCCGGGAGAACCGCGCGCCCCGGGTAAGTTCTTATAGCCGGAAACTTCGTCTTGTTCTTCTTGTGTTTTTCTTGTTCTGTCCGGCTGACTTCTTGTATTCGGCAGATGTTCGCTTGCATCCTTCGCGAGGAGGGTGAGGCTCCCCTTGAGGAGTTCACGCCCGACTTGCCCGAGCCGCGCGCGCGACGGTCCGGCGAGGAGTTGGACGGGGACGGCGATGCCTTTCCCAGCCGGTATGACGAGCCGGCCGCCGACCCGCACCCGGAGGTGCACGAGGAAGAGGAGGTTGTGCCGACCATGGATCCAGCGATGCGCTCCGCCACGGACGGCGAGGCAGGCGGGAGTGGCTCCAGCCGTTCCGGCTCCCGCCGGCCTATGATGGAGGAGCCGGCTCCCAAGAGGAGCTGGTCTAGCGCCCTGCCGCTGAGCCGTCTTGGCCGGAAGAAGGGGCCGCCCCCAGTCGTGCCGGGGTACATTCCTTCTCCCCCTTTTTCTTTCGGTGCTTTCTGTCTGCTTGCCTTTTTTCTTCTTTTTCTGACTTTGACTTATCTTGCCTTTGCCTTCTCCTCCTTCTCTTTAGCACGTTGGTCTCTTTCGGAGCCGCAGGCACAGCGCCCGACAGGTCGCCCCCCCCCTAGCCCCATGCTAACAGCGCCTCTCCTTCTTACAGGTGCAGCCTCCGCCTCCCCCTCGAGCTGAGCCGGCTGCCTCCGCCCAGCCGGAAGGTCCCCAGCCGGAAGCAGTCCTCCCAGCCGGAAGGCTCCTCCATGGGCGCGCGGGGGCTGCCGGCAAGGAGCTCGTCGTTGTTGGCAATGACAACTCCGATGAGGAGCCCGAGGAGGAATGGCGGACGGCGGTGGCTGCAGCGAAGGAATCCTTGGCTGTCAATGCCGTGGACGACGACGCTTCCTTCGCTGCCTCGCTGTTGGACCTTGCCGCCACGCTCGAGCTGGCGGTGAACGAGATCCGGCTGCTGGAGGCCACAGCCGGTGGGAACCGGACATTGGAGCAGAAGCTTGCTGCCACCAACAGGACTTCCCAGATTAAGTTCTTTTCCCTTGGCTTGCTCTTTTTTTTTACTGATAGCCGGAATTGCCGCAGCCATCCTCGTGTGCGCTCAGCGCGAGATCGATCGCTTGAAGAGAGCGAACAACCGGCTGAGCAAGTCCAATTCCACTCTGTGGCTGCAGAATAAGGATTGGCACACGAGGGTAGACGGTCTGGAGGCCACCATCAAGGAGCGCGATGCCTCGCTCGCTAGCCGGACTGAAGCCTTCACCCTTCTTGAGGCCCAGAACAAGGACCAAGAGAAGGACATCAAACGGCTAGCGACCAAGGAGAAGGCTCTGGTGGAGGAGCTGATGCAGGTCGGCCACACTGCCAAGGGTCAGTTCTTATTTCCGTCTTCTTTTCTTTCCGGATCCGGTAGCCGGATCTGACCCTTTTTTCTGACAGCCTTTTACCCTGGCATAGACCTACTGGCCTACAACCGATTGCAGGAGAACTGGCCGGGAGCGCAGCCAACGGCCCAGGAGCTCGTCTTCCTTCTTGGCAAAGAAGCTTCCAAGCTTCGTCAAGCGACGTGGGATGTCTTCTCCTTCATGTGGCCGGAGGCTCCGGTTCTGGAGACGATGGCGCAGTTGGCCGCGAAGGTGGGAGAGGTGCCGGCTGCAATGGACCGGCTGCGGGACTTGGCGGCGCGGGCCGGAGCGGAGATGGCTCTGGCCCTCATGCTCTTGTGGTATAAGGATGCCCGTGTCGAGAAGATCGACGGTGGCCCATCCGGAGCTCCGTGGATCCGCCATCAAGATTGCCGACTACGTGGATCCCGACGAGGTGCTCACCGACTCGGAGTCTGTCGGTACTCCTGATGTGGAAGGCCCGATGCCGCCGGAACCGGATCAAGCTTCGCGCCTCCTCCTTCGCCTGAAGCTTCTGCCGGCCAAGATCCTCCTCACGGCAAGGGTCCTACCGCCTAGTCATTGCCCCGGGATGCCGGGTGTATTTGTCTTGTCTTAGATATTCGTGAAACTTGTCTGTCTGTACCGGCTATCTTTGATGTCGGGTAACTTATGGGAGCTTCGTCTCCCTTTTGCTTGTTAATGTTGAATTCTTAGTCTTCCTTAACTTGTGTCTTGAATTTTCTTTTGATATTTTTTTGGGTCCGCAGCATAGAAAACAAAAAATTTCCTACGATGAGAACTATACGCCAAGATCTATCTACTAGATACAGAGCAATAGGTGGACATACATCCATGGAGAACTTACCCTCGAAGACAACGAGTTTTGTTAACGAGTAGGAACTCGTGGTTGATGTAGTCATACGCTTGCCGATCTCAAGATCGTGTGGAAGTCCGAGCGCCGCAAATCAGCAGCGCATCCGTCCTCGCACACACGTTCAAGCCACCGGACAACCTCCACCTCCTCGCTCCAGTGAATCAGCGGAAGCAGCAACTCCTTCCAGACGCAAGGCCACCGGGAACATGTATCTCGCTAATCCGAGACCATGGGGGAATATCTAGAGGGGGAGATAGATCCTTCACGAGGAGGTGTGGTTTGTGAGAGGGGAGAGGGGGGCTTTATATAGGAGGGAGGGAGACCCCTCCCCTCCCATAGCCGGCGCATGAGGGGGGGACTCCTCCCCTCCTTCATTCATGTGGTGAACCTCCACTCACATAAACATGGCCTCCACCCAAAATCCCACTCACATGTATTTAATTTCCACCAAATTAAATGCAACTCTCAATTAATAAAACTCTTTTATTTATTTTATTCAGAATTTTGTTAATTACTTTAATTAACAAACATTCACATAAAACCCCTTGCAACATTTCAATATCACATGCAGAACCACTTTCTGCAATTTCACCCGAAACAATTCCGGTTTCTATTGAAACAATTCCTGTTTCTATCGAAACATTTCCTGCGCTTTGCAAACCTTTTATCTGGAACATATGTGCTCC
The DNA here is from genome assembly GCA_023614405.1 of Avena insularis. Lineage (NCBI taxonomy): Eukaryota > Viridiplantae > Streptophyta > Magnoliopsida > Poales > Poaceae > Avena > Avena insularis. The sequence goes on along the minus strand of CM042690.1, from coordinate 330,883,808 downwards.
TAAATGGTGTCCGGCAACACTTAAGTGTGTCACCCTACGGTTCGCGAATAATGCAGACATGATTGAGACTCCTCTCAGATCAATAATCGAGCGGGACACAGAGATCCATCTCGACTCCTGCATATTCAACGATGACTTCTGTGATCGTGAGAACCTTTAACGTCAGCAATTTAATACCTTTGTCTCATGATATAATACATGTCCAAGATTCGATCATCGGTATCCAAATACCTAGTTTGATCTCGTTACCGACATGCACTCTTTTCTCGTTCCCGTGATATAACATTCTAGTGATCACATCACTTGCTTGCAAGCTATCTTAATGTGATATCACCGAGAGGGCCCAGAGTATATATATCCGTCATCTGGATTGACAAATTGCACTCTTGATCCATGAGCCTCAACATAACACCTTCGTAGCACTGAACCCATCTTTATAGTCACCCTGTTACGGTGTGACGTTTGATGTTATCAAGATACTCTTCCGGTGTTAGCAATTAACATGATCTCATGGTCTAAGGACTAATACTAATTTGTATGATGTTATAGCAATATAAACATAATCACTTGATCGTAATGCTATACTTCGGATGAATGTTCATCACATCATTCCACCAATGGTGTGACCTTGTTATTAACAACATCCAATGTCCATGATCAGGAAACCTTGATCATCCTGTTAATCAACAAGCTAGTCTATAAGAGAGGCATGACTAGGAACCCTTTTTTTTGTTTATTAAACACACATGTATTGATGTTTCCTATCAATACATTTATAGCATGCAAAATAAACATCTATCATATACAAGGAATACATAATAACAACTTTATTATTGCCTCTCAGGGCATATTTCCTTCAGTCTCCCACTTGCACTAGAGACAATAATCTAGTTCACATAGTGATAAATCTAACACCCATGGAGTTCTGGTGTTGATCATGTTTTGCCCTAGGGAGTACTTTAGTCAACGGATCTGCTACATTCAGGTCCGTGTGCACTTTACAAATCTTTATATCTCCATCCTTGACATGTTCGCGGATGGAGTGAAACCGGCGCTTAATATGCTTGGAATTCTTGTGAGACCTTGGTTCCTTGGCATTGGCTATGGCTCCATTGTTGTCACAATATATCACCATCGGGTCCAACGCACTAGGAACCACACCCAGTTCCGTAATGAACTCTTTCATCCAAACCGCTTCTGCCGCTTACAAGCAGCAACATATTCCGCCTCCGTTGTTGATCTAGCCACCACAGGTTGTTTGGAGCTCCTCCAACTAACTGCTACTCCGTTCAAGAGAAATGCGTATCCGGATTGAGACTTAGAGTCATCCGGATCAGTGTCACAGCTAGCATCGACATAACACTTAGCGACTAGCTCTTCTTCACCTCCGTATATAAGAGGCATATCCTTAGTTCTTCTCAAGTACTTAAGGATATTCTTGACCGCTATCCAGTGTTCCGAACCTGGATCAGATTGGTACCTACTAGTCAAACTAATAGCATGTGCCACATCCGGTCTTGTACATAGCATGGCATACATTATAGAGCCTATGGCTGAGGCATAGGGGATCTTATCCATTATCTCTCTTTCTTCCGCCAGTGGCGGACTTTGAGTCTTACTCAATGTCTTGCCTTGCAACATAGGTAAGAACCCCTTCTTACTTCCGTCCATATTAAACTTCTTTAATATCTTATCAAGGTATGTACTCTGCGATAGCCCAATTAGGCGTCTTGATCTATCTCTATAGATTTTAATGCCTAATATATATGAAGCTTCACCAAGGTCCTTCATCAAAAATTTGCTATTTAGATAACTTTTAACATTGTTTAAAAGATCTATATCATTTCCAATCAATAATATGTCATCCACATATAATACCAGAAATGCCACATTGCTCCCACTCACTTTCTTGTAAATACAAGCCTCTCCATAAGTTTGGACAAATCCAAACTCTTTGATCACCTCATCAAAGCGGAGATTCCAACTCTGGGATGCTTGCTTCAGTCCATAGATGGATCGCTGATGTTTGCACACCTTATTAGCATCCTTAGGATCGACAAAACCCTTAGGTTGTATCATATACAACTCTTCTTCAATATTACCATTGAGGAACGCAGTTTTGACATCCATCTGCCATATTTCATAATCGAAATATGCAGCAATTGCTAACATAATCCTAACCGACTTAAGCATCACTACGGGAGAGAATGTCTCATCGTAGTCAACTCCTTGAATTTGTCGAAACCCCTTTGCGACAAGTCGAGCCTTATAGATGGTTACATTACCATCAGCATCAGTTTTTCTTTTGAAAATCCATTTATTCTAAACGGCCTTTCGGTCGTGAGGTAAGTCCACCAAGGTCCAAACCTGGTTTTCGTACATGGATTCCATCTCGGATTTCATGGCTTCTAGCCATTTCTTGGAATCAGGGCTCATCATCGCTTCTTCATACGTCGCAGGGTCATCTATTTCATCAATCATGAAATTCATAACAGGATTGCCGTACAGTTCAGGAGCTGCACATGTCCTGCTTGACCTGCGAGGTCCGGTAGTGTCCTCTTTCGGAGTTTCATGATCAATATCATTATCTCTCTCTTCATTAGGTGAAGTCAACTCCAAAACAACTTTCGGTGCTGTGCTACTCGCCATTTCATGAAGAGAAGGTTCAATAACCTCTTCGAGTTCTACCTTCCGACTACTCACACCTTTCGCGAGAAACTCCTTCTCAAGAAAGGATCCATTCTTGGCAACAAAGACCTTGCCCTCGGATCTGTGATAGAAGGTATACCCAATTGTTTCCTTAGGGTATCCTATGAAGACGTATTTTTTTCGCTTTGGGTTCGAGTTTATCTGGTTGAAGTTTCTTCACATAAACATCGCATCCCCAAACTTTAAGAAATGACAGCTTAGGTTTGTTTCCAAACCATAATTCATACGGTGTCTTTTCAACGGATTTAGATGGTGCCCTATTTAAAGTGAATGCAGCGGTTTCCAGTGCATAACCCCAAAATGACAGTGGCAAGTCAGTCAGAGACATCATAGATCGAACCATATCCAATAAAGTACGATTACGACATTCTGACACACCATTACATTGTGGTGTTCCGGCAGGTGTGAGTTGTGAAACTATTCCACAGTCTTTCATATGTGTGCTAAACTCGTAACTAAGATACTCTCCTCTACGGTCGGACCGCAGAAATTTGATCTTTCTGTTACGATGATTTTCCACTTCATTCTGAAATTCTTTGAACTTTTCAAAGGTTTCAGACTTATGTTTCATCAAATAGATATACCCGTATCTACTCAAATCATCCGTGAAAGTAACAAAATAACGATATCCACCTCACGCCGACACACTCATTGGTCCACACACATCAGTATGTATGATTTCCAATAAATCTTTCGCCCGTTTCAATGAACCGGAAAATGGCGTTCTAGTCATCTTGCCCATAAGGCATGGCTCACATGTATCAAATGATTCAAAATCAAGTGATTCCAAAAGTCCATCAGAATGGAGTTTCTTCATGCATTTAACGCCAATATGACCTAGACGGCAGTGCCACATATATGTAGATATATCATTATCAAGTTTAATCCTTTTAGCATCAACATTATGAATGTGTGTAATACTACTGTCGAGATCCAATAGAAATAAACCATTCAACACAGGTGCATGACCATAAAAGATATTATTCATATAAATCGAACAACCATTGTTTTCAGACTTAAACGAATAACCACTTTGCATCAAACACGATCCGGATACAATGTTCATGCTCAGTGCAGGCACCAAATAACAATTATTCAGGTTTATAACTAATCCCGACGGCATATGGAGAGGCGTTAAACGGCGATCACATCAACTCTTGATCCATTGCCGACCCGCATCGTGACCTCATCCCTTGCTAGTTGTCGCTTGTTCCGCAGCCCCTGAACCGAGTTACATATATTAGCAACCGATCCCGTATCAAATACCCAGGTGCTACTGCGAGTACTAGTCAAGTACACATCAATAACATGTATATCATACATACCTTTGTTTGCCTTGCCGGCCTTCTTGTCCGCCAAATACTTGGGGCGATTAAGCTTCAATGGCCAGTCCCCTTGCAATAGTAGTAGCATTGTCAGACTTAGGGCCAGCTCGGGGTTTCTTTTCAGGCACGGCAACAGATTTGCCGCCCTTCTTTCCCTTCTACTTGCCTTTCTTGTCCTTCTTGAAACCGGTGGTCTTATTGATCATCAACACTTGATGTTCTTTCCTAATCTCCACTTCTGCAGTCTTAAGCATTGACAGAAGCTCGGGAAGAGACTTCTTCATGCCCTGCATATTATAGTTCATCACGAAGCTCTTGTAGCTAGGTGGCAAAGATTGAAGAACACGATGTATGCCTAAGTCAATGGGAATCGTTATTCCCAAGGACACAAGCTTATCGGCGTACCCGGACATTTTGAGTACGTGCTCACTAACGGAGTTGTTTTCTTCCATCATGCAGCTAAAGAACTTTTCAGGAGCATTATAACTCTCTACGGCAGCATGGGTATCGAAAATCATTTTCAATTCTCCCATGGTATCAAAGGCATTGCCATTTTCGAAACGTTTTTGAAGTTCTGGCTCTAGCCCATACAGTATGTGGTAATGAACTAAGTTGTGGTCCTCCTGACGAGTTATATAGACGTTCGTTTCCTTGTTAGGGGCATCAGGAGCTGGTGGGGGGCCTAGCGGCGCCTCTAGCACATATTGCTTTTAGCAAGAAGGAGGAGAATCCTCAAATTCATAGCCCAGTTGGTGAATTTGCTACCATTCGCAGCAAGTTTCTCTTTCTCCATGAACACATTGAAATTAAAAGCAGGTGGTGCCATCTACAACAGAATTTGTAAAGTTTATTTAGACTAAGTTTATGATAGATTGAGTTCAACTAATCCAAATTACTAATGAACTCCCACTCAAAAACGACATCCCTCGTGTCCTTTTGGTGATTACATGAACCAAATCCACTACACCAAGTCCGATCATCACGTGAGTCGGTGTAGCTTCAAAGGCGAGCATCTATATGGGCATCATATCAACTATATGACTCATGCTTAACCTTTCGGTCCGTGTTCCGAGGCCATGTCTGTACATGCTAGGCTCGTCAAGAAAGAACCTTAGTATTCGCGTGTGTACAACTGTCTTACACCCGTTGTATGAAAGCGTAGAGTCGAGAACACCCGATCATCACGTGATGCCTCAAAACACGATCCACAAAATGGTGCATACTTAAGGAAGAACACATTTTATCTTGATATCTAAATGAGAGATCATCTTATAATGCTACCAAAAGCGCCAAACTAGCAATATAAGATGCTAACATCTAATGTGTGAAGTGAGGTGATATGGTCCATGCATTTGATCTCTATCATTTGCATCGTGGTATGATCTCTATCATTCCTTTGAGTGTAAGCCCAAGGTCTATGGAACTTACATGTTAAGTGAGTTGTCAGAGTATCTATCATACATCTACTTACAACAATACCATATCAAGACACTAGCCCAGCAACGATCTAAACTAGACGCCTCTAATTTATCAATTGCAAGTTTTACGTGGCTAGGGCTTTCGGAGATAGAACTGGTCTTACCTACGAACATGAACCACAACGAGGATAACCAAGTTATTAGCAACTCGTTGTAAATCAAATATTGACTATAGTAGGAGAGACAGACACCCGCTAGCCACTTATGCAAAACTGGTTGCATGTCAGTCGTGGAACCGGTCTCATGTACGATGACATGTAAGGTTGGTCCGGGACGCTTCATCCCACTATGCCACCAATATCCAAAGTACATAGAAGATGCAAAAACATGGTCAGCATCGCCCACATATAAACATATGTGTACTACACGTGCAAAGCATCTACGCATAGATCAGGCTCTGATACCACTGTTGGGTCCGCAGCATAGAAAACAAAAAATTTCCTACAATGAGAACTATACGCCAAGATCTATCTACTAGATATAGAGCAACGGGTGGACATACATCCATGGAGAACTTACCCTCGAAGACAACGAGTTTTGTTAACGAGTAGGAACTCGTGGTTGATGTAGTCGTACGCTTGCCGATCTCAAGATCGTGTGGAAGTCCGAGCGCCGCAAATCAGCAGCGCATCCGTCCTCGCACACACGTTCAAGCCACCGGACAACCTCCACCTCCTCGCTCCAGCGAATCAGCGGAAGCAGCAACTCCTTCCTGCACTAAGGCCACCGGGAACATGTATCTCGCTAATCCGAGACCATGGGGAATATCTAGAGGGGGAGAGATCCTTCACGAGAAGGTGTGGTTTGTGAGAGGAGAGGGGGCTTTATATAGGAGGAGGAGACCCCTCCTCCCATAGCCGGGGCATGAGGGGGGGACTCCTCCCCTCCTTCATTTATGTGGTGAACCTCCACTCACATAAACATGGCCTCCACCCAAAATCCCACTCACATGTATTTAATTTCCACCAAATTAACTCTCAATTAATAAAACTCTTTTATTTATTTTATTCAGAATTTTTGTTAATTACTTTAATTAACAAACATTCACATAAAACCCCTTGCAACATTTCAATATCACATGCAGAACCACTTTCTGCAATTTCACCCGAAACAATTCCGGTTTCTATCGAAACAATTCCTGTTTCTATCGAAACATTTCCTGCGCTTTGCAAACCTTTTGTCTGGAACATATGTGCTCCTAAATGGTGTCCGGCAACCCTTAATGTGTCACCCTACGGTTCGCGAATAATGCATACATGATTGAGACTCCTCTCAGATCAATAATCAGAAGCGGGACCTGGAGATCCATACTGACTCCTGCACATTCAACAATGACTTCTGTGATCGTGAGAACCTTTAACGTCAGCAATTTAATCCCTTTGTCTCATGATATATTACATGTCCGAGATTCGATCATCGGTATCCAAATACCTAGTTTGATATCGTTACCGACATGCACTCTTTTCTCGTTCCCGTGATATAACATTCTAGTGATCACATCACTTGCTTGCAAGCTATCTTAATGTGATATCACCGAGAGGGCCCAGAGTATATATATCCGTCATCTGGATTGACAAATTCCACTCTTGATCCATGAGCCTCAACATAACACCTTCGTAGCACTGAACCCATCTTTATAGTCACCCTGTTACGGTGTGACGTTTGATGTTATCAAGATACTCTTCCGGTGTTAGCAATTAACATGATCTCATGGTCTAAGGACTAAGACTACTTTGTATGATGTTATAGCAATATAAACATAATCACTTGATCGTAATGCTATACTTCGGATGAATGTTCATCACATCATTCCACCAATGGTGTGACCTTGTTATTAACAACATCCAATGTCCATGATCAGGAAACCTTGATCATCCTGTTAATCAACAAGCTAGTCTATATGAGAGGCATTACTAGGAACTTTGTATTTTGTTTATTAAACACACATGTATTGATGTTTCCTATCAATACAATTATAGCATGCAAAATAAACATCTATCATATACAAGGAATACATAATAACAACTTTATTATTGCCTCTCAGGGCATAATTCCTTCAATTTTGCCGGCTCACTTCGCCCGGCTAACCTCGTCCGGTTATACACCTTTAGCCAGACGAACTAAACCTCCAGTGGGGGCGCGCCAGCGCACCCACTGGGTGTAGCCCCCGAGATTCGGAGTAGCTGGCGTAGCCAGGTGCTTCGAATCTTCCTTGTTTTTCCCTAGTCTTCTAACTTTATCCAACTGGCCTCGTCGATCGGTGCTTTTGAGCCGAACGTCTTCACCGGGAACTAACATTCTAGTGGGGTGTGGCGCACCATTGGTACCCCAAGATTCGAGTAGTGGCGTAGCAGTGCTTCAATCTTTCTTGTCTTCTATTGCTCCGGTCCTTGCCCTCACCTGGGCTCCGAATCGGCCGGCTAAACGCCCTTAGCGGTCAGAACCTAAGGTTCCCTTTGGGCGCGGCGCACCAGTGGGTAGCCCCGAGATTCGGAGTGCTTGATGAAGGCAAGGACTTCGAATCTTCTTCCCTTTTCCTGGATTCTGACTCAAGGTAGTCGGACAAGGATGCACATATGCATACACATACATCTTCACAGGTTAATAGGTTAGTCTTTCAAATCGTAGCTGGGAAACGGCTTGTTTTTTCGAAAACTGGCTTGTCCCTTTCCAGACACTTAGTCGCTTTCCCGTGTGCTCTGCTGTTTTTGCTACGTCCTTGTCGGGCAGCCGGGTTGCGGTCTGTAGCCAGAATCGAAGGGAGCTGACAGTACATTGCGCACGATACTAACGGCTAGGTAGCCAGATTGGTTTGAGCTAGTTGCAAGGCCGGGACGCCCGGTCTGTCGCGTCTCTTCCCCGTTTTTCGTGTGGGATGCCTCGGGCTTTTTCTCTTGCTAGCCGGACAGCCGGGTTACGGTCTATAGCTGAGACGAAGAGTGGGCCTCTGACATCATCACACACTACTCAGCCGGTTTGGTGACTCAGCAGGCTGGGCCAACCTGCGAGCCCCCGGGTAGGGGTTGTCGGAGCCGGAAAATTTGAACCGGAAAACGGATGCACACACATTTCTAGCAAGGAGCCCCCGAGATTCTCGTAGGGGTCCGCATTTTCATTCATGGGGTGTTCGGGATACATACACTGCCTGGCGACTAGGTGTAAAACGGGCGCAACAAGGCGGCGTTCCAGGGACGCTCGGTTTCCTTGTTTGATTTGTCCAACTTGTTCTTGCGCGGCTGCTGCGCGTCGATGAGGTAGTAGGAGTCGTTGGGCAGTGCTCGGCTGATGATGAAGGGGCCCTCCCAGGGTGGCGAAAGCTTGTGCATGCCCTTCGTGTCTTGCACCAGCCGGAGGACCAGGTCGCCCTCGCGGAATGCGATTGGGCGAATCCGGCTTGAATGGTAGCGACGTAGTCGCTGCTGGTACAGGGCTGATCTGGACAGGGCCAGCTCGCGGGCTTCCTCCAGGAGGTCCACTCCGTCCTCCCGCGCCACCTGGTTGGCTTTTTTGTCATACAGGAGCTTGCGTGGGGAGTCGAACTCTATGTCGGCGGAGAGGACGGCTTCCGATCCGTAGACCAGGAAGAACGGCGTGTAGCCGATTGACCTATTCAGCGTGGTGCGGAGGCTCCACAGCACAGCCGGAAGTTCTTCGATCCAACATCCGGGTGACTGTTCTATCGGCTCGATGAGGCGTGGCTTGATGCCGGCTAGCACCAAGCCATTTGCTCTTTCGACTTGCCCGTTGGATTGCGGGTGCACGACGGAGGCAAGGTCCAGCCGGATGCCCTTGTTGCTGCAGAACTGGGCGAAAGCCCCCTTGGCGAAGTTCGTGCCGTTGTCGGTGATGATGTTGTTGGGGTAGCCGAAGCGGTTGATAATGTCGGTGAAGAAGGTAACGACTGTGACCCCATCCAGCTTTCGGATAGGCTTGGCCTCGATCCATTTTGTGAACTTGTCCACTGCTACCAGTAGGTGGGTCATGCATGCCCGTGCTCGCTTGAAGGGGCCGACCATGTCGAGGCCCCAAACTACGAAGGGACAGATGATTGGTATGGTCTTGAGCACCAAAGCTGGCATGTGCCTGAGCTGCCCGAAGCACTGGCATCCATTGCACGCGTGCACTAGCTGCTCAGCGTCCTCGAGGGCGGTGGGCCAATAGAAACCATGGCGAAACGCCTTGGCGACTATCGCCCTTGACGAAGCGTGATGCCCGCACTCACCCTGGTGGATGTCCCTAAGTAGCCGGTAGCCCGTGTCCACATCAACACATCTTTGGAAAATACCGGATACGTTGCACTTGTACAGCTCGCCGTTTATGATGGTGTACGTGTGTGCGTGGCGGCGGATTTGCCTGGCTTTCACCTCGTCATCTGGAAGTTCTCCATTGGTGATGTAGTTCATGAAGGGTTGTGCCCAGGATGGCACTTCTCGAATGACGAGGACGCTCCTATCCTCCGGTTGATGGATGTCGGGGGGCCGTCCGGGTGGCGTACCCGGGATGGCAGCCCGAATGCTGATGACCCGGCCTGGGTCTTGCGAGCCGGAGGGCACTGCCTTGCCGGAATTGGTGCGGGTCTTCTTCTTTGGTGGTTCTGCCGGCTCCGCTTCTGCCGCTCCGCCAGCTGGAATGCTCCCTGCCTAGACGATGGAGTCCGATTCTGGTGACGGGTTGATGGACGGCTTGCGCAGGTGCTCCAAGGAGACCCCTGGTGGGATCGCCTGCCTGGTGGATCCGATCTTGGAGAGCGAATCGGCTGCCTCGTTGTTGACGTGGGGGACGTGGTGAAATTCGCACCCGTCGAAGGAGGCGCTGAGCTTCTGGATGTGGAACCGGTAGAGGGCCATGTTTGCGTCTCTGGCGTCCCACTCTCCGGACACTTGCTGCACCACCAGATCCGAATCACCGAAGCACAGGATCCGGTTGACGCCGATCTCCTTGGCCAGCCGGAGCCGATCCCACTAATGAAGAGGAATCAATAGAAGCACTTGAAGATGATGTGGATGCGCTTGATCAAGCTCGAGACGAAGCCCTCCAAAGAGTAACTATGTACCAGAAGAACCTGCGCAATTACCATAGTAGAAGATTGCATCCTAGGTCCTTCACAGTAGGGGACCTAGTTCTTCGCCTCAAGCAAGATGGCCACAAGAAGCTAGAATCGCCATGGGAAGGACCATATATCGTCATAGAAGTTATTCTCGGAGGAGCATATCGACTACAAGACAAGAAGACAGGAGTAAATTATTCAAATCCATGGAACGTAGCACAGCCACGGCGCTTTTACGCATAAGATTATTTGCAAAAGTAATAAGAGTTACAGTTCGGCTTATTAAGCCAAGATGTCCAGGAGAAAAGGCTAAAAATAGCCATCTGCTCAAAGAATAATGTACCGTCGATTTTCTCCTTGTATATAAAGATAAGTTATTTGTATCTTAATCTTCTTTTTTCAAAGATCAATGCTAACAGCAATTATGAGCCTATGTCCGGATACAGGCATCCGAACATAGCCTTGGGGCTACTCCCATCGGGAGCGCTAACGCGCACCCGATAGAAATACCGTTGTGTATAAAGTGCATTGACAAATTGCAAAAACCTATTGAATTTTACACTAGTGTATCCTCAAAAAGGTGTTACTTCCATTTAGAGATAGTATAAAATAATAAAAATATCTGATATAATCAGAAATATTGGCGGCCCAGCAGGCCAACCACCAAAAAAGCCAAAAATCTCGGATCACGCACAGACGCGAGAAAAAATCCGAATGTCGTGTTCAGAAACACGAAAGTAAGACCCCAAGATTCGTCCTGTGTGGCCTGGTAATCGCACAAGAATGCGCTCGGCCAGTAAAATATGTATCAACGATACAATGCAAAATCCCAACGGACGTGTTGGGTATCCGATAAAAAATAGAAAACTGGAATTCAGTATTCGGTAAGACCTCAGCGGCTCAAACTGAATTACGCCAGCAACAAATTCTGGATTCAAGCCTGAGGACTTGAGTTTGATGTAGGTCAACTTTGTTTTTGCCCAGAAGCAATTAACTGATTCCTGATCCGTTGGAAGAATCAGACTCGTTGTACCAATATCCCTACAAAAAACAAAATTAAACAAAACGAGAGAAAGAAAGAAGAAAACTCTGAGACTCAACCTGAAAACTACGAATTCAGGTAGAGTCTCGGGGGCTACTGACATGGGCATCCTCTCCGTCGCCCTGTGCTCGCCGCGTCGCCGTTTTTCCCTAGCTGCGTGCTGCCACACGAATGGAGACAGTAGTAACACTAGTTTCGTCGCGAGCCCCTATTACCGTCATAGTTCTGGCCGTTGTATCCATTCCCTGCCCGTGCACCCTGGACGAGAATTGTAGCCAGATGTCCCCTCTATGATTGTTTTTGTGGCTTGGCCTTACTCTTGATGGTTGCGTTGCCATCGTCGTAGGTAGGATCCGATCTCGCAGGAAAGGACTATCGACTAGTTCAGATCCGCCAGTTAGCGCAAGCAGTTTTGTAGAAAACACCCTGCAGGTTTATGTCGATCATACACACGTCCCTGAGATCCCCACATGTCAGCTCCTCTGCTGACCGCGTGCCCGGTGGCCCCTCCCCGCTTGTAGGTCCACTAGTCGGTCTCGTTGGGTAGAAAACTCCCCAGTGAGAAAAGTCCAGGTTCCAATATAAATAAAATTCCAGAAAAAATTGATAAACCTAAATAAATTCATATATTTTTAAATAAATGAAATTGGTAAAACTTATAATATGAAATATGATTCAAATTCAAATATGAACTCAACCATATTTTCAGATTTTCCTAGATTTGACTCTAACTAGTGAAATCTGTGGCTTTTGACCTCATTTTAATTATTTTGCAATTAAATATTATTTTAAATCCATAAATTCGAATAATACATATGATATATGTTTTCTAATCAGAAAAATGCCAGGAATTCAAATATGCCATCCAAAATAATTTTTGAGCAATTTAAAATTTCGAAATTATTTAAATGCCAATAATGCCTTTTCTTAATAAATTGATAACTTTAATTCCGTAATTCTAAATTTGACAAATAATATGTCTAAATCGATCAGCACAACGAGCCTGTTATAAATATGCATTCCATGATATGAATTGAAGCACGTATCCTATAAATATTAGGAAAACAGCAAGGAATATGCAAGTAAACTTGACTAAATAAATACTAAAAATGCTTATTTATTGTTTCCACACCTCACCCATGCCATGCTACGTTATACATTGTTTGCTTGTTGCATATGATTTGTATCATTGTGCAATATATTTATTTTGGCTCTTGCGTGTTTGGTTTTTATCCGGATAGACGCTGAGCAAGGAGAATATCATGAGCCTCAGGAGTATTACTCGGATCCTTCCTATTCTTCAACTGAACTGCTAGGCAAGAAATCCCCATGCTTGCATACATATAGCACCTATGCCTATATTTTATTATTGCATCATTGAGTCACGATTACATTAAATTAAATCTCAAGTATTGCATAATGTTTACTTTTAAACCCCACTGAAGCTTGTATCCTCAATCCCATGAGCATTACTACAGGAGTTGCTTGAACCATGTGAGTCATAGAATTGCTTGTGTAGGTTGTGCGTGTCTGTGGATAATGAGGTACCTAAACAACTTAAACTGTGTAGTAATGCGATAACTAAAGAAAGAGTCACCGATGGGCAATAGCTGTTATTTGGTTCTTCCACGCTCACTTGTGTCCTGTAGGATCATGTATACTTGATTCCTGTTCCTTGACTATTCGCACTATCCACATTCGAGAGACTCTATGGATTCCCCTTTGCCTGATCTTGATTCACACTTTATTTCTTGGGGCCACAAACTAGTTTGGGGCCTTATTACTATCTTATACTTATGCCATGCTTTACTACTTTATTTATGATTGCACGTGGAGCGCGTGTACTGTTTTGGAATGCGGAATGTTTTTGCGGTATCGACAAGCTCAGTCACACTTTCGGGTTCCTAGTCGTTTACAACCATTGTTGTAACCTGGGTCCGTCTCGGAGCCGACCAACTTTGTTGTGGGTAGTTTATTAGGGTGGCCCCTGAAATAATTTATGAATCATGTGAATGCACTATCGTGAGGCCTCGTTGCTTTTTATTTGGTTGTTACCGAGCTTGATCGTATGTTTTGTTATTTGTGCACCCCTGCAGGGTAAATTTTTCTGAAAGTCGTGTCCACGGTTATGGACGACTTGGAGCACAGTTTGTCGATCATAGACAAATATAACTAAAGTACCGCCTTTAATTTGACTAAGACATGACTAGTAAATAGTGCAATACTCATGGAATGGTTAATAAAATTGCCAATGGATGGGATGTTCTTCCAACTTCTCGTCGATAAGCGAGAAGGAGGGCGAGTGATGTTTATTTATGTTGCTTAAATAAATGTTGCTTCTAATTAACAGGCGTCCGTCCATCTCTGGTTGGGAGGATGTGTAGCGTGTCTCTAAAGAACTATTTAGCTATTATCTTTCACTGCAATTGCGTCACCCCAGGTTGTTCCCTTTAGATGCATTAAGACTTGCTGAGTACCCCTAGGGTCTCACATGATAAATATTTGGTTCAGATGGACAGGTATACTCTCAGGAAGGTTACTGGGTCGACGAGATTGATGATGGTGGCGACGACCATCAGGTGTAGAGATTTCGGGGATGGAGATCCGTGAGATCTTTGGGCGGGATGTGCTTATTTTCAGGGCATCTTATGCCAATTTGCTTCTTGTCCGTGCTTGGATCTTGTTTTCCGCTTCCGCTTGATACTCTGATGTGTTATGTATGAGGATCTATCCTTAACTATTATATCTATCTAGGATATTTGGATCTTGCCATATGGCGTTGAATGTTTCGATTTCTATTGTTTTTAGATGGTGTGGCTCTAATGCCTATTGTATGTCGCTGACATGCATACTCATTTATGTATGTTTTTTATTGCTTTACCTATCGACTACGCCGCTCGCTCTTGTCCTGATGTTCTTGAAAGTGGGTAGGGTGGTTGGTCGGTACCGTGCCCTGCTCCGCTTCTCCGGGCCTACACGTGGGTGGCCTTGAGCCTCCATGATAGAATCTCTTATCCACTTTTGGGTTCATCCAGTCTTGTGCTTAGAGCATAGGGTCCGAGGTATTACAAGACTATGTTGTCACTTAACCCATTTTTCATTTTGGATCTATCGAAGTGCATTCTACAATAGTTAGAGTCAGGCAATGGTGGCTCGTACTGCATCTCATCCCAATCAATAAAAAAGTTGGCCAATTCCTGAGACTTGATGGCATCTCTTCTATCGTACTATGGTGCATATGGTGCTAACTCAATCGCCCACTTGGCAACCCGGCCACTTGCATCTTTATTACCCATGATCTCTGTTATAGGAGCCTCGCATATTACTCTCATTAGATGTTCTTCAAAATAATGCTTGAGTTTTTTGGCCGCCATATAGATGCCATATGTCATTTTCTGATGGTGTGGGTAATTTTGCTTGGATGCTGAGAGCACTTCACTTAGGTAATATACTAGCCTCCACTACCACTACTACGGCAATAACAACCCGGTTTGTTGCTGCAATGTAGAGAAACATCGGCTCTTTGGATAGTGGTGAATCTAACACTGGTGTAGAGGCTAACATCTTTTTAAGTTCATGGAACGCGCTATCCGCTTGAGGTGTCCAAATAAATTTATCAGCTTTTTTCATCAATTCATATAAGGGCAGTGTGTGAGACCCTGGCGCATGGCTTAATACGATTGATAGATACCCGTATCAACAAGTTGCAACTTATTTTTTGGAAGCTCATTTGAAAAGAACTCTGAGGTTAAGCATGTTTGGCCTAGAGAAATTTGAGGATGAGTGACTGACCAGGAAGTGGGTACACGTTGCGCATGAGTGTGGACAAAGTGCACAGAAAAGACTAGTGTTCATCTACGCAACCAGTCTTGATATCCTATTAAGTTGCCAGGAGTGACAGCCCAGGCACGGAGAGTCCAGGGTGTTACAATTAGTATTAGAGCTAGGTTCACGGTTAAACGGGCGTGTGCGGGTCAGTGGCGGACATGTGGAGCATGGCACGTGTGGCCCAGAGTAGACACGGCATGGCACATGTGTCGGCACTAGATGCAGAGACGTGTGCCAAGAGGGGACGTTCCTGGCTTGTGGTTGATCGACGAGGGCGTCGATCTTCTAAGGGTGGGTGTATGTGAAACCCTGGCACATGGCTTAATAAGATTGATAGGATACCCACATCAACAAGTTGCAACTTATTTTCCGCAACCTCATCTAAATAGAACTCTAAGGTTAAGCGTTCTTGGCCTAGATTAATTTGATGATGGGTGACTGACCGGGATGTGGGTACTGGATGCGCACGAGTGAGGACAAAGTGCACAGAAAAGACTAGTGTTGATCTATGGGGCCAGTCTTGATATCCTATTAAGTTGCCAGGAGTGACAGCCTTGATATCCTATTAAGTTGCCAAGAGTGATAGCCCGGTCACGAAGAGTCCGAGGTGTTACACAGTGCCTTTTCCCCCAACCGACTAACGAAGCGACTCAATGATGCCAAGCAACCAGTAAACTTCTGGACATTGTTGAGACACTTCGGTAGTTCCATTCTTTCAATGACACTGATCTTAGTCAGGTTGGCCTTGATACCTCGGCTTGACACGAGGAAAACGAGTAATTTTTCAGCCAGGACACTGAATGTGCATTTTTCCAGGTTCAATTTCATTCAGAATCTTCTTAGGTTTGCAAATGTTTGCCTTATATCATCCAAGAGAGTATGACTATCCTTGGTTTTGATGACCACATCATCGATATATACCTGGACATTTTTATCAATTTGGTCATGCAAACATTTTTGCATACACCTCTAATATGTATCACCTGCATTTATCAAACCAAAGGGCATGGTGCAATAACAGTAAGCCCCATACGGGGTAATAACGACTTTCTTTATTTGATCAGTTGGGTTCAAAGGTATCTAGTGGAAACCAGAATACACATCTACAAATGATAACAACTCACACCCAGCAGTAGAATCAATCACTTGATCGATCCTAGGTAAAGGAAAAGGGTCCTTCAGACAAGCCTTGTTGTAAGATTTGTGTAATCGATACACATTCGCCATACCACTGCAACATTGGGGTCATCCTTCTCCTTCTCAACTAAAACCGGAGTTGATAGCCAATCTAGGTGCAGCACTTCCATAATAAACCCAGCTTCGAGCAGTTGAGCTATCTGATCACCAATATCTTTTCTCCTATCTTCGTGGAAGCGGCAGAGAGGTTGCTTCACTGGCCTTGCATCTAGCCTAACGTGCAAAGAGTGCTCGGCCAGCTCCCTCGGGACACCCAGCAGGTCCTATGTCGACCATGCAAAGATATCCCGATTCTCATGGAGGAAGTTGACGAGTTTTCTTTCCTATTTTTCGGTCATGCCAGTACCAGTTGTGATGGTGCGCTCGGGGAACTCAACATCTACCTGGATCTTCTTTGTTTCCTTGATCGCCTAGAAGGACACATTGTCGTGTGGGTTATTCAATGTCGGCATATTCAGCTGAGACGACTGTGCCAATGCCACAGCATCATGAATCCTCTTCTTCTCTTGAGCGATAACTAGTGACTTGGCCAGAGAAGAGCCAGCTGAGGCACATTCCATGGAGCGCCTATGATCGCCTGCAATGGTGATGACCCCATTTGGCCCCGACAACTTCATATTCATATAGCTTATGTGGGTAGAAGTCATAAACTTCGCCAATGTTGTCCTGCCAAGCAAAGCATGACAACAACTGGTGAGATACACAACCACAAACAACAGGTTCTCTGTCCGACAATTCTCCCTTATGCTGAATAAAACATATATCCCGACTTTGCCTATCGGCTCGCACGATAATGCCGGTACAATGCCATGGAAAGTGGTCTTTGTCGGTTGAACCATGTTCTCTGTTATGCCCAACTTGTGCATTGTATCTCGGTACAGTATATTGATACTTCTACCATCATTGATGAGAACCTTAAAGAATTTGACATTTATGTTAGGCCCGATGAACATCGGGTCCACCACCAAAGCATATGCCCCTGGACTCGGGATGATCTTGGGATAGTCCTTAATGCTCCAAGTGATTTCCTTGTCGGACCAGTACATAAATTTCGGCAATGCCGGCATTAATGCATTCACTTCCATCTGGCGCCTTTGCAGGCTCTGCTTATCTGTTTCTTCCATCATAAAGATGACATAGCTTTGGTGGCGCTCTCTATACTCATTCCGGCCTCCCTAGCCGGCATTGCCATAATCTCCTTGGTTCTAGTTCCCAACTTGGTTCACAACTTTTCTTCTTTTCGGGTTCTCATATCTCGGCGGTGGTGGTAGCATCAGTTCTTGAACATTTGCTCTCGTGAGTGGTGGTGGGGGAGGCGGTGGTAAACCCATCTCTCCTTTTTCCCGCACGCTAGAACCAGCTGCATTGCCTCATAGTATGGTTTGTCGACCGACTCGGTTTTGGCATGTGAAAACTACATGGATGATCCAACATCATCTCATACATGAATTTCGGCCTTTCTTGCCACTTTTCCTTTTGCTCACTCCACGGTTTCTTTCCATCCACTTTTGGCGATGTCTATTGCCGACACTAGGTTGATCCTGGTCCACTGCCGCCACCTAGATTGACCCATACCGATAATACGGCCTCTCACCTCTTCTCTTTCCTCAGAAGTCATATCTCCTAGATGATCCGACCCCATCACGAGAATAATACTCCTCATTCGGCTCGGCCGACATAAGCAGTGGCTAGGTCATATCACCGAAGGCATATGAATCTGCTATCTTTATTGTCTTGGCCAGAGTGGTCGGCATATCTCCCTACAACCTTTGCCACAATACACTGGCATGTCGGCATCCCTGGGCAAACCATTATATTGCTTGCGACTCAATTATCCCTTCACAGGAGTTACACATATTGCACCACCTTGTCAGAAACTCTCTGGCGGTCTCATTAGCCTCTGCTTGCACATAGCTAGCTACTAAGGTCTATTAGGCCTTTTGTAAGTACTAGTGAAATTGCTGACAAATGCTTCCTAAAAATCTAGCCAATAGTTTATGCTTCCTGCTGGAAAATTGTTTAGGCACACTCTAGCAGGTCCCTCCAACATCTACGGAACATACCTCATGGCCCACCGGAGGTTTCCTTGTGCAATATGAACAACTGTGGCATAATCTATCAACCAATCCTCTAGCTAGTGCTGACGTGATAGGTCTTTGTTCCCCTTGCTAACTGAAAGTTCAGAACTGGCGGCTCTCTCAGAATGCGATGTCCGAAACATGCTGGACCCGGAGGAGCTTTCCCCTCCATTATTTCTGACATATAGATCCTATCCAACTTCAAGCGAGCATCATATGGCTATAAATTTCGGTTTGCCAACCGAGATCCCAACGGGTTCCCCATCATCAGATGTTGTGGCCTTGGGTATCCAGCATTGGCCATAGCCAAATAACCATCATTATGTCGGTTTGACATTGGGTTAGCATTTTGGTGCTGCACAATTGGTCTCGCACTTTGCTGCTGCCTAGGTGGGTTCGGCACGACTGCATCGACATCTTGATGTTGCTGCTGCTTCACCAAATGAAAGTGATGGCCATGATGGTTCGGGTTATTCGGGCCAGCATTGTTGCGTCCAACATTACCTTGAGTGACATTCCCCTGGACAGCATTTCCATGACCGACACTTCCTTGCCCGACATTCCCCTATCCAGCATTGCCTTTCCCGACAACATTTGGGTCATAGGCCACTAGCTGCTTGTTCTTCTTGCTGGAGTTCACTCTTCCTTCTTCCCTTGGAGCTGCATGGGGAGATGATGTTGCTACCCCGGCAGATTTTGCAGCATCGCCCCAACCGAATGAACGACTTGGGAGCCGCCAACTCCATCCAGGTTTACCCTGATGATAGCCTCATTTTTCTGGTTTGTGATGCGCACCAGATCATTCACTCTCTCCTGCCGCCTATGCCAGGCCTTGCCGGATAAGGCTAATAACTCGACTGCCACAGCATTTGTAGCCCTAAGGTTCCTAGCCGTGGTACTGTTTTTTGGCAAACTGGAAAAATGACTACCTGATACAGCAGACTTAGTTCTACCCTCTCTTGCAATCTCAGCATTGAGGTTCTTACCCTTATTCCTCACTCCATCTAAATGACTAGGGCCTGTTGTAGGAAACTTATGTGCCTTGTTATACTCACGAAGGGTGATGTTCAAATCCTCACGTGCCTTAGCTACCTGCATAGCCCCCTGAAGGACACTTTTCCGGGTCTGTTCCAGCTCGTCCTATGCCTAAGCCATATCTACTATGGGTGCAACTAGCACAACCAGCTTTTCAATAGCCGCCTACAAGACATTCTATGGCTTTTCTACCAGTGGAAATCTAGACCTGGCAACCTTGGGAGTTGTCTCACCATCTTCAGCGGGCTCTTTGCCGACATCCACATTTGACTCAGATAGGGACAGACAAAAGTACGGCTTTTAGGTCCTGTAGTGCAGCTTCAACTTCGTCGGTCCAAACGAACTTCTTGGTCTTTTTCAAGAGCTTGTATAATGGTGCAGCTCTTTCACCGAGCTGGCTTACGAACCGCTAAACACAGCAATGCAGTTAGTTAGCTGTCGTACATCCTTCAGGAGAGTCGGCCTGGAAATATTGAGTATAGCCTTTATTTTGACTTGGTTCACCTCTATGCCCCTTTGGGACACGATGAAACCTAACAATTTTCTGGCTAGTATTCCAAAGAAACACTTCTTCGAGTTAATCATTATATTGTATTTTTGTAAATTACTGAATGTTTCCTCCAAGTCGGAAATGAGCATTTCCTTGTTTTTGGACATCACAGCAATATCATCCACATATGCATGTACATTGCGTCTAATTTGATCGTGGGGCAACGCTGCATAGTGTGCTGGTACGTAGCTCCTGCATTTTTTAGCCCAAAAGGCATAGTTACGTAGCAGAAGGTTCCAAAAGGGGTGATGAATGAAGTCTTTAGTTTGTCTGACTCCATATGAATTTGGTGATATCCGGAATATGGGTCGAGAAAACATAGGAGTTCCGAGCCTGATGTCGGGTCGATAACTTGATCGATTCTAGGCAGACGAACGGATCTTTGGGATAAGCCTTGTTCAAGGCAGTATAATCAACACACATCCTTAGATCAATGGTCTCCTTTTTAGGGACCATTACAGGATTGGTCGACCACTCAGTGTGGATGACCTCTTCTATGAATCCGGCTAACTCGAGTCGGGCTAGTTCCTTAGCTATTGCTTTGCACTTTTCATCGGTGAAACATCATAAGGAATGTTTGACAGGTTTAGCATTCAGATACACGTTTAAATAGTGATCGGCAAGTTCCCTAGGTACTCTGATCATGTCAGAAGGTTGCCATACAAAGATATCTTTACTAGCTTTGAGAAACTCGACGAGCGTGCTTTCCTATGTGTGGCCTAAACCTACGCCTATCTGAGTCACCTTGGAGGGGTTATCATCCGTCAATGGCTTCGTTTTCGTCTCTTCTAATGCCTTAAAATCCAGAGTCGGCTTTGTCACCTCCTTCTTTGTCGTGGGCATCTCGGATGGGTCAATGTTCTTTTTGATGTCCTGGTACTCCTCGTCGTGTAGTACGGCTTCAACAAAGGTGGCATTTCCATCCTCGCACTCTCGTGCCTTCTTCGGGTCTCCCGGGATCATGATGACGCCATTGGGACCTGGAATTTTCATCATGTTATAAATATAACAAGAGTGAGCCATAAAAGCGTAGTAAGCCGGACGCCCAAAGATAGCATGGTATGCGCTTCATAATGGGACCACTTTAAAGGATGGTGCTTCGGTCCGGTAGTTCCTTGGAGTTCCAAAAGTAATATCCAAGGTGATTCCTCCTAGAGAGTTCGCTTGTCGTCCGGGGACAACTCCATGGAAAACCACGGAGCTGTGGTTCAGCTGTGTTTCCGATATCCTCATACGACGCAGTGTTTTGATGTAGATGATGTTGATGCTACTACCACCGTCCATGAGGGTCTTGGAGAACCCATAGCCGTCGATCAGTGGATTGATGACCAAAGTGTACTTTCCTCGCCAATGTGGTTTAGGTGGATGATCGCTTCAGTCAAAGGTAATTGTCACTTCTGACCAATCCAGAAACTGAGGGACAATCGGAATAGTTGTGTTCAGCTCATGCATCACTGCCTTTTTGACATTAGTTGGTTGGGATCCAAGGAACCAGACGTAGGTGTCTTTCTTGGTTGCGAAGGTCTTCTTTCCATCCAACTTGGGTTTTGAGACTTTTGCCTCCTCCATGTCGGAATCTTATTTGGACTCCTTGTCTTTGTCGGAAGTTTTCTTTCCTTTTTGTCGCTTGGCCCTATAGCCAGCGGATTCGTCTTTCTTGATGTCGTCATTGAAACGACACTTAACATTGGTCTGGGATGAGCCCCCGTTGCCATCCGAGTGATGCACACACGGATTATTGGCAATGTAGGCCCAAGAGTAGGTTTTACCAGGTTAGTGGTCTCCTCTACCTTGGACTCTGGAAGTTTCACAGCCTCGGCCCCAGCCGCCTCCGCCGCCTTCTGCTCCTCCAAACCCGAAAGTTGCGTTGACTGTTGCGGTTTCCGGATTGGGTTTATCTTCCGAGGTGTTCTTGTGTTTCTGGGTCTACTACTCCTTTGTCTACTTGGCCGACTATGGCACAGCCAGTACGTTTAGCAGTCCCTCTGAATTATCGTCGGCATTAGCATATTTGCTTGCCGACTCTATCAGCTCCCCCAAGTCGGTAACTTTGTCGCACTTCAGGCACTGATGCAGTAATCCAGTTGGGAGTCCTGCAATAAAAGCTTCGATTGTGGTTTGGTCATTTAGTCCCTCACAGGAGTTCTTCGTGTCGATCCATCATCCGAGGTAGTCCCAACAAGTTTCTCCGGGTTTTTGGGTGCACCGCTACGGATCTCCGACTGTGCAGGGCCTCCTGTATGTTCCCTCGAAGTTCCGAAAGAAAGCACTTTGCATGTCATACCAATTGTGAATGGTGTTGTCAGAGATTTGTCCCATGAAGGAACTAGGGTCCAATGATCCCTTGGTTCGAGAGGGGGCTGAACGCGCGGCTCTAAGGAAACTCGGCGACAATAGTGGCAGCAGAGCAAGCACACGATAGAGAGGTAACATGGGTTTTTTACCTAGGTTCGGGACCCTCGTGTGGAGGTAAAGCCCCTACTCCTGCTTTATGGTATTGATCGCGTGCTTCACGAGGGTACAATAATGGAGGATGAAAGTCTAGGGTTTTAGATCTCAAGGATCAATCACACCTAATGTAGAAGAAGGGATCCTTATATAGGGCGGCGTCGGGCATCTTCCCCCGTTCCATCGGTGGGAAGGGTCACCACAGTGCCGCTCCTTGAGGTCCTAGTCTATAGGACTATTTTTATTGACCGAGCCTTGGGCGCCGGGTGCTTCTCCATCCACTAATAAAGTGGCCTTCCTTTTCCTTGTTTGTCATCATCGGGCGCCGCCAAGTGTCTCCCTTTCACCTAAACGGCAAGGTGGAGCACCTGCCATGCTGAAGTCGTCTATCCTTCTGTTGCCAAAAAGGTGCCAGACCAGACCTTCCTTTACCGAGGCGAATAGAGGGTGCAGAGCCGTTGCGCCCCTTATCGGGACCTGTCTCGCCTATTGGATGCCTGGTGAGATTGCCAACGGGCCCCGGAGCATGCTCTAGAGCATCCAAGGACGGGTTGCACGGTGGAGCTCTACAGGGGGAGGATCCTCCTCTAGAGGGCGTCTCCTCGCGAAGTGGAGCCTCGCAAGGATACACCTGCCTATGTCGTCTCTAAAGGTGTTATGGCCTCCTGTAGGCTCGGCTCTGTCAGGTTCTAGGTCTACTAACCGTCGAGACGTGGCACCCCGGTTGCCAAGGCCCTGACAGGTGTTTTCTAGGAGTTCATTGAGCCATAATCGAGCTGTCTTCCTTAGCATAAGTGGGAGATACCGGGTTGCGACCAAGATGTTTCCTTCTTTGGCGATTCAGCAGGCCTGGAAGAAGTCCTAGAGCCAGGTGTCTGGCCGAGCCACACCGTGTAGGGTTGAATGTGCCTTGAGATAGCAAATCCCTTTAGGAAATCTATTTGTCGAATTTGTGGCCCGAAGCATTTTGGCACACGTATATATTATCTGACTCATAGTGTCGCGCCTCTATGTTTGAGTTGATCCGGTGCCTGGCATCATTTGGTGATAGAGAGCGCCATCTCGGATTTTTGCTATGGCTACGGCACCGTGGAGCCGAATTTCTATTTCCTCCACCACCGCCTCCACCGCAGTTCCCTCCTTGGCCTCCGTGGGAGCCGTTATGGGAGCTGATTGGTGGAGAAGGTGGTCCAGGTGGGTTGCTTCCTCCAGCCAGAGCTTCATGGTGACGGCCACCATGCTGGCTTGATCCAGCGCGGTGTTCGTCGTTCCTTCGTCCGGCATTGCCGTCATTGTGACGTGGCTCAGTCGGACGGCTTGTGTGTCTAGGAGGAGCATTCTTTGCTGATCCTGCTCCCGATGTCGTGTTTCTTCATCTTCCCTGCGGTTATCTGATTGCTACCGGAAGGTTGCTGTTGAACCATTGTTGCTACAGTGTCTTGCTCTGCAGCCGGGGCGATGTTGCTCTAGATTTTTGCGGGTCTCTGCCGATATCCTGAAGAGATGGTTCTTGAATAGTTGTCTTCCCGAAGGTTGGGACGGTAGCGGAGTTCCGGCTACCTCTGGGGCCTTACATATTGATGTCGATCAGTGTCCGTGCGGTATTAGTCGGATTTGGAGACCAGTTTCCCGCTGCTGGACGTGGCGACCTTATGTTGCTCTAGTCCCTTGGTGAGTAGCTTCACACTTAGTTGGACCTGGTCTAGACTTGGATAATTTGCCAGGATCTTTCGGGCTGCAGCAGTATTTTCTACGAGCGTGCTATACACCTGGTTTCCTTTGTTGTCAATCCGAGGCTATCCCACGGCTATGTCTCCTTTGAAAAGGGTCTTGTGAACTTCCAGATTTTTATTAGGCAGCTTAGGGTCGTTCCGGGTCTTCTGATACTGCAGGGAGCTAGGCTGCCCTACTGCTACAATTCACTACTTTTCCTCGAGGAGATGAGTGGCTTCATCAAGGAGTACCTGGCGATGCGCTTCTAAGGCTTGGGCCCTATCCTCCACCTCCACGGGTGTAAGATCTGCAGCCGTCGGAATTGGTGTTGTAAGTGCATCTCTAAGAATTTTACGGGCACCAGCGGGTAACCACGTGTCCATCCAATGGAGTGCTTTTTGGTTCGTCGGGGATCAGAGCTCCATCTAAATCCTCTTCGTATTCCTCGATGATTACCTCATCAGTCGGAGGATCCTTAGTCAGAGTCTTCTTCTTCTTTGCCTTCTTGGTAGCACCGATAGCAAAGACGGCTTTGGGTCCGATTCCTGGAGTCAAGCTTCTTTCAGTACTTTCGGACATCTGGACGTCGGGGTTATCTCCGTGAACCATATCATCATGTGGTTCGGGAGAGATTTTTCCAAATCCTTAATCCATACTTCTGTAGGGGCTTTGATCCATAGTTTCTCCTTCTGCAGCCTTGGAGTTGATCTCCTCTTTAATTTCCATGGAGAACTTTAGAAATTCTGCCGACATCATGGAATCATCCGAGGATGCTAGTATGTCAGTGTTTGTTCCGATTGCCTCTAGCACTGAGTTGTTGTCGTCTCCATCATCAGCAGAGCCAGATCTGGATCCAATGTATCCGACAAAGTGTGATGTGTGCTCCCTGAGGTAGTTTCGACTTTCTTTGTTGGCCTCCTCGAAACTTTTTATGGTTTCAAGGATCTCTTCCATGTTGGCGTTTCCATGCAGTAGCATCCGCCTCAACGTGTGCATCAGGAGTGATTTTCCTACTCTAGCATCAGCAGAGCCAGATCCAGAGTTGTTGCTGCCTTGATCTTCGTGAGATTAGACCTCCTTGGGGAGATCTTCTTCAGAACCGATCTTTTCCACTATCTCCGCTTCAGGTGCGGGCTAGGTGGGATAGTTTTTTGAGACCCGGAACTCTGTCGCTTCCACAAACAAAGTGGATCTAGAAATTTCTTCCGCCTCTATCATCACCGCTAGGGTGGGTTAGGCAGGTTCAGCAAAACTGAGATAGACATCGATCTCACCAAAGGACATGATTGTGTAGATGGTCATGGGTTCCCTAGACAGAATCCAAGTCTCATCGAGAAGGACAAGAGGACATCGCTGGCGTAGAGGACCCGGCCGACAGCGATTGTATCGCTAATTCTGATTCGCACTGATTTCGCCCGGAACATAGATCCGAAGGTCACCTGGCCCATGGTGGGCGTCAACTATCGTCGGATTGAAGACATGTATGCCGAGAGGGAGTCCTCGAGGCGTGGAGAAATATGGGGTGTGAGACAACGGTATTCCAGGATGGTGAGAACACAAGCTTTACCCAGGTTCAAATCCGCCAGCGGTGGATGAATCCTACTCTTGCTAGCAATCCAGTAATACGGCAGAGCCGGAAGTACATATTACAAGAGAGGTTTCGCCTATGTGAGTTGAGGTTGTAAGTTGTGGGTACCCTAAAGGCTGGTCCCTAGGACGGCTTATATAGATGTCCGGCCTAGGGTTATAGGAGAGACCTATCCGGCTATGGTACAAAGTCGGTTACAGAGTACATCTTGGACTACAAGTAACTATACAAGCCTAAGTCGGTAAGTCTTATGGGCATTCCCGTAGCCGGATGGGCTTCCAACTTCTCTCCCTGACTAGGCCGCCCGTGAAGCAAAGATCTAACCTGAAGTGGGCCACCCTGGTCAGCGAGTCATAGTGGGTCTACCCAGAAAGTATATACCCAACAACGGTCATCATACCTCCACGCTACCAGCGGGGCGATCGATACGCCGGCCGCTAGCGGCACAAAGAGTAGGTGGATCTGCTACAACCACCACCTTCTACGAGAACTTGCAGGAGACATCGACCGCGATGTATCTTGTGCGCGCCGAAGCTGGCGAACTTGCCACCGCGCGAGAAGGGCATGTTGCCGAAGTTGTCATCTCTGATGAAGTCTAGCGAGCCGAATTGCTGGACCAAGACAGGGATGACGCGCTTGCCTGAGGCTATGAAGCTTCCTCTCCGGATGAACACCCCAGCCAGCGTCGCTACTGTCCATGGTGGGTGCCAACTGTCATGGTGGTGTCACGACATATGTCATAGGGTGGCTAAAGTAGGGACGCTAGTGGATCCAGGGAGGGATAGTGCGGTAGATACCACACACAGAGACACACGATATACCCAGGTTCAGGGCTCTCCTAATGAGATAAAACCCTACTCCTGCATGCTAGATCTTATAATATGATCAACACCCAAGATACAATGGCTCCTCGAGTTGTATGAAAGAGGAAGAAGGAGCTCCTGCCTCTCTCTATACTACTAACGATGAACTAGTAACCAAATGAACTGACCCTCTTCTAGGAGGCCCTGGTGCACCTTATAAAGGGGTTCCCAGGTTATAGTTAGGGCTAAGGTGGCATGGAATATGCCGTAGCAGAAGTCATTGGCTGGGCCCAGATGCTCTTCTTGTCAGCGATGGGACTTGACGTGCCCATGACCGCTAATGGTCTACAGCTAACGTTGTTCCCTCCTGGAAATCCTCGATGGGACTTGGCTCTGTGATTTAGGGGCATGCCTGACTGAGCACGCTTATCTCCTCTGGGAATCCTAGGAGAGATAGAGGCGCTGACCTTGAGGCCGACATACACCTTCTTGGCGTATGCCAACCCATATGTTGACCTCAACCCAAGTAACTCGGCTTGGGGGAACCTGTATAGAAGAAGCAATATACATGTTCTGCCGACATACTTTATATGTCGGCCAAGGTATACCGACTTAACCCGGCTTGGGTATCCCGTCCTATGTTGGTTGCCCCACATTTGTCAACCTTAGTCTTGGTTAATCTCATCTTTATACCGCAGCTTGACCCTACCGCGGGTCATCCCGTCGACAATCACTCTTATTTTATTCCTCAACAGAGAGTTGCTAAAATTAGTTTTCCCTAACGGATGATGTCCTAGATTTTCGTAACTTCTCTCCCGTCCGGCTAAGGTGTCAAGTGGGATTCCGCTAAAGTCCCACTTTTAATTCATTTGCCAAATTCTAGTTCAAAATTTTGCTTAAATTTAAACTTTTGGTGAATGAAATAGAAATGGAATTTTGACGGGATCACGTGACACCCTACGCCCGGCCGCCACACGGCATAGATAGTTTTTTTAACGAGGAAGGGTCTAGAAGGACCCAGAGCCGCGCATTACTTTATCAGGTGGGTACTAATTACATCGAGGCCCCTTGCATCTATTGCCCAGACAACCCTAGAATTTGAAGTAGAGGCCATGAACATTACCAAAAAGACCCTAGGACAAAACCTAAAAAAGCAATCAGGTCCTAGTTCTTCTCCACCACCAGTTGCCGTCGACCTCAAGGCAAAGATGCCGAGGTCTTGGAGGAAGGTGCCCGCTCTCTCACTTCTGATGAAGAATCACTACAACCGGCCACTCGATGCCTCCGGGGACGAACCACTTGGCGGCAAAGGGGAAGCGAGCTCCGACGCAGGATTCGCTGAGGGCCTCCGAAGGAGGTTAAACCAACAGGTCATCATTCGACCAGAAAAGGAAGTAGCCCAGTGGACGCACTGCCGCCATCGGACCACTACGGATGTACATCAACAGAGCACACATCCACCTGAGAGCTCGCCGAGGCGAGCCACCTAGCAACCCACTAGATCGAAGCAGAAGAAGGCGCTCTACCCTCCATCGCCTCTACGGTCGGCCAAGGGGAGAGCACCAATAAACACCAAGAAGCCACGACGCCACTCCTCCTCTCCGCCACGGCCGACCAGGAGCAACGTTGTAGTAACACCGCCATCAATCTGATGCACCCCCCGGAGCATCCTCCTCCACCTCTATCCTCCATATCCCACCACCATGGTGAGAAAACAAAACAGATAGAAAAGAGGGAGGTTCTCCAACGCTGACCTCCATATTGGGAGGCCGCCCATCGAGCTTATTGAATAGGGACGGTGCAGCCCCACTCCCTTCCACCTCTAGCTCCAACCACCGAAGCTCCATGGACTGGAGAAGCAACACAGCCGGCCGGCCGACGCAGCTTGGGTGCGCCGACAGCCAGAATCCCATCGGCATAAGGCCAAACTCCACCAGGGGAAGAAAACTAACTTAAACTAACATCTGGATAAGGGGGCTGGCCTCCCTCTCCCAATCACTTCGGCCAGCGGGACTGTCGGAGGAGAGGGATAGGGGGTCGGGAAGCGAGCGGCGGAGCGATAGTTATTGGAGGGCGGTTGGGGATAAGGTTTCCGCGCAGTGTTGGTGAGTGGCCCCTGATTGCACACACATCGCTCTAAACATCACTTATCACGGATTTTGAGAACACAACTTGGAAGGGTGTATCAGCTTTTTCATAGAAGAAGAGGCCAAGATGGCCGGTACAACACCAAGAGGCAACACGATACAAACTCGACGTCACACGGTTTACAACCTGACCCAAACCGTCAAAACGACAAAGACACGCCTTGCGCTATCTTCAGCCATGAATAGCGAGGAAGCGATACACCGAGCTTCAAAGCAGCGTCACACCCGAAGAAGGGAACTTCACAACCGACTCTAACTCCGGGAAGGCACAAACCAACACATAGCCTGCTCATACACCTACAAACCTAACCCAAACCATCAAAACGACAAAGACACGCCTTGCGCTATCTTCAGCCATGAATAGCGAGGAAGCGATACACCGAGCTTCAAAGCGGCGTCACACCCGAAGAAGGGAACTTCACGACCGACTCTAACTCCGGGAAGGCACAAACCAACACATAGCCCGCTCATACACCTAAGTAGGCAAGTAGGCAAGTGGACAACGGGACCGAATCCATAGCGCCCCGGAAGCCCATGCTCTCCAAGTAGCACACCGAGGACTCATCGAACCACCTAAGCGACGCCCCTAAGGAGGGAACGACATACTCGTATTCTCCAACTGCCACAGATGAAATATTCAAGAACAAGTACTCTGAATCAATGGTACTCGAAATATTCAAGAACAAGTACTCTGAATCAATGGTACTCGTAGTCTCCAGAATTCATTTATGTATCATCAGTTAGTAGAATAACCCATTCCTAGCTGAGGTTGCATCAAGATACATGAAAATCAAATACAAACATGAGCAGAGGTAAGGAAAATACTAGTGTAGTACTAGTATACATGAATTTACAACCTACAAATATACCGTACTACCTGTTCCAAACTTCAGCCTCACCGTATGCCATCATAAAAGTATACTGAGCTCTCCACTAACTCATTTTTGATTCTTTTGAACTAATTTCCGTACAAAAAACAAAGGTAAGACAGAACAATAAGATCTAAAATCTATGAACTACGCAGAGCGACATAGACAGAATCACGCATCTTCAGCAGCCCCACTTGCGAGGCACAGCTCGTGGAGCTCATTCAGAATCCACTCCTCCCCGGTGTGTCCACCAAGAACCAAGACCCTGGTACCACCAACCACACAGGTGCTGTGCCCCCAAGCGAACTTCGGCGGCTGCCCAGGAACGTTCAGGATCCTCCATGTTGGCTTCTCCTCTGCCGGGTCAAGCAAGAAAAGTTCGGCGGGTGAGTGCAGTCCAGCAATTGAGCCACCAAATATCATGATCCTCCCACAGGGCAGGGTCACAGTGACATGATCGAGCCTTGGTGGTGGACCAACACTTGGAAACCCAGTTGTCGCTAACTGCCTCCATTGCGGATTATCTTCGCCAATGTCCAGAGTGTAGGCATCACTTGAGCGCAGCCGAAGCGAGCCACTCTTCGCCAATCCACCAAACATAAATATTTTAGTCTTACCATAAACAGACAATGTGTGGCCAAGGCGGGATGACCAGGAGGTAGGGATCTCCTTCCAAGCTGGACTTTCCTTTGTGAGGTCAAGCAGGAATGTGTCGCTTAGAAGCACACCAGATTCGGCACACCCCCCTGACACAACAAGTTTAGAACCGTCCAGGGTGCAAGAACTGTGCCAAGACCGTGGCAATGGTGGGCCGTCACTTGCAACTTCCCTCCAGGTGGGATGCTGGGCATCCAGATCAAGGACGAAGACATCATTAAGCAAACCTTGCTGTCCGCAGCCTCCAAATACTACCAGCCATGAGCCATTTAGCCATGAGAGCGTGTGTCCCCAGCGGCCAGGTGGGGAAGCAGAAACCTTGACAAGGCACCATTCTGGCTTTGCAGCCTCCAGGTTAAGCACAAAGGTGTCATTCATAGGCTGCATGTTGACTCCCTCCCCTCCAAAAAGGACGAGGCGGTTACCCACAGTGCAGGCACTAAAGTTGCACCTGGATGGCTCAACGCGTCCTCCAACTGTGAACTTCCTCCATGAGGCTGCCTCAAGGGTTGTTAGTTCTCTTGCAAGACGACCCCATCCTAACATCTTGGTGCTCGTCTCAAGCCTGCCAGTGACATCTCTTCCCCATGCGTTCTGGCATACCATTTTTCTCAGATGATCATTTTTTGTCAGCTCATGCATTCTAGTGCAGACTGATCCAATGGATGCCATATCTCTGGGTGACAGGCGAGATAAGATATTATGAGCCAGAACTTCATCTGAGAGCTGGAAGATACCACAGTAGTCTGAACATTGGACTTTAGGGGTATGCTCATGAGAAGCGGGGTTCATATCTTGAATGCTGAGCCTGTGGCTGGACTGTTGTTTATACACTGGGTAAGATATGTTGCTGGGATCGATGTTGGCATCGGAGAACAGCTGGATCGCAATAATGTGTGTCAAAGAGCCATCATCCCCATGCAATGGAATGAGCCTTAGCCGGTTGTTCAGTGGAGCGCCATCTTTCCGGAAATTCAATAGTTCACCTTGGAACTCAATTCCATCATTGAGGCACCGCCGCATCTCTGAAACAACCATTGGATCGACAAGGGGGTGTCGTCTTTGGGCACGTGGATCCCGAAACTGTAGAAACCGACTGAAAATAAAGTTTGAGTCAACAGAGTAATGTGAGAAGCTTGGTCAGGCCTCTGACAAATATTTTACTGAATTGTTAAGCTTAATTCAAGTACAATACAGTTTGACAATTGGAACATGTGCAAAAAATTAAGTCAAGCATAAATGAAGATAGTAACTAATTTCAGCAATGAATAATATCAGTGGATCAATCAAACATATAGAGGACCTACATATGTCTAATAGCCTGACTCAAACAACTAAGTATGCATATTTTCGTTTGGTTTGATATGTATGCATATTTATTTCAGTGCTTTTTGGAAATGTGAAATTTGAACCCAAGTCATTTTGGATACAGACAAAACCAAAATTTAGAAACGACTACCAATATGTTCAGAAATATCAAGGTCAGATATATAGAAATCTTATGCAGAAATTATGTGATAAGCACTTTCACGTATATACATTTATTGAGTTTTATACATACACTGCAAAAGAAATCAGTGGAAATATTTGCACTTTGGAGACCATTTCGATCTCCAAAACTACAACTTTTTGAGCACCGGTGGGAGTACTTCAATAACCCATTAGGTTTTAGAAAGTTAACTTTTAGGACATACAAATAAGATATTTGCCACTGCTTGTTTGGTCTGAACTATCGAAGAATAGAACTTCTTACAGACATACACAATTCAAATAATTGTTTCTTTTAACAGATATTTTATCCAATACTAAAGAAGCTCATTTGCAGGTACGAAGTACCGCAACTGCCTCCTACAGATATCATACAACAACGGTGCAATACTAACTTATTTGAGCTGTCTTACGGTGATTGGGGAGTACTTCGAAGTACTTCCCAGGACTCCTGTCTAATTTATACCGCCCATTCGATCTAGCCTAATAATTAGATTTCAAATTAACACAATCGAGGGCATGCAGAAGACGATGAAGCCAGCAGACAGCAAACGAGCGAACGGACCCAACTGACCAGGCAGCGGCCAGACAGGGCCGACAGGCCGGAACCGTGCAGGTAAGCGACAGCGACAGGAACCTTCAGGTGTGACGGCGGTCTGGAGGGTGGCCGGGCAGGCCAGAACCGCGCAGGTGTGAGCAGCAGCAACGGGAACCGTCGGGTGAGGCGGCGGTCTCGAGGGCGGCCGGGCGGACAGATGTAGACGGCGGCCGGAGATAAACAACAAGCAACGAGTGGCAGTAGCACAGGAAAAATCGATATGGCGGGCGGTTATGGCGGCTTCGTCGAATAGCAGTAGGCGAAGTCAAACTCGAAGCTGAGTGTGCTGCTGTCTGCCCACGACTTCACCGGCTGCCCGGGACGTCGCTGCCTCCAGGTCGAAGTCCCCCGCCTCCTCAAGATAGGTGTCTGCCAAGGCATCAAGGTCGTGCCCAGCCCAAAATCTGTAAACGATGGCCAGCATGGGAGCCAGCAGGCGGGCAGGCCGGCCGGGGTTCAGTCTGGGAGGCCAGAAGACAATGGTCGGAGGACCGTCGGCGGACTACGGAGAAGAGCAGGGCAGAGAGGGCTGCGGGGCGGGCTGGAGCCACGGGACAGCGACAGGAGCCAAGCTGGCAGAGGTAGGTGGAGAGGACAGTGGGGCAGGGAGGCTTGAGAAGATAACCACAGCATTCTCCCTCGTCGCCAGGTCTTGAGGTGGTTGACTACGCCGGCATGTCGGCGGCTGTCGGAAAGGGGATTCTGAGATGACAGAGAGTGACACGTGGACCTTTCTTTTTGCGAAATTCCACCCATCTATTAATAATCATCAACAGCGGTACAAAGAGCCTTAAAAGTAATAGAAATTACAAAAAGGTCATTGGACCACCTAGCGACGACTACAAACACTAGCACGAGCCAAAGACGCACCGCCGTCCTCGCCCCTCCATCACCGGAGCCGGGCAAAGCTTGTTGTAGTAGACAGACGGGAAGTCGTCGTGCTAAGGCCCCAAAGGACGAGCGCACCAGAGCAGCAACCATTGCCGAAGATGACAACCGTAGATCAGAAGAGACTGACCTTAAACCACACCGACGAATACGGAAAACGATCAGATCCCAAGAGATCTGCCAGACACACGACTCCACGCGCCCTCCGCCGGAGCCTTATTCTGACTTCAGGACATAGCCGCCACCTCAACATCCCGAAGAAGACACTGAAAAAAGGGCTAAACAAAAACGAAAACTCCCCCACCGGCGAGAGGCCGTGGTCCGCCACACCTCCAAGGCCCTAAGGCCACCGGAGGCCATATTGACTCCAAATTGTCTACCTACCCGTTAATTAAATTAAATGAATAATATTTCTAGAATTATCCTGTACATTTTAGTATTTTCCAATACATCTTTCTAGTACTTATTTTTCCACCTTGGATCGACTTGGTTGGACGGCTACTAAAATCGCCAACCAAAGTAAAAATTATAAACTTATTTACATGTACTAAATAGCTACAGCCATGCTCCTAACGGAAGCACTCCTCAAAGCACCACACGCTGTCACAAATTCTTTGCTCAGATGCTATCCACATCTATGCATACATGGGCACATCCCGTTTTGCATGCGAAATATAGTCTAGTTTTATTCTTGTGACATGTCCTTCTCTACGTGCAAGTGGTCAATATTAGTAGAGCGAGATACGGAGAAAATATCAGGAAGAGAACAAGGAACGGCTCCATACATGCGTCTTCACCCTCTACCTTTCAATTCGTATGGCACAAGATGCTAAATGCCAGAATGTAAGAAATATCAAGATTCTACACTTCCAGTAAGTGAGTACGTATCTTTGCACAAGCATTACAACCACAAACACTGCAAAAGCTAAGTGGTGCAGGGATATCCTGAAATCTAAAATCGAACTGCACGAATGCGAATTTAAGTCCTAATTTTTGGACGAATGGGTCGCATTCAAAACTGATTAGCCGCACTTCTCAGTTGTGAACATTGAGACTAATACAATAGAAAGCTTAGAACAACAAGCATTTTAGATCACACACTGAGATAAGCATTTTAGATCACACACTGAGATAAGCGTAGAAGAAGAGCTAGCACACACAGGAGGTTCGAGCGCTCACCAGTTCCGGCCGAGGACCTCGTGCGCGCGGTACCCCGTGGAGGCCTCGAAGGCGGCGTTGACGTAGATGACGGGGAAGTCGGGCTCCATCGCGTCTGCCACCACGATCGCCGCCGCCCTCTGCTCACCCGCCGGGCCCATCCCCAGCCCCCACGCCCACCCCTCCTCTTCCTCCAAGTCGTCTCCGTCCACCTCCATTTCCATATCCTCTTCCTCTGCGGTGTACAGCCTCATCCGCTTCACCGCCACGACGGCGCCGTGATCCATCGCGTCAAACATGCCTCGCTCTCTCCTCCGAGCACTCGTGGGTTGGAAAAATGGAGATGCCGCCGCTGATGCAAAAGAGGGTGGGAGATATTTTCCTGCCTTAGCAGAGGAGTACTACTTGTTTTCAAGGGCGCGCGAGAGAAGGGGCACGAGGTTGGTGGCTAATTACCAGATTCGCCAGAAAATATCTCGCGCTCGGTGCCATGGCCGTTTTGCCGGGACGGTGGAGTGGGCCCACTAGGCGGCATCCAAGGTCGCACGTTGCCAGTTTTTTTATGGGGCGTGCTGGGCGTCCCGGAGGATCCCTCGCACAGATCCTCCCGGTCGACAGCCTTTTTTTTAAGGAACACTACAGCATTCCATTACGATAACAGGCTGGACGGGTGGCCACTCGCCAGCTACAGCGTATTTTA
This sequence comes from Avena insularis, assembly GCA_023614405.1. NCBI lineage: Eukaryota > Viridiplantae > Streptophyta > Magnoliopsida > Poales > Poaceae > Avena > Avena insularis. Next base: position 330,848,462 of record CM042690.1, on the reverse strand, counting down.
CAACATCTGGGAACTGGCCAAGCCAAGTTTTATAATGGCTTCCATACAAACACCGTGCGCAGCTAAATTATGTGCAGCACATTACACGCCCCGGAGCAAGTTTTTTCTTTTCGAAATTTCACCGATCTATTAATAATCATCAAGAGCAGTACAAAGATTCCCAAAAGTAATAGAAATTACAAATAGGTCATTGACCACCTAGCGACGACTACAAACACGGGCACGAGCAAGCGCGCCGTCCTCGCCCATCATCCGGGCAAAGCTTGTCGTAGTAGACCTTGTTGTAGTAGACGGACGGGAAGTCGTCGTACTAAGCCCCCAAAAGACCAGCGCACGAGAACAGGAACCATCGCCGAAGATAACCAGGGTAGATCGGAAGAGACTGACCTCCAAACACACCAACGAAAGCGAAAAACGACCGGATCCGAAGAGATCCGTCGGACGTACGACTCCACACACCCTCCGCCGATGCTAGGTGCATCACCGGAGCGAGGATAGGACGGGGAGGACTTTATTCCGACTTTAGGACGTAGCCGCCGCCTCAACATCTTGAAGAAGACACTAAAAACAGTCTAAATAAAACATTGAGACCTCCCGTCGGCGAGAGGCCATGGTCCGCCACGTCTCCAAGGCACTAAGGCCACCGGAGACGAGACGGACCGGTGGCGTCGCCGGCGGAGGGAAGGAACCCTAGATGGATTTTGTCGCCGCCTATGGAGCGTCTTTATTTAAAACCAAGACGCATAAGGGTTTGTTTGATTCAACTTGTACATCTTTAAAACCAAGACGCATAAGGGTTTGTTTGATTCATACTAATTGCATAGAAATTGTGTAGGATTTGAATCCCATGAGAATTTTTCCTATGTAATTGTTTGATTCATAGGAACACATCCTATAGGAATTAATCATATAGGAATCTTGTAGTGCAATTCCTATAGAAAAGAAACATTAGATCAAATCTCATAGGAAAATTCCTTTGCTACATCAAACATGATTCCTCTTCCCATAGGATTCAAGTGGCATGACATCTCAATCCTATGTTTTTCGTATTTCTATACTTTTCCTATCCTATGAATCAAACAAGCTCTAAGACATTTAATTTCTCTGAAGATTGCTCCGAACATGGATATGTCATAGTCTTCAGTGGAGACAGCCTGCTTCAGCACTACATAATCAGTTTCAAACACTATGGTTTGACAGTCCATATGAGAAGCTATGCATGTTGCCTGTAACATGGCTTGTGCTTCAGTATGGAGAGCATTAGAAGCTCGCTCCATGTTGCCTGCGACCAAGATGTCGTATTTGTTGCGGATGGTGAAGCCCCACCCTCCTGCTCGAGATGCCTCTTTAAAGGCGTCGTCTGTGTTGATCTTAAGGATGTTGGTCGACAGCCTTCCGGTGTAGCCTTTCGTGTCCATCCGATCCTATCACGAGGATCGCTTTTTCACCCCGCAAAGAAAAACAAAGACCATAAAAAGGCCCCCGTCTAACCGCATTTGTGGCTCTGCTTGGCTTATCGCTTATGGCAGACCCTCCACGCCTCGGAGCAGCTCCACCATGAGACCGCCTGCGCTGCTCCACCATGAGACCGCCTGCGAGGAATCTTGTTGCAGCAGATGACCCCGGTGACTAGGAACAGCGGCTGATTCATAGCAGAGCCACCGCTGCCAATGACAGTTGTACCGTGCTACTAATGTAGCAGGCCTGCTTGTCGTTGGCAACAAGACCTCCACCTCTTTGTAGCACCGGAATCCGCCCGCTCGTAGCAACGCCAAAGACCCTGGCCTCGCAGCGCGGCTAGCTTCATGTAGCACCAGCGAGCATGGTCGCAGCAGCGCCTCCAGCTGCCTCCATCTCGCCCCGGAGACTTTTCGTTTCCCCTCGGGTTATCGGGCTTGACTCCTGCAAAGGATGGGCCCGGACCTTCTTCCATGTCCGGAATGAGGGCACTGAAGATTTGATTCGGTTGCTGCCCTACGCTCCGGGTCCACCTGACACGGAATTCTGGGAGGAGGTCCCCAAGAACCCTACAGCTCTGGCCAACCAAGTTAACAAGAGGTTCGCGGAGCTGAAGAGACTCGGATTGCGCAACGAGGATGCTATGATCATGTTCGTGCGCAACCGAATCTCTCCCCTCCGGAAGCGCACCCACAAGTTGTGCCACATGAGTTTCAGCCGCGACCCCAACCGAACCTCCTCCTTCGAGTTGAGCAACACGGAGATTTTTCGCTGGGTTAAGGCTCTCTTCACCACCCACCGGGACTTCTCCGCCGAATGGACATGGAGAATTGAGCACTACTGTCGTGACATGCTCCCTCCCGCGGTAAGCTTTGCGGGGCAAACTTATTTCGGATCACATATGTGTCGGTTTTTGTTGTATATTTGACTCTGTTCTTCATGCTTTTTCTCAGCTGTTCCTTCAGCAAACTCTCGAGGATGGTACAGATCCGACCCTTAAGTGGGCGCCGGACCGAGAAATCCCGGATGAGGAGGAGCCGGACCAGGAGATGTTTCTCCCTATGACCAACGCTACCAAACGACCCAGCGGTAAATTCTCTTCTCTTAGATATTGGCCCGATGATGAGGATGACTCGGATGTCGACGTGATTGAACCTGTTGAGGCTGTCCCTCTTTCTTTTGCCTTTCCGGCATCAGCTAACCCCGGTGGGCATATCCACGAGGATCCTCCACTTGCTACGGGCGAGCCGGTTCCGGTGGCGTCGAAGAAGAAGCGCGGAGCCACATCAAGTTCTTCCTCCGAACCTTCTCAGCCCACCAAAAGGCAAAAGAAGGCCGGAGACAAGACTGCCTCCAAGCGGGCAGGCAAAGCCCCGGCACGAAGGGCTCAGAAACCCAAGGAGGCCGAAACCTCGGATGCGTAAGTCATTTTTCGTTGCGTAACTCACTTTTCCTTGCATTGTGGCAATTTCTCTTCTGACATTATTCTCTTCTTCAGGCCTCCAGTGGAGGTCCCTCAGAGCGGATCAAGCATCTCTTCACCGCTTTGATCCGGCCCTTCTCCTCCTCGTGACGACGAGTCACGCCCGCTGAGCCCTATTCCGAAGGGTTCTGCGGCTGCTCCGGGTTCCGCACTACCTCGTCGAGAGGAACGCGACCTCGGAGCAGGAGGGGTCGGTCCAGTCGAGGCGACGGTGTCCACCACTTCGGCCTCACCGCAACCAGCAGCCATCGAGTCTATCTCAACACCAGCACCAGCAGCAGTTCCAGTACCAGCGACCGAGCCAGCACCAGCACCTGTTCCGGCACCGAGGAAACCAACAACAACTCCAAGTTCATCTACGAGAGCTCCGGTGCCAAGTTCTTCCGCCTCGTCTGAGTCATCTCAACCTCGGCGAGGAACCACTTCAGCAGCTTCCAAGGGGAAAACCACTGCAGTTACTTGTTCCCAGCAAGCTAAGGGCAAAAAGGCTCCGGATACTACCAAGTCAGCATCCGTCGAGGCTGGGCAGCAAACCCTAGCATCAATGCTTCCCAAGAAAACTCCGGCAGCGAAAGATGTTCCTGCCGAGCCAACTGATGCGCAGCAGATGGTTCTGCATACCAGCCCGACCCTTGCCTTGGTTGAGAGGAAAGAAGCTCACGCAAAGGGCTTGGTGGCACCCCATATGCCTACCGGTGAGCGGTACCCTCCGAGTCTTATTGAGTTCGTCATGAACTGGAATAAGGCGGAGTTAAATCCACTAGCAGCGATCTCCCGGAAAAGTTCGGCCCCATAGAATTTTCCGCCCAGATGAATACCGCCGCTAAGGCAATTAACCTCACGGGACGAATGATGGAGGTATGTCGTTTCTCCTTTACATGCTATAGATAATAACCATTAGTCCCCGAGCCTCCGGGGGAGTAGCTTGTTACTCGGCCGGATGCTCATTAGAAAACTAACGTAGCTCCATGTAAACTTCGAATATGCACACACCTAGAGCCGGGTTAAGTTCCACTTGGCCCGGATCTTGTACACTTCGAATATGCACACACCTAGAGCCTGGTTAAGTTCCACTTGGCCCGGATCTTGTACACTTCGAATACGCACACACCTAGAGCCGGGTTAAGTTCCACTTGGCCCGGATCTTGTACACTTCGAATATGTACCAAGCTAATTTTACACTTCTGTACTTTTTTCAGGTAACCACCAATCGCCGGAGCGCTGAATTCCAACGCCTGCTGGATACCCACAAGATGCTACGTGCAAAACATGTTGCACTTATTGCAGAACATGAAAAGAGGGGTAATTTTCTGCCTCGGCACTTCTCCGTTTTTCTTCACCTTCTTCTGCCGAACTAATCTCCTCATTCGGTTTCTGCAGCTGGGGTGGAGGCTGAGAACAAGATCATGCGGAAGAATTTGGAGGAAATCCGGGGTATGTGCTCTCTTGTCCCACCTCGTAGTGTTTTCCATTTCCTCTTCTCCTTGGCTCGGCAAACATTCACTCCTCGGCTCTGCCGGGTCAACATACTATTTCAGCATCGCTTGAGGATAGTGTGCCCGTGCCTGATATGATGCTGCATTTTCTCGAACAAGCAGGGCAGCATCAAGCCGAGCTGAAGAAGAAAGATGACGAGCTTGCTCTCCTGCGGACTAAGGACAACGAGATTGCCAAGCTCAAGGCTGAGATGGAGAAGATGAAGACCCAACACCAAAGCGAGCTCCAAAAGGTTGGCCAGAACTTCATAGAGGAGCGTGAGCGCCTTACTCTCCAGATCTCTAAGGACCAGCAGCTACTCAAAGAATCCGACGTCCAGCTTGAGTCGGCAAACGCTGAGCTTGAGCAACTTCACAAGAGACGCGATGACTGCATCAAGGAGTTGACCCGGATTCACAGCCACATTTCACGTAAGTTCTCTTCCATTATCCGACATAATTCTCCGGGTTAGTTCATATGTCTTTGCTTCAGCTTCTTCCTTTGCCTTGTTTCTAGACCACTTTCCAGAGGGTACTTCTATTGCAAGCGCTGTTGTTGCCAAATTTCACCGAGAGAGGGGTACTCCCGTCGCTCTTGACGGTGAGGGCATTCCCTTAGACATGGAGGACCTATTGGTCAGCCTGTCATCTCGCGTGGAAATCATCAAGAACTACGTCAAAGATCTCCTCGACGTTGCCGTCCGGATTTTCAACACGTTCTGGCCCAATGAGAGTGCTCCGAAGAGGATCACAGTTCTTGCTAAAAAGCTGTCAGATATCGAGACCCAGCTCGACCTCTGGAGGGAGTCTGTTGGGCGTGCCGCAGCTGATACTATCCTTCACCATATTCTCACATGGTACGAGAAGATCGACCACTCCTTACATGCCAAGACCGGATCCAGATGGACCGATGATCCGGAGTGGGTAGCTCGGCGCCAGGCTTGTGCCTACAGCCTCGTCGAATATTCTCCTATCCATGACTGGGTTGAAGGACCGAGCTTCCTGGAATCCGCTGGGGACGAGCACATGGAGAACATTGAAGATGGGTCAGATGAGGGCGGAGAAGATGATGCCTCAGATATTGAAGATAGCGACGACGACGCCGAACTTCCTCCTCCTGCTGCTCCTTAGTTCAAAAACTTGAAAATTTATCAGATCCCCGGTATGTCGGGTGCAATTGTATGCTGTTATATGTGATATTTTGCTACTACGTGTCTATGCCGGATTAACTAGGGCGTAGTCCCCGAGTTTCATTTTCTTGTTCGTCCAATTCTCTGGCTCGGTCCGTGTCTACCTTGATTCGGTTTTACGACTTACGAATCCGAGCTTCAAAAATTGTTTTAACAATACTTAGAAACTTTTAGGCTTAGCTCAAAATAATTCAGCATAATAACTTGAAAATAAATACAGGGTTAGTCCGAAAAACAAACGTTAGCTCGAATAAACTCGTTTCCTTAGTCGTTTTTCATGTGCTACGTAATTCCAAACTTGTTCTCTTGCTTTCCATGAAGCCAATTCTTGTTGGACAGCAGCAAGTCGAAGAGTTGGGTTTTTGGTGCTCACACATTACTAATCCGGGTTAAGTGAAATGACTTATTCCAGCTACCGCATAAGAAGTAACAACAAACATTATTAAGGCAGTCCCCGAGTTACTGCTCGAGGCGCTGCTATTTCATTTATAAGCTCATTGCCGACATACATACCGACATATGAGACGACTCGGATACAAACACTTCTTAGCTAAGTGTAGAAGGGACGAAGTAGTGCTACATTCCACGGTCGCTTAGATTCCTCTCCGGACCTGTCCGCCTTGTTCTTTTCCTGTGGCTTTGTATCTATAAGATAGTAAGAATCATTGTGAAATGCTTTGCTCACAATGAACGACCCTTCCCATGGGGGGGATAATTTATGCATGCCAGTAGTACGTTGTACCAACCGGAGCACCAGATCGCCTTCCCGAAAGACTCGGGGGCACACTTTCCGGCTATGATAGCGTCGTAGATTTTGCTGATATATGGCGGATCTGGACAGTGCTAGTTCTCTCGCTTCTTCCAGCAGATCAACATTATTTTGTCGGGCTTCTTGCACTTCGGCTTCTGTGTATTGGGTGACCCTAGGCGAATCATGCTCTATGTCGGCTGGTAATATAGCTTCTGCCCCATATACCAGAAAAAATGGTGTATAACCTGTTGATCGATTCGGAGTTGTTCTTAAACTCCACAGTACCGCTGGTAGTTCTTTTATCCAGCACCCCGCTGATCTTTGCAGCGGCTCAATGAGCCGGGGTTTTATCCCGGATAATACTAATCCGTTGGATCTTTCCACTTGTCCATTCGATGCGGGGTGGGCTATCGAGGTTACATCCAGCCGGATCTTCTTATCTCGGCAGAATCGTGCAAATGCTCTTTCAGCAAAATTTGTTCCATTATCAGTTATAATACTGTGTGGATAACCGTATCTCAAGATGATGTCTTTGAGAAATGTCACGGCCGTAGCTCCATCACATTTTCTTATAGGTTTCACTTCAATCCATTTTGTAAACTTGTCCACCATGACCAAAATGTGTGTCATGTTTCCTCTTGCTGGTTTGAACGAGCCATCCATATCCAAGCACCATACAGCAAATGGCCACGTAATTGGTATGGTCTTGAGTTCCTACATAGGCATATGTGTCTTGGTGGCGTACCTTTTACAACCATTGCATTTTCTCACCAGATCTTCTGCTTGTTCTAAGGCACTTGGCCAGTAGAACCCATGCCGGAATGCTTTTGCCACTAAGGCTCGGGATGAGGCATGATGCCCGCATTCTCCTTGGTGTATATCTCGGAGGATGTCAAGTCCTTCTTCCGGGTCAACGCATCGCTGGAGGACGTTGGTTACACTCTGTTTGTACAACTCGGAATTGATGATTGTGTATGCTTTTGCTCTCCTCTGAGTTTGCCTGGCTAATACCTCCTCAGTGGGTAACGTTCCATCTTTCAGGAATTGGAATATAGGCAGTGCCCAAGCTGGTATCACTCGTGGAGGGAACATCTCCTCATCAATTTCCATCTGATCTACCGGCATAACTTCAGCCGGATCACGCTGAGCAGTCCCCGGGTCTAGCGAGGTAGTCCCCGGGTTTCTTAGGCGATCCCGGTTGGCTGTCTGATCCCCGGGTTTCTGATGCGATCCCAGGTTTTGCGTACTACCTCCCGTGTCAATGTCCATGGGCTTAGCTCCGGATTCCGTATTTTTCGGGACATAGATCGAGTCGGTTCCTGGGGACGGCCTGATAGATGGTTTTCTGAGGTGTTCCAATGCTACACCTGGTGGAATTGCCTGTCGGGTCGATCCGAGCTTCGACAACATGTCGGCAGCCTCGTTTTCCACTCGGGGTACATGGTGAAATTCACATCCTTCGAAGTAACTAGATATCTTCTGCACGTGAAATTTGTATAGTGCCATGTTTGGATCCAGGGCGTCCCACACTCCGGACACTTGCTGCACCACCAGATCCGAGTCGCTAAAGCATATTATTCGACGTATGCCAATCTCCTTTGCCACTTTGAGCCCATGCACAAGAGCCTCATACTCAGCGACATTATTCGATGCCGCGAAATGGATCTGCAATACGTATTTTAGCTGGTCCTTCTTTGGCGAGGTAAGCGCAACCCCGACGCCTAATCCGGTTTTGGTTTTCGACCCGTTAAAGTGCATCCTCCAGTAGTTCGGATCGAGTGGCGATGGTTCGTATTGTACCTCGGCCCAATCCACAAAAAAGTCCGCCACAGCCTGAGATTTGATCGCTTCTCTTCTGTCATATTGGGGCGCATAAGGGGCTAGCTCGATTGCCCATTTTGCAATTCTGCCACTCGCATCCTTGTTACCCATTATCTCGGATATGGGAGCTTCACATATCACTTTGATGGGGTGCTCCTCAAAGTAATGCTTTAACGTCTTTGCCGCCATATAGACACCATATGCTACCTTTTGAAAGTGCGGGTAGTTCTGCTTTGAGGCAGATAATACCTCGCTCAAGTAATATACTGGCCTCTGCACCGACTTACCCTCTTCATTGCGCTCCACTACAATCACTGCACTCACAACTCGGTTGGTTGCGGCTATGTAGACCAACATTGGCTCCTTTGATAGTGGAGAGGCTAACACTGGTGCAGTGGACAACATCCTTTTTAAGTGGGCAAAGGCTTCATCGGCCTGTGGCGTCCAAATGAATTTATCCGACTTTTTCATGAGTTGGTAGAGAGACAGTGCCTTTTCTCCCAACCGACATACAAACCGACTCAACGATGCCAGGCACCCAGTAAACTTCTGGACATCGTTAAGGCCCTTCAGCAGCTCCATTCGCTCGATGGCTCGGATCTTAGTTGGGTTAACTTTGATACCTCGGCTGGAGACGAGAAATCCGAGTAATTTTCCAGCCAGGACACCGAAGGTACATTTTTCCAGGTTAAGCTTCATCCGGAACCTCCTCAAGTTCGCGAATGTCTGCCTGATGTCGTCAAGGAGCGTTTTGCTTTCCTTGGTCTTGATTACGACATCATCCACGTATACTTGTACGTTCTGACCTATTTGGTCGTGCAAACATTTTTGCATACATCTTTGGTACGTTACACCTGCATTACGTAAACCAAACGGCATAGTGCGATAGCAATAAGCCCCATACGGGGTAATAAACGCAGTCTTTATTTGATCATCCGGGTTCGGAGGTATCTGGTGGAAACCAGAATATGCGTCAATGAATGACAATAATTCACATCCCGCGGTTGAGTCTATGACCTGATCTATCCTCGGCAGTGGAAATGGATCGTTTGGACACGCCTTATTCAGGTTCGTGTAATCGATGCACATACGCCAAACCACTACCACGTTCGGATCATCCTTCTTCTTTTCTACCAGCACCGGATTAGAGAGCCAATCCGGATACAGCACCTCCATGATAAATCCTGCTGCTAGTAACCGAGCTATCTCATCTCCAATGACTTTTCTCCTATCCTCGGCGAAGCAGCGGAGAGGTTGCTTCACCGGCCTTGCTCCGGGCCTTACATTCAAAGAGTGCTCGGCCAACTCCCTCGGAACACCTTGCAAGTCCTGTGTAGACCAAGCAAAAATATCCCGATTCTCACGGAGGAAGTTGACGAGCTCGCTTTCCTATTTATCAGTTAACCCGACACCAATTGTTACGGTGCGCTCCGGGAACATGTCATCAACTGGAACTTTCTTGGTGTCCTTTGCGGCTTGGAACGAAACGCTGCCACGCGGGTTACTCAATGCCGGCATATACTGCTGTGCGGACTGAGCTAATGCCGCCACCTCCTGGATCTTTCTTTTCTCTTGCGCAATCACAAGTGACTCGGCTAGGTTAGACCCGGCTGAAGCACACTCAATGGAAGGTCGGAAATCCCCAGCAATGGTAATCACTCCATTTGGTCCGGGCAACTTCATCTTTAGATAATTGATGTGGCAGCTTGCCATGAACTTGTTCAATGCTGGTCTTCCGAGTAACGCGTGATACACACTTTCCAAGTTTACCACTTCAAATTCCAGATTCTCAGTTCGGCAGTTATCCCTTGTGCCGAATAGCACGTCGACCCGGACTTTGCCTATGGGCTCACAAGAAATGCCTGGTACAATGCCATGGAAAGTTGTTCTCGTAGCCTGGAGCATGTTCTCCGAGATGCCCTACTTGTGGATCGTATCCGCATACATGATGTTAATGCTACTGTCATTGTCAATCAGTACCTTGGAGAACCTCACATTGATGTTTGGTTCAATGAATGTCGGATCTAGCACTAGCGCATACGAGCCTGGACTTGGCATAAGCTTAGGATGATCTTTGATGTTCCAGGTGATTTCCTAGTCCGACCAAGGCATGTACCTCGTCACTGCTGGCATTACCGCATTGACCTCCATATGTCGGCGCTGCAAGATTTTCCTATCTGTTTCCTCAGTTGTGAACACACAATAGCTCTGGTGATGTTCTCTGTATTCATTCCTTCCCTTATTGCCGGGGTACCTCTGATCCGGCTGTTGCTGATTTTCCACCTGATGCACTGCATCCCTTCTCTCATTGTTGTCATACCTCGGCGGAGGGGGAGGCAACATTAACTGTTGCGTGTTCGCTTCGGGGAGCAATTGCTGTCGGGGTAACTCCTGCCGAGGTTGATCATTCCGGGGTGCCTGAGCATTCCCCGAACCACCTTGTTCTATCTTACACATCCACTCACATTGCCTCGTTGTGTGACCCGCTGGGCTATTCGGATTTGGCGTGTGAAACTTACACGGCTGGTCCAACATCGACTCATAGGTATACCTCGGACGGTCTTTCTTTTCTTGCCACTGTTTCTTTTGCTCCGGAGTCCATGTTTTCTTGCCATCGTTTCTTGGAGTCCATTGCCCTCCCATTCTCTGGCGTTGGTTGCTCCCTGCTCCGGGTTGATCTTGATTCACAGCTGCAACTTGTTGCGAACCGTAGCGATGATCCGGCCTATCATCTCTTCTTTTTCCTCTGTAATCATTCCTCCGAGATGACCCGGCTCCATCCCTCTAATAGTATTCCTCGTTTGACTCATTTGACGCGATCCTAGGTTGAGTCGGATCACCCAAAGCATACGAATCAGCAATCCGGATCATCTCTGCCAATGTAATTGGCATTTTCCTTTGCAACTTCATCCACAACTCGCTTCCATACCTGCACCCTTGTGCAAACCATGATATGCCTTGTGACTCTATGACACCCTCACACGAGTTTCGCACGGTACACCACCGGGTCAAGAATTCACGATCCGTCTCATTAGGTCTTTGCTTGCACATTGCTAGAGTCTGCGGCCTATTCGGCCTCTGATATGTACTTGAGAAGTTGCTGATAAACATTTCTTCAAAATCTATCCAGCAGTTGATGCTTCCGGGTGGTAAATTATTCAGCCATACTCTAGCCGGTCCTTCCAACATCTGGGGTACGTATCGTACAACCCATCTCAAGTTGCCAGTGGCAATTTTCACAGCCGTAGCATAGTTTATTAGCCAATCCTCCGGCTTGGTGCTGCCGTCATACGTCTTCGTGCCTCTGGGCAACTGGAAGTTGGGTACCGGTGGCTCCTTCATGATCCGGGGTCCAAAGCACGCTGGACCTGGGGGACCTTGACATTCGATCTGTTCCGATCTATACAGGCGATCCAGTTTCAACCTGGCGTCATCTGACATTAAATCCCTGCTTCCCAATCTTGACCCTATCACATGATAGTCCGGTCTGGGGTACCCTGCGTTCACCATTTCCGAATCACCGTCATTGTATCGGTTTTGCACTTGGGGCGTACCTTTCTGTTGCATACCTCGGCCAGTGCTTTGCTCTTGCCTTGGTATATTCCGCTGCTGCGGTTGTCCTGCTCCTGAGGAGTTTCGCTGTCCGGCATTGCCATTGGCAGCATTCCCTTGACCGGCATTACCTTGGTCGTGGTTACCTCGGCCAGCTTCACCTCGGCTCACACTTTGTCGATCATCATTTTTCCGTGTTTCTTTTTCTTTTCCTGCACGCGTTGGGTCGTACGGGACGATCTGTTTGTTCCGTCTAGCCGAGGTTACTATCTCTTCTCTCCTTGGACCACCATGAGGTGATGATGCGGCTCCAGCGGATTTCTCCGGGTTACCCATCGCCGAATGGATGATTTTGGAAGCTCCAGATCTCTCCGGGTTAGCTCTCAGTAGCTCTTCATTCTGTCTGTTCGCGATCCAAACCAGCTCGTTAACCTATCTTGTTGTCTTTGACGGGCCTCACCCATCAGACCCTCTAACTCGGATGCAGCCGCATCTGCTGCTCTGAGGTTCTTTGCCGGGGTACTATACTTCGGCAACCCCACAGACAGATAGTTTTCCGACCCCTCTGCTCCATCATCACCTTCTCTGTTCATCTCGCTTATGAGATTTCTCCCTTTTACTTTTACCGTATCAACTTTGTTTGCCTTTGCATACTCACGCAGCGTCATGTTCAGCGACTGCTGAGCTGCGGCTATTTTCTTTGCGCCCTCTAGTATCTTTTGCCTAGTTTCCTCTAGCTCGGCCTGTGCCTGAGCCGAATCTACCACTGCTGCTACCGGGTTAGCCAAGCTATCCATAGCTTCTCTCAGTACCTTCTCAGGCCTCTCTAGTGGAGGTCCTCTACCTTTCCTCGGTGCCTTAGGTGTTACCTCCGGGTCCGGTGCTGGGTCCTTGCTCGTGCCCGCACCTGGCGCAGTCATCATCACCTCCGCATGGTCCAGGGAGCGAGCGGTACGAGCCCCGCAAGCCACAGTGAGGGGTGGTTCCCCCGCATCGACGATGTGGCGCGGATGAATGCATGATACGTCCACAGCAACGTAGACCTTGTGCGCACCGAACTTGACGAAGAGGCCGTTGCGCGGAAGTGGGCGCGTGCCGAAGCAACCAGCATTGTCGCTGACGAAGTCCATCACTCCAAAGCGCTAAACGAGCCTGGAGACGATGCGTTCTCCGGTGCCGATGAGGTTTCCCGTCCGGATCTTCACCCCTGCTAGCGCCGCTAGCCCCACGGTGGGTGCCAACCGTCGTGGTGGTGTCACGGCAGATGCCATGGATAGGCTAAAGGTGGGGACTAATACACGCTAGGGGAATCCAGGGAGGGATAGTGGAGTGATTCTCCACACAGAAGTTAGTATTGATTTCCTTCAAGATTACAAGTGCTCCTAGAGCTGTATTGGCGAGAGGAGGAAGAAGGAGCTCTCTTACTCTTGCCCACAGTTCACCCCTGGAACCTTAACCAAAACTCTACGGCCTTAAAGAACTCAACCCCCTTCTACTGGAACCCTAGCCCCCCTTATATAGAGGAGGCTCGGTCCCTGCCTAGGGCATACGTGGAGGCATATTCCTAAGAATATGCCTCCTCCCAAAGTGGTAACCAGACCGGGGTGCTTTTCCCCCGCGTCATACATGCTTTAGCTACGTAAGCCTCTGCGGCGCCTGCGTCAGCCGACATGGGCGTCGTCACCCTTGTCGGCCACGACCCGGTGGTCCTGCCCTTGCTTTATTCGCTCATGCAGTGTGTACCGGACCTTCTTTTTGACCAGAGAGATTCCTTCCTTCTCCCAGAAGCTAAGCGGGGATCTGGATCATAGTAGATCCGGCCACACCTGTTCCTGCATATAAGTTAAACAAGCACTTCCGACTTACTCCTTAAGTCGGACGAGACAATGTTAGGCGACCCCCCTGGCCCGTGTTACTCCGTGATCCGGCCTGCCTTGAGGTGACCCGGCCAGCATCCGCTTTGACCCTGTCGAACCTCGGCTAACTCCGCCCTTATACCCAGGAGTGACCCTACCCGAGGGTATCCCCCAACATCGATCTTTACATTTCACTTTATAATATATCCAACTGTAGCCCCCGAGCTCTTAGGCGGAAAACCATCAGTTATTGGCCTGAGTGCTCCAAGAAGAACTAAGTGTAGAACTTGATAGTGTAGCCCTTGAGTTTCTAGGTAGAATGAATAATTCTAGTTATATACTCAAAGATAAAGCATACATAGGTTAAAATCTGATACTGTAGCCCTGATGGGTTCATAGCAGAGAAAACAAAAAAATTCTACCACAAGAACGAACAAAACCAAGATCTAATCTATGGAAAAGACAAGATCTAATCTATGACATAAGTGCAACGAGATAGATCTGTACTAACCCTTGTAGATCCGAAGCCTTGTTCGAGATTGGATCTCGTGGTTGATGTAGATGATCACTTGTCATTCTCAAGATCAAGCAGATGATCCTTCCGACGCCGCGTTCCGACAGCGCTTCTACAGTCGGTCACACGTGCGGATTCGATGCAGACCTTCCTCTCCCTGTTCCAGCGAGCAGCGGAGGTAGTATATCTCCACGGAATCCCAGCAGCACGACGGCATGGTGGTGGTGGTGGAGAAGGATTTCCACAGGGCTTCGCCTAAGCCAGAGTAGAAGGAAGGAGGAGGAGGGTGGCGGCTAGGGATGGGAGTAAAAGGGGCAAGGGGAAGGGGTGGCGCCTCCCCTCCTTATATAGAGGGGAGGGGAGCCCTAGGGTTCCCCCCTTGGGCCCACCCCTAGGGCCGGCGTGCCAAGGAGGGAGGGGGAGTTTCCTTCCCCCCAAGTCTTCCCCTTCTCTTTCTTGGTTTTCAAGTAAACTCCTTTGAAACTTCTAGAACCTTCTAAAACATTCTAGAAACTCCAACTAAATACTCCGGAACTTTTCCGAAACCCAGAAAAAGATTTCCTTTACATGAATCTCATTCTCTGGACCATTCCGGATCTCCTCGTGATGTCCCGAATCCAATCCGAGACTCTGAACAACATTCGATATCCAACGCATATTCCATATCTACCTAAAACAACATCGAACCTTAAGTATGTCACCCTACGGTTCGAGAATATGTAGACATGATCGAGACACCTCTCTGATCAATAACCATCAGTGGGATCTGGAGATCCATAATGGATCCCACATACTCAACGATGAGTTCGTGATCGATAGAACCATTAACATATGAAACCAATTCCCTTTGTCACACGATACTCTACTTATCCGAGGTTTGATCATCGGTATCTCCATACCTAGTTCTACCTCGTTACCGATAAGTACTCTTTACTCGTTCCATGATATGTCATCCCTTGTGACCTAGTCACATTCTTGCAAGCTAATTAGATGACATTCCATTGAGAGGGCCCAGAGCATATCTATCCGTCATATGGATGGACAAATCCCAGTCTTGATCCATGCACTTCAACACATACTTTTAGAATACCTAATGCCACGTTTATAACCACCCAGTTATGAAGAGGCGTTTGATGTCATCAAGGCACTTATCCAGTGATTGTGATTAAGACAATCTCATGGTCGAAGGATTAGGTTACTATGTATTTGAAAGCTTGTAGCAAAATGAACTTAATGACTTGATCTTATGCTATGCTTACTATGGGTGTGTGTCCATCACATCATTCTCCTAATGATATGATCTTGTTATTAATAACATCCAATTTCCATGATCAGGAAACCATGATCATCTATTAATCAACAGGCTAGTCTTAACAAGAGGCTTACTAGGGACTCTTTTATGTTTACAAAACACACAAGTATTAGTGTTTCCTAATAATACAATTATAGCATGGGATGTAAACATTCATCATAAACACAAAGATATAATAATAACCATTTTATTATTGCCTCTTGGGCATATCTCCAAAAGTCTCCCACTTGCACTAGAGTCAATAATCTAGATTACATTGTAATGTACCTAACACCCATGGCATTCTGGTGTTGGTCATGTTTTGCTCTAGGGAGAGGTTTAGTCAATGGATCTGCCACATTCAGATCATTGTGTACTTTGCAAATCTTTATCTCGCCATCGTGGACATACTCGCGAATAGCATGGAAACGTAGCTTGATGTGCTTCAGCTTGCTGTGTGACCTTGGCTCCTATACATTGGCTATGGCACCCGTGTTGTCACAATAGATGGCCATCGGGTCCAACACACTAGGAACCACACCAAGCTCAGTAATGAACTCATTCATCCATATCGCTTCTTGCGCAGCCTCTGAAGCAGCTATGTATTCCGATTCAGTTGAAGATTTCACCACAATGCTTTGCTTGGGACTCCTCCAGCTCACTACAGCACCATTCAAAATAAATACGTATCCAGACTATGACTTCGAGTCATCCGGATCAGTGTTCCAACTAGCACCGGTGTAACTGTTTACAACAAGCTGTTCATCACCTCCATAAGAAAGAACCATATCCTTTGTCCTATTCAGGTACTTGAGGATATCTTTGACCGTTGCCCAGTGTTCCATTCTAGGATCACTTTGATATCTGCTAGTCAACTAACCGCGTGTGCTATATCCGGTCTTGTACACAACATGGCATACATGATAGAGCCTATGGCCGAGGCATAGGGGATTTTGCTCATCTTCTCTCTATCTTCTGCTATAGCTGGACTTTGAGTCTTACTCAAGGTCTTACCTAGCAACATGGCCAAGAACCCTTTCTTGCTTTCTTCCATTCTAAATCTCTTTAGAACCTTGTCCAGGTATGTACTTTGTGAAAGCGCTATTAAGCGTCTTGATCTATCTCTATAAATCTTGATGCTTGATGACCCACAAGTATAGGGGGTGTATCGCAGTATTTTCGATAAGTAAGAGTGTCGAACCCAACGAGGAGCAGAAGGTGCTGGCTAGTGGTATGGATCAGGAATTCTCTGCAAATACTTAGCAAATGGATTTTTAGGGGTTTTCGATAAAGCAAGTAAACAAAGTACGAGTAAATAAAAGATAGTAGGAATAAATGCAGCAAGTGGCCTAATCCTTTATGCAGCAAAGGACAAGCCGGTTGTATTTCTTAAGATGACCAAACGTTCTCGAGGACACATGGGAAGACTGTCAAGTGCTTTCGCTTCATATAGTTGATTAATCTTCTTTAGCTTGCTAAGTGTGGGTGAACCTGTGCTAATGTACCCCATCCAAGACTAATACATACTTGTGATTATACCCCTTGCAAACATCCGTAACTACAAGAAAGTAATTAAGGTAGAAACCTAACCACAGCTTTAAACTCTAAGACCCTTACGTCCCTTGTGCAATGGTTTCCTAACGGGGGTTCAGGTTTACATTCCTCCAACCCCTACGATTAGTAGCCAAATACACAATGCATTCCCCTAGGCCCATATAGGTGAAGTGTCATGTAGTCGACATTCACATGACACCACTAGAAGAAGTACACCACAACTTAAATAACAATCTATTGAATCTTTCTCAACACAACCCCACTACTAACAACAAGACTTTTCCCATGTCCTCAAGAACAAAAGAACTACTCACAAGACATCATATGGATCATGATCAGAGATGAAATAATGATGTATAACAATGTGAACATAAACAATAATTCAATGGTTCACTCAATAGCATCAACTACAAAGAGTAATCAACACCGGGAAAGTTTCCCCTATGAACTATGCAAGATTCAACGCAATTGTTACAGCAATATGGAGATGGTGATGAGGGTGATGATGGTGATGATGATGGTGATGATGATGATGATGATCTCGATGAAGTCCAGCTTGATGGTGGTGTTGATGGCGACGATTTCCCCTCTCCGGGAAGGAATTCCCCGTGAATTCGCCATGAGAGATCTTTCTCTCTCGGTGTTTTTCGCCCCGCAGAGGCGGCGGAATCTTTCTGTGGTTGCTCCCCTAGTCTTAGGGTTTCGGGAGGATGATATACGCCAGAGGGGAGAGGCTGGAGTGGGCCAGGGTGGCCACACCACATCCAGGCGTGGCCTAGGCCTGCCCGCGCCATGGGGTGGTGTGGGCCCCTGTTGGCCCACCTCCACTCCATCTTCTGGCATCCTTAGTCTTCTGGAAAAATAGGATTTTCCGTATATTTTCCCGGATTTTCTGATCTTCGCGAATTTTGCCTCCAAACAGCACCTTTTCCATCAGAATCTCATTGCGCGGTCCATGCTCCAAAGGTCATCAACCATGCAAAAATAGATGAAATAACATAAGTATCACCTCTCAATACGAAATATATCAATGAATAATAGTGAATTAAGACATAGAATAGTGATGCAAAATGGACGTATCAATGCATAAAATGTATGCCGCTTCGCCAAGATCCTTCATTAAAAAACTATTATTCAAATAGGCCTTGACACTTTCAAGAAGTTCTATATCATTCCCTATGTCATCCACATATAGTATTAAGAATGCTATAGAGCTCGCACATACTTTCTTGTAGATACAAGCTTCTCCATAAGTTTGTATAAATCCAAAGTTTTTGATCACCTTATCAAAACGTTGATTCCAACTCCGGGATGCTTGTTTTAGTCCATAAATGGAGAGCTGAAGCTTGCACACCTTGTTAGCATCTTTAGGATTGAAAAAACCTTTGGGTTGTACCATATACAACTCTTCCTCAATGTCACCATCAAGGAACACCATTTCGACATCCATCTGCCAAATCTTATAATCGAAATATGCAGCAATTGCTAACAAAATACTCATAGACTTTAGCTTTGCTGCCGGTGAGAAAGTCTCATCGTAGTCAACTCCTTGAATTTGTCGGAACCCTTTCGTGACAAGTCGAGCTTTATAGACAGTAACATTACCATTAGCATCTGTTTTTCTTTTAAAGATCCATTTGTTCTCGACAGCCTTGTGGCCATCTGGTAAGTCCACCAAAGTCCATACTTGGTTTTCGTACATGGATCCCATTTTGGATTTCATGGCTTCTTGCGATTTGTCGGAATCTGGGCTCATCATAGCTTCCTCATACGTCGTAGGGTCGTCGATGTTGTCCACCAACATGACATTCAACGCAGGGTCATACCAATCAGGAGTGGCACAAACCCACGTCAACCTGCGAGGTTTAGTAGCAACTTCGTTTGAAGTTTCATGATCATCATCATTAGTTTCCTCTCTTATTGGTGCAGGTGGCACATAAACATCTTCCGGTGTTGCGCTACTCTCAAATCCGAGAGAAGGTTCAACAACCTCGTCGAGTTCTACTTTCCTTCCAGTCACTTCTTTCGAGAGAAACTACTTCTCAAGAAAGGATCCATTCTTAGCAACAAAAACTTTGCCTTCGGATCTATGAAGGTATACCCAATCGTTTCTTTAGGGTATCCTATGAAGACGTATTTTTCCACTTTGGGTTCAAGATTATCGGGTTGTAACTTCTTTACATACGCTTTGCAGCCCCAAACTTTAAGGAACGACAACTTAGGTTTCTTGCCAAACCACAATTCATACGGTGTCATCTCAACAGATTTAGATGGTGCCCTATTTAAAGTGAATGCGGCTGTCTCTAATGCATAACCCCAAAATGATAACGGTAAATCTGTAAGAGACATCATAGACCGAACCATATCTAAGAGAGTTCGATTATGATGTTTGGACACACCATTACACTGTGGTGTTCCTGGCGATGTCAACTGCAAAAGTATTCCGTATTTCTTTAAATGCATGCCAAACTCATAACTTAGATATTCACCTTCGCGGTCAGAATGCAGAAACTTAATCTTCTTGTTACGATGATTTTCTACTTCACTTTGAAATTCCTTAAACTTCTCGAAATTTTCGGACTTATGTTTCATAAAGTAGAACATACCCATATCTACTCAAGTCATCCGTGAAAGTAAGAACATAACAATATCCACCGCGCGATGCTACGCTCATTAGGCTGCACACATCGGTATGTATTATTTCCAGTAAGTCCGTAGCTCGCTCCATTATCCCAGAGAATGGAGACTTAGTCAATTTCCCCATTAGACATGCTTCTCATCTTTCAAGTGATTCGAAATCAAGTGATTCAATAAGTTCATCGGAATGGAGTTTCTTCATGCGCTTTACTCCAATGTGACCAAGACGATAGTGCCACATGTATGTAGAATTATCATTCATTTTTATTCGTTTAGCATCTATGTTGTGAATATATGTATCAGTACTATCGAGATTCAATAAGAATAAACCATTCATCTTAGGTGCAATTACCATAATAAATATCACTCATATAAATCGAACAACCATTATTCTCAGACTTAAACGAGTAACTGTCTCGCAATAAACAAGATCCAGAAATAATGTTCATGCTTAATGCAGGCACCAAATAACAAGTATTCAAGTTCAAAACTAATCCTGAAGGTAGATGAAGAGGGAGCGTGCCGACGGCGATCACATCAACCTTGGAGCCATTTCCAACACGCATCGTCAGCTCGTCTCTCGCTAGTCTTCGTTTATTTCGCAGCTCCTGTTTCGAGTTACAAATATGAGCAACCGAACCAGTATCAAATACCTAGGCACTACTATGGTTACTAGTAAGATACACATCTATAACATGTATATCAAATATACCTTTCTTCTTGATGTTGCCGTTCTTCAGATCTGCCAGGTACTTGGGGTAGTTGCGCTTCCAGTGACCTTCACCCTTGCAGTAGAAGCACTCAGTATCAGGCTTAGGACCAGCCTTGGGCTTCTTAGCAGGTGCGGCAGCTTTCTTGTCGTCCTTCTTGAAGTTGCCCTTGTTCTTAGGCTTGCCCTGTTTCTTGAAATTTGTGGTCTTATTGACCATCAACACTTGGTGCTCCTTCTTAATCTCCACTTCAGCAGTTTTCAGCATGGAGAAGAGTTCAAGCAACGTCTTGTTCATGCAATGCATATTGTAGTTCATCACAAAGTTCTTATAACTAGGTGGCAGTGATTGGAGGACACGATGAATCCCCAACGCATTAGGAATCATTATTCCCAATTCTTGGAGCCTGTTTGCGTGCCCAGACATTTTGAGCATGTGCTAGCTAATGGAGCTGCCCTCTTCCATTTGACAGTTAAAGAACTTCTCGGAGGCCTCATAGCTCTCCATGGCCGCATGAGTCTCAAAGATCAGCTTGAGCTCATTGATAATCTCAAAAGGGTCGCGGTGCTCAAAGCGCTTCTGAAGCTGCGATTCTAAACTGTACAGGATGGCACACTGAACTGTGGAGTAGTCATTTTTTCGAGTGATGAAAACATTCTTAACATCATCGGAGGCATCCTCTGCAGGTGGCTCACCTAGCGGTGCATCGAGCACATAGGTCAACTGACCAGCGCTAAGGACAATCCTCAATCCACGGAACCAGTCCGTGAAGTTGCTTCCATTGTTTTTCAGCTTTTCTTTCTCTAGGAACGCATTAAAATTGATGGATGGGGTCGCCATGATCTACAACATATTTTCCAAGAGTTTAGACTAAGTTTATGATAAATTGAGTTCAAATTTAATTCTTAAATTTACTAGGTGAACTCCCACTCAAAACAACATCCCTCATGCTGCCTTAGTGATTACACGAACCAAATCCACTACACCAAGTCCAATCTTCACGAGAGAAGATGTAGCTTCAAAGGCAAACAATCAACATGTTCATCATATCATTCATATGACTCATGCTTTACCTTTCGGTATTCCGGGTTCCGAGACCATGTCTGTACATGCTAGGCTCGTCAAGATTAACCTTAGTATCCGCATGTGCAAATCTGGCTTGCACCCATTGTATGCACACGTAGAATCTATAACACCCGATCATCACGAGATGCTTCAAAACGACGAGTCTTAGCAACGGTGCCTACTAAGGACGAACACTTTATTACTTGATATTTAGTGTGAGGGATCATCTTATAATGCTACTGCCGCGATCTAAGCAATACAAGATGCAAAAAGGATTAACATCACATGCAATTCATAATATATGACATGATATGACCTTTCTTCTTGTGCCTTTGATCTCCATCTCCAAAGCACGAGCATGATCTCCATCATCACCATCATAGCGTCAAGGTCAGTGGCGTCGCTTCATGGTTGTCCATCACTAATAGCAACTATAACAACTACTTGGAATAAAGCTATTACATGATGAATAGACACGCAGGTCTTAACAGAATTTAAAGACAACCATTAGGCTCCTGCCGGTTGCCATATTACAATAAAGATTATTGCATACATCAAATATATTCACAATCAACATCGTGGCCATATCACATCACATGCCCCTGCAAAAACAAGTTATACGCCTCTAATTTTCTTTGCATGTTTTACGTGGTTTGGGGCTTTCGTATAAGAACCGATCTTACATATTCTAGAAAAGTAATTTCTACTCATTGAAAATAATTAAGATTTAATATTCTCCAATTAAAATATGGGATCATGTTGACACATGTCATCACCACATATTCTAATAGATGGGAATGTGATTTAAAGGGGTGGTTGTAGGGGTTCGTAGCATGGAAAACAAAATTTTCTATCGCATATAAACAAACAAGCCAAGATCTATCTACTAGATTGTAGCAACGAGTCGATGGAATAACTCACCCTCGAAGATTCCAAAGCGGTTAACGAGAGCAGATTCTCGTGGGTGATGTAGTCGTACTCTTTCCGATCTCAAGATCGCGTAGACGATCCTTCCA
Source organism: Avena insularis (assembly GCA_023614405.1). Lineage (NCBI taxonomy): Eukaryota > Viridiplantae > Streptophyta > Magnoliopsida > Poales > Poaceae > Avena > Avena insularis. The sequence continues at coordinate 330,826,089 of CM042690.1, read as the reverse complement.
GCGCCACGTTCCAGCAGCGCTCCCTGCAATGGTCACACGTTCGGTACTCGACGAAGACCTTCCTCTCCTTGTTCCAAAGGCAGCGGAGGTTGTAGCACTCTCCTCGTGATTCCTAGAAGACAACGGCGTGGTACCGAGGTAGAGGGAGATCCAGGGCTTCGCTTAAGCCAAATGCAGTATGGTGGAGATTATGAGAGAGGCTATTAGTGGTCTAGTAATTAGACACACCAATTAGAAGGCTCTAAACCAATTAGAAGGCTCTAAACCGCTGGCTAAAGCAATTAGAAGCTCTAAACCAAAACGGCTCTAAACCGGAGATTAGAGGTAGAAACTTGTGTGTCCTAGGAGGGAGCCCTGCCCCTCCTTATATAGGTGGGAGGGCTGGCCAAGGGAGGAGGAGTCCCTCCCCAACTCGGCCTTGAGGTGGGGCGCCGGCTTGGGGAGGAGGAATCCCTCCCCAACTCGGCCTCCTCTTTTCCTCCTCTTTCCACTTTCCAAAAACTAGCCGTTTGACTTTCAAACTAGCCGTTTGACTTTTCAATTTAGGATTTAAATAAACCCTTTATTTTGGACAGCAAGAACACCTAGTACATGATGCAATCATTCCAACTTATAATGACACATTCATGTACCCTTCCCCCCCCGGAGTGCCGGACATTCCGGAACCTTCTAGAATGTTCCCGATGAAAACACCAGAACCATTCCCCAACTCCGAAACGGGACTTTCCTTATATGAATCTTATACTCCGGACCATTCCGGATCTCCTCGTGATATCCCGGATCCCATCCGAGACTCAACAACATTCGGTCTCTTTCTCATAATACCATAACTACTCAAACAACGTCAATCCTTAAGTGTGTCTCCCTACGGTTCGTGAATTATGCGGACATGATCGAGACACTTCTCCAACAATAACCAATAGAGGAATCTGGAAATTCATATGGCTACATATTTCTACGATTACTTTGATCGAATGAACCACTTACATACGATACCAATTTCCCTTTGTCTCACGATATGTTACTTATCCGAGGTTATGATCGCTTGGTATCTCTCGCATACCTAGTTCAACCTCACATCGATAAGTACTCTTTCTCGTTCCCGTGATATGTGATCCCTTGTGACCAAGTCACATGCTTGCAAGCTAATTGGATGACATTTCACCGAGAGGGCCCAGAGAATATCTATCCGTCATGTGGATGGACAAATCCCACTCTTGATCCATGTGTTTCAACCAATACTTTCCGAACACTCAATGCCACCTTTATAGCCACCCTGTTACGGTGTGGTGTTTGATGACATCAAAGCATCCATCCGGTAAAGGTGATATGCATGATCTCATGGTCGAAGGAATTAGGTTACTATGTATCAGAAAGCATATAGCAATTGAACTATTGAAATGACTTGATCTTTATGCTATGCTTATCTATAGGAGTATGTCCACCATATCATTCTCCTAACGATATGATCTTGTTGTTGATAACATCTCAATGTTCATGATATGGAAACCACAATCATCAATCAACCAACAAGCTAGTGAAGTATAGAGGCTATACTAGGGACTTCAAATTAAGTTTACAAATCGCACAAGTATTAATGGTTTCCTTGTTTAATACTATTATAGCATGAATGTAAACATTTATCATAAGTATGAAGATATGATAACAACCTACTTTATTATTGCCTCTTGGGTATATCTCCAACAGTCTCCCACTTGCACTAGAGTCAATAATCTAGTTTCAAACTTTTGTGTATTCAACACCTATGGCTTTCCGGTGTTGTATGTACACGATTGCTAGTGGTCAACTGATCTCCGGATCTGACACTTCCAGGTCCGTGTGTAATTGCATGTCTTTGCGTCTCTACGCATCACTCATTCTCTAATGAGATGGCTTTGTATGATTTGGTCTTTCGGTGTGACCTTTAGTTCTTTGGGGTTAAAACATGTTGATAATATTGTCGCACAATATATCTTCATAGTATTATCCCTGCTGTGAACTACACCTAGTTTGATAACAAACTACTTGACACAAATGCCCTCTTTTGCTGCTATAATAGCAGTCATATACTTAGCCTTTTGTTGTAGTATCTGTCACAATGTCTTAACTTTGGAATTCATCCAAATCCATTATGGAACTCACTTTCCATTATATTGTGCCACCCTTAGTTTAGATTGAGATAAACTAAATTTGTACTTTGTGACAAAACTAGTATCAATGTAGTACTTTTACAATGAACTAACCATCTATTTGTCACTTCTACAAATAATATACTCTTAGTTCTTCCAAAAGATCATAAGAATATCCTTACTATTGTCCAATGATCATCTTACAAATCATTCTGGTATATGCTCACAACATTTAGAGCATAGGACATATCTGGATTTGTACATATCACAGTATGATTGATATAAATACTCTTTGTGATTTCATACATCAAGTATCAATCTATACTTGAATCTTTGTTTCACTTACCAAGTGCCAATACACTTGAATATATCATCAATATTGAATTTATTCAATCCTTTCTGTGCGACAAGAACCTTTCTTGTAGTTTCTGTATTGAACTCATTCAATATCTCGTCTATGTACTTCTGGCACAACCATATTAGCGTCTATTGATGCCAAATATCTGGGTTTTGCCTAAGTCTTTCATCGGGATGAAATTCTTAATATGTGTTAATAAAAGATACATTATTTCCAATCAACAATATGTCTTCCACATAATGTATTAGAAACATGTCTTAGCGCTCCCACTTAATTTCTTGCAAATGCAAGCATCTTCATTGTCTCCGATGAAATTAAACTCTTTTAACAGTTTCATCATAGTGAAGATTCCAACTACGCTATGCTTACTTCAACCATTGAAGTTTGCATATGCTTTTAGCATCCTTTGAATTAACAAAACCCTTTGGACCGTGTCATGCACACGTCCTAGGTAACCATTCTATTAGAAGAACTTGTTTTGTTTTATTCTACTACCACATAACAAATTATATGTAGTGGTTGCTACATTAATCCGTCTAGACTAAAAATCGCTATGAAAGATCAAATCTTGTCATATACAACCTTTGAACATTGTTGTGAACTCTTTCCCAACATGTCGACTATTTCATAGATGTGAAACATCCATGTCTACTTCTTTATAGATCCAAACACAACTGTAAGGTCTTACACCTTTCTTGAGGGTCTTTCAAGTTCAAAACTTGATTTCTCGTGTATGGAACTATCACGGATTATATGGCTTTAAGCCATTTGACGGAGTCAGGGCCCATCATCGCTTCTTTGCATGTAGTAGGTTCATTATTCTCAAATAATGATTCAACCCTCAAATCTTGGTATTTAATTGTTCATCCAACCTACTTGTTTCAATAGAAACTTAGACCTCCGTGACCACAACCTTTGAGGCACGTGAGCCATGAGCATTGTTGTCGCCTCCTAACACTTTTCGGTGCTGCGCAACTTTGCACATATAGCTAAGGTTCTTTTAACCTTATCAAAGTTCTATTGTCCTCCCACTTAACTTTTCACGAAAAATTCCTTCTCAAAGAAACTTGACGTTCTAAGCGACAAACACTTTTGTCTCCGGTGTTTATGGAGGAATACTTAACAGTAATACAAAGACAGGTTTATCCGACTTTGGTTGCAAACATCTTTCTTATGCATAGCATACCAATGTTTAAGAAAGGACTACTTGGGTTTTATCCCAAACCATAACTTTATATGGTGTCATTTCAACGGATTATGATGGAGCTCTTTTAGTGGAAAACGGTAGTCTCTAAAGCTTTTAATCTTTAAAATATAATAGCAGTTTTATGAATTATACCTTCGATCTTACCATGTCAAACAAGGTTTTAATTACATATCTCGAACATTCCATACTCTTATGGTGTTTCGGGAAATGCAAATCCACGGACCGATTCCTTAAATCTTAGGTATTATGCTAAACTTGTAACTTAAATATCTTCCTTTATGATCTTATCATAAACTATTTATATTCTTGTTACAATGATTTTGCACTTCATCTTTGAAAATCTTTCGAACTTTTCAAATATTTCACACTTCATCCTTATTAAGTAAATATTCATATATTCACTCAAATTTTCGGAGAAAGCATATGAAGTTGAAATCCATCGCTCTTGACTACACATAATGGAGTTCGTACAACAATATGCACAAGTTCCAATAAGCTAGTCTTTCGTTCCCTTTTGGCCTATGAACGAAGTTTTAATTATCTCTAGGAAAGTTTCACAAACGTCATTTGATCAAAAATCAAAAGACTCCAAAATTCCATTCACATGGAGTTTCTTCATGTTTTCTTTCCAATATAATTTAAACGGCGATGTCACTTCCTAAGTGATCTTTCAATCAATTTGTCTTTCGACAATTTTAGCACTAGTTTTATGGATGTGATTTATCCAACGAGATTTGTGAATCATCCATCTTTTATGGATTACGGCAATTATTTGAACAACCCTTTTGTTCTCATAATACCTGATAAAACAAATCTTGAAGGCAAGCTTTGATTTTTAACGAGCAACATAATAACCCTTTATTTGTTCTCGATGAACATCATCACATATTCTTTTGCTATTTACTTAGGCCATTGTAGTTCATGAATTCTGTTGTTTTCGTATGACGATTCATACCAACATATTCAGTATCAAATGCTTAAGAACCACTTTGTTTAATAAGCAAAGAATATAGCCATAACATGTATATCATCCATATACTTTAAGCTGAACAATTCTAGTCTTTTCTTTTCTGCCACATATTTATGAGATTCTCTTTCAGTATTTCTGTTTGAAAGAATCTATCAACATCAAAAGTGGAGTCATACTTATGACACATAGTCCAAAGCGTGTATAGTTCAATGTCTTTGGATTTGCACTTTGAAGTAGATCACCATCATCATACGTTTGGTGTTCTTTCAAATTCCTTCTTTAGTAATCTCTTGGCGTAGTAAACATTTTACCTACATCAAATATTCACCTTCATCATGGAATCGTCCATGACCAAGCTATTTTTAGCTTATAACGGTGAATCACGAGTATAATGTTGCTCTCCAAAACCTTTTGGAAGATTAGGACAACTAGTGTCTCCAACCTTTGCAAATTCTCATCAAAATATGAGAACATGAACTTTGCCATATTATACTCTATCATGTTGTAACCAAAACTTCGTTTCAGATATCACAATATCTTCCACACATCATGGTTTCTGAAACAACTCTTTCAGATCCTAGATAACCTTGATATTAAGATAATTTTTTGAATATCAAGAATCATGGAGACAAACATGATACTCATATACTAACACTTGGAATTATCACTCTTGTTTTAATACCAATTATTAAACTTCATAGAGTAACCGGAACTTACTGAAAGTTTGCAATAGGACTTTTAAACTTTAGATTAACACTTCAAAACAATACGATACCAGTTCGTAAAGTAACTAACCAGAATTCTATAGTTCTATCATCTCAATTATAACTAAGCGCAAGGTGGTAAACGGATGCCAATGACTACAACAACTATGCAAATACACTTTGATTTTAGTTTATGATAAATTGAGTTCTAATTAATAATTAAATTAATCTAGGTGAACTCCCACTCAAAACAACATCCCTCACATTGTTTTAGTGATCACACGAACCAAATCCACCACATCAAAACCGATCATCACGAGAGTTGATGTAGCTTCAATGGCGAACAATCAACATGTTCATCATATCTACTATATGACTCATGCTCTACCTTTCGGTAATCCGTGTTCCTGAGGCCATGTCTGTACATGCTAGGCTCGTCAAGATCAAACCTTAGCTACCGCATAAGCAAATCTGGCTTGCTTACGTTGTATTCACCCGCGGAATCAAAGACACCCGATCATCACGTGGTGCTTGAGCGCAAGCTTTAAGCGGTGCATACTAAGGGTGAACACTTTAGAACTTGAAATTTATGTGCATGAGGGATCATCTTATAATGCTACCGTCGTCTACTAAGCAATACAAGATGCATAAAGGATTAACATCACAGGCAATTCATAATATGTGATATGATATGGCCTTTCTTCTTTGTGTTTTCGATCTCCATCTTCAAGCATGAACATGATCTCCATCATCTCCGGCATAGCATCAAGGTCAATGACGCTTCTTCATGGTTGTCGTCCACCAGCTTCAACTATTACAACTACTTTGAATAGACACGCAGGTCTTAACAAAATTAAAGACAACCATATGGCTCCCGCCGTTGCCAACTTACAATAAGGAACATTGCATACATCAAATATATTCACAATCATGGCCATATCACATCCTTTGCACACCGCAAAACAAAGTTAGACGCCTCTACTTTCTTTGCATATTTTACGTGGTTTGGGGCTTTCAATAAGTGTCGTTCTAACTTACGAACAAGAACCACAACATTGATACTAGCATTGTTGATTACCCGTTGTAAATTGGATCTTAACTATGCTAGGAGAAACAGGCACCCGCAGAGCCACTTATGCAATACAAGTTGCATGTCAAGCGTGGAGCAAGTCTCATGAACGATGTCATGTAAGGTTAGCCCGGGCCGCTTCATCCCAACATACCGCAAGATGCAAAGTACACAAAAGGCAATCTACAATAAAAGCATCAATGCCCACAATGACCATTGTGTTCTACTCTGCAAGATCTACATATAAACCTGGCTCGATACCCTTTGTAGGGGTTCGTAGCATGGAAAACAAAATTTTCTATCGCATACAAACAAACAAGCCAAGATCTATCTACTAGATTGTAGCAACGAGTCGATGGAATAACTCACCCTCGAAGATTCCAGCGGTTAACGAGCGATTCTCGTGGGTGATGTAGTCGTACTCTTTCCGATCTCAAGATCGCGTGACGATCCTTCCAGGTATCACGTTCCAGCAAGCGCTCCATGATCGGTCTGCGTTAGACTCGACGAAGACCTTCCTCTCCCTTGTTCCATCAAGCAGCGGAGGTTGTAGCACTCTCCTCGTGATTCCGGAAGCACAACGGCGTGGTACCGGAGGTAGAGGGGAAATCCCGCAGGGCTTCGCCTTAAGCCGGCAAGTAGTATGGTGGAGATTATGAGAGGCTATTAGTGGTCTAGTAATTAGACACACCAATTAGAAGGCTCTAAACCAATTAGAAGGCTCTAAACCTGGCTAAAGCAATTAGAAGCTCTAAACCAAAACGGCTCTAAACCGGAGATTAGAGGTAGAAACTTGTGTGTCCTAGGAGGAGCCCTGCCCTCCTTATATAGGTGGGAGGGCTGGCCGGCCAAGGGAGGAGTGGAGTCCCTCCCAACTCGGCCTTGAGGTGGGCCCGGCTTGGAGGAGGAATCCCTCCCCAACTCGGCCTCCTCTTTCCTCCTCTTTCCACTTTCCAAAACTAGCCGTTTGACTTTCAAACTAGCCGCTTGACTTTTCAATTTAGGATTTAAATAAACCCTTTATTTTGGACAGAAGAACACCTAGTACATGATGCAATCATTCCAACTTATAATGACACATTCATGTACCCTTCCCCCGAGTGCGGACATTCCGACCTTCTAGAATGTTCGATGAAAACACCTAACCATTCCCCAACTCGAAATGGGACTTTCCTTATATGAATCTTATTATCCGGACCATTCCGGATCTCCTCGTGATATCCGGATCCCATCCGAGACTCGAACAACATTCGGTCTCTTTCTCATAATACCATAACTACTCAAACAACGTCAATCCTTAAGTGTGTCTCCCTACGGTTCGTGAATTATGCGGACATGATCGAGACACTTCTCCGAACAATAACCAATAGAGGAATCTGGAAATTCATATGGCTCCCACATATTTCTCGATTACTTTGCGTCGAATGAACCACTTACATACGATACCAATTTCCCTTTGTCTCACGATATGTTACTTATCCGAGGTTATGATCGTCGGTATCTCTGCATACCTAGTTCAACCTCGTTACTGATAAGTACTCTTTTCTCGTTCCCGTGATATGTGATCCCTTGTGACCAAGTCACATGCTTGCAAGCTAATTGGATGACATTTCACCGAGAGGGCCCAGAGAATATCTATCCGTCATGTGGATGGACAAATCCCACTCTTGATCCATGTGTTTCAACCAATACTTTCCGAACACTCAATGCCACCTTTATAGCCACCCTGTTACGGTGTGGTGTTTGATGACATCAAAGCATCCATCCGGTAAAGGTGATATGCATGATCTCATGGTCGAAGGAATTAGGTTACTATGTATCAGAAAGCATATAGCAATTGAACTATTGAAATGACTTGATCTTTATGCTATGCTTATCTATAGGAGTATGTCCACCATATCATTCTCCTAACGATATGATCTTGTTGTTGATAACATCTCAATGTTCATGATATGGAAACCACAATCATCAATCAACCAACAAGCTAGTGAAGTATAGAGGCTATACTAGGGACTTCAAATTAAGTTTACAAATCACACAAGTATTAATGGTTTCCTTGTTTAATACTATTATAGCATGAATGTAAACATTTATCATAAGTATGAAGATATGATAACAACCTACTTTATTATTGCCTCTTGGGTATATCTCCAACAGTGGTCATATTTTATTAACTTTAAGATTATCATTTAATAGAATTAAAGTGACTAGAAATGTCTATATAGCATTATTTTGGTACTAGTCCAATGTCACTGCATGCAAACCTAAATATTTTTACATATCCAGATAGATCTTATCAAATGTGATTTTTGAGAGTTGGAATCAACTCAAAAGCATTTATGGTTGATTTTTGAAAAATGTTTGAAATTGAAAAGTCTCTGTATTGTTATTTTTACTATAGGTGATCTCTAACTCCAAATGATTTGAATCCAACGGGCTTGGATAGATAATTTAAATATCTTTCTAACTAAATTGGAATCATGCAATTTGGTTTAGTGAATATCTCTGAATTGATTTTTGAATCTACTGACAGAATGTGGTTTTAACTAAATTGGAAAATCCTTATTTGAATTCACAGGCATGCGCGGGAAACTAAACGGGCCGGCCCAATCTACAGAGCGTAGCGTAGAGGGCTGCTGACAGCACGGACCCACTAGTCAGCGACTTAAACTAACTGAAACAGTATCTTTGAATCTAGGCCCTACGATTAAAAGACGGTCCAACGACTGCAGTTCATCATCGACGATGAATAGCTCCAGCAAGGTCCAAACCCTAATGCGGCGGTGGGGGTCATGTGGGGCTCACCTAGGCTCTAGCTAGGGTTGGTGATGGGGGTGAACGATGTGGTCGATGACGGCGGTTTGAACGATGGTCGCGGCAGCTCCTAGGGCGGCTCCAATCGACGACGCCCTTCTCCTTCTGCAGCAGCGGGCTTCGACCAAATTCTGGCAAAGCGGCGCTCGCCTTGCTCTTGGGAAGGGTGTGGGAGGCTCAGTGAGGAGTAGGGAGTAAGGTGGTGTGGAGAATTGAGGCGGAGAGGGCCTCTATTTATATACCGATGAGGGGAGATTGTGGCATGGGCTCGGGCTCGTCGGTGACGACGATACAGGTGGCTAGCGGTGCGGCTGAGGATAGGGGCGGTATGGTGTTCCCTGGTGATCATCACTGGCTTAATGGCGAGGCACGGGGTGGTGTAGGTTGGTCGAGCACGTGCGATGCTCTGCGCGGGAGCAACAATGTTCGTGACGGTGCACGGGTGCTACGGGTCGCGCGGCGGCAAACGGGGGTGTCTGGTAGGTGGCTGTGATCATGGCGAGTGTGCGCGTGCGTGGAGAGAGCGAGGCGCGATCGGTGCGAGCCGGTCGGGTGCGACGCTCTGGCGCACTCTCGGCACGGCGCAGAGACGCTGGGCGCAGCGCTGCTGGGGTGGTCCAGGGTTCTCCTGTGGTCGTGGGCTGGACAGGGGGTGGCGGTGGACGGTGGCCTGTCTGCTGCGTGTCGTGGGCGAGGGCGGCGTGGCCTCTAGCGCTCTGTCCACGGTCGGCCGGCGAGTGTGGCTTCGGGCGGCGGCTCACTGGTGCAAAACGGCTAAGAGGGAGCATGTTTGGTGCTGCTAGAGACTGGGGGAGATAGGGGGAGTGTAATGGGGGCATTTGGTCTAGTGATCAATGCCCCAAACAGTGAAGTTAGGCAGGATTAGATTAGTGTCTGCAAGGTGTTTGTCTTAATGGCCGCAAGAAATTTAGTTTGAAAATTTTGAATGAAATGTGGTCAGTGTTTGAATCTTATGCTTGAGTGCCTATGATTGCTTGGAGAAGTCAAGTGGAATTGATTTGAGTGGTTTTTGCAAATTGGTGATCTTACCATATGAACTAGATTCAATTTTCAAATGTCCTTTAAATAGATTTGAAAATAGTTTATGTGAGTTTGTAAAGTGGGCTTGGGTTCACTTTTACTTGGTCTAGCAAGGGGTGAAAAGAAGTGGAATTGTTTCTGTTAGAAATTATTTTCTAGGAACACTCAAAGTGGCCTAGTGGTTAACTTTGGCCAAAATGACCATTTGATATTTTTATTCATATTTGATTTATTTTTCTTTTGGTTTTGTTTGTAATTGGCCTAGATGATGTAGCATTCATCTTTAAACCATTTCTCATCATTTGTAGCAATCAAACATGGCAAATTCAATCAATCATACACTAATGCAAATCACACATGCCTTCATATAGATTTTTGGAATAAAAGTTTTTGTTAACCCTAAATTTGGGTGATTAGAACTTGATGATCTTTATTAACATTTTTGGGGTGTTACAAACCTTCCCTCCTTAAGCAAAATCTCGTCCCGAGATTTAAGAAAAACTAGGAACTAAAGAGATTTGGAAACTCAGTCCTAATGTAATCTTCTCGCTCCCAAGTAGCTTCTTCTTTAGTATGGTTGCTCCACTGGATCTTGAGAAACTTGATACTCCGGGTCCTAGTGGTTCTGAAGGCTTCTTCCAAAATATGAATGGGTACTTCATGATAGGATAGATCCTTGTTGATATCTATGGCTCGGTGATCGATGTTCTTGAAAACTTCGGTCTTCTCAGTAACTTCTAAGCATTTGCGAAGTAACGAGATATGGAACACATTATGGATGGCTGACATCTCTTCTGGCAGTTCCAGTTGATAAGATACTTCTCGTCGGCGATTCAAAACCTTGAGGGGTTCAATATATCTGGGAGCTAACTTTCCTTTCAGTTGAAAACGTTGCATTCCCTTCAAAGGCGATACTTTGATATACACAAAATCTTCGACATTGAAAGTCAGGTCTCGACGTCTCTTGTCAGCATAACTCTTCTATCTGGATTGGGCAGTCTTGAGGTGCTCACGGACTTTGTGAACCTTCTCTTCGGCTTCTCATAGGATGTCGGGTCCAAAAATCCGACTCTCTCCTACTTGTGACCAATTAAAGGCGGTACGACACTTCCTTCCATACAAAAATTCAAATGGGGCCATTTGCAAACTGGCTTCATAACTGTTGTTGTATGAGAATTCTGCAAAAGGCAGACAATCTTTCCATTTTGATCCATACTCTAGCACACAATCTCTCAACATATCTTCTAAGATTTGGTTGAATCTTTCAGTCTATCCATCGGTTTGCGGGTGATAAGCTGTGCTGAAGTTCAGCTTGGTTCCTAATCCTTCTTAGACTTTCTGCCAAAATCTTGAGGTAAACTAGGTTCCTTGATCCGACACTATGGTCTTAGGGGTTCCATGCAAACTGACGATTCTAGCATTGTACATCTCTGCTAGCTTCGAACTCTGGTAGGTAGTCTTGACCCGTATAAAATGGGCTACCTTGGACAGTCTATCAACTATGACCCAGATAGTCATTTCCCCTACTAGATGTAGGCAATCCGGTGATAAAATCCATTCTGACAGAATCCCATTTCCATTCTGGAATCTGCAATGGTTGCAAAAGTCCTACGGGTTTCTGATGTTCCGCTTTGACTCTCTGACAAATATCACACTTAGCTATGTAGCTTCTGATTTCTCTCTTAATCTTGTGCCACCAAAATTGCTCCTTCAAATCCTGATACATCTTCATTCCTCCGGGGTGGACAGAATAAAGAGTATCATGAGCCTCCTGCATGATAACTTGCTTCAGCTCGGAATCTACTAGCACATAGATACGTCCTTTGTACCACAAAGCTCCTTCTTCATCTTCGGTGAATTCGGGTACCTTCCCTGTACCGATATGACGCTTGATTCCGTCGATACTTGCATTTCCTTTCTGCGCCTCCTTGATCTAACCGATCAAAGTGGGTTGAATTTCAATGCTAGCTAAAAATCCTTTGCTAACTAGCTCCGTTCTAAACTGCTCCAACTCTTCATGCAAACTTGGTTGGGCCTCTTTAATCATGGTGTTCAATCTACACGGCAATCTGCTAAGAGCATCCGCTACCACATTGGCTTTGCCGGGGTGATAGTGAATGTCAAGGTCATAATCCTTGATTAACTCTATCCATCTCCTTTGCCTCATATTCAGCTCCTTCTGGGTGAAAATATACTTCAGACTCTTGTGATCCGAATAAATCTCACAGCGGTTACCCATAAGGTAATGACACCATGTCTTCAAGGCTAAAACTATGGCTACGAGTTCAAGATCATGGGTAGGGTAGTTTTCCTCATGCTGCTTTAGTTGTCGGGACATATATGCTATGACTTTGCCTTCTTTCATCAACACACATCCGAGATCAATCTTGGATGCATCACAATACACATCAAAAGGCTTCTTGATATCTGGCATAATCAGAATTGGGGCTGAAATCAATCTCTTCTTGAGCTCTTGAAAACTTGCTTCACATTTGTCCACCCATTCGAACTTCTTATCTTTCTTCAACAATTGGGTCATTGGTCTTGCGATACTCGAAAATCCTTCAACAAACTTGTGGTAATATCCCGCTAATCTAATAAATGCATGGACTTGGGTTTGAGTGGTTGGGGCTTTCCATTCTTCAACATATTTGATCTTGGTGGGATCAACAGCGAGTCCTCCTGTCGACACAATATATCCTAGGAATCCTACTTCCTTCAACCAGAACTCACATTTTCTAAACTTGGCATACAACTGATGTTCTCTAAGGGTTTCAAGGATGGTTCTCGGGTGTAGCTCATGGTCTTCTTCTGACTTGGAATAGATTAGAATATCATCGATAAAACAACAACAAACATATCCAGGAAGTTCATAAAAATCTTATTCATGAGATTCATGAAATAAGCGGGGGCATTGGTTAATCAAAAATACATGACAGTATACTCATACAATCCATATCTGGTGGTAAAGGCGATCTTTGGAATATCCGTTGCACGAATCTTGAGTTGATGATAACCGGTTCTAAGATCAATCTTAGAAAACACTCTGGCACCAGTCAACTGGTCAAACAGATCCTCAATCTTTGGCAGTGGGTACTTGTTCTTGATGGTGACATCATTCAGCTTCCGGTAATCCGTGCACAAACGGTTACCTCCATCTTTCTTATCCACAAACAAAATAGGCGATCTCCATGGCGATGCGCTTGGTTGAATCAGACCTTTCTCCAACATAGCATCCACTTTCTTCTTCAGCTCCACTAATTCAGATGGGTTCATACTATAAGGTCTCTAAGCTATGGGTGTAGTTCCAGGAATTAGTTCAATGATGAACTCAATATCCGATCTGGGGCATAGCGGGCAATTCATCTAGGAATACGTCGGGGTATTCACAGACTACTCTAACTTGGTCTATGGTTGGTTGGGCTAGACTCTTGTTGCATTTGAATTGACGGGGCAATGTCTTAGATACATGCTCTACTGATACTCCAGAGCTACTGGTCATGGTTATGGCTTTCTTGGCACAGTCGATTAATCCTTTATGTTTCAACATCCAATCCATTCCTAGTACTACTTCCAAACCTTTGGTTCCAAGTACTATTAGATTGGCATAAAAGTCTATTCCATGGATTCTGATAGGTACAGCCTTGCAAATTTTTCTAGCTTTGGTGGTTGAACCAGGTATTTGAACTATCTTAACATGCTTCAATTTGGTTGGTTGAATCTTACTAGTGCATGCAAATTCTTCTGTAACAAACGAGTGCGATGCTCCAGAATCGAACAACACTCTTGCAAGTACTGAGTTAACAGAAAACATACCCAGCACAACATCGAGCGCTTCCTGAGCTTCTTCAGCATTCATGTGGAACAGACGACTATTGCGGTTGAGAGAGTTTCCTAGGGCAAATCTCCTTCCAGGCTGAACACGGCGTTGCTGCTGAGCGGGTGCATTCACATCGGTGGCTGCTGCAAGCTTCTTGGGGCACTCATTGAAGTAGTGACCCTTGAATCCACATTCAAAGCAAGTAATCTGGGACTTGTCTTTTGCTGCAACAGGCACAACATTGCTTCCAGTCCTTGGGGCAGTATTGTTGTTATTGTTGTTGTTGGAATTGGGCGGTGCATGGTTGAAGTTATTGGAGTTGCCGGGATTGTTGTTGTGGTTTCCTCCAGACTTCAAGTTTCCTCTGCTACGATTGGGATAGGTTGGATGGGACATAGGGGGTTTGTTGTTTCTTGGGGCATATCCTGCAGATGGGTTGGGGCGATACTTCTGAGTATTGTGGGATCCAGTCTGGTGCATCATGCGACGCTTGCGGTTTTCATTGGCTTGGTTGATCTTCCCTTCCATATGGATGTTAGAGTCTACTAGCTCTTCTAGATCTCCAAAACGGATGTTGACTAACACAGTCTGCATCTCATCATGCAATCCATTCAGGAACCTTTCCTTCTTCTTGGCTTCGGTGTTAATCTCATCAGGGGCATATCTAGCTAGGGATAGAAATTTGTCATGGCACTCCACTACCATCATCCTTCCTTTCTTCAGTTCCCTGAACTAATCTCTCATCCTGGTGACCAAACCTTGTGGCACATGGGTGCGGCTAAACTTGATCTTGAATGCTTCCCAAGTCATCATCTGACCGTCATTCATGGTACGGGTGCTATTCCACTAGGCTCTTGCATCTCCTGCCAGATAATGGGTGGAAAACAGTACTTTCTCATTGGCTTCAACTCCCGCGACCTCCAGGTTCTCCATGGTTTGCAGCCAGTCATCAGCATCTAAGGGATCCTCAGACTTATTAAAGATAGGTGGGTTGGTGTTCTAAAAGTTTTTTTAGCTTGGATCCATGGTGATCCTGGTTTCCATGACCTTGGTTCTTGTGGGCCATATGAGCTATCTGTTGAAGAGTGGCTAGGTTGGCTTGGAGTTTGGCTCTACTAGCTTCACGGTCAGAAACTAGCATTTGCAGAATTTGCAACATCGGGTTCTAAGATGAGCTGCTTCCTCCGAGGTTTCCACGAGTCATCTGAAGATTGAGATAGATAATGAGATAAGAGGGAAATTTCTAAGGTTCATGGTTTTGTTTCAAAAGCTTTAAACTTTGAGTTTGACTCAGGTTTGGCAAACTAACAACTTCTTCTCATTCATTCATTCAAAGCACACCAATACAAACACAGACCACACACAAATAGAAAACAGATGGTTTTAAGAACCATTCTGTGAAACTACGATACAGTGGGACTGGTACAACTCATTCCTGTGGTAGTGAACAAGTGAATCTAATCATCATCAATGAAGTTGGAATCATCATCATCAGTGTGGAACTCCATGGCATCATCCTCCAGGTAGTCGTTGTCATCACTGAGGTAAGAGTAAAGATCTCCCTAGATATCTCCACCTTCCTCTTCCTCCTTTGCTTCAAGGTAGACTTCCTGTTCATGGATGGTCTTCTCGAGAGCAGCCACCTTCTTGCGAAGATGATCGATGGTGCGATCCTTCTTGTCACGCAGATGACAAAGTGATTGGCGCTCCTTGGCGAGAATGGTGAGAGTCTAGTCCTTATTGATGGCAATGGCAAGGTTGTGGTTGGCGTAGGCTCGGGCGTTGTCCAACTCCTTCTGCCTATCATACAACATGAAGTCAAGATTGTCCATCTGGTGCTTCAACTCCGGGTGTCCTGTCATCTCCAAGGGCATTCCCATAGAATCAGTCCTTGTGAAGTGAGAAAAGCAAGTTCCCTAGATCAGGTTGATGTTTTGCCCACACAAACGGTCAAGAGCTTCATGCATAGCCCTGGCTAATCCATCTAGCCAGATGTTCTCCCGCAAGGTGAATTGGATCTTATCAGAAGTGGGTGCTTCCATATTGCCTCTGAGATCTGCAACTATTAGCCATTGTAGATCTCCTCCTATGTGATCATTGAGTTGGGCCCCGAAGAATTCTGGGTGTGGGCGCTCAAGATACTCTGACAGTGCATCAAGATCCCTCTCAAAGATTAGTTGGCCTTTGTTGCCCAACTGGTAGAACTTGCAATGCTGGATTTCCATCTATAAGAATTTAGGGTGAGTAAGTTAGTGAGGTGATCAAGTGTGTCAAATTTTTATGTAGAATTGCAAGAATTTTTGAGGAACATGAATTTTTTTTGAAAGAATCTCAAGGATAAGAGTGAGAATAGGTTTTCATAAATATTCACTTCTTTTGTTTTGAAACTAAGTTTTTGTTCGGAGGTCCATTCTAACTATGGTCTCCTATGGTCATGATGGCTCTGGTACCAACTTGTCAACACCCGGATTTTTAATCCAAGATGCCTGTTATGCCATACCTCGCAATCCCAGGATTACCATTTTTGTGAGACATAATAGATTGGATATCACAGTACATCATCTATTACAAACCATAATAAGGTCTTACAAATAAAGGATCTCATGATCCAGTCTTAATACAAACCAAGCAGCGGAAAAGAAACGTAGTAGGGGCTCCGTCTTCAGGGTCACAAGCAAAGTTGACGATGGGAGATGATCCTAGTTGTTGTAGACCTCCTGTTGTCCATCATCCTGGTAGTCCTCCTCATAGTCTGGCCACGGGAATAGCCAGGTACAAAGCCATGAGTACTCTTTAAGTACTCACAAACTATCACTAACAAGTAAGGTAGTTCTAGTAGGAATCTTAAGCTCTAGGTTTATTTGCAAAAAGTCAGATTTATAAAAACTGAGTTTAGAAGTAAAGAAAACTAAGTTAATGTTCTAAATCACTTAAGTGGGAACCTAGCTTTCATATTCACAACCCTGTTGTGGTCAAGTCAAAATCATAGTTCACTTCACAAGTCATTTTGAAAACATCTAACGACGGAACAGTATGGCCACTCCAACTATCCATGACCGCGGACACGACTATTCAAATAGTTTGACACTCTGTAGAGGTGGTACACTTTCACCACAAAATTCGATACATCCATCAGGGATAACCCTGAATCATCATACTTAGTATGCGGATAATCAATCATAATCTTTCAATTACACACTCTAGTATAGGCACCTCCCCTATGAGCTTGGCCTCCCAGCCATGGCCATCTGCCATCCTGGGCACTACATAGGTGGACATTCACACTCACGATGTAGCCTCAGCTCAACCTCTTCCGTGAGGGAACCCATACTAAGGCATATAAACTTCTGGCTAAGCCCTACCCAATTCGGGTATTGTGGTTGTACGGTAAAATTGGGATGGTATCGCATCCGAACCCAACCATCAGTTTTTATAAAGGGCTAAGGCTCATGCCTCAACATTTTCATCATGAAATCCTGTTGTGTCCATAACACATGTCAAAATGTTTCAATAGAATGAATCATCATTCCAAGGTTTTCATAATCATTTTCACCAAGTATTCCCATCTAAAGTGATCAACTTTTATGCTTAGCACTAGCCACTAAAGTTGAGGGTATTCACTAATGAGGGGTGCTAATCTACAATATCATGCCATGGATTGACATCTAAGTATAACTAGTTAGGCCTAGTTTTATACTCTTTATGGTATCTATACTATTTTTCCAAAATACTCACAAAGCACTAACTAAAAGTAAAGAACTTTGGTAAAGTAAAATAATAAAGCTTGCAAGTAAAACTTGGGATTGGTATAATCAAAGTTATATAACCAAGCATGCCTAATGCATTTTGCTTAAGTTATCAAGTTTGCAAGTATTAGCTTGCATAGTTCTAGCTTGCAATTAGTGATGGCTTGCCTTGTAGAGCTGTGGTTGAAGTTTTCTTCTTCTTCTTCTTGGTAGTACTCCTCCTCCTCGTATCCCAGATCGGTACTATCGTCTATAAATGAATACGGGGGTACACACTCACCAAACAATACTTAACTAATTCTGTTTAGCACACTAAGGCTCACACTTGATGATCTAGCATCATCACAATCATCACATGAAATAAAGACTTAGTCTTATTTATCTTATTTTAGAAAAGTAATTTCTACTCATTGAAAATAATTAAGATTTAATATTCTCCAATTAAAATATGGGATCATGTTGACACATGTCATCACCATATATTATAATACATGTGAATGTGATTTAAAGGGGTGGTCATATTTTATTAACTTTAAGATTATCATTTAATAGAATTAAAGTGACTAGAAATGCCTATATAGCATGATTTTGGTACTAGTCCAACGTCACTGCATGCAAACCTAAATATTTTTACATATTCAGATAGATCTTATCAAATGTGATTTTTGAGAGTTGGAATCAACTCAAAAGCATTTATGGTTGATTTTTGAAAAACATTTGAAATTGAAAAAGTCCATGTCTTGTTATTTTTATTACATGCGATCTCTAACTCCAAATGATTTGAATCCAATGGGCTTGGATAGATAATTTAAATATCTTTCTAACAAAATTGTAATCATGCAATTTGGTTCAGTGAATATCTCTGAATTGATTTTTGAATCTACTAACAGAAAGTGGTTTTAACTAAATTGGAAAATCCTTTTTTGAATTCACAGGCCTGCGCGGGAAACTAAACGGGCCGGCCCAATCTGCACAGCATAGCGCAGAGGGCTGCTGACAGTACGGACCCACTAGTCACCGACTTAAACTAACCAAAATGGTATCTTTGAATCTAGGCCCTATGATTAAAAGACGATCCAACGGCTACAGTTCATCATCGATGACGAACAACTCCGGCGAGGTCTAAACGCTAACGCAGCGGTGGGGGTCGTGTGGGGATCACCTAGGCTCCAGCTAGGGTCGGTGATGGGGGCGAATGACGTGGTCGACGGCGGTTTGAACGGTGGTCGTGGCAGCTCCTGGGGCGGCTCCAATCGACGGCGCCCTTCTCCTTCTGTAGCGGCGGGCTCCGGCCAAATTCCGACGAAGCGGCACTCGCCTTGCTCCGAGGAAGGGTGTGGGAGGCTCAGTGAGGAGTGGGGAATGAGGTGGTGTGGAGAATTGAGGCGGAGAAGGCCTCTATTTATATACCGACGAGGGGACATTGCGGCATGGGCTCGGACTCGTCGGTGACGATGATACAGGCGGTTAGCAGTGCGGCTGAGGGTAGGGGTGATACGTCCATAACGTATCTATAATTTTTGATGGTTTTATGCTAATAATATGCTTTTGACGCTTCTTTTTGTATAAAGTTTATGATTTATTTGGACTAACCTACTAATAGTTCTAAAAGTACACAATGTTCTTGTTTTACACTTTGATGTGTAGGAATTACCAAGAATACAAGTGGAAACCTTGTTGGAGTCAAACTGGGATTTTTTCAGAAATCTGTCTCAGAAATCTTTTTGAAGATGGTCACGTTTCGGGTCAAAGACAGCATCAAAAGGAAAGCTCTTCAACTATAAAGTTGTTGTAAATTTTACGACAAACGTTCTAGACATAAAATTTAGCTGATTCCGAGTCCGGACGGGCCTTTTAGGCCCGATTTACTGCAGCCCAAGATGGGGCGAGAAGCTATATAAAGGGAGGAAACCTAATTAGTCCAGGGCATCTCCACCCACGAATTTGTAGCCACCAAAGCCATGTTTTTGCCTCCCATGGATCCCATCTCCATGGGGGAGGTATCCAAAGAAGCCATGAAGGAAGGGGGCTAAGGGGCGGTGCTCCCCCATGATACCAGCGGCGGGGAAGGATTCCCCCGCGCCGCCGCCGGCACCGCCACCGCCCTCTTCACCATCTTCACCGCCATCTCCATCACCTAATCCTCCTAGTATGCAGTGGTTCATCCTCCCACACACCTCTGTACCATCCTATGTAAACATGGTGTTTGATGCTATAAGTTATAATCCTATGATCTATGTCATGTTTGCGTAGTTTCTTTGTTCTTAGATTGAATGGTTGAACGTCTTTGGTTTATTAGAGTTGTATGTTGATATGGTACAGTCCTTTGGTGTCCATTATATTTGTGCGCGCATGGATTAAACATCATAGGGTTTGTAGTATGTGTAAGAGGAAGGGGAAGTTCTACCGGAGTGACAGAAACCTGAGGACACGAACCGGAACGTTACATGTATGGGAGTAAGAGGACCATTAAACTTAAGGCTATGGTTGGGGAAACCTTAATGCATTGATTAGTACTTACGGATGTTTGCTAACAATCCAATCATATAGTACATGTAATTCCAAGTAGTGAAGCGCATGTATATTTAGCCTCTCCCACATAGAAAACTGCATCGAAGACAATGAACCCGATCTATTCGCTATTTAAACTTGGACAAAGCCACCACAATTACCACCACTATTCCACACTCATGGTTCTATTAGTTTAGTGTATTTTATTTCTGCAGCAACTAGCTTTACTTTCTTGTTATTTATTATCATCTCTCTATTACTCGTATTGTTGCTCTAATTTTATTTCCTAGATAATGAAAATGTTTAGTGTGCGTAGAGTTGTATCAGTGGTTGATAGAACTTGAGAGAATATTTATCCTACCTTTAGCTCCTCGTTGGGTTCGACAGTCTTACTTATCGAAAAGGCTACACATGATCCCCTATACTTGTGGGTTATCAAGACCTTTTCTGGCGCCGTTGCCGGGGAGCAATAGCGTGTGGGTGAATATTCTTGTGTGCACTTGTTTGCTTTATCTCTAAGTAGGTTTTACTTTCAGTTTTAAGATGTTCTCTATCTTAGTATGGATAGGGAATGCGAATTACAGAAAAAATTAGTTGTACTTGTTACCTAAAAACGTTTTTAAAAAGGAAAGTGATTGGAAAGATGAGTAATGGTTAAGTGGGGGTCGACCTTGAACACTTGTGTTCATGCCTATGATACCAAAACAAATCTTTCATGGAAGCTTTTCAGTTAAAAACTTGTAGGAATGCATGAAGCCTTGAAAAAGAAAGATATTTCTGGTATCGACCTTAATGCTTATTCATTCGAAAATACTTGAATCTTGATCCTATGCCTAACTTAAAGGCATTAAAGAAAAGTACTTATTGGGAGATAACCCAAAAGTTTTAGTTGAGTCTTGGAAGTTATTGCTTCAGTAATAACCTCTCCTTATCCTTTTTATTTGCTTTTTGTGCTAAGAGTAACCTCTAATGAGAGAGAAGTAATGCTTGGCAAAGTTGCTGTCCCAAAACAGATTTTTGTGCTTCGCTGTAAACATTCGTGTAAAATCTCTGTACGTCGGTTTGAGCTATAATTTTTATGCTTCTGCCCCAGGTTGTTATCCAACTTTCGTTAGTTCAACACTTTTTGATTTGAGCAACAGAAGGTCTTTGAAAAAATTGGTTTCTATCTGCTGGTCTGTTTTGACAGATTTCTGCCATTATTTGCATTTGCTTCTTGTTGATTCCTTTTTGGGTTCTCTTTGGGGAATTGAGCTTTTTAAGGGAAGTGCTACAGTAGCTTGTGTTTTAATGGAAGTTTTATTGGTATTGAAACTGAACCCAAAGACTTATTATCTTGAGTACACTAATGTTGCTAATGAAGATTATGTGAAGTTTTGTATGAAGGAAAATTTTCAAGTGTTAAGAAAAGAATGATGTAATGAGATGAAGAATGGACTAAATCTCAAGCTTGGGGATGCCACCCCGTGTCACCCCTAGAAATATCCAAGAAGTACAAGTGTCAAAGATTGGGGATGCCCAAGGCATCCCCTTCTTCATCAATAAAAATCTCAGGTTCTTCCAAACACTTCATTTTTATTGTTTCATGCACAGTTGTGTTGTTCTTGGAGCGTCTTCATTTTCGTTTTTGGTTTTCGTTTGCTTGGTTTGCTTAGTTTGCTTGAATAAATTGGTTGGACCCCCTCTTTCATATATTACTTTTCAAATAAGTGTGATCTGGATTGGAAAAGGGTAGGAAAAGTTCATGCTTAAGTGGTAAAAGGAGCTCGTTTTTACGGTGGCCTATGCTTTGTCATGTCATTCTTGATATTATTTTGGATTTATGCTTAGTGATTTTTGCTGTAGCATGACATGTTATAAACAATTGAGATTGCTTAATGTGCCTTGAAAGAATCATGCGTTGTTTTAGCATATTAAAGCATAATATTATGGTATTCTCTTTTGATGCTTTATTTGGGTTGACTTAGCGCATGCTCACACCATGTTATGACTATCCCAAGTCACCATAGCCTTTATGATCCTTTAGTTTTCAACTTTTAATATCACTTTATGCTTTAATTAATGATGTTTTGTCACTGACGAGGGTTTAACTCGTCAATGCCTATTGTTATGGACTTGGGTTTTGGAGAAGGAGGGAGCGCTGGAGACATCTATCGGCTAGCAAACAAGCACACAGGGGACAAAGGATTTACCCAGGTTCAGGCCTCGTAGAGGTCCCTACTCCTGCTTGTCTGCTCGTGGAATTATTGAGGGAGTCGAAAGTTACAACGGTGCGCAGATGCAATCTGGCGAGGGTTTACGGAAACTAGGGTTGCGTGTGTCCTCCTCGCCGCCCCCTCCTAGCCTTTATATAGATAGGCTAGGTCTCGGGTAGCAGGTCGAGTCGGTTACAAGTTAGGGTTTTCCCCTTCAAACTTTCTATCTTTAGCTTCTTCTTGTCCTTCAAGCAATCAAGAGTCCATAGGTTACTCTAATCCCTCCATCCGGCCCTTGGCGACACCGTGGACCTATATGTATTTGGACCGTATATACCAAGCTCGAGCACCTGTAGGGTATACCCATGTCAGTAGCCTCCGAGTGTCCAGTGGAATCACAGATTCGACTAGGGACTTTTTGAAGCTTTCGAGTGCCTAAATGAGTACATTTCGATTGCTTTTATTTGTGTCATAGGGATTGTTGATACACGCGCCTGATATAGCCGAAGTATCGGTATCAGTTAACCACCTTAGGGTGAAACAATGCAATCTACTCAAATTCGAGTCCCCGGACTCGAATCTGGAAAAGTGCTGGTGTAATTCCACTCAGGCCGCAGAGGTCTTACAGGAGTCGAATTCCAGTTATATGGGTGTGAGCACTTGACGCGTCCGTCAAGGCATGTTCATCGTGCCTGTAGGAACGGATATGTTTCTGGTAGTGCGCAGTTAAATACGTTGCCAGGCCTTATTCAGGTCTTACCTTCACGCCGCAGGCATGGCATCCGAATTTTATCATCGCGGAGACGATTCGGGTAAACCAGGAGACGCAGTCTCTTTGTAGGGGAAAAATTATGAGGCGGTGTCGCCATGAGTTTCGAGTGTGGATGTTATCAACACACAGTTTTTTGTACAAATAATCATAGGGTGCGCGACCAGCGCTCCCTATGGGAGTATCCCCCGAGTGCCTGGTTGAGTCGAAGACTCAGGCAGGGACTAAAGAACTTTTGCGGCTGATGTCGTCTTTTGCTTGCTTGTTTCAGTCAATGACTCAGGCAGGTACTAAAACACTTTTGCGACTGCTGTCGTCTTTTGCCTGCTTGTTTCAGTCGATGACTCAGGTAGGTACTAAAATACTTTTGCGACTGCTGTCGTCTTTTGCCTGCTTGTTTCAGTCGATGACTCAGGTAGGTACTAAAATACTTTTGCGACTGCTGTCGTCTTTTGCCAGCTTGTTTCTGGCGCTCCCTATGGGAGTAACACATGTCCATAATCGAAATGTGTTTCGAGTGGTTGGGTTTGCTTTTGTGATTGTCCATGTTCCTGCAACAAGAAAAAGAGAAGTCGTAGGGTGCGCGGCCAGCGCTCCCTATGGGAGTAGCCCCCGAGTGCTTGGTGGAGTCGAAGACTCTAGCAAGGACTAAAAATAGTCGAAGTTTTCCACTGCATAGCCTTGGTGACGCTGGTCGACGCTTTATGACCTTAGTTGCCGCGTGAGCGATTTTGACGGACGTGACGACGATGGGTCCCACTTTCTGACTTTGATTTGGTCGGGCGTGCGTAATCTTATTTTTAACTGTGCCTCCTCGATTTCCGCGCGTAATGGTAGAAGTGGGGGGACGGTTCGCGCTTCCTCTTCTCCACGTGTCCAACACGATGCGTGCCACGCGTTCAATAGGGTTTTTGTCAGCCGTTGGATTGCATCTCCTAGTGGTTAAGTAGCGATGCTGCGGCGGTAATTTCCCATCTGCGCTCTTTCTTCCTTGCTGCCATCGCCATTGCTGTTGCTTTTCTGCTTTCCCCTGCGCCCATCTTCTCCACGATGTTGGACCAGCTCCGTTCGTTCCCAAGCTACTTCCTTCACTCACATCGCTGCCACGCAATGGGGAAGAAGAAGGGAGGCGCTGCCGCTGATTCCGCGGCCACCCTCGCTGGGAAGTATAAGGTCGCGGGCACCCGCGTGACCAATGGCGCATGGCGCCCCTCTATCATTAAGGCATCGGATCTCCGTCTTCTTCGTCAATGTGGAGTTATCTCTGCGGCAGTCACCGATGCGCGCGTCCCCAGCGGTGAGACTATTCCTGCTCCTCCCGCTGGTTTTCGAGTGATGTTTCTTGCATTCATCATTTGCAGTCTTTCCTTGCCTCTTCACCCCTTTCTTCGGGGTCTTCTTTGTTTCTATGGGCTCCAGCTCCATCAGCTGTCCCCAAATTCGCTCCTCCACATCACTTGTTTCATCACTCTCTGCAAGTGCTGGCTCGGAGTCAAGCCACACTTTGGTCTTTTCAAGCGCATCTTTAAATTGAAGCGTCAGTCCGCATCTGGCTCTTTAGTTTATGACGTAGGTGGTTGCAGAATCCACGTCGACCCATCCGCCACCTACTTCGATATCAAGCTTACCAAGTACGTCCAGGGATGGAGGGAAAAATGGTTCTATGTTCGCGACCAGAAGGCCAAGGACGAGCACTTTGGACTCGCGCCTTTCGATCCCGCAACTCCCTGCAAGAAGATGCGTTCTTGGAAGAACGTGATCATGCCTTCCGAACTCGCGGAGACAGACGTGCTATATCAGCGCGTCTGCGACCTCGAGAGTCGCATAGGCACAGAAGAGGGAGGTTGCGCCCTTGTCAGAACTTGGCTGCGTCGTCGCGTCCAGCCTCTCCAGGCCAGGGTCCATCCCATGTTTCAATGGGGTGGCGCTGATGATGCCACTCGCGTGTCTGCTGATGGCATGTCCGCGAGTGAGGTAGATAAGAGGGTGCGACTGGTCACGAAGTACACCCTCAAGGATGTGGTTCTGAACGAGCCAGTCGTTCCTCCTTTCGATGCTTCGAATCCTCCTCCTGAGGTACAGTTGTGCTACGTAGTAGCTTATTTTCTCGATTGCGTTTTCTGTTGCTTATCTGTTATGTTTGCTGATCTTTACTGTTTGTATGCAGGAGTGGGCGGTGTCGCCTTGTATGCCTCCCCTCCCTGAGGGGATTATTCCTCGTGAAGCTTTGGAAGAGGACGAGTCTGAGTCGACTGTCCCTTCTGATGTGGAAGAGGAAGCCCCCGAGTCCGAGAGCCCGGATACTCGCAAGCGTTCGCGTAGCGGGGATTCCGACGCGTCGACTCCTTCAACTCTAGGAGGCGCGGCTGTTGGCGCGGAGTCGCCAATTCCCGCCGTTCCTATGAGGGCTGTGGCACTGTCTTCTCGCAAGAAGATGCGACTGCCCAAGGAGTCTTCGTCGGAGTCGGCGGAAGCCACGTTTGATATTGACAAATATGACTGGTAATTTTGCTAGTGCATTCATTCTTCTCTATTTTCTTCTTGTTGGCTTTGTTCTGGAGTTTGCCCTTTCTGAGTGCGGATTTTGTCTTGCAGTCAAGAGGCATCGTCATCTTCTGGCGACGTCGAATTTTTGAAGGAATCGGGAGTCGCGACTTCAAGGGCCAAGGTAGAGGTCGAGCGCGCTCCTTCTCCGGCGGCGGCCCACTCCGGGCACAATTCTTCGAGCTCTCCTCACGTAGGGGAGCATCGAGTAGTTGCTCGGACGACGGTTCAGCGAACTTCTTCGGAGTCGCTGGAGGACCATGTAAGTATAGCTTTCCTTCTTTTTTTAATGTGGTAGTCAACGCCTTCTGCTGACTCCTTGTTTTGTGCGACAGCTCCTTGTAAAGGAAGCCACGCAGGTGGCGGAGCAGGTGATGGCGATGGGTCGCCAGCATGCGATGCTGGAGACGCGCCACCGCGTGGTCGAGAGTAAGTGTTCTATACTTATTCTTTTCGTCTTCTCTCTGTTTTGGTATAATCGACTGACAGCCAATTATTGACTGCCATGTAGCTGAGCATAACGCTTTACTGCGCGATGTCGCCACGTTGGAGAAGACACTAGCCGCAGCTGTGAAGGGGCGCGACGAGGCAATCGCGGCTCGTGATGATGCCCAGAAGCGCGAAGAGGATCTGCGCGCCTCCTTTGCGGCCAGGGAGAAGTTGTTCGAAGAGCAATCGTTTCGTCGCCAAGGCCCTCTCGTGTACCTTTTACCGTAGATATTTTATTGATGTTCTTCTCTTCCTCTGTAGTGCCGGTGGCACTAGAAGTTTGATCCATGTGTGTATTTTGGTGTAGATGCTGGCGGCTTGAGTTTTGATCCACATGCCCTTTGTCATGATGACGCTCTGGCGGGCGTGGTATCTGTGGTCGAGGATCATAGAGCCGCTGTCCAAAATATGCTGTCCAAGGCCAAGGCCACCCTGAGTCGCCTCCGGGAGGAGCTGATGCCGAAGGCGGAGCTGGTCGACAATGTGGAAGAGCTGGTGGAGTCGCTCGCTGGGGGTGTGCCTGCCACGTACAAGAACTCCCTCCGTGCAGCTGGCGCGACCATGTTGCTTTCCATGGTGCATGCCCACGGAGTCGAAGTAGATCCTTCTGCGGTGTCGAAGACGATGCCTGTTGGCGCGGATAGTCAGTAGGTAGTATTCGCTCCCTTTGCGACTGCCTGTGCCAAATATGGCCATTCCTTGATAAAAACTGTTGCCAAGTATTCGGAGGAGCTCAATCATGCAAAGAAGGCGGCGAAAACTTCGGCCTCAGGGGCCGGCGGAAGGTCAGTGGCATCTGATACTGCCACGGACTTGATGAAGCCCCCGAGGTCATCGAAGTCGAAGAAGCCAGCTGCTTCGTAGTTAGTTTCTTTGTAATAGTTGATGAATTGCTCTTTTGATTGGAGAACATGCATGTTGGCGAATGTGTTTGTAGATACTTTTATGCTGATCCTGAATGCATCTGTTACTTTTGACTTTTGAGTTGGTCGCCTTATTTGTCTCTGGCTTGATTTTTGGTAGGGTACATCAAGTGGTCCTATGGGGGGAACCCCAGACTCACCATCTCTTGAGGATACAATGGCACCACCATGCTCCAGGGTAGAGGAGCTGTCCTTGCTTTCGCGACTTCGTGATCGTGTTAAGCAACTGGAGTGTGAATTGCCCGTGATCCGCGGTAGCGCGGACGTGTGGAAGTCAAAGGCTGAAAAAGCCGCCACCCGTGAGCAATATCTGCTTGGTGAGGTGACGCAACTGGGCGACTAGTTTAAGTGTTAGTTTGCTCATCCTCGTCTTTTCCTTTGTAGTTAATCGCAATGGTACGTTGTACTCATGCTGTTGATGATGCTTCGTGTAGTTGTTAGCGCACGCCATCCGCAGGAGGAGAGGGATAGGATTGCCATCTGTCTTCATGATCTCACCCAGGAGCAACTTCAGGAGAGTGGATACTTCTGGGTAGATCATGATCGTGCGACTGCGTTAGCGACCCTGCAGGATCGCGCCTCGCGAGTGCTGCTCTTTCTGAAGAAGTCGCAGTCGTGTTTGAAGAACATCTATCGGGCGATGTTCCCACTGGATGATACTCCATCAAGCCTGCTGGCTCTCCTGACCAAATTTCAAGATATGTCCGCGGTTCACGAGTGCGTGAGGCAGCAGTTGGTGGCTGGTGCCAAGGCTGCCCTTTCCATGGTGCGTTTGCATAGGCCTGACGTGGATGTCGCCGCCCTTGCCTCTGGGCCACCGGTGCCACCAGTAGGATCTTCCTGGAACATGGTGCCGCACTATCAGGCGGTGGATCGTCCAGCCGAGGAGGTCGTCGACTTCTTCGAGGAACAGACTAATGTTCTTCTGTTGCAAGGGTAGCCAAATATGTATCCTGCACATAAGTGTACTAGTGTTGTAAAGCTCGTATACATTTGTAGATAATTTACTGCTGAATGTGTACAAATAGCTTTAAGCGTAAAAGGCGTACTTATGCGAAGTCCTTTTCGTTAGCCTGGCCATCTTTGTATCGTTCCCTTGTCAACTCACTGTCAAAAGCGTTGCGGGGTTGAGTTTGTGTTAAGGGGTTCGATTGATGTGCCAGCTACTCAGGATGTCGCGTTATTGTTCGAAGAACATATGTGTATAGGGTGGCGTAGCCCCGAGTATGAAAGTTGACAAAGTAAAGGAGAACACAGAGTTTTGGGCCACTTAGCTTTTATTTATTCAAAGAACAGTACGAAGTACAATGTGCGGCTAAGTAGCCTTGGCTGAATAGCCTTATTTGCGATGCAAAAGTAAAGAAAAACGACTAAGGGTAGAAGCATCGCAGTTGTGCGACGTTCCAAGGGTTGGAGTGTGCGACTCCTGCTATAAATATTGAAGGCGATATAGCGCCACCAGGATTACTTCAGTAATCACGCACGGTCCTTCCTGTGGGGACTCGAGCTTGAGATGCCCTCGCTGCTTCGCGCAGGACTAGGTCACCTTCGACGAAGAATCTGGGGCGAAGCCTTCTGTTATGATAGTTGCGCAGGTTCTGCTGCTAGATCGTGGATCTTTCTGCGGCGATTTCTCTTGCTTCGTCAAGGAGGTCGACGGAGTCTTCGAGTACAAGGGATGACTCCTGCTTGCTGTAGGCGACTACGCGTGGCGCTTTGTACCGTACTTCGGCGGGTAGTACTGCCTCTGCTCCGTGTACCATAAAGAATGGCGTGTAGCCGGTGGCGCTATTTGGAGTTGTACGCAGGCTCCAGAGTACGGATTGCAGTTCGTCTGTCCAGCAGCCCGCAGCTTGTTCGAGTGGTCGGAGGAGTCGCTTCTTGATGCCGCTGCAGACGAGCCCGTTTGCCTTTTCCACCTGACCGTTGGTCTGTGGGTGTGCTACTGAGGCGTAGCTGATGTTGATCCCAGGTTCTCGCAGAATTCTTGGAACTCCTTGGATGTGAAGTTAGTTCCGTTGTCAGTGATGATGCTGTGCGGCACGCCGAAGCAATAGACGAGGGACTCGAAGAACTTGACTGTGTTGTGCCCTGATTGCTTGGTCACTGGCATGGCCTCAATCCACTTGGTGAATTTGTCGACTGCGACCAAGAGGTAGACGTAGCCTCCTTGCGAGGACCTTGGAAGTTTGCCAACCATGTCGAGTCCCCACTGGGCGAAGGGCCAAGCCAATGGAATAGGCCGGAGTTCTGCGCCTGGTGCGTGTGGCTTGTCCGCGAATCGCTGACAAGCGTTGCACTTTTGGGCTATATCCTTGGCGTCGCGCATGGTCGTGGGCCAGTAAAATCCAGCTCGTAGAGATTTGGCAACAAGGGCGCGACTGCCGGCGTGGTGCCCGCAGGTCCCTTCATGGATGTCGAGGAGGACTGCTCTTCCATCGGCTAGGGAGACGCATCGTTGTAATACTCCTGTGATGCTGCATTTATACAGTTCGCCGTTGATAACGGCGAATGCCTTGGAGCGTCGCGCGATGTGTCGTGCATCTGTGGGGTCGTCCGGTAGGCGCTTGCTGAGGAGGTACGTAATGTACGGCTGCGTCCAGGATTGTTCGATCATCATGACGCTCATTGGTCCCTCGAGTCCTGTGTCGAGCTCCAAGTCATCGAGTGTTATTGGCTCATTGGGTGGTGTAGCCCCCGAGTCCATTGCTGCGCTTGTTTTCTTCTCTGCGGCCTTTGGCTTGATGGAGCGTTCGCATATGCGCTCGAGAAATACCCCAGGTGGTATGGGTGCACAGGTGGAGCCTATGTTGGCGAGTGCGTCCGCCTCCTCATTGCTTTCACGACCTATGTGTCGCAACTCGCAACCCTCGAAGTCTCCTTCAAGTGTGTTGTAGAGGTCGCGGTATGCGATCATGTTGTCGTTCAGTGCGTCGCACTCGTGCATTGTTTGGTTGACGACCAGCTTGGAGTCGCCATATATGATTAGCCTCTTTGCGCCGCAGGCTTTTGCCATCCTCATCCCGTGTAACAGGGCCTAGTATTCAGCCTCATTGTTTGAGGCTGTGAACTGCATTCGTAGGACGTATTTCAGCTTGTCCCCTTGAGGCAATGTCAGTATGACACCTGCTCCTGCTCCATCTTTCCTCTTGGACCCATCGAAGTGCATTGTCCAGAGGTAGGACATGTCTGGCTTGTCCGGGAGTTGGTTTTCCATCCAATGTACGAGGAAGTCAGGGAGAACTTGCGACTTGATTGCGTCGGCTTTTCAGATGTGATGTCTCATGGAGACAGTTCGATTCCCCAAGCGACTTCGACTGTGGGCGTCGGGGTTATTGAGGATATGTCCCAATGGGGCGTCGCTGACTACCACGATTGGGTGTTCACGAAAGTAATGGCGCAAGCCGGGCGGTCATAAAGACGCCAGACGCCAGCTCGTAGTGCGGTACCGCTGTTTTGTTGGCGTGAGGACCTCGCTGAGGTAGTATACCGGGCGTTGTACCGTGGACCTTGTTTTCTCGCCCGTCGACAACGAGCATCGTGCTAACTACTTGGTTGGTGGCGGAGATGTACAGCAGTGGTTCCCTTTCTCGTGGAGTTACCAATACTGGCGAGGTGGATAGCAGGCGCTTGAGGTCTTCGAATGCTTCTTGCGCTTCATTGGTCCACTCGAATTTGTCAGCTTTGCGGAGGAGCTGACAGAAGGGCAGCGCCTTTTCTCCCATTCGACTGATAAATCGACTGAGGGCCGCGATTCGCCCGGCTAGTTGCTAAACGCCTCTTATGTTCTTTGGCTTCTCCATGGCCAGTATGGCCTTTATCTCTTTCGGGTTTGCCTCAATCCCTTTCGCGGAGATGAGATACCCGAGCAACTTCCCAGAGGGTACGCCGAAGGCACATTTGTCCGGATTGAGCTTTATCCGGTAACGATCGAGATTGGCGAAGGTTTCACGCAAGTCGTAGATTAGAGAGGCTTCTTCCTTGGTTTTGATTACTATGTTGTTGACATAGACTTGGATGTTGCGACCTAGTTGCTCCTTGAGGCAAGCCTGCATGCACCGCTGGTACGTGGCTCCTGCGTTTTTTAGCCCGAAGGGCATTGTCTCAGAAATGTAACGCATGAAGGGCGTAAACGCGATCTTCTCCTGGTCTTCCTCCTTCATTCGAAATTGGTTATAGCCTGAGTAGGCCGAGGAAGCAGTAGGCGCCGATCCAGCGGTGGAGTCGATGATTTGATCGATCCGTGGTAGCGGGAAGTGATCTTTTGGGCAGTGCTTGTTTAAAGAAGTGAAGTCCACGCACATCCACAGGATATCCGTGTCCTTTTTTGGCACCAGCACCGTATTGGAGAGCCAAGTGCTTTCCTTGATCTCGCGTATGAATTTGGCCTCGAGGAGTCTGTTGATCTCCATTGCATTTCGTGGCTCGATAAATACGCTGATTGTTTTCTTGACTGGCCTTGCGTCGGGGTTGACATTGAGTGCGTGCTCGGCGAATTCCCTGGGAACTCCTGGCATGTCCGCAGGACACCAGGCAGAAATTTCCTAGTGCTCACGGAGGAATTCGACGAGCGTGAGTTCCTATGCGGGACTCAAGTTGTTGGCGATGAGGGCCGTTTTAGCGGGATCTGATGGATGGACCTGCACCTTCTTTGTGTGCACAGATGAGTCGAAGGAGAGGTCAGGTGAGCTTGACCTACTCAGGGGGGCAGACTGTTGTCTCTCGTTTCCTTCAATCGCGCGAGCTCCTCCTGCATGCCGAAGGACTGGGAGATTCTGTTGAATTCCCTGTCGCAACTATCAGATCGCTCGCAGCTCCCGTTGATTGTGATGACACCGTTGGGACCTAGCATTTTCATCTGCAGGTAGGCGTAGTGGGGTACTGCCATGAACCTAGCGAACGCGATGGGTCCGAGGATGCAGTGGTATTGTGAGGGCCAGTCGACGACCTCAAAGTCGATGCGCTCACGCCGGAAGTTCCCTGGCGTGCCGAATATGACGTCGAGGTTGATTTTGCCCAGGGGTATACGCCTTTCCCTGGGATGATGCCATGGAACATTGTGTCTGATGCCTCCAAGCAGGTTAGAGGGATCCTCATTGCTCGCAAGGTACTCGCGAATATGAGGTTGATGCCGCTTCCGCCATCCATGAAGACGCGACTCATGTCAAACCCTCCAATTTGTGCCTCGAGTACGAGGGGGCAATGACCTGGGCGAGGTACTTGAGGCGGGTGGTCGCGTTTATCGAAGGTAATGCATGACTTACTGCCACTGAGGTACTCAGTGGTGGATGGTGGCGAGTGCGTGGCCAAGTTGACTTGGCGAGTGATGGCCTTCTGCACCCTATTGGAGGGGCGCCCCTTTTGGATCATCATGGTACCCATGGCCCGTGGGTATGGTTCACCTCCGTGGTGCTGGTCCGGTGCAGCTCCGTTCGGGGGTGGCCCAGGTGGTGGTGGTGGTGCGCCATGTGCCACGACGCCTGGAGCGGCTCCGTAGCCTCTTTCGACTGCATTGCGGTTCATCCGAACCAACCCCTCATGTAGCTTGAGGAACTACGGCAGTCCTTGAGGAGGTGGCTGGACTTTCTCTTGCCATCATGCTTGTCGAAGTAGAAGTGTACCGTGCATGGCCCGGACAGTTTGTCCTCGATGGAGGTCGCGGGTGCTTCATCGCGAGTGCGGTGTTGCCATACTTGCGTGGTTTTCCCGGAGTCGCGGTATCCGCCGCTGCGGTATCTGCTGTTGCGGTTATCATCGCGTCTATCGGTGTAGCCGGCTGCGACCATGTTGACGTCATCGCGATCGTCGTAGACGCGCATGCGATGCTTACTCCGGCGGTCACGTCTTTGTTCGAGTTCTGCCTCCTCGTTAGAATGAACGCGGTTCTTCACCGAATCTTCTCCATCAGCCCACCGATTCGCGATCCCCATCAGGTGGTCGATGGTCTTGGGCTTTGAGCAGCCTAGATCCTCCCTGAGTTCCATGCGGCGGACACCACCGTTGAATGCGTCAATCGCGCGGTCTTTCGAGATGTTCTCCGCGGAGTTCTTGATGATGGACCACCTTTGGATGTAAGAGCGCAGCGATTTGTTAGATCTTTGCTGGCAGCATCTCAGTTCTTCGATTGAAGCGGGGCGTTTGTATGTGCCCTTAAAGTTGCGTACGAAGCTGTAGACCAGCTCATCCTAGCTGCGAATGGATCCGCGTGGGAGGTTATTGAGTCATGCCCGGGCGGCGCCCTGCAGCTGTAGCTGCAAGCATTGCATGGCAGTACTTCGACTGCCTCCGTGCAGCCTAACGGAGGAGATGTGATCCTCCAGCCAGATCTTGGGGTCCTGCAGACCGTCAAATTTCGGGTTCTCCGATGGGAGTTTGAACCCTTTAGGCATTCGCTTTTGCCTGATGGATCTGCTGAAGCATCTGGCGCCGCAGAGCTCCCCATCTTCTTCTTCCGAATCAGTCGACCGAGCATGTCGTGCCCTTGACTTGTCGATCTTGCGCCGTGTGAGTTCATCGCGTGCATCGTAGTCGCGATCGTGTCGCCGTGAGCGGCGGCGCCGAGACAGGTCGTGACTGTCATCGCTGGACGAGGGCGAGGAGTAGCGCTTTGCTAACGCTTTGCCCTTTTTTGGGTCTGGTACTGGTTCTTTGTCGAGGGCGGCCTCGATTAGCCCCAGGCCCGCGATGGTAGATCGGTGCATGGCTGTTCGGGGATCTCCAGCTGGTGGCTGGTTATTGAGAAGGTACATGGTGGCCGCTGTCACCGCGGCCTGTAGTGTCCTGGGAACCACCTTGCCTCTCGTGTTGACTGTCATAGAGCCGAAGTCGAGGACTTTCACGGCGTCTATGCATTCTTGTTCGGTGAGGTGAGCAATCCGCGATTGCCTCTTCCTAGGGAGATGCTCATTGCCTCTTGAGGAGGATCCTCCGTAGGAGGAGAGCCCAGCGCGACGAAGGCTTGACTCGTCCGCTGCCTTTTTACGCGCCTCAAGTTGCGTGATTGCTTGTTTTTGGCGCTTGAATGCCTCTTTTAGGAGCCAGTGGTAGCCCATCAGCAGTTCCTGCGGGGACCCGAAGGGTAGAGGTGCACCTCGTAGGGCTTCGCGGCAACGTTCCCACTCTTGCTCATTGAGCCTGATCACGACGCGTTCGCCGGTTTGCTCGTTGATTATGGTGGGAGGTTCGATTGCTCCTCCATTGCCGATGTTGCCGCCGTTGGCGGCATTGGGCGGGTCGGTGCCGTTGCCGGTGTTACCACCGTTGCCGCGATTGGGTGGATCGGTGCCGTTACCGGTGTTGCCACTGTTACCGCGGTTGGCGGAGGTGTCGCCCGCGTTGATGACGGTGCACATGAAGTGATTTGGGAAGCTGTTGCTTCCACAACTTTCAGATCCGGAACCGTGGGTTCCATCTTCAGTGGCCAGATCGCTTAGATCGGAGTCGCGACTGCTGTCGCTGACCATGTTCCCAACTACTGCCGGAGCATTGAGCTCACTGAGGGTGTCGATCGATGGAGGGAACCATGATGCTGGGGCAATCGCCGGTGCCGTCGGCTGATCGGGCATGCGAAGCGTGCCCATCTGACCAACTTGGAAGCGGAAGCTCCCAATCGCCAGGCGGATTCCATCGCCCACGGACTCGAAGGCCGGGCGAGTAGCCGGCGTGTGGATGGTGAAGTCGAAGGCGCCGAAAAGCTGGTGAATCTCCACTGTTGTAGAGTTGTAGATCGCGTTTGACGGGGCCGAAGAAGCCGCAACATCAGCACTCCCAATTCCCACAGACGGCGCCAATTGATGAGGGTTTAACTCGTCAATGCCTATTGTTATGGACTTGGGTTTTGGAGAAGGAGGGAGCGCTAGAGACATCTATCGGCTAGCAAACAAGCACACAGGAGACAAAGGATTTACCCAGGTTCAGGCCTCGTAGAGGTCCCTACTCCTGCTTGTCTGCTCGTGGAATTATTGAGGGAGTCGAAAGTTACAACGGTGCGCAGATGCAATCTGGCAAGGGTTTGCGGAAACTAGGGTTGCGTGTGTCCTCCTCGCCGCCCCCTCCTAGTCTTTATATAGATAGGCTAGGTCTCGGGTAGCAGGTCGAGTCGGTTACAAGTTAGGGTTTTCCCCTTCAAACTTTCTATCTTTAGCTTCTTCTTGTCCTTCAAGCAATCGAGAGTCCGTAGGTTACTCGAATCCCTCCATCCGGGCCTTGGCGACACCGTGGGCCTGTATGTATTTGGACCGTATATACAAAGCTCGAGCACCTGTAGGGTATACCCATGTCAGTCACTTTGCATGATTATGGCCATTATTGCTCTTTTAGTTGGTAGCTCCCAGTCTTTGGTAGCCTCCATAACCAAGTATGAGTTCCACACATGCATCCAACTCCAAATAAAACCAAGTTATCCCAAAGAGTCCACCATACCTACCTATTAGCATTTGCTATTCCAAATATATTCATGCTTTTATCTACCTTCCGAATTAAACTTGTTATGAGAAAACTAGTGATTAAAGCTCTCACGAACTTGATGGCACACTTTACTTTTCTTGCCCCTAATAAACTTGAACCATTGTGTCATCTATGTTGTATATGCTTACACTTATATGTTGGGGATTAGCAGAACCATGTTGTCATGGGGAACGCTTTCAACATTGCACTTGTACATTATACCTAGTTGATATCATGTTGTTTTGTCTATGTATGTCGTCGGTGTGAAACGAAAGGGGAGCTTGTAAGTCCATGGAGTTATGTATGTGTGTTAGAGAAACACCTAGGCCGCCGGTCTAATCCATTCCTAATCATGGTGGAAACCTGCAGCGTAACCAAAATGAGCAATCTATGAAGCATTCTTCTTATAAAAAAGAGATAGAGATTGAGAAAAAAGAAAGAAAAAGAGATGAGAAAAGAGGAAAGAGAGAAAAAAGGACCATTTGCCCATGGTAAATAAAAAGATTGCTGAGATGCTCGTTGTCTACTTGCCTTGTCATTTTGATATGGGGATTCTTCCATATCATCGGGCAAGGGGTACCCCGTTGGCGGTTCTCTATGATACACATGTACTTACTATGACAAGAACTTACCGGTAACTAAACTTGAGTAGCACGAGGAGTAGCCCTCGTATTCAAGGGACAGGAGATTTCCAACTTATACTTTGTCAAGCATATACTCCATAGTTTGTTCACTTTAACCTTAATCACTTCAAGATGCTTATGATAGGGGCAATGAGAGCTAAAAGCTAATAAGTACCATAATTTTTGGAAGCTCTTTATGAGACTTGAATCCCTGCTTCCTACTACGAAGGCTTTTCTTCCACTTTTATATTGAGTCTCCACCTTCTTTTTTATGCACCAATTAAGAGAGCATAGTTGTCATTCTTAGTTCTATGTGCATTGTCCCAAGACTTGTTGATTGATGCATAACTTTGATATTGCTTGCTCCTAAACTATTTGTATCTAGTCACCCTTATGAACTTTGAAGGTGTCGTATGTATTTATGTTTTGCTACTCTATGAGGGACAAGCTGAATACCATTCTCATTATACTTTATTTATGTGAAACAAACAAATGTCTTGCAAAGCATTGTTATTTATAAATCTTTTGTTTGTGCATTTTCATGTTACAACATAGTTGCTATGTCTTATTGTTGGAACTCTATCTTTCATGATTCATGTTTAGAGTACCTTAATCCCAGCTATCAATACTTTTACAATAATGATGATCAAGATTGTGTTGTCTGTATGTCACCTCAAAAATTATTTTGTTTTGATCGTTTACCTACTCGAGAACGAGCAGGATCTAAGCTTGGGGATGTTGACACGACCATAATGTATCTATAATTTTTGATGGTTTTATGCTAATAATATGCTTTTGATACTCTTTTTTATATAAAGTTTATGATTTATTTGGACTAACCTACTAATAGTTACAAAAGTGCACAATGTTCTTGTTTTACACTTTGATGTGTAGGAATTACCAAGAATACAAGTGGAAACCTTGTTGGAGTCAAATTGGGATTTTTCCAGAAATCTGTCTCAGAACTCTTTTTGAAGATGGTCACGTTTCGGGTCGAAGACAGCGTCAAATGGAAAACTCTTCAACTACAAAGTTGTTGGAAATTTCGCGAGAAACGTTCTGGACATAAACTTTAGCTGATTCCAAGTCCGGACGGGCCTTTTAGGCCTGATTTACTGCAGCCCAACATGGGCTGACGGGAATCTGAGAAGTTAGAGGAAACCTAATTCGCCTAGGGCATCACCACCCACGAATTTGCAGCCACCAAAGCCACGTTTTTGCCTCCCCCATGGATCCCATCTCCATGGGGGAGGGCTCTTAAGAAGCCATGAAGGAAGGGGGCTAAGGGGTGGTGCTCCCCCATGATACCGGCGGCGGGGAAGGAGTCCCCCGCGCCGCCGCTGATGCCGCCGCCGCCCTCTTCACCATCTTCACCATGAACTCCATCACCTAATCCTCCTAGTATGCAGTGGTTCATCCTCCCACACACCTCTATACCGTCCTATGTAAACATGGTGTTTGATGCTATAAGTTATAATCCTATGATCTATGTCATGTTTGCATAGTTTCTTTGTTCTTAGATTGAATGGTTGAACGTCTTTGGTTTATTAGAGTTGTATGTTGATATGGAACAGTCCTTTGGTGTCCATTATATTTTTGCGCGCATGGATTAACCATCATAGGGTTTGTAGTATGTGTAAGAGGAAGGGGGAAGTTCTGCCGGAGTGATAGAAACCTGAGGACGCGAACCGGAACGTTACACGTATAGGAGTAAGAGGACCATTAAACTTAAGGCTATGGTTGGGGAAACCTTAATGAATTGATTAGTACTTACAGATGTTTGCTAACAATCCAATCATATAGTACATGTAATTCCATGTAGTGAAGCGCATGTATATTTAGCCTCGCCCACATAGAAAACTGCATCAAAGATAATGAACCTGATCTATTCGCTATTTAAAATTGAACAAAGCCACCACAATTACCACCACTATTCCACACTCATGGTTCTATTAGTTTAGTGTATTTTATTGTTGTAGCAACTAGCTTTACTTTCTTGTTATTTATTATCATGCAAAGCTATCTCTATTACTCGTATTGTTGCTCTAGTTTTATTTCCTAGATAATGCAAACGTTTAGTGTGCATAGAGTCGTATCAGTGGTTGATAGAACTTGAGAGAATATTTATCCTACCTTTAGCTCCTCGTTGGGTTCGACACTCTTACTTATCAAAACGGCTACACACGATCCCCTATACTTGTGGGTTATCAGGGGGTGGTGCGGTGTTCCCTGGCGATCATCACTGGCTTAATGGCGAGGCATGGGGCAGTGTAGGTTGGTTGGGTGTGTGTGATGCTAAAAGCAGGAGCGGCGGTGTTCGCAACGGCGCACGGGTGCTACGGGTCGCGCGGCAGCAAACGGGGGTGTCTGGGAGGTGGCTATGATCATGGCGAGTGTGCGCGTGCATGGAGAGAGCGAGGCGCGGTCGGTGCGAACCGGTTGGGTGCGGCGCTCTGGCGTGCTCTTGGCACAGCGCAGAGACACTGGGCGCGGTGCTGCTGGGGTGGTCCTGGGCTCTCCTGTGGTCGTGGGCTGGACAGGGGGTGGTGGTGGACGGTGTCCTGTCTGCGGCGCGTCGTGGGCGAGGGCGGCGTGGCCTCTAGCGCTCTATCCACGGTCGGCCGGCGAGTGTGGCTTCGGGTGATGGCGCACTGGTGCAAAACGGCTAAGGGGAGCGTATTTGGTGCTGCTAGAGACTGGGGGAGATAGGGGGAGTGTAATGGGGGCATTTGGTCTAGTGATCAATGCCCCAAACAGTGAAGTTAGGCAGGATTAGATTAGTGTCTGCAAGGTGTTTGTCTTAATGGCCGCAAGAAATTTAGTTTGAAAATTTTGAATGAAATTTGGTGAGTGTTTGAATCTTATGCTTGAGTGTCTATGGTTGCTTGCAGAAGTCAAGTGGAATTGATTTGAGTGATTTTTGCAAATTGTTGATCTTACCATATTAACTAGATTCAATTTTCAAATGTCCTTTAAATAGATTTGAAAATATTTTCTGTGAGTTTGTAAAGTGGGATTGGGTTCACTTTTACTTTGTCTAGAAAGGGGTGAAAAGAAGTGGAATTGTTTCTATTAGAAATTCTTTTCTAGGAACACTCAAAGTGGCCTAGTGGTTGACTTTGGCCAAAATGACCATTTGATCTTTTTATTCATATTTGATTTCTTTTTCTTTTGATTTTGTTTGTAATTGTCCTAGATGATGTAGCATTCATCTTTAAACCATTTCTCATCATTTGTAGCAATCAAACATGCCAAATTCAATCAATCATACACTAATGCAAATCACACATGCATTCAAATAGATTTTTTGGAATAAAAGTTTTTGTTAACCCTAAATTTGGGTGATTAGAACTTGATGATCTTGATTAACATTTTTGGGGTGTTACAATAACTGTGCACGAGCTCTTTGACCACTTGAAACTTGCCCACAAGATGTACTATTTTCCCCAAGTGACCTACTCCAACAAGTACTGGTACCTGACTAACCGGGTGCACACACTAGAGATCATCGACATCGGGAAAGGGGGCACAGAGTTTGCCACCTTAATTGGAGGGTACACCATGGACATCTTCCTATCCGTCAGGTACATCAGTTTGGCAGCGTGTGAATCGCCACGGTACAAGGTGATGTTATGGTCGCTGCCATCATGGAATAAGCTCTATTCGGTCGAAATGGCAGCGACATCTAAGCAGACGAGTAGGCCTTCGTTGGCTGAAGTCGTGTTGAAAGGTCTCATGTCATACCTGTTGAAACCGTGGCGTTACCTGCGAGCTTCTCAATATGTTGTCGGATTTCCCCCTGGATTATAAGAATATGAACGAAGAGTGAGTTAACACATATAAATCTTCTTGTGATGATCCTAATATGAATATATGTAATGTCATACTAATTAATTACTTCATGTTGGTGACAGACCCAATTGGTATGGGCTATCCAGCCAAATATGTCTTCATGTTCAATGCTCGCTGATGCAGTCCAATGGAACTGCGTGGTGCCTGGCTGCGAGTTCGCCGCAATTCCATTTGTGCTCCACTCCCACCTCAGATAAGCCCACGCCATGGTGTTGCGCATTTTACACTATGGTAGGAAAGGCGGGTACATCTCTAAGCCGATGTCGGCACCGGTCTAGCAAAATGTAGATATCAGGCTAACCGGGTTTGATGACACGGTGTACTACGTGCTATTCGACGGGCACGGCGATGTTATCTTGACATCCGTCTTGTGCGTGAGGCCGGCGGCGCGCGTATCGCCGCAGTTCATGGTGAAGTTGACCTCTGCACATCCAAATGGCTTGTGTGAGAAGGTATTCTATGCGAATTCTAAAGCCACTTGCTCTTTGTTGGTTTGTCGGTCTAATTTGGCCGCTCGTCGTTGGAATCGACCATCAGAGTTCACTGTGGAATACAAGCTTCATATCGACAAGATTATTACCATAGATGCAGATGTGGGACAGGTGGGAGGCTTCTAAACTAACTCTAAACTAAGTGGGATAAGCGAGATAAGTGAGATTTGTTAAATCCTACTTGTCCCACTTCTCCCACTTAGTTTAGAGTTAGTCTAGGGGTCTAAAATTAGGATCCCACCTGTCCCATTTGTCCCACTTCTGCATCCCTATTTCTTAGCGATTAACCCATCTTTATCTTCTTGTGATAATCCTAACTTGAACACACGTACTCCTTGATAGGATTTTTCTTATCATTTTGGGACATGTGGTTCCTAGCTTAAGGTAGTTCTGAGTATTTTGTATGGAGTTCTGCTACTAATAATCTATTTTGTAGTAGGAGTAATACCTATGCACTAGTACTTGTTCAGACCGACGGATCTAGTGCAGAATAAGGTCTCTCTTTCCTTTTGAATCATGGCCTTGTTACATCTACCAAATTTCAATGTCTGTATTGCTGAATCTGTCAATTCCTTTGGTCATTATCTGTACTGCTAAATCGGTCACTTTGAAATGGTGCTAGATCTGTCAAGTGCCACTTATTATGAACTAGGAATCTGATGATATTTTTCTATCTTATTCAGTACTACTGAATATTTCAAATGCCATTGAATTTGTCGAACATTCTGTTGTTGCTATTACTAACGTATTTTTTAGAACTAATAGTGATGTATTGGTACTTGTTTGGATCAAGACCAGTAGATGGTCTTGCTCTTCTTTTAGAACATGGCCAAAATATGTTCTCTCTGTCCTTTGGAATTATGGCCTTGCTACATCTATTGAATTTCAGTGTCTACATTATTAAATTTGTTAATACTTTTTGTCATTATCTATACTGCTAAATCGGTCACTTTGAAATGCTGTTGAATCTGTCAAGTGACACTGATTATGTATTTGGAATTTATTGATATTTTTTCTGTTTTATTCAGTGCTGCTGAATCTTTCAAATGGTAGTGAATCTGCCGAATGTTATGTTGTTGCTATTACTAAAGTATTTTTTAGAACTATAAAATAGTGATGTATTGGTACTTGTTTAGATCAAGACCAGTAGATGGTCTTGCTCTTCTTTTGGAACATGGCCAGAATATGTTCTCTCTGTGCTTTTGAATTATGGCCTTGCTACATCTATTGAATTTTAGTGTCTGCATTGTTAAGTCTGTCAATACTTTTGATGATTATCTATACTGCTAAATCGGCCACTTTGAAATGTTGTTGAATCTGTCAAGTGCTGCTGATTATGTGTTTGGAATCTATTGATATTTTTCTGTTTTATTTCGTGGTGCTGAATCTTTCAAATGATAGTGAATCTGTCAAATGTTCTGTCATTTTTATTACAGTACTAAAGTATCTTGTAGAACTAATACTGACATACTGATACTTTTTTAGATCAAGGGCAGTGGATGGTCTTACTGTTCTTTTGAAATATGGCCTTGTCACAATCTAGATGAGGCTTGGGGCATTTTGGTTTGCATATGTGGGTCACACAATCATTGATGTGAGTAGAAAGTATGCACAGAAAAGCAGGTTTGATGGTCAGTTTTGCTTGCTCC
Organism: Avena insularis; assembly: GCA_023614405.1. Lineage (NCBI taxonomy): Eukaryota > Viridiplantae > Streptophyta > Magnoliopsida > Poales > Poaceae > Avena > Avena insularis. Next base: position 330,783,740 of record CM042690.1, on the reverse strand, counting down.
GATGATCGAGTGTGTTCGGAGAAAAGCGACTGAACCCGCACCAAGGTTTTTATTGCTAAAACAAGAATTGATTATCGTTGTCCTGCTATTGAATTTCATAGCCTGTATTGCTGAATATGAACTGGGAACCTATCGTTATTTCACCAAGCATAATGCAATTTAGGCCGTGGGTTCTTGCCTTTCTAGAAGTTTCAGCAATTTTAGCAGGCTTGCCAATCTTTGCAAAGGGGTACCTTTCTACAAAGTTCATATGAGGTTCAACATCTTGGTATTTTGGTACGTACTACGAAGTACCAAAAAACGTAAGTGAGTCAACTTGCAACTACTCTATCTAGCTGATGTGAATCTAGACAAAGTTGAGGCCATTAGAATACGAACTTGAGGGAGTAGTATAAAAATGGAAGCAGTAAATAAATCATCTCTCAGTTCTGATAACTGAGATGTGATGAGAGAACACTCTATGGCAACGTGCCAGTCTAGAGTACCTATAGTACTTCCTACTCCATAACTCTAGTCGGTGTGCTCGATGTAGTACGCCCGGCAGAAGACAGCCGAAGGAGCATGGCAAAACCCCCTCCTTCAAAGAGCCATTCACAACTCTGAGAGGCCGCATTTGGATCTTCTATAGCGCGCACTTCACACATTTTTCTTGCCATCTCACCCACAACATCAATCCTTCCAGGCTGCCACCCCTCTCCTCCAAATAATCCCAACAGTCATACATAGATCCGCCCTTGCCCCCAATCATTCAGACGTGATGGCTGTGGATTCGAGGCACAACCGACTGAACAACGTCTGGAAGAAGGTTGGCGACCATGTCTTCAACGAAATAACTAAGCGTATGGACACTACCAGCATCGTCCGGCTAGCTGCATGCTCTAAGGAGCTGTACCGCCAAGTCGCTGGCGGAAAAGGTAGTAGATGCCTCAACGATATCTGCTGGACTTTGGTGTCCTACAAGGATGTCTACGACCACAAGATCGCGTGAACCTACCGCCGATGTGTTTACACGGAGCCAAGATGCAAGTTCACCAGCGTCAAGAAAGTGTTCGTCGAGCTCCTCATATCTGCCCACTCGATGACAAAGGTTTCAGATATAGCCCCAAAAATGGGACTGCTCATGCCGGTTAAATCCACCGGGCTCGCTCAGAGCTGAGGTCATCGGCATCGGGAAGGAGGGAAAGCTGTTCGTCACCCAAATTGATGGTCATAGCATGGACTTGCTCCTGACCGTCAGGCCGGTCAGGTCGGCAGCGTGCGAATCGCCGTGGTACGAGGTGAGGTTTTGGTCGTTGGTCTTGTTCGCTAGTTTCAATCAGGTTGTAGTAAAGAGGTCACCCGAGACAATGATTAGGCCATCGCCGACCAACACCGCGCAGGAAGTGCTCATGTCTTTTCTGTCCAAGCCACGGCTTAACTGGCATACTAGTAAACCTGTCCTCGGACAAGATTCACCGGTGAGATATCACATCTTAATCCTCTTGTGATGATCCTACTGTGAATGTATGTAATGTTGTACTAATTGGCTAGTTTATGTTGGTGGCAGATTCCCTTCGTAATTGGAATTGCTGAAATTAAGGATCCCAAATTTCCTGGTTTGTCGTATGAATTTTACATGTATGCTGCTGACCTAGAGGCTAACAGGCGACAATGAAATGAGAGACGCGTCCCAGGCAGGAAATCAAGGGTGTAGCCCGACCAACACTTTGACACGCTGAAGCATTCTTGTTTCTTTGAGTACTATGATGGGACATGTAGTGGTTCCTAGCTTAGTGTAAGCTTGTAGTTCTACACTTCTACTAAGTATTTTCTATGGAGTTCAACTACTGCTAATCTATTTTGTAGTAATACCTATGTACTTGGACTTATTCAGATCGAGTGGAGAAAATGCATGGTCATGCTTTCCTTTTGAAACTTGGATTTGCCACATTGTTGTACATCCATTGAATTTCAATGTCGACATTGCTGAATCTGTCAATTCTTTTGGTCATTTTCTACCACCATTGAATCGGTCACTTTAAATTGCTGCTGAATCTATCATGTACTGCACAATGTGAACCGGACGCGTGCTCATCGCCCTTGTACATGGCCGTGGCATAATCTAGATGAGACTCGGGCATTTTGGGTTGCATATGGGGGTCACACATGCATTGATGTGAGAAGAAGGTACTCAAAGCAGACTTGATCGTCAGTTTTGCTTGCTCTAATGGCCGAGTGTTGTTGGTGAAAAGGACAAACTGATCATGCGACAAGGTTTTTAGAGCTGAAACAAAAACTGGTTCTCTTTGTACTGCTATTGTATTTCATTGTCTGTATTTCTGAATTGGTCACTTTTGAAATGCTGCTGAATTGGTCAAGTGCTCCTGAATATGAACTTCGAATCTGTTGATAATTTTTCTACCTTATTCTGTACTGCTGAATTTTGACATGAATAGCTGCCAAAAAGAATTATCGCTTTTCCGCCTCCCTCTCTAAGGTCTTTGTTTCGAATCCAGCCGAGCACATCACAATGCCATTTTTATTAACCAAGAGAAGAAATCTAGTAGCTCATTTGGCCCCTCTTTAGCCTAGAACATTTTTATTCATTCTTTTCGGGGTCAGGGGACCGCTGACCACAACCCAGTGAAATTTGAGAAAGGATCCCATGTAGCATAGCCGAGAATATATTAATTCGGCCTTTTAGGGGTCAGGGGACTGCTGAGCACATGCCACTAAAATTTGAGAATGAAGGCCATGGAGCATAGCCTACGGAGTATAACCCACGTAGAGTAGCCTATGTAGAATAGCCAAACTCTTTTTAATTCGGCCTTTTGGGCATTGCCCCCCACCTCTCAAAATAACAAAAACTCTGCCTACCCATGTTTTTAAGAAAATACTCCATTATGTGGCATTTTATAAATTGACATGCCAAGAGCGCTGTCCTTTTATATTTTAAAAGAGATAAACATAGACACACAAAATATTCTTAAGAAGACTAATACATAAATTGTAGTACTAATAAAAGTTTAATGGTATTTATTCTATAAATATCTTTGTTTTAGTGGCAACCCACTCAGTTTACGTTTATTTGATTTGAAGGTCTTTTGTTCAAATTGTATCTTGGGTTTACATTTTTTTCTTCTAGCAATATCGCATTACGGAGAGGCTGACATCACGGACCTAGTTTGTTTTCAGGGTGGGTTCGGAAAAAAGTTTAAATAGTTGTACAGAGAGGCTCGCATCAGGGACCCACCAGACAGAACATACAAGGCTGCATCGGGTACCCACAAGCAAGAACATGCTAAAGAGGCTGACATAAGGGCCCCAACAGTAAGACCATACACGGCTGCCACGGTGAAAACAATGGCGCAGCCGAAAAAAAGTCCATCACACACACGTTGCACTTACAGAGAAGCTGACATGTCGGACCCAACAGGCCCAAGCATAACCCATAAAATTAGCCTATCAGCCCCAAGCTTAGCCCAATACCTTCTAATTCATCCTTTTCGTGGTTTTGTGGCCACCGACCATAGCCCATTCAATTTAGGAGTGAGCTCATAGAATATAAGCCATGACGAATAGGGAATCCACGCCGAGTTAGCCTAGAATCTTTTTAATTCGGCCTTTATGAGCATTTTTTGTACTCTGAGACTGGCATCTAGGACCCGAATAAACAGTCCAACATACACATGTTTCTTTCAAATAGAGGCTGTCAGCTGGGACCCATCATAGACACAATTCCTGCACAGAGGTGGGTGACATCTAGGACCCAGCAAGTTGCCAAGGTCAAAACAGCGGACATGGCAAAAAAAAGTCCATCATACGCATGTTTCATTTACAGAGAGGCTGATATATGGGACCCAGCACCGCGACCTTATACAGATGCTGCATTGAGCAACGTTACCATCTCGAAACACGGAGGCGCAAGCGAGAAAAAAGTTTAGCATGCACACATTTCTTGTAATGAGAGGCTGAAATGGGGGACCCATCAGCGTGAGCAAACGACAGATTCGCCGAGAAACACTATCTAGTTCGGAACAGGGTAGCGCTAGAGAAGAAAAAAATTCGATCATACCCACGATTCTTCTAATGTGAGGCTGACATAAGGGACCCACCAGCCTGAATAAACGGCTGATGCAGCGAGCAACGCTATCAAGTTCGGAACACGAAGGCGCGACAGAGGATAAAAAATCCATCATACACATATTTCTACTAATGGTAGGATGACATGTGGGGACCAGCAACGTGATTAAACGGTAGATGCATCGAACATCGCTATCAAGTTTGGAATAGGATAGCACAAGCCAAGAAAAAAATTCCATCATACACACGTTTCTTCTAATAAGATGATGACATGTGGGGCTCAGGAGATTGGTTAAACGGCAGATGCGTCGAGTAGCGCTATCAACTTTGGAACGGGGTAGCCAGTGCAGAAAAAAATTCCATCATACACACGTTTCTTCTAACAAGAGGATGACATATGGGTCCCAGGAGGTTGATTAAATGGTAGATGCATCGAGCAATGCTATCAACTTCGGAACAAGGTAGCGCGAGCGAAGGAAAAAAATTCCATCATACACATGATCCTTCTAATGGGAGGCTGACATGTGGGCCCTAGCAGCCTGACTAAACGGCAGACGCATCGAGCAATGTTATCGAGTTCAAATCAGGGAGGCGTGACCGAAAAGTATGGTCCGCTAGAGAAACTGACATCTAGGGCCCACACGCCTCAAAAGAATTCGGCGAGTCAACATCACGTGAGGAAATGAAAATCTTGCTTCGGCCATGCGCTGGCCGAGCTTCCTCCACATTTTTAGCAGATCCGTCGTAGTAGATGGCTGCAAAACTGGGAAAAAAAGTTTTCCATCGGCCACGGCCGAGCCGAGAATTTCGTCGCGGAAGACGCGCCTTCTACGATGACCGTTGGGCCAAGTCGTTGCGGAAGGAAACTTTTCTTGTAGTGAACAATGCAATCTTTGTTGTTAATGATAGGCTCTCAAAAGTGGCTCACTTCTTTCTAGTCAAGGAATCAATCTCTACTAGTCAGCTGGCCGAGCTCTATATCAACAGAATTGTCTCTCTATACAGGGTTCCTCTTGTAATTAGCTCAGACCGTGGGAGTATCTTTACCTCTTAATACTAGGAAAGTTTCCAACAAGGCTTGGGAACAAAGCTAAACTTCAACACAACTTACCATCCTTAGTCGTAAGGGCAAGTTGAAAGGATCAATCAGATTCTCGAAGATATGCTTCGTGCTTGCGTCATTTATTTCGGCATGAAGTAGGAAGAGTGCCTCCTGTATGCTGAATTCTCCTACAACAACAGCTATCAGAAGAGTCTCTAGATGGCACCCTTTGAGGTCCTCTATGGTCGCAAGTGTCAGACTTCGATTGGTTAGTCAGAGGCAGGTGAAAGAAAATTCTCTGGTCCGACATTGTCACTCAAGCAGAAAAGAAGGTTCTTATCATTTTTGAGAACTTAAAAATTGCTCAGAGTCGTCAGAAAAGCAACTATGACAGAAAATACATGGACATGGAGTATGTCCCAGGTGATCTTGTTTACCTTCGTGTCACTCCCATGAGAGGCACTCATCGTTTCGGTATCAAAGGCAAGCTTGCTCCTAGATACATTGGTCCTTTCAAAATCCGTGGCAAAAGAGGAGAAGTGGCTTATGCTCTCGAGCTTCCTGAAAAACTCAAGGTTCATGATGTCTTCCATATCTCTCAACTCAAGAAGTGCTTCAAGGATTCTGGAAGGACCATGGATCACGAGCTCATCAATCTCCAAGAAGATATCTCCTATAAAGAACACCCAGTCAAAATTATTGAAGTCATAGAATAGAAGACTCGCAACAAGTCTGTCAAGTTCTGCAAGGTGCAATGGTCACACCATTCTATTTATGAAGCCACTTGGGATTGCGAGGACGACCTTCGTTCCGAGTATCCTACCCTCTTCGAGTCGTCTTCTTCCTAGAATCTCGGGGGCGAGATTCCTATTTAGTGGGGGAGAGTTGTAGCATCCCATCTGTCTAACATCTCTAATACTACATGGTTTAATAATAAAATGCTACTTAATACATGTATTGTTGCATCATCATTATATCATGATCATGTCACCATGCCACCTTGCATTTGAGCATCATATAAAACCCCTCTATTTGGTTCTTATCCCATATGCATTATATTGTATCACTTGCATTTGCCTCTTGATATATTGTATTTGTTTCTTGATAAATTGTTTCATGCCCAAGTTGAGTTGGGGGCATATCTTTTCTTAACTCCACCACCTTTCTTTGTCACCACCTTATAATTCCACCATCCAAACTATATGTGGGCATTTGCATTTCTTTTGGGTCTTGTCTATCTCACATATCTAAAGATGGATCCACTTCTATACCAGATGCTCTAATACTTGTTTATTATTATTTTCACAATATAAATGATGTGGAGCCACATGTGGGGATGCTTCTATATCTTCCATATGTTTGTTTTAAAAAGGGTGAGCATGTCTAAATATAAATGGGGCCAAACATTCATCTAGTGGAACAACATACTAGCATGGCCTATTTATATTCATTTGTGCTTGTTTTAATCCACTCCATATGAGAGAGCAAGCTTGTCTAATCTTTGTGGGACTTTACTCAAATTTAGAAATGCATGCATCAACATAAGGCCATATGAATATAACATGGTCATTATGATCCATGCATGGCCCATGCAAGCCCTCATCTACCCAATTTTGTTTTCCATTTGAATTTGAGGGAACCTTGTTTGTTCTAAATCCAAACAAGAGGATTCAAATTCAAGTAAAGCTTTGGTCCATCCTTTTCCTTCTTGACCTCTCGGGCTCTTGTGAGATTGTGTTTTTGGGAACCTTTTCCATCTAACTTGCTTTATATAAATAACAACAAAAAAAAACCAAAACAAATTCAAACAAGAACAAAACCTATCTAAGCTAACTACCTAGCTAATCCCTAACCACCCTCTTGTGGTTTGGTGGAACCAACCCACACCAACACCACCTCTAATCACCCCACCACCTAGCTAACCCTAAGCCCTAACCTGAACACACCATGGCGCATGCCATGTGCCCATGTGCACCCTACCTTTCCTCTCTAGCTCACCTCTCCCCTCCCCCTTGTCTTGTTGTCCAAGAAGGACACTCAGGCACCCCTAGCTGTCCCAGGTCCCCCTTGCTCACCTTAACCTGAGAGAGAGTTGAAAAGGGAGAGAGAGGAAAACCCTAATCGGGCACCCCATGTGCAACCACTCCCTCGTCCTTATCTAGACACCTAACCTGTCCTGGCCTGTAACATCCCAAAACTTTAATCCAAGCTTACCAAGATCCAAATCATCAAAATTAGGGTTAACAAAAACTTTTCCAAATTAAAAATGAAAGCATTCATGTGTATGAGCATTTAATTTAGAAATTGATTTTAATTGCCATGGTTCTGTGATTCTTTAGTTGTAAAATGTTTGTATGGTAAATTGAACATCATCTAAACCTTTCCCAAGCAAATCCCAAAGAAAATCAAATAAAAAACAATTTAAAAGGAGGAATGGTCATTTTGGTCATTTTTATCCACTACACTACTTTGAGTGTTCCTAGCACTCATTTCTCAATAGAAATAATTCTAGATCTTTACACCCCTTGCTAGTACACATAATGAGGTATCAAGGCCCACTTTTTGATCTGCTAAAAATATTCAAATACTTATTTAAATGGCATGTGAAAATTGAATTCAATGCATATGCCTAGATCACCCTATTTCAAAAACCATCCAATTGAGCTCCACTTTCAAAACCCTTGCAACCAGAGACTACCTAGTACCAGTGGAGAACACTCAAAAAGGATGAAACCAAAATTCAAAATTTTACTTCTTGCGGCCACTTCATCAAACAGGTGGCAGACACAAATCTTGCAAATTCCAAAACACTATAGTGAGCAGTGGATTTGGTCACCATTTGGGCCTAACTTGGTCCCCTTGTCCCCCCAGCTAAAACCCCGGCCCTAGCTCCCTCTACCTCTCCCCTAGCTACTCCAGTACCAAGCCGCCCGACGCCATGCGCCAGGTCGACCATGGACGGCTCCCCTCAGCCCGTCCAGCGCTCTCCTTCGCCCGCTGGCAGACAGGCGCCATCACACCGCACCGCCTCGACCATCCCTGACCAAAATCGAGTGGAGGACCACCCACATTTGCTCGTGCCCATGCCTCTGTCGCGCCCGCCAGAGCAGCACCAGCCTCACCTAGCCCTAGCCTTGCGTGGCAACACCCGCAGCAGGCCCAGCAACCGCCTAGACATCCTCGTTCGCCGCCTCCCGACCAACAGCCCAGAGGAACCGCGTCAAACACCGCTGCCCGCGCTCAGTTCACCACACACCCCCGACCAGTAGAGACCTCGGCTTTCCGCGCCTTTAAGCCCAGAGGACCGCCGGGGGACAGATAATCCATCGCCGCCCTCGCCCATGCCGAGCGAGCCCCGCACCGTTCTCACCGATGACCTCACCGGCGCCCGCTCTGCCCTCTCGTTGACCCTATATAAAGCGGCCACCCCAGCCTCTTTTCTCCACACTCACTCACTCCCCACCTCTCACTGAACCTCACCCACCTCTAGCCCACGCCGCTCGAGCTCTGTCTCGCCGGAATTGGAGCCGAAGCCACCGCAGCAGGAGGAGAAGGGCGCCTGCGATTTAGGGCACCCCAAGCTCCGCCGCAACCGCGCCTCGCCTCGCCGTCGTCTACCAACCTGTTTGCCTGCCTCACCGACCTTGCTGGAGCCCTGGTACGCCCCAATCGACCCCCACCGCCGCGTCTAGGTCAGACTCTCGCCGGAGTAATCCGTCGTCGACGATGACTCTCCACCGTTAGATCCCCTTTAGATCGTGTGGACCAGGATGCTAGATACCGTTTCGGTGTTTTTGTGCCGCTGACTGGTGGATCCCGCATGTCAGGCAGCCCGTTGCATGCACTGTGCATAGCTGGGCCGGCCCAGTTAGTTCCCGTGTGAGTTAGAAATTCAAATTTAGTTTTTTCTATTTAGATTTAATCTAGTTTCTGTCCACTAGTTTAAAAATAAATTCTGGGAGTTTGACAACTCCAAATTGCATGAAACCAATTTTGCCTGAAAGGTATTGAAATGATCTATCCAAGCCCGTTGGATTTAATTCAATTAGAGTTATAGATCTCTCCTAGTGAAAATAACAAAACAGAAGCTTTTGCATATTGCAACATTTTTATAAAATCAACTAAGATAGGTTTTGAGTTGATTCCAACTCTCAAAAATCACATTTCATCATATGTATCTAAATATGTAATAATATTAAGGTGTACATGCAGTGACTTTGGACTAGTACCAAAATAATGCTATATAGGCATTTCTAGTCACTTTAAATCATTAAATAATGAACTTAAACCAAAGTAATTATGATCCAACCTTTAAATTACATTCCCACATGTTAGAATATGTGGTGATGACATGTGTCCACATGATCCCATATTTTAAGCGGTGAATATTAAATCTTAGTTAAATTTTCAATGAGTAGAAATTACTTTTCTAAAATAAAAAAAAGAGGAAACTAGTGAATAAAACTTGTGATGCTTGTGATGATAATAGATCATCAATTGTGTGCCTTAGAGTACTAATTAGACTAGTTAAGTATCGTTTGGTGATTGTGTACTCCGTATGTATTTATAGAAGATAGTACCGACCAAGCTTAAGAGGAGGAGTAGTGCTACCAAGAAGAAGAAGAAGAAAACTTCAACCACTTCACCAACCAAGGAAAGCCACCATTAACAATGCAAGCTAGCTCTTGCAAGCTAATGTTAGCAAGCTAGAATTAAGCTAGATGAATGAGCAAAGATGCCTTGGGCATGGTTTGGTCACACCACCTTGACTATTACTACCCCAAGTATTACCTTACAAGCTTTACTTCCTTTACTTTACACAAAGTCCCTTACTTGTTTTGAAGGTAGCATAAAGAGTATAAAACTTGACCTATTTAGCCAAGCTTAAGATGTCATTCTATGGCATGAGATTGAACCCATCATCTTTCCACCTTAGTGAACACTCTTAACTTAGTAGTTTAGAGTGGATAAAAACGTGAGTCACTTTAGATGGGAACACTTGTTGAAAATAAATTATGAAAACCTTGGAATGATGAGTCATTCTATTGAAATGTTTTGACATGTGTTGAGAAACACAAATGGTTTATGATGATGAAAATGTTGAGGCATGAGCCTTAGCCCTTTTATAAAACTGATGGTTGGATTCGGATGCGATACCATTCCAAATTTACCATACAACCACACTACCTGAATTGGGTAAGGCTTAGCTAGAAATTTATATGCACTAGTATTAGTTCCCTCGCGGGAGAGGTTTGAGCTGAGGCTACCTCTCAATGTTGTCCACCTATGTAGTGCCCAAGATGACTGATGGTCATGGTTGGGAGGCCATGCTCATAGGAGAGGTGCTTATACTAGGGTGTGTAAAGGAAAGGTTATGTTTGATTATCTGCATACTAAGTATGATGATTCAGGGTTATCCCTGACAGATGTATCGAATCTTCTGCTGAAAGTGTACCACCTCTGCAGAGTCTCAAACTATTCGAATAGCCACGTCCGCGGTTATGGACAGTTGGAATGGCCATACTGTTTCGTTGTCAGATGTTTTCAAAATAACATATGAAATGAATGATGAATCTTGACCTGACCACAACAGGGTTGTGTTTTATGATAATAGCTTCCCAACTTAAGCGATTCTAGAACTTTATTTTATCTTTCTTTGCTTCAGAACTCAGCTTAGGTTTCAAACTTAACTTTATAGTTAAACTTAGATTGAGCACTTTAACTTAGCACTATACTACTTGTTAGTGGTAGTTTGCGAGTACTTAAAGAGTACTCATGGCTTTTGTCCCGGGCTATTCTCATGGCCAGACTATGAAGGAGACTATCAAGATGATGGCCAGCAGGACGGCTATGATAACTAGGACTATCTGCCTTCGTCAGCATTGCCTGTGCCTCTGAAGATGGACCCCACCGCTACGCTTATCTTTTATTTCCGCTGCTTGTTGTATTAATAATGGATCATGAGATCCTTATTTGTGTAAGACCTTATGTATGGTTTGTAATGGATGATGTACTGTGATATCCAATCCATTATGTCTCGCAAAAATGGTAATCCTGGGATTGCGAGGTATGGCATAACGGGCATCTGAGATTAAAAATCCGGGTGTTGACAAGTTGGTATCAGAGCCATCCTGACCATAGGAGACCCTAGTTAGAATAGACGTACGAACAAAATCTTAGTTTCAAAACCAAAGTGAGTATTTACGAAAAACTATCTCCTCTCTTATCCTTGGGAATTCTTGCTTTCTCAAAAATTCATGTTCCTCAAATTCTTACATTACCTACTTAAAATTTGACACACTTGATCACTTCACTAATTTCCTCATCCTTAATTCTTGTAGATGGAGACTTAGTTCAGCAAGTTTTACCAGTTGGGAAATGGAGGTCAGCTGATCTTCGAGAGGGGTCTGGATTCACTGTCGGAGTTCTTGGGACGCCCACATCCGGAGTTTCTTGGAGCTCAACTTCCAGGACCCCTAGGAGGAGACCTACAGTGGCTAGTCACAGTGGATCTTAGAGGAAGCATTGAAGCACCAACTTCTGGAAGAATTCAGTTCTCCGTGAGAGAGAACAACTGGCTAGATGGTTTAGCCAGAGAAATGCATGAAGCACTCGCATGTCTATGTGCCCTTAGCATCAACAAAATCCAAGGAACCGTTTTGCTCAATATGCAAGACGTGACTTCATGGGAATGCCGATGGAGATGCCAAGTCACCCAGAGTTGAGGCGTCAAGTGGAGAATCTTGACTTCTTGCTGCATGACAGACAGTAGGAACTGGACAATGCCAGGGAGTTGGCCAACCAGAACCGTGCCATTGCCGACCAGAAGGCCCAGACATTCACACTGCTCGTCCAGGATCGCCAGTCTCTTCGCCGCCAGCGTGCCAAGAAGGATTGCACCATCGCCCGTATTCGCAAGAAGGTGGCCGACCTCGAGAAGACTGTCAAGGAGAAGGAAGCTCAGCTTGCCGCCTAGGAAGAAGAAGATGAGGGTGAAGACATCCAGGGAGACATGGATTCTTACCTCAGCAATGATGATGACTTTCTGGAGGAAGATGCCGTGGACTTCTACACTGACTATGAGGACTCCGACTTCATCGACGATGAGTAGATGCACTAGAGCACTATCGTAGCATGAGATGTATCGGTCCCACTGTATCGTAGCTTGCAGAATGGTTCTTCAAACCATCTGTTTTCCTTTGTTTGTTGTGGTGTGTGTTGTATTGTGTGTTTATCTGCATGAATGAAATGGAGTTAGTTGAAAAACCTGAGTCTAACTCAAAGTTTTAAGCTTTGAAACCAAAACCATGAACCTTAGAATTTCCCTCTTACCCCTTTATCTACCTCAATCTTCAGATGGATCGTGGAAACCAAGGAGGGAGCAGCTCGTCGCAGGACCCAGTGCTGCAGATCTTGCAGAATCTCATCACAGACCGTGAAGCAAGCAGGGCAGAACGTCAAGCGAACTTAGCAACACTACAGCAGATCGCCCAGATGGCTCTCAACAACCAAGGACATGGAAATCAGGATCACCATGGATCCAAACTCAAAAATTTTCAGAATACCAATACCCCAATCTTCAACCAATCTGAAAACCCATTAGATGCTGAAGACTGGTTGCAGACGATGGAAAACAACCTCGAAGTTGCAGGAGTTGATGAAAACGAGAAAGTTCTCTTCGCCACCCACTATCTGGCGGGAGATGCAAGAGCTTGGTGGAATAGCATCCGTAATATGAACCATGGTCAAGTGATGACATGGGAAGCATTCAAAGTCAAGTTCAGCCGCACCCACGTGCCGCAAGGTCTAGTCAATAGGATGAGAGATGAATTCTGTGAATTGAAGCAAGGAAGAATGACTGTGGTAGAATACCATGACAGATTCCTGTCACTTGCCAGATATGCACCGGATGAAATCAACACGGAGGCCAAGAAGAAGGAGAGATTCTTGAACGGACTGCATGATGAGATGCAGACTGTCCTCGTCAACATCGGTTTTCAGGATCTCGAAGAGCTAGTCGACTCTGCCATTCAGATGGAAGGGAAGATTAATCAGGCAAACGGCAACCGCAAGCATCGCATGATGCAGCAATCTGGATCCAGTAGTCACCAGAAGTGCCATCCCAAACCCTCACCAAGATATGCACTAAGGAACAACCGACCCCCAATGTCTCGCCCAAGCTACCCCAACCATAGCGGAGGCAATGTGAAGTCCAGAGGAAACCATCACAATGCCGGCAACACCAACAATTTCAACCGTGCACCTCCCAAGAACACGAACAACAACAACACTGCACCCAGAACTGGCAGCAATGCTGTACCTATCGCAGTGAAGGACAAGTCCCAGATCACTTGTTTCGAGTGTGGAGTGAAGGGTCACTACTCCAATGAGTGTCCCAAGAAGACTGCAACCAATACCAATGTGAATGCCCCAGCTCAGCAGCAGCGTCGTGTTCAACCAGGAAGAAGATTTTCCCTAGGGAACCCTCACAACCGCAACGGTCGTCTCTTCCACATGAACACAGAAGAAGCCCAGGAAGCGCCAGATGTAGTCCTGGGTATGTTTTCTATCAACTCAGTTTTAGCAAGAGTATTGTTTGATTCAGGAGCATCGCATTCATTTGTCACCAAAGAATTTGCATGCACTAGTAAGATTCACCCAACCAACTTGAAGCATGTCATGATAGTTCAAATCCCCGGTTCAACTACAAAAGCTAGAAAAATTTGCAAAGCTGTACCTATCAGAATACGTGGGATAGATTTTTATGCCAACTTAATTGTACTTGGAACCAAAGGATTGAAAGTAGTACTAGGTATGGACTGGATTTCAAGGCATAAAGGTCTAATAGACTGTGCTATGAAAGCCATCACCATGACCAGTAGTTCTGGAGTCACAGTAGAGCATATATCTGAAACCTTACCCCGGCAATTGAAGTGCAACAAGAGTCTATCCCTACCCACCGTAGACCAAGTTAGAGTAGTCTGTGAATACCCCGACGTATTCCCAGATGAATTGCCAGGTATGCCCTCGGATAGGGATATTGAGTTCATCATCGAACTAATCCCCGGAACCGGATCCATAGCCCAGAGACCCTATGGCATGAACCCCTCAGAGTTAGCGGAACTGAAGAAGCAGTTAGATGCCATGTTAGCAACAGGCTTGATTCAACCAAGCGCATCGCCATGGAGATCACCCGTGTTATTCGTTGATAAGAAAGATGGAGGCAATCGTCTGTGTACAGATTACAGATACTTGAATGACGTCACCATCAAGAACAAGTACCCCTTGCCAAAGATAGAGGATCTATTTGGTCAATTGACTGGAGCCCAGGTATTCTCAAAGATTGATCTTAGGATAGGTTAGGACCAACTTAAGATTCGTGCAATGGATATTCCGAAGACCGCCTTTACTACTCGCTATGGTTTATACGAGTATACGGTTATGTCTTTCGGATTAACCAATGCCCCTGCTTATTTCATGAATCTCATGAATAAGATCTTCATGAATTTCCTAGATAAGTTTGTAGTTGTATTTATTGACGACATCCTTATCTACTCCAAGTCAGAAGAAGAGCATGAGCAACATCTGAGTATCATCCTAGAAACCCTGAGAGAGCATTAGTTATATGCCAAGTTCAGCAAGTGTGAGTTTTGGCTGAAAGAAGTAGGATTCCTAGGACATATTGTGTCTGTCGGAGGAGTCTCTGTTGACCCCGCCAAGATCAAAGATGTCGAAGAATGGGAAGCCCCAACCACTCAAACCCAAGTCCGTGCATTTCTCGGATTAGCGGGATACTACCGCAAGTTCGTAGAAGGATTCTCGAGCATTGCCTGACCCATGACCCAATTGTTGAAGAAGGACAAGAAGTTTGAATGGACAGACAAATGTGAAGCCAGTTTTCAGGAGCTAAAGAAGAGATTGATATCAGCCCCAATATTGATCATGCCAGACATCAAGAAGCCGTTTGATGTATATTGTGATGCATCTAAGATTGGTCTAGGATGTGTATTGATGCAAGAAGGCAAAGTCATCGCGTATCTGTCTCGACAACTGAAGCAGCACGAGCAGAACTATCCGACCCATGATCTTGAGCTAGCAGCTGTGGTCCTAGCGTTGCAGACATGGCATCATTATTTGATGGGTAATCGCTGTGAGATTCACTCAGATCACAAGAGTTTAAAGTATATTTTCACTCAGAAGGAGCTGAATATGAGGCAAAGGAGATGGATAGAGTTAATCAAGGATTATGAACTTGACATTCACTATCACCCCGGCAAAGCCAATGTGGTAGCGGATGCTCTTAGCAGATTGCCGTGTAGGCTAAACACCATGATCAAGGAGAAGCAGCCAAGTTTGTATGAAGTGTTGGAGTAGTTCAGGACTGAATTAGTTAGCAACGGATTCTTAGATAGCATTGAACTTCAACCCACTTTGATTAGCCAAATCAAGGAAGCCCAGAAGGGGAATGAAAGTACCGACAGAATCAAACGTCGTATTGGTACAGGAAAGGTACCTGGATTCACCGAAGACGAAGAAGAATCTTGTGGTACAAAGGGCGTGTCTGTGCCCAATGATTCGAACTGAAGCAAGTTATCATGAAGGAAGCTCATGATACTCTTTATTCTATCCACCCTGGAGGAACGAAGATGATCAGGATTTGAAAGAGCAATTTTGGTGGCACAAGATGAAGAGACATATCGGAAGCTACATCGCCAAATGTGACATCTATCAAGGAGTCAAAGTAGAGCATCAGAGACCTGCAGGATTGTTGCAACCATTGCAAATTCTAGAATGGAAATGGGATTCCATTGGAATGGACTTTATCACCGGTTTACCTACTTCTAGTAGGGGAAATGACTCAATCTGGGTCATAGTTGATAGACTGTCCAAGGTAACCCACTTCATACCTGTCAAGACTACCTACCAGAGTGCAAAACTAGCAGAACTGTACATTGTTAGGATTGTTCGTCTGCATGGAACCCCCAAGACCATACTATCAGATCGAGGAACCCAGTTTACCTCGAGATTTTGGCAGAAAGTTCAGGAAGGATTGGGAACCAAGTTGAATTTCAGCACCGTATCACCATAAGCAGATGGACAGACTGAGAGAGTCAACCAGATCTTAGAGGATATGCTTAGAGCTTGTGTGTTGGAATATGATCAAAATGGGAAGACTGCCTGCCTTTCGCAGAATTCTCATATAACAACAGTTATCAAGCTAGTTTGAAAATGGCACCATTTGAGTTCCTATACGGAAGGAAGTGCCGTACCCCTTTGAATTGGTCGCAAGTAGGAGAGAGTCAGATTTTTGGACCCGACATTCTCCAAGAAGCCGAAGAGAAGGTTCACAAAGTCCGTGAACACCTCAAGACCACCCAGTCCAGACAGAAGAGTTATGCTGACAAGAGAAGGAGAGACCTGACTTTCAATGTCGGAGATTTTGTGTATCTCAAGGTTTCACCATTGAAGGGAACTCAACGCTTTAGTCTGAAAGGAAAGTTACCCCCAGATATATCGGACCCTTCAAAATTCTGAACCGTCAAGGAGAAGTATTGTATCAACTGGAACTGCCTGAAGAGATGTCAGCCATCCACAATGTGTTCCATATCTCGTTACTTCGCAAATGCTTGGAAGTGCCTAAGAAGACTGAAGTTTTCAAGAACATCGATTATAGAGCTGTAGAAATCAATAATGACCTGACCTATCGGAAAGTGCCCATCCGTATCTTAGAAGAAGCTTACAGAACCACCAGGACTAGGAGTATCAAGTTTCTCAAGATTCAGTGGAGCAACCTTACCAAGGAGGAAGCCACTTGGGAGCGCGGAGATTACATTAAGACAGAGTTCCCAAATCTCTTTATTTCCTAGTTTTCTTGGTAAATCTTGGGGCGAGATTTTTTTTAAGAGGGGAAGGTTTGTAACATCCCAAAACTTTAATCCAAGCTTATCAAGATCCAAATCATCAAAATTACGGTTAACAAAAAGTTTTCCAAATTAAAAATGAAAGCATTCATGTGTATGAGCATTTAATTTAGGAATTGATTTGAATTGCCATGGTTCTGTGATTCTTTAGTTGTAAAATGTTTGTATGGTAAATTGAACATCATCTAAACCTTTCCCAAGAAAATCCCAAAGAAAATCAAATCAAAAACAATTAAAAAGGAGGAATGGTCATTTTGGTAATTTTTATCCACTACACTACTTTGAGTGTTCCTAGCACTTATTTCTCAACAGAAATAATTCTAGATCTTTACACCCCTTGCTAGTACACATAATGAGGTACCCAGGCCCACTTTTTGATCTGCTAAAAATATTCAAATACTTATTCTAAATGGCATGTGAAAATTGAATTCAATGCATATGCCTAGATCACCCTATTTCAAAAACCATCCAATTGAGCTCCACTTTCAAAACCCTTGCAACCAGAGACTACCTAGTACCAGTGGAGAACACTCAAAAAGTTTGAAACCAAAATTCAAAATTTTACTTCTTGCGGCCATTTCATCAAACAGGTGGCAGACACAAATCTTGCAAATTCCAAAACACTATAGTGAGCAGTGGATTTGGTCACCATTTGGGCCTAACTTGGTCCCCTTTTCCCCCAGCTAAAACACTACCAGCCCGTTTGCCCGCCTCACCGACCTTGCTGGAGCCCTGGTACACCCCCAATTGACCCCCGCCGCCGCGTCTAGGTCATACTCTCGCTGGAGTAATCCATCGTCGACGATGACTCTCCACCGTTAGATCCCCTTTAGATCGTGTGGCCCAGGATGCTAGATACCGTTTTGGTGTTTTTGTGCCGCTGACTAGTGGAGCCCGCACGTCAGGCGGCCCGTTGCATGCACTGTGCGTAGCTAGGCCGGCGCAGTTAGTTCCCGCGCGAGTTAGAAATTCAAATTTAGTTTTTTCTATTTAGAGTTAATCTAGTTTCTGTCCACTAGTTTAAAAATCAATTATGGGAGTTTAACAACTCCAAATTGCATGAAACCAATTTTGCCTGAAAGGTATTGAAATGATCTATCCAAGCCCGTTGGATTTAATTCAATTAGAGTTATTGATCTCTCCTAGTGAAAATAACAAAACATAAGCTTTTGCATATTGCAACATTTTTATAAAATCAACTAAGATAGGTTTTGAGTTGATTCCAACTCTCAAAAATCACATTCCATCATATCTATCTAAATATGTAATAATATTAAGGTTTACATGCAGTGACTTTGGACTAGTACCAAAATAATGCTATATAGGCATTTCTAGTCACTTTAAATCATTAAATAAAGAACTTAAACCAAAGTAATTATGATCCAACCTTTAAATTACATTCCCACATGTTAGAATATGTGGTGATGACATGTGTCCACATGATCCCATATTTTAAGCGGTGAATATTAAATCTTAGTTAATTTTTCAATGAGTAGAAATTACTTTTCTAAAATAAAAAAAGAGGAAACTAGTAAATAAAACTTGTGATGCTTGTGATGATAATAGATCATTAATTGTGTGTCTTAGAGTACTAATTAGACTAGTTAAGTATTGTTTGGTGATTGTGTACTCCGTATGTATTTATAGAAGATAGTACCGACCAAGCTTACGAGGAGGAGGAGTGCTACGAAGAAGAAGAAGAAAACTTCAACCACTGCACCAACCAAGGCAAGCCACCATTAACAATGCAAGCTAGATCTTGCAAGCGAATGTTAGCAAGCTAGAATTAAGCTAGATCAATGAGCAAAGATGCCTTGGGCATGCTTTGGTCACACCACCTTGACTATTACTACCCCAAGTATTACCTTACAAGCTTTACTTCCTTTACTTTACATAAAGTCCCTTACTTGTTTTGAAGTTAGCATAAAGAGTATAAAACTTGACCTATTTAGCCAAGCTTAAGATGTCATTATATGGCATGAGATTGAACCCATCATCTTTCCACCTTAGTGAACACTCTTAACTTAGTAGTTTAGAGTGGATAAAAACGTGAGTCACTTTAGATGGGAACACTTGTTGAAAATAAATTATGAAAACCTTGGAATGATGAGTCATTCTATTGAAATGTTTTGACATGTGTTGAGAAACACAAATGGTTTATGATGATGAAAATGTTGAGGCATGAGCCTTAGCCCTTTTATAAAACTGATGGTTGGATTCGGATGCGATACCATTCCAAATTTACCATACAACCACACTACCTGAATTGGGTAAGGCTTAGCTAGAAATTTATATGCACTAGTATTAGTTCCCTCGCGGGAGAGGTTTGAGCTGAGGCTACCTCTCAATGTTGTCCACCTATGTAGTGCCCAAGATGACTGATGGTCATGGTTGGGAGGCCATGCTCATAGGAGAGGTGCTTATACTAGGGTGTGTAAAGGAAAGGTTATGTTTGATTATCTGCATACTAAGTATGATGATTCAGGGTTATCCCTGACAGATGTATCGAATCTTCTGCTGAAAGTGTACCACCTCTGCAGAGTCTCAAACTATTCGAATAGCCGCGTCCGCGGTTATGGACAGTTGGAATGGCCATACTGTTTCGTTGTCAGATGTTTTCAAAACAACATATGAAATGAATGATGAATCTTGACTTGACCACAACAGGGTTGTGTTTTATGATAATAGCTTCCCAACTTAAGTGATTCTAGAACTTTATTTTATCTTTCTTTGCTTCAGAACTCAGCTTAGGTTTCAAACTTAACTTTATAGTTAAACTTAGATTTAGCACTATACTACTTGTTAGTGGTAGTTCGCGAGTGCTTAAAGAGTACTCATGGCTTTTGTCCCTGGCTATTCTCATGGCCAGACTATGAAGGAGAGTATCAAGATGATGGCCAGCAGGACGACTATGATAACAATGACTATCTGCCTTCGTCAGCATTTCCCGTGCTCCTGAAGATGGACCCTACCGCTACGCTTATCTTTTATTTCCGCTGCTTGTTGTATTAAAATTGGATCATGAAATCCTTATTTGTGTAAGACCTTATGTATGGTTTGTAATGGATGATGTACTGTGATATCCAATCCGTTATGTCTCGCAAAAATGGTAATCCTGGGATTGCGAGGTATGGCATAACGGGCATCTGGGATTAAAAATCCGGGTGTTGACATGGCCGCTCTAGATCTCATATCTGCTCTGCCTAGTACCCTCTCTGCCCTTCCCATCCTCCCTACTAGCCACCACCACCATAGACGGCTACCGTCGGCCACCTCTATCCTGGCGAAGAGAATAAGGAGGCGAAGACCACCGGGTGTCGAGGAAGACATAGGAAACTCCTAGGGACCTGCCTGTACATGGAGGAAGGACGAGAAGCCCAAGAACCAGTAGTACACCGCCGAGACGATGCAAAACCTAGACGACCTGTCCGTGAGCATCGCCACAGATCACTGTTGCCCCGAGCCGGTCTATTGCCACCAACACACTCGCGGTGAGCGCCTCCATCTCCTAGACATGGTCGCCGGTTACTTCGCTTCCTGGTTGCGTGACGCTTTTCATCGAACGCCTTCCATGCGTTGCCGCTCGCCACCATATCCCTCTAGTTTCCACCGCTGTAGTGCCCACTTCTGTAGCGCGCTTGCATGGTCGTACCCGCGTTGTTTGGCCCTAGTCGCGCTTCCTGGATCCCTAGCCCGCCATGTCATCGTGCACGTCTCTATCGCCGCCGTTCGCTACCACGTCGAAGGTAGACGAAGCCCAACCCTGTAGCATATCCAGCTCCCGTGTAGCACCTCGATAAAACCACTACTAGAAAATCGCTTGTGTTTGTGCATCATCATGATCGCATACTCATGGCATCATGCCACATTGCATTTGAGCATCATCATGTCATCATGCATCTTTTTGCATAAAAACTATTTCTTCAAAAGTCTATCTATGTTTTCTATTTGTCTCCCTCTTTATTTCAAATGTAAAATCCGGTCTTTCCGGATATTTTATTTTGTCTATAAATTATTTACAAAATGCTATTAAAATAAAATAAAATAATAAAACTATTTTTCTTTGCACCGAGGGAAGGCTGCCACCAGCCAGACCCAAAGGACCCCGCTGGCAGCAGCCTACCAACCCGGCTAAACCCTAGCTAGACCAAACCGCCACCACCCCACCTACCTATATGCCCGCCGCCAGCCCTAAGTAGACACGAACCCGCGCACGCGACACAGGAAGCAGCGCAGCGCCACACGGAACCACCCCACCTATCGCTACCACCCACCCTCGACCTTGGCCCCACCATGACGCAACGCTTGTGACCACACCCCGCGACCCGTTCCACCCGCGCGTCGCAACGCGTCTGTCCTGCGTGTGGACCCTACCTGGCCCCGCTCATGCACCGCCGAGCCTCCCCGACCCTGCTTCTCTTCCGCTCCATCTCCCGAGACCGCCGCCGCCTCTCTACCTCGCGGTCGATGCCTCTGCTCTCCTCTCCTCACCAGCGCCCCGCTCCCTCGTTCCTCTGTCTGCCGCGCCGGTTCGATCCCCGCCGTCAGAGCTCCTCCGGCAGTGGGATCCCACCGCCATGCTCATTCCCGTATGCCCCTGTATGCCCAGGAATACCAATATATTTCGGCCCAAATTTTTTATTAGGCCCAACTGCACAAGCCCATGGACACAGCCTGACAGCCAACGAGTCAAGGACTGATCGATTCGCTCCCATCGCTCGTATCGTTCCCAGGCGACAGACACAGGCGACGGACACAGGCGGGCTTGGTGAACCCTAGGCGCTAGGCGGCGGCGACCAGCGACGGCGACGGGCAAGGGGCGACGGCGGCGACCGCCTCACCGGTGTCCGGCGATCTGCGAGTCCTCCTGACCGGTGAGCCTCTCGATTCTTGCATCTTCTGCTGCTGCTCTTCCCTATTCCGATTTAGGTATTTAGGAATTCGAAGTTGTCTACTAAATTCGAGGTTGCCTGCAGCACACTAGTATTTTAGGTATTTAGGACATTTGTCTACTGAACTAGCATTTGTTCATTTCTGAATTAGTAGATAGGAAATCAGACTAGGCCATTTGTCCATTTCTGAATTTTGCCATTGTTTTGGTTGTTATGTAGATGAAGAAAAAGAATGGTGTTGGGCCTGCTGGAAGCAGCATATATGCAATGTGGAATAGAGCTTCAAAAGCAAAGAAGATAGATGAAACATCCACACCAAATCAGATTGTTGTTGAATCAAGTGCTTCTCATGATGAGGTTGAGAATAATCTTCAGTTGGTGCTAGTGCAAACACTGGATGAAGAACATGAACCGGACAACAACGCCAGAAACCCAACCCCAATTGTGGAAGATGATTTGTCAACTGATGAAGATGATGAAGCAACACAAGCAGATTTGCAGGCCCTCGAACATGACCCTGGCAAGCGGATTCCGATATCGAGATATGATGTCAATGACCAAGATAGAGTAAGAAGGAGATACATTGAGATGGGGCCATGCCAACAAAAAAAGCACAAGTTTAAGGTAACAATGAAGAGTGGAAAAGATCGTCGCTTTTACCCTGGTTGGTTTGCAGAGTTTCCATGGATTGAGTATAGTGTGGAAAAGGATGCTGCCTTCTGCTTTGTTTGCTATTTGTTCAAGGATAAAACAAAATGTCCTGATGGAGATTCATTTGTGAAGGATGGTTTTAGGAACTGGAACTTGAAGCAGAGATTGGTGAGACATGAAGGTGGTGTTGGCAGTGCTCATGCTGAAGCCCAGGAGAAATTTGATATGTTCTGTACACCAAGAGCATCAATCCGAGCGTCTATTTCTTCAAGCAACTCACAATACAAGGCTTCGTATTTGCAGCGTTTGACATGGACACTCAAGTGTTTGAGGTTTCTATTGCATCAATGCTTGGCATTTAGAGGACACGATGAAAGTGAAGATTCACTAAATAAAGGAAATTTCCTTGAGCTCCTAAATTGGCTTGCAGGAAATTTTGAAGAGGTTAACAAGGTGGTTCTCAACAATGCTCCACAGAATTGCAGGATGATTCACCATGACATACAACATGAGTTGATCAAATGTTGTGCGCGGGAGACTACTAAACTACTCATTGAAGAACTTGATGGTGGTCATTTTGCAATACTTGTAGATGCCAGTGACGTGTATCAGAATGAGCAGTTGGCTGTTTGCTTGTGCTATGTTGATAAGAAAGGAAGGGCAGTTGTAATATTACTTGGTCTTTCTCATGTTGAAGACACTAACTCTTTGACACTTAAAGCTGCAATTCAACAAATGCTTATGGAGTACAACTTGACATTTGCCATGGTCCATGGGCAAGGCTATGACGGAGCTAGCAACATGAAAGGTAATGCCAATGGTCTGAAAAAACTAATTATGGACGAGTCTCCTTCAGCCTATTATGTGCATTGCTTTTCACATCAACTACAGCTAACTCTTGTAGCTGTTGCTAAGGAGAGTGGAGATTGTACTTGGTTCTTTCAGCAGCTTGCGCACTTGTTAACTGCTCTTGGTATGTCTTGCAAAAAAGATGAGGATGCTTTGGATTGCTCAAGCAGAGGAACTGATTGATGCACTGGATTTGGAAGAAGTGCAAACAGGGACTGGGCAAAATCAGGAAATGGGTTTGGGAAGGCCATGTGATACACGTTGGGGCTCTCACTTCAGGACAGTGAACCGTGTACTCTCTCTATATGGTGCAATAAAGAGAGTCCTAAAGAAGATTGGAAAAGAGTACCATGGTGCGGAGGCTCAAGCGGCTATATCAGTGGAGACATCAATTTTGTCATTTGAGTTTGTTTCCATGGCACACTTGTTGCAAGAAATATTTGGATACACAGATGACTTGAGTAGAGCTTTGCAAACAAAAGACCAAGATATTGTTCATGCTATTGACCTACATGATAATACAAAGTTTCACTTGGGGTGCTTGAGGTCTGATCCTGGATGGGACGATTTCCTTCAAAATGTAACATCTTTCTGTACAAAGCACAAGATCAAAGTTGTTGATATGAAGGCGCGTTACTATCCTGTTGGACGACCTAGAAGAGGTGATCTCTTTAATGGTGCTGATAATTACCATCGCTTCCATGTTGATATGTTTGTGAGTGTCATTGATAGGCAACTTTCAGAACTAAATGGAAGATTTGATGAGGTAAACACGGAATTACTTACTTGCATGGCATCATTCTCTCCTGTTCGCTCATTTGCTGCTTATGATCAAAATAAGTTGGTCAAGCTTGCTTCACAATTTTATGCTACTGATTTCACAAGTGATGAATTGGCAAGACTTCCATGGCAACTAGACATGTATATTACTCATGTGCGCAGAGATGAAAGGTTTAAAAGCTTGAAGAATATAGTTGAGCTTTCAGTTATGCTTGTGGAGACAAATATGCATGCCCAATATTTCATTGTTTACAAGCTCCTTAAGTTGGTACTGATTTTGCCAGTAGCTACTGCCAGTGTTGAAAGGGTATTCTCCTCAATGAATTATCTGAAGAATAAGCTAAGAAACAAGATGGGTGATGACTACTTGAACAATTGCATGGTTACATTTGTTGAGAGAGAATTATTCAATCAAATGAAGGATGAGGATATGATCAATCTCTTCCAAAAAGGCAACCGCAAAGTTATATTGTAAGAGGTACAACCTCTTTCTATTAGAATTTGTTGTTATACTTCGATTTCAATGGATTTATGCACTTTAGTATTATGTATTATACTGGAATAATTGTTATAGTCCTACTGAATTTACTGTCGTACTGAAAATATAGCCATATGTCTTATATATATGCATTTGTTTGTGTTTTTCTGTGCTTTGAGAAAATTATAGGCGTTTGCTCCTGTTTTTGTATGTTTTGAAAAAAAATTGGCCTATGGGAATACCCACCAGCCAATTCCTGGCGCCGCCACTGGCTCATTCCCAGCCATGGTCGCATCGCCAGGCCGCCGTCCTGCCGCTCGCTCGAGCCCGCCACCGGACCCCCTCCCCTCTTCCTGACCTTGTTTGGCGCCCTCTGTCGCCGCCAGGACGTCGCCCTCCTTCTGCCGCATCTGGCCAGCCGCCCTTGCGTGCTTCTCTTCTCCGCGCCTTCGTGCTCCTCGCCGACCTCCTCGTCACCGTGGACGCCGTCGTCCTCCTCCTCTCTGTCCGTTGCAGGACTCCACCGCCACCTGCGTCGACCTCCTTCCGCCAAGCATAGCCCCGCGTCTTCCCGATGTGGCCTCCTCCCTGCAAGCTCGCCCACCGTCAAGCGCGCCACCGCGGCCTCTCCGTCGTGTGCCTCATCTCTGGCCTAGGTGCTGCCGTCCTACTTCCCAACCCTGGTGTGGCCGCCGATGACCCCGCGTCCGCCACCGCGGGCCCTTCTTTGGCCACAACTCGAACCCGCGGCCACCTCAAAGGCCTTCTCAAGCTTGCAGCCAGGGTCTGCATTTAGGTACCCAGCCCGAGTGGGTGTTTTGGTGTCGCCGCCGTTGGCCTGTTGTCCCTAGTTCTCACCGAGTCTTCCGTGTAGAGACTAACCTTCTGGAAATGTACTATCAGGCGCCGAGGTATGCTCGTGTGACGCCGTCCAGACCAACATGACAAGTGGACAAGGGCCTAATGTACAGCGATGCCTCCGGTTATTGCTAAGCCAAGACTCGTTTGGATCATTGACATGGGAAACCAAGATGTCCGTACACAGTACTAGAAAAACAGCTATAGGTAATTCATGCGGCCATGGCGCACATGCGGCATACTGCTCCACGGGAAAATAGCCATGGCGCACCATCCTGGAATGCCCCACAAGTAGGCAACATAGCCGTGGCGCACCATCCCTTAGTGCGCCACCACTATGTGTGGGCCAGGATGCGTGCGACTGCACCCCACTTGCCTGTGGCACATGGTCCACACATGTGCCACGCTTATCTTCGTATCCGTGGCGCACATGCTATCCATGCGCCACGGGAAAATGGGGTGTGGTCAACCACCAAGTATCAGCCAACTTGCCCGTGGCACATGGACAACATGTGCGCCACAAATACGAATTTTATCTGTGGCACATTGACGAATGTGCGACACGGCTGTGTCGCCCACTGTAGATCAGCACATGCATGGACACCCCACCACCTCACTTTCCCCTCTTCTTCTTCTTCTTCTTCTTCTTCTTCTTCACTTTCCCCTCTTCTTAGATCTGGTCGAGTTCCTCCTCCTTGCCATCTTATTTCTTCATCTTTTTTACCGGTTAATAGTTTATTAAACTTAACTTGGATGCTACATATACATAAGAGAAAATCTCTACTACTCACCCCTCCTTCGGTCTTCTCTCGGCCTCTCATATCGGTAAGTTATCCATGTGTATGGAGGATGCTCATGTGTTTGTATGATGCTCTCTTGTGTGTAGTGTAAGAGGATTATTATATGCTCTCTTGTGTGGAATGTCATATTTGAACCAGTTCAGAGATATAAGCAGTCAACATAGAGTTGTATAATGTTTCTGGGTAGCATAGTATCAAGGGAATAAAAAGAAGTAAAAGAAAAAAAATGTGCAGGATTGTATTAATGGTCCTGGACATGCTCTGATTTTTGTATAATGTCCCTGGCAACATAGTATCAAGGGAATAAAAAGTTGTATAATGTTGCTGGACATGCTCTGATTTTTGTTCATGCTCTACTTGCCATGTATTAATTACTAGTTGTTTATCATAACAAGATTGTATTAATTACTATTTGCCATGCAGATTACTCTGTATTCTCTTTATATTGAAAGAGAATAATTACTGGCTGTACCATGCTGTTATATTGAAAACTATGGTTGTTGTGGGGTGGGGGGGGTGGGGGGAGGATTAGGGTATATGCAGGTACATTTGAAATGAGTTCCGATATTTGCTGAAATGTTGATTAACTTCCGTTTCAGCAAAAATCGGAAACTCGTAGGTTAAGAAAAATAGGGTAGGTCATGTCGGATTTTCCCATGAATTTTTAATATTTATTTGACTTTTTTTACTTAGTGCAAACATGGCTGACAACAACCAGGCCGGCTCTTCTCGGCGCATAAACGTTGAAGAAGAAGTCAGAGCTCTAACAAAATTGTCATTCTGGGAGGCTGCCCAGCAGATGGAAAGAAATGAATAGGGTGATGAAGAATATCAGGCTGAAGAGAGCAACGATGATGAGATGGAGGATGAGAAGGAAGAGACCAATGCCAGCGAGGAGGCAGAGGACACCGGGGATGAAACCACTGATGGCGCCGGCGGTAGCAATCCAAAGAAGAAGAAGGAACGATGCCCGAACACTATCGGCACTGTTAAATAGGAAATTACCGAAGTAACCCTGAAAGGGGTTCCTCTGGTGCCTGAACACGTCATCAAAGGGTACGGTGGGCAAGTGGCGGCTATCACCCAGGCCACTATCTCGATCAACATAGAGAATATCCGGCATAGAGCAAATGGTCATTTGCGCACACTCCTCTTCAAGAAGCTGCACGCACGATACAAGTTCCCACTTGAATACCGAAACACAAATTATCGCCCTCACAAAGATGAGCACCGCCCTGGCCACCTGGAGAACCCGGGTGAAGACGATGATTTTAAAAAAAGGTAAAAGTCTCGCAAAGATCCAGGAGAACTATCCTCAGATCACCGAAGCTCATTACTTGGAGTTCAAGGCCAAGTGCGAATCCGAAGCAGCCAAGGCCTCGAGTAAGCGTGGGAAGGAGTTGCAGGAGCTGAATATAGGTAACCACCATCTCGGATCTGGTGGTTATAGAGCTACAGAGTCCAAATGGCAGAAGGAGGACGACGATTTTATATCTAAGGGGCAACCTAACCCCTTCGCAAAATTTGAAAACAAGTAGCTTCGAAACTTTGTCAGGGCCCGGTACCATGTGGACCCAAAAACTAAACTACTCACCACGGAAAAGATCGTGAAGGATTTTGAGGTTCTTGCAGTAAGGAATTTAATTACTGTGGATCAAGTGTATTGCATTCTAATTGATGAAGTCGAGTTTCTAAATGGTTCACGTTCCTTCTTCTGCAGGATGAGGAAATCGCTAGTGAGGCTACCCGAACCTCCTCATCCCAGGGGTCGACGACATCCACCAGGTGGGACACCCCTTTTAACAGGGCGACGAATCAGGCTAAGAAAGCCACACCTGTTACAAAGAAGCCATCGTCGGCTGGCTGTGTCGTCGGCTTCGGGGCTAAGCCATGTACGGATCATTATGGTCCACCGGAGCCGAAGACGCACGTGTCTCGGAGGAGCGAGGAGGAAAGACGCGAGGTTGAAGAACTCAAGGCACAAGTGGCATGAATTCTGTAGATTGTCCAAGACAACTTGGCAATTAGCCTCACCGCCATCATACCTACCTTGGTGGACTCGATAGCAAAATGGAATGCGGAGGGTCACCAAGGGCCGTGCCCAATTCCTAGCATGGTCGACAGCAACTCGAACAACGATGATCGCATGTTCGTGACTCCGCCCGCCAGCACGGCAGCGCCGGACGTGTTGGTGACTCCGCCCATCGTCACCACATCACCGGACGTGTTGGTGACTCCACCCACCATCACCGTGGTGCCGAAGCTTAATGCTGGCGGTGACAGGGAGAATACACCGGCGGCCGGCACCATGCCATCAAGTAGCCCCTCCGTCAGTTGCACGTCCTCCATCGCCGGTGTATCGACATTATCCGAGCTCGACGCTATCAAGGTAACTAATAAGTGTACATGCCTTTAATTACTCCGAAGCCGATGACTTCACTTCCTTGCCTTTAATTACTCTGAAGGCATCTCTGATGTCGTACATGTTTTTCCACAGGATGATGTTCAAAGCACTCTCCTAAACTACGTGAACAACGAGTTGAGGGATGTTGCCAAGGGCACTATAATTCAACCGTTAAACCGCGTGTTCCACTCAAAGCCGATGCCAGATACCGTGCATAGGGTTCAAACTGTTCGGGTGCTACAGGGCTGCGACGGCGTGGAACCTCCCATTCAACCCCCGGGAGCCGATGAAGACGAGCCGTCTATCCTCAGAGATTGCTTTGGCATTTTCATGCTCTGGCCGAAGATCATGATTTGTTTGGGGACGGGGGGCACCACCCCACAGACAACACCGCCACTTGTTCCGCTGCCCGCGCTGTCACCTCCACGTGATGTGTTGCCTTATGTTGATGACATGCTTATGGCACAGGATCCGTACAACGACAACATTGATGAAGATATCGATCTGTACATCAACACTTGGCAAGGCTTTGACGGCATGGACATGCATGGTCCTAGTAATAATGAAGAACCCTGCCATGATGCATCCGCACAGAAACCCGCATTGCAACAAGCGTCTATTTGGTTCTCAGGAGACGCCTCCAGCTGATGGCGCCTTCTTCACCGAGCCTCAAACATCAAAAAGGCCAATTTTTATAAGCCCCAACACACTCCAAAGGGTCGTCGGTGAGGAGAATGCGGTCCATGATGCTCCCACTGTAAAGAAGCAACAGAAGAGAAAACCTAACAAGTATGCGAGCCAACCGGTGGTGCTATCGGCTCTGAATCCAATCTGGGCACATGACGGGCCACCAAGACCCAAGGCTATTATGTGGAGGATGCATGTGGCGGGTAAGCCGATGGTAACTAAGAAATTGTACAAGCTCGCAAGTTCGGATATGAAGAGTGTGCATGGCGGCGTGCTGACAATCGAGGAACGCCTTCTTCGAGATAAAGATATGTCGTAACCGGTTTTCGTGGCTAAGGTGCCACATGGTTTGGGATTCGTTGATAATAACCCTGGGGATATGTTCTTCGTGAGGTTTTCTGACATCTTCGGTATGTTGCACATGCAACCTCTGCACTATACCATGGTCCGTTTATTTTCGCTTAGTATGGTGATGCAAATCATTAGAGAGAACACACCGGGAATTTTGGTAGTGGACCCCTTCTACATGCGTGACGGCTTCTTGGAAAGATCCATTGAACGGATATTCGTGGCGAATTACCTCCGAGATGTCATGGTGGTGAAAAAGACGAAGGAATACATTCTCATGCCTTACTTCCCTTAGTAAGTCAAAGCCTCGCCGCCAGAACATAATTTTTTAGATTTCCATCATTCCTTTTCCAACATAATAGTCCGTTTGAATTGTTTTGCACAGAGACGAAGATTGCACACTCATCATCCTTTCTCTGAAATATCCGCAAGCCACATATTTCAACTCGGGGAGTGCGAGAAAGAATAAAAACTATGACAAAATAAAGAATGTTCTAGATCATGCTCTGACTGGCTATGCCGCGGTGGAAGGCACCACATTCGTGACCAAAAAGGTCAAGTTCGGCAAGCACATGTTTAACCACGCAACGAACTTCCCTTGCGTGAAGTAGAGTGATGACAGTCGGAAGGAAGCCTACTACGTGCTCCGTCACATGCGGGCTTTCCTATAGGACCAACAACACTCCACGCTACCAGCTCATCTCCGACAGTGGGCCCAAGCCAAGGCAAAGATCCAAGATTCAGATCTTAGACAAGAGTTTTATCGCATCCAGCAGCAGTTTGCCACAATCATCTATCATGATGTCATGACCTGGGGGGGATCTTCCACTGCGGAGGCTACACACCGCCTAACCATGACATAGAACATCGCCTACAGATGCAGGGTGACCTCAGGCCGTTCATGACGAAAGAAGGCGTCCTCCCGTTCCCTAAGACGAGTCAGGAGTCTTGATGTTTGCCTCAATAGTTGTAGTTGTAAACTTGTGTATAGCTCTATATAGTTTCGATGGATGTGTTGAACTTAATAATTGTGGTCGATGCTACTTATTATGGTTATGAATCAATGCTTAATTCTTTTCCTTACATTTTGGTTCTTTCCCTTGTCATATATGCGAACTCTAACTTTCCTTGTCTAATATTATTTGTCTTGTCTATAGAGATGGCGAAGAAGTGGTACGTGGTGTACAGAGGCCATGTTCCAGGCATCTACGCCAAGTGGAAACACTGTCACAAACAAGTGAACGAGTTCCCGAGCAATAGCTACAAAGGCTACAAGAGTAAGGAGGTGGCGGATGCTATGTGGATGGACCACCTCCGTGAGGAAGAGATGGAGGAGGGGCACCGGATATGCAAGACCATGAGGAAGAGAGAGGGGAACCTTAGAGAGGGGAACCTTCGTCATAGTAATCTCTATCTTTCTCGCTGTTTTTGCGGTTCTATTGTATTTGATAGTACTTTAGGTGACTACTTAGAGCGATTGTGAACTTAGCTCCCTCGCCGATCACGACACCGGTGATAACTTGTGTAATGATTGCACTTGTAATATACTATGTATATTTGTACTGTTTTGCAAACTGTGTATGCATGTATTTGTACTGTTTTGCAAACTGTGAATATATACTGCATGTATGTATGGACTAGCAATTAAAAAAATGATAGCAAATATAGCCATGGCGCACATGGCTAGTGTTTGTGGCGCACAGTAACCGTGGCGCACTTGGCCTGGTCCATGTGGCGCACCAGCTGGTGCGCCACAAAAATCTTAGCCGTGGCACATTGGCTCTAAGAACAGTGGCACACAACCCAGTGCGCCACGGATCTATCAATATAGGCGTGGCCCACTTGGTAGTGCGCCACGGCTAACTTTTAGCCGTGATGAGGGTTTAGTGGCGCACTCCATGTGCGCCACGGATGATGAAAAATAGTGCGCCATGAACATGTTGTTTTCCAGTAGTGATGGATGCTCACCGTCTCGATGCCGATGGTTCCGAGGGATGCACATGGCGCCATGATGGCTCAAAATATATCGAGCTCGTTGGGGAACCCCAAGAGGAAGGTATGATGAGCACAGCAGCAAGTTTCCCCTCAGTTATAAAACCAAGGTTATCGAACCAGTAGGAGCAAGGAAACACCTCCAAGGTGTTGTTTCCAACTTGGAATCCTGCACAACACAACCACAGAACTTTTCCCCAACTTATAGTGAGGTTGTCAATCTCATTGGTTTTGTTGAAAACAAAGTATTAAACGTATTGTGTGGAAGATAGTAATAGCTTGCAGAAAGTAAACAGAAAACGTTAAAAAGAAGATTGTAGATTGATAGTAAAAGAAAGGATCAGGGTCCATAGTTCACTAGTGGTGATTCTCCTTAAGATAGATGACATGTTGGGTGAACAAATTACAGCGGGGCAATTGACAGACACTGAGAAAGCATACATGCATATACTAATCATCTTGACTCCTATGAGATTTGATTGGGCATTACAACATTATACATAGACCATAATCCAACTATATCTATGACTAATAATCCACCTTCAGGTTATCATCCGACCCCCTCTAGTATTAAGTTGCAAGCAACAGATAATTGCATTAATCATTGCGTGTAAAGTAAACAATACGATTGTTCTATGAAAAAAGGATTGTTGTTTTCTCCCTAGTAGCAACAACACATCTAGTACCTTAGAGATTTCTGTCACTTCCTTGGATTCCTAGAGGCATGAACCCACTATCGAGCATAAATACTCCCTCTTGGAGTTGCTAGCATCTACTTGGCCAAGATAGCTACTAACAACAGAGAGCATGCAAGATCACAAATAACAAAGACATGATAGAATCAATAATCAATCTGAAATAGCATCTCAATATCCATCGGATCCCCACAAACACAACATGTATGATTACAAATTGATGATCTTGATCATGAACGGAGCTCACAAGATCTAAACATGGTAGCACAAAGGAGAAGAACCAACCATCTAGTTACTACATGGACTCGTTGTCCAGGGATGAACTACTCACGCATCACACCGGAGGCAGTCATGGTGATGAAGAAGGCCTCCAGGGTGAATTCTCCCCTCTGGCAGGGTGCCAGGAAGAGCTTTAGATCCCTCCTGATCTAGGGATGGAGATGATGGTGGCTACAGACTCTTTCGTGGAATTTGGATCGCGTCCTTAGCATTTATGTATCGGAGGCTTCTTATAGGAGAAAGGGGAGGCTAAGGGGGTGCCCTAGGCAGCCACACCACCATGGGCATGGCCTGGCAGCGTGGGCCAGTGGTGTGGCTGCCTCGGCCCCACTCCGCCTCCTTCTGCCCTGGCTCCGCCTCGGTGAAATATTGACTTTTGAAAGAACATTTCATGTTTTCCTATGTTTTGTGTGTTAGATAACAATACTGTGGAGATTATTCATGTGCGCTAAGTGTGTAGGAAGCTTTGAGGAGGGCCGGATTATCCGCCCCACCAAGGGCTGGATAATCTGGCCTACCTCATTGTTCAAAGGGAACCAAGGCGCATTGCTCGGTATCCGGTCGGATATTCTCCCGGAAAATCCGAACTGGGGCGGGTTTTCCTCCCCAGGCCGGATAATCCGATGGTCGCATGGGCATCCGGCCCCTAGATTTTAAGCAAAGGGAGCCAAGGCGCGTCGCTCGGTATCCGGTCGAATTTTCTCCTGGAAAATCCGAACTACGACGGTTTTTCCTCCCCATGCCGGATAATTCGGCCTTCACATAGGATTGGATAATCCAGCCCCCAGAAGTGGATCGAGGTCAAGCTCGGCGCGACGCTCTGATAGGGGGGCAGATTATATGACGGATATTCCGAGTCTAGGGCGGAGTTTTCCCAGGCCGGATAATCCGGCCCTCACTTGGGCCACATAATCCGGTCCCCAAAGTGTCCAACGGCTAGTTTCGGAAGGGGGTATAAATACACCTTCTTCCCCAACATTCAGAACTCTTGATTCATTCAAAATTGTCCAGACATTGTGCAAGAGCTCCCATTCTTGATCTCCCACTTCAACCACCCGAAGGATTTGATCTTTGGGGGAATTGAAGGAGGAGAAGATCATCATCATCACGAATCAAGCGCATCAACTCCTCTCCATTCACTAGGAGAAATCCCTGATCTAGTATTCTTGTCAATACCTAGATCTTGTTCGTTGTATTTGATAACTTTGTTCTTGTGGCAGCTTGTTGTCATTTCGGGAGCCTCCAAGTTGATTGTGGAGTTGTTGCCCCGCTAGTTGTGTAAAGGCGCCGGTACGCGCCTCGAAGGGTCCCTATAGTGGAAAGGGGGATCTGGCCTTTGGTGGCGGGATCCATCGGAGAACAGGGTGAGGCCTATTGTGGCGTGGTGGTCTTAGTACCGCCGACCCCTCCAACGTAGACGTACTTCCCTTAACAAGGAAGGAATTGCGGTCAAACAAATCCTGTGTCTCCGCGTGCTTCACTACGGTTTACCCGTTCCTCTTCGACTCGCTCTTTACTCGCTAGTAGATAGGTTTGCATATAGGGAAATTACACCTAATAGTATATCTAGAGAATTTACCCTTTGTGCTAAGCCTAAAATTTAAAAAGTATTAAAATTTGGAGTAACACCTATTCACCCCCCTCTAGGTGCCCATACGATCCATTTCAATTGGTATCAGAGCCCCGGCTCTTAATTCGGGCTTAACCGCCTAAGAGTAGTATGGGTACCAAGGATGATGGGAGTGAGGCTGTGGATAAGGTCACAATGGATGATCTCAAGACGTTGGAAACAACCTTGTTGAAATCCTTTGAGCCCAAGATGGAGGAGATGAATCAAATGATTGCTGGCCTCACATCATCCATAGCCCCATCTCCATCCTCCTCTGAGGCTGCCACACCATCATCTAAGGAAAAGGGTAACACTGGATCCAAGGATGATGATGTGGAAGGTGAAAAACTTAATGGTTCCACCTCCAAGAAGGGAAGTGGTAAGGTGGAATATAGTGAGGTTCACCACGTATATTCCCCCGACCCACCTATCCCTCATCCTCATATAAACAATAGGGGTGATCCACCCAAGCGCACTGAATCCTCTTTCAATCAATGGCAATTCTTAATGAAATCTCATGTCTGCACCTCCTCTATTAAACTTTGGAGGATTATTGAAGAGGGTCTTCATATTGGAGATCAAACCAACCTGACAAGAAGAGAAGTTGTGGATAGCCAGATGAATGCCACTGCTCTCCACATGATACAGCTTGGTGTGGGTCCCAAGGACATGCCACACATTGAACATCTCAACACAACTAAAGAAGCTTGGGATGCTCTTATGGATCTCTGTTGGGAATGAAAGCATGAGAAGGAACAGGTATGATGCCCTTAGTAATGAAGCTGTGGGATTCTACATGTTGGATGGTGAAAACAATGAAGACATGTATAGAAGACTCAAGGGCGTCGCAACAACATTTAGAAAGCATGGGGCCACTCACATTGATGATGCATGGATAAAAAGGAAATATGTGAGTGCCTTAATGCCTTTCGAGCCAACGGACTTGAAGAGCCTGCAAGGTAGACATAACTACCATCAAATGACATCCAATGAGGTCATGCAAGAGATGGCGTCATTCAAAGTGGCAGCAAAGAATGCTGAAGATGCTCGTGCTAGGGCCATTGGAATGCAAAAGGGTGTCAATGTTGCTCTCAAATCCAATGTTGTTGAGAAAGAGGAGGATGAAAGAGCATCTGAGGGGGCCTCCATGGACTACCCCAATGAAATCAATCGTGCTCATGGTGAGTACATGGCGTTTTATGCAAGGAACTTTTGGAAGGACCCTGCCAAAGCCAAGTCGGAACTCGAGCGCAAGAACGGGTCAAATGGAAGAAGAGAAAGTGGCCCAAAACTGAGAACTTGCTACACTGTGGAGATAGAATGCACTTTGTAGCCGAGTGTCCGTATCAAAGTAGAGAAGACAATGGTGGCATGATCATTCTTAAAGAGAAATCCAAAGCACCTAAGAAGAAGCCATTTATTAAGAAGAATGGCCCCTTCAAGAAGCAACCCAAGATCGTCTTAGTAGCACAAGAAGAATATTCCTCTGCAAGTGAAGATGAAGAGGATGATGATAGTTCTCGCGAGGTGGTTGCTATAGCCACCACATCGACTCCTTCATCTCTCTTCGACTCACCAAACAAGAATGTCATCAACAACAACGCTACTTGCCTAATGGCAAGAGGGTCCGAGATATCAACTTCTAGCTCTTCATTTCCTAAGACTAACATAATTTTGGATATGGATCATCATGAAAGTCTTAAAATGAAAGAAGAAGTTATTGCTTTGGATACCTTTTTCACTAACCTGCAAGGTGAGCACAAACTCCATTTTGATGCTCTTCTGAGTCAACTTGCTCAAGCCGAAGATCTTCTTGAAGAAAAGGGCAGAATTGAAAGAGAAGATGCCTTGGAGATAACTTCTTTGAAGAATGCCTTAGAAGAGGAAGAGGAAGCTCGAGTATCTTTGGAAGAGAGACTCGAATCCATTGAGGAGTCATAGGAAGAAGCTGTGGCTCAGCTCATCAAAGAATGTGACCATGCTCTTGCCAATGTAAAGAAACTAAAGAAAGAAAATATTAACTTTGGGGCTGTTCATGCTAGACTTTTGGAGAAGTTTGATAATCTTGAAAGTGCTCACAAGACATTGAAGAGTGATCTACTTTAAATCAGTCTCATGACCAGCTCCAAACTCAATTGAAACGGTATGATGTGCCAAGTACCTCCACTTCATCCTATGGAAAATAAGACCTTGCAAGAGGTTCTCAACACAAAGGTAAAGAAGTTATTGATGAGATACTGAGCAAGCAAAGGACAAACAATAGTAAAGAAGGTCTTGGTTACATTCCCATGACAAAGAGCAAGAAAAACAACAACAAGAAGAAGAGCAAGACTGCTCAACCAAAGACTAGCAACATTACCAATGACAAGACTAATTATGATGGTTTTGCAGGGGTCAACAATCCTAACTTTGAATTATATTGCGATTATTATGGTGATGTTTATGCTAGTTATGTAGGCCCTTATGGTTGTTACATTCCTTGGTCTATTTGGGTTCCCAAGACCCTTGTCACTAACATGAGAGGACCCATTGAAAAATGGGTACCTAAAACCAAGAAGTAATTTTCTTGCAGGGCTATGCTTCCGGTGGTTCTAAATGGGTACTCGATAGCGGTTGCATGAGTCATATGACCGGAAGCAAGGAGATCATCACGGAGATGCGGCCAAACCATGATCACATAACCGTCTCCTATGGTGACAAGTCAAAATCTGAGGTATTGGGTCTCGGCAAAGTTGTGGTGGCTCACGATATCTCTCTCGTGGATGTCATGCTTGTTGAGACCCTCGGGTACAACTTACTTTCAGTTCGCGCCCTTGGTAAGATGGGCTTTGCAGTTTATATTGATGCTGATTTGGTGGTACTCATGTGGAGCAAGTCTCTAAAAGTCGCTTTCGTGGGATATGTCGAAAATGACCTGTACATGGTGGACTTTTCGGGGAAAATCACTACAGGCCTGATGTGTCTTTTCGGAAAGGCTGGCGCGGGTTGGCTATGGCATTGCCGACTAGCCCACGTCAATATGAGAAGTTTGCAAAGGCTCCACAAGGGTGGCCACATCCTTGGACTAAAATAAAATGTCTCCTTTGCCAAAGATCGTGTTTGTAGGGCATGTGTTGAAGGAAAAATGCATGACTCTCCTCATCGAAGGAAAACTATTATCTCGTCAAAAAGGATCTTAGAGATCCTTCATGTGGACCTCTTCGGACCTCCATCTCATGCAAGCCTTGGTGGGAAGAAGTATTGTCTAGTGATTGTTGATGATTACTCAAGATACACTTGGGTTTATTTCTTCAAGTTGAAGAGTGAAACTCAACAAACTGTCATCGACTTCGCCAACAAGGTTCAACGTCAACACAACGTCCCCATTCTGGCTATAAGAAGTGATAACGGCTCTGAGTTCAAGAACTACACCTTAAATGAGTTCTTAAGTGAAGAGGGGATAAGACTTCAATATTTCGCTGCGTACACCCCTCAACAAAATGGTGTAGCTGAGAGGAAGAATCGGACTCTAATGGATATGGAAAGATCAATGCTAGCCGAATTTAAATCTCCATATAACTTCTGGGCTGAAGCAATATCTACCGCTTGTCACTCATCCAACCGTTTATACCTCCGTAAGGTCTTGGACAAGATTCTGTATGAAATACTTACCGGTAACAAGCCAAACATCTCATACTTTCGGGTATTCGGGTGTAAGTGTTTCTTTCTTATCAAGGGAGTTCATTTATCTAAGTTTGATTCTAAGGCTCTAGAAGGTATTTTTGTTGGTTATGGTGCCGAATCCCACACTTGTAGAGTCTACAATAAGCTATCTAGAACTGTGGTAGAATCTTGTAGTGTGGTGTTCGAGGAAAATGACGGTTCCCGTGCGGAGCAAGTTGGTGTTTGTGATGCAGATGTTGAAATACCCCGAGATTCCATAAGAAGAACGGGCGTGGGATTTTTCCGCCCCATTGAGGAACCCCTTGTGGCGGATCGGGAAGGACAATGATCTACTCATGAAGAGCCCTCATCTACACATACCCAACATGTTCCCACCACGGGAGCAACTCCTGCACCATCTCCATCAACTGCTGAAGGTCAAGTTGTTCCGGAAAGCTCCAGGCCGGATTATCCGGTGGACACCGGATTATCCGGCCACCCCGCCCCTGCTGACCATATTGCTCCTGGTGGTGAAGATATCAATGCAAGCTCTAGGCCGGATTTTCCAGCCAGCCCTGGATTTTCCAGCCTCTCTCCAGTTCAAGCAAGCCCCAGGCATCCTGATGAAGCAGCTCCATGTACTCCCAGGCCAGATTATCCCGCCCCTCCATCGACCGGATTATCCGGCCCTGACTCACCTGTTTAGCAGCCTCCTGTTACGGCTACTGACTCACCTCAAGGGCACGCTCCATCACCTCCTACTGCTGTTATCCCCAGGCATGATCTCGATGAAGATTCAAGTGTTGAAACTACTCCACCAAGAGACAACAAACTTATTGAACTTCGTCGCAAGGCTCGGGCTAATCGGAACCTTGAGTTAAGGGGTCACACCCTCGACAAGGTTGTTGGTGATCTTCAACGAAGGGTTTCTACAAGAAGGGAATTGGCCATTTTTGGTGAGCATCAAGCTCATATCTCAATGGTGGAACATAAGAAGGTCTTTGAATCTCTTGAAGATCCAGACTGGGTTGTTTCTATGCATGAAGAATTGAATAATTTCAAGCGCAACAAAGTCTGGAAACTCGTGGAGAAACCCAACGATTGCCGCAATGTTATCAGCACCAAGTGGATATTTAAAAAAAGCAAGATGAGAATGGCATTGTTGTGAGGAACAAGGCAAGACTTGTGGCACAAGGTTACTCCCAAGTTGAGGGCATTGACTTCGGCGAGACCTATGCACCAATGGCTCGCCTTGAGTCCATCCGTATCCTTCTTGCTTATGCTGCCCATAACAATTTTAAGTCGCAGCAAATGGACGTCAAGAGTGCCTTCCTTAATGGTGCTCTACATGAGTTGGTATATGTAAAGCAGCCCCTGGGTTTTGAGGATCCTAACTTTCTGAACCATGTCTACAAACTCGATAAGGCACTCTATGGCCTTAAACAAGCCCCACGTGCGTGGTATGAGCACCTTAAAGAGCTTTTGTTAGATCGTGGCTTCGAAGTTGGGCAAATCGATCCCACTCTTTTTACTAAGAAGGTTAAGGGGGAGCTCTTCGTATGCCAACTATATGTAGACGATATCATCTTTGGTTCTACTAATAAAGCTTTTAATGATGAATTTTCAAAGCTTATGACTAACAGGTTTGAGATGTCTATGATGGGGGAATTACAGTTCTTTCTTGGATTCGAGATCAAGCAACTTAGAGAAGGAACCTTTATTAATCAAGCAAAGTACATCCAATACATGCTCAAGAGATTCAAGAAGACGGATCTAAATGGTGTCGCCACTCTGATGCAAACAAAATGTCATCTTGAACTTAACCCACATGGTAAAGATGTGGACCAAAAGGTATACCGGTCTATGATCGGCTCTCTTCTTTACCTCTGCGCATCTAGACCCAATATCGTGTTGAGTGTGGGAGTGTGTGCAAGGTATCAAGCAGCTCCTAAAGAAAGCCACTTAGTGGCGGTCAAGAGGATCTTTCGATATTTGGTTCATTCCCCTAACTTTGGTCTCTGGTATCCCAAGGGCTCCAATTTCTCATTATGTGGTTACACTGACTCAGATTGGGCTGGTGATAAGGATGATCATAAATCCACTTCTGGAGCTTGTCAATTCTTGGGAAGATATCTTGTGTGTTGGTCATCTAAAAAGCAGAATTGTATATCTCTCCCACCGCCGAAGATGAATATGTTGCTGCTGCTAGCGCTTGCACTCAATTATTGTGGATGAGGCAAACTTTAAAGGAATATGGTGTCAATTGTGACAAACTGCCTCTATTATGTGATAATGAAAGTGCAATCAAAATTGCGTACAGTCTAGTACATCACACAAGGACGAAGCATATTGAGATTCGGAATCATTTTATTCAAGACCATGTTGCTCGAGGCGATATTGATCTATCCTTTGTGAGCACGAAGAACCAACCTGCGGATATTTTTACGAAGCCAATTGATGAAGCAAGATTCTGCTACTTGAGGAATGAGCTAAATATCATTGATTCCAAGAGCTTGTCTTGATTACCCATGCACTCACTCGTACCTCTAAATCCTATTTTGGTCTAGGTGTGGGCATGGACATAGGGGGAGTGTGGTCCTAACTCTTTGGGCTAACCCTCCCCCCATAATGCCAAAAGCAAGATAAATCATTTCTCTTAATATCATTTTGTGATATGTGAGCTTATTGATGAGTATTGGTCGTGAACCCAAGATATATCTTCGCGGTGTCACACCATACAATCCAACAAGGTAGCTTCGGCCACCGCCCTCTCCCTTGAGGAGAATTGGATCTTTTTGGCTGTTTTTTGCTCTCTCATGTTCTTATGGGAATCACAGTCAATCTTGGCTTTTATTTGATTTGGATCTTGCAATTTTGAGTGTCTAGTACCATCTCAGTTTGGTTCTCTCAATCCTAAGCCTTTCCCTACCCCTAAGCCATCTATTCTTGCACACAAGTCCCTTGTACACCTTGTGGGGGTGTTGTTTGGGGACGCGCGGGCCTGGTTCTGTGTACAACAGAATTCCAGATTTGAGGCCGGATAATCCAGCCCAAGTGTAGGCCGGATAATCCGGCCCTGGCAGATTTTGTATTAAAGGGCAGGGATCGGGGGGAAGAGCTCATAACGAGCATCACATCTCCCCCAACTCTCTCCTCCTCCTCAGCTGCCGTCCCCCACCCTCCCCGGAGCCTCTCTGGCCACCGGATTTTCCGGGCCTCCCCGGATCTTCTTCTCCGCGCCTCCGGGTACCTTCTCCTCCGCGTTCTTCCTCCAATGAGTGAGGGTAACTCCCTCTCTCCCCATCTTTGGCTAGATGTGTTACTTGTTGGGTGGAACGTTGTCTAGAAGGATGTGTTTTCACATAGAAATCGTAGTCTTGCAGTTTCTAGGCCCGATTTACTTTTTTGCATTCAATCTAGGTGGAATCGAAAATTTCTGCCAGGGCCGGATTATCCGGCCTGGCCTGCATTGAGTAGATTTGTCCTATGAACTTTTTGACTACTTTTTCCATGCCCTCTCCTGGACTTGTGTGTATGCTTATCCCCTTGCTATCGCCCTTTTTCTCCTCACAGGTGGTTCCAGTGTTCCCAAGACCTACAAGCACCACCCTCGCGCTAAATACTTTCGGGACGACGAACATGGTAACTTAGTGGAAGAAGTTGAGTTGAGGAGAAGAAAGAACAAAGAGAAGCGCATGGCTGAACAAGCA
Source organism: Avena insularis (assembly GCA_023614405.1). Taxonomy (NCBI): domain Eukaryota; kingdom Viridiplantae; phylum Streptophyta; class Magnoliopsida; order Poales; family Poaceae; genus Avena; species Avena insularis. The sequence goes on along the minus strand of CM042690.1, from coordinate 330,742,041 downwards.
AAGAGGACTAGGAAGGGGGTGTCCAAGAGAAAGGCCAAGGAGCCACCTATTCCTCCATCCGTCACCGTGACTTGTTTGCTGAGCTGCCTCGTGATGATGAGCTGAGGGATACTCGTTTTTGGTGTGCGGAACAGAAAGGTATCTTTGAAGATGTGTATGCCAGGCTGAACATTAGGCCTATGCACCTACTAGTCCTTGCTGAGGCTTTGGAGAAGGCCCACCTTGTGGATGCGATGTTTGTGGCTGAGAGGATGGGGCTGCACCATCTCATGTCTTCCCAGTGCTATTTTGATTCTGAGGTGGTGAAGCAGTTCTTCTCCACTTTGGTAATTTATGGGGATGAGCGTCGCACTATGAAGGGGATGACTCACGACAGGCCTATGTCTGCTGATTTTCACGTGTTTGCTAAGGTTCTTGGATACTCTTTCCGCGGCAGGGATAGAGCCAGTGGCCACCGCATCATCACCCAGCTGAAGCCCAACAAAGATGCAGCTCTCTCTCCTTGCATTGTGGACAATGGCATTGTTGGCACTCTGGCCGGTCTTGCTCCCATCTATGCTGCCTTAGTGGGTCTCTTCCATGACTCCATCACTCCGAGTGGGGGCAACAATGACAACATCCGTGGTCACCTTGTCCAGCTACTTCAATTTTCTCATGACGTTGCCTCGTGCGAGGGACGTCGGTCAAGGCAAATAGGCTGGATGTCATGGACTTCATTTACCATGAATTGACTGATGCTATGTTCAACCGTCTGTCCATCCCCTATACACCCTACATTATGATGCTCATAAGGCACCTTCTTCCTTTGGAGGAGTTCCACATTAATTCGGTGCATAAGGCCAAGAAGATCTACACCAAGGTTCGGAAGACCTCTCACCCCTCCTCTGCTCCTGAGGGTCTTATGAGGGATGCTCGCAGGCCCCTAGTGCCCCCCGTTGCCCGTGAGATCAAGCAGCTGAACTGGTTCCAGCGTCACATACTTTGCATGGGAGTGGACATGTGCAAGGGTCAGTACGAGGCATACAAGCAACACCATGAGTTGGCTCACTCCCATCAGCTCATTCTCCACCATGTGTCTGGTGCTTCGGGTGACCCTCCGGCTCCTACACCTCCCACACCGTATGCTCGGTGGAACTCTTCCTCCGGGTTGAACTATGGAGAGCTGGAGCGTCACTTGCTCCCCTCCACGACTGATGATGAGGATGAGGATGGTGACACCGAGGAGCTTGAAGATGAGGATGAGGATGAGGATGGTGACACCGAGGAGCTTGAAGATGAGGATGAGGATGAGGATGATAATGAAGATGGGGACGAGGACGAGGACGTGGACTACGAGTGATCCCGTGGGGCGCTAGCATCGCTCTTCTTCCTTTTTGGTGTCTCGATGCCAAAGGGGGAGAAGTAGATCTATTAGGATATTCGTGGATTTGCACGGGTCGGGCATAAGCAATTGCATTTTTATATTTGGCGTTTTCTTGCTTATGCCAATTTAGCGTTGAACTATAAATTTGTGGTTTGTGGTTTTTTTGAGACTCTATGTCAGTGGTTGTCTAGATTATGCCTATGGATTTCATCTCATGGATTATGCTTATGGATCCATCTATTCATATCCTATTATGCTGGAAGTCTTTATCAAGGAAGGCGCTTATATTGGCTATGTCAAGGATGCCTTCCCTCTACCTCGGTGGTATGATTATGTTGCTCATTTGTCTATGGAATAGATTCACCTATTTGTGTGCATTTGTATTCCAATGCAAAATTCTAATATGCACACATTGAGGGGGAGCCTCTTACATGGTTATTGTTGTTTGTCTTGTGACTTTTTCCTGCAAATCTTGGTATTGTCATCTAACACCAAAAAGGGGGAGATTGAAAGAACATTTCATGTTTTCCTCTATTTTGTGTGTTAGATAACAATACCGTGGAGATTATTCATGTGCGCTAAGTGTGCAGGAAGCTTTGAGGGGCCCCGGATTATCTGCCCCACCAAGGGCCGGATAATCCGGCCTACCTCATTGTTCAAAGGGAACCAAGGCGCGTCGCTCGGTATCCGATCGGATTTTCTCCCGGAAAATCCGAACTGGGCGGTTTTTCCTCCCAAGGCCGGATAATCCGGCGGTCACATGGGCCGGATAATCCGGCCCCCAGTTTTTAAGCAAAGGGAGCCAAGGCGCGTCGCTCGGTATCCGATCGGATTTTCTCCCGGAAAATCCGAGCTGGGGTGGTTTTTCCTCCTGAGGCCGGATAATCTGGCCTTCACATAGGACCGGATAATCCGGCCCCCAGAAGTTGATCAAGGGCAAGCTCGACGCGACGCTCTAATAGGGGGGCGGATTATCTGCCGGATATTCCGAGTCTGGGGCGGAGTTTTCCCCAGGCCGGATAATCCGGCCCTCACTTGGGCCGGATAATCCGGTCCCCAAAGTGTCCAACGGCTGGTTTCGGAAGGGGGTATAAATACCCCTTCTTCCCCAACATTCAGAACTCTTGATTCATTCGAAATTGTCCAGACATTGTGCAAGAGCTCCCATTCTTGATCTCCCACTTCAACCACCTGAAGGCTTTGATGTTTGGGGGAGTTGAAGGAGGAGAGGATCATCATCATCATGAATCAAGCGCATCAACTCCTCTCCATTCACTTGGAGAAATCCCTGATCTAGTATTCTTGTCAATACCTACATCTTGTTCGTTGTATTTGATAACTTTGTTCTTGTGGCAGCTTGTTGTCATTTCGGGAGCCTCCAAGTTGATTGTGGAGTTGTTGCCCTGCTAGTTGTGTAAAGGCACCGGTACCCGGCTCGAAGGGTCCCCATAGTGTAAAGGTGGATCCGGCCTTTGGTGGCGGGATCCATCGGAGAACAGGGTGAGGCCTATTGTGGCGTGGTGGTCTTAGTACCACCGACCCCTCCAACACAGACGTACTTCCCTTAACAAGGAAGGAACTACGGTCAAACAAATCTTGTGTCTCCACGTGCTTGACTATGGTTTACCCGTTCCTCTTCCACTCGCTCTTTACTCGCTAGTAGATAGGTTTGCATATAGGGAAATTCCACCTAATAGTATATGTAGAGAATTTACCCTTTGTGCTAAGCCTAAAATTGAAAAAGTATTAAAATTTGGAGTAGCACCTATTCACCCCCCCTCTAGGTGCCCATACGATCCATTTCAATTGGTATCAGAGCCCCGACTCTTAATTCGGGCTTAACCGCCTAAGAGTAGTATGGGTACCAAGGATGATGGGAGTGAGGCTGTGGATAAGGTCACAATGGATGATCTCAAGACGTTGGAAACAACCTTGTTGAAATCCTTTGAGGCCAAGATGGAGGAGATGAATCAAATGATTGCTCGCCTCACATCATCCATAGCCCCATCTCCATCCTCCTCTGAGGCTGCCACACCATCATCTAAGCAAAAGGGTAACACTGGATCCAAGGATGATGATGCGGAAGGTGAAAAAGTTAATGGTTCCACCTCCAAGAAGGGAAGTGGTAAGGAGGAATATAGTGAGGTTCTCCACGTATATTCCCCCGACCCACCTTTCCCTCATCCTCATATAAACAATAGGGGTGATCCACCCAAGCTCACTGCATCCTCTTTCAATCAATGGCAATTCTTAATGAAATCTCATGTTTCCAGCTCCTCTATTGAACTTTGGAGGATTATTGAAGATGGTCTTCATATTGGAGATCAAACCAACCTGACAAGAAGAGAAGTTGTGGACAACCAGTTGAATGCCACTGCTCTCCACATGATAGACCTTGGTGTGGGTCCCAAGGACATGCCACACATTGAACATCTCAACACAGGTAAAGAAGCTTGGGATGCTCTTACTGATCTCTTTGTTGGGAATGAAAGCATGAGAAGGAACAGGTATGATGCCCTTAGTAATGAAGCTGTGGGATTCTACATGTTGGATGGTGAAAACCATGAAGACATGTATAGAAGACTCAAGGGCATCGCAACAACATTTAGAAAGCATGGGGCCACTCACATTGATGATGCATGGATAAAAAGGAGATATGTGAGTGCCTTAATGCCTTTCGAGCCAACGGACTTGAAGAGCCTGCAAGGTAGAGATAACTACCATCAAATGACATCCAATGAGGTCATGCAAGAGATGGCGTCATTCAAAGTGGCAGCAAAGAATGCTGAAGATGCTCATGCTCGGGCCATTGGAATGCAAAAGGGTGTCAATGTTGCTCTCAAAGCCAATGTTGTTCAGCAAGAGGAGGATGAAAGAGCATTTGAGGGGGCCTCCATGGACTGCCCCGATGAATTCAAACGTGCTCATGGTGAGTACATGGAATTTTATGCAAGGAACTTTTGGAAGGACCCTGCCAAAGCCAAGTCAGAACTCGAGCGCAAGAACGGGTCAAATGGAAGAAGAGAAAATGGCCCAAAACTGAGAACTTGCTACACTTTGGAGATAGAATGCGCTTTGTAGCCGAGTGTCCGTATCAAAGTAGAGAAGACAATGGTGGCAGGCTCATTCTTAAAGAGAAATCCAAAGCACCTAAGAAGAAGCCATTTATTAAGAAGAATGGCCCCTTCAAGAAGCAACCCAAGATCGTCTTAGTAGCACAAGAAGAATACTCCTCTGCAAGTGAAGATGAAGAGGATGATGATAGTTCTCGCGAGGTGGCTGCTATAGCCACCACATCGACTCCTTCATCTCTCTTCGACTCGCCAAACGATAACGTCATCAACAACAACGCTACTTGCCTAATGGCAAGAGGGCCCGAGGTATCGACTTCTAGCTCTTCATTTCCTAAGACTAACATAATTTTCGATATGGATGATCATGACAGTCTTAAAATGAAAGAAGAAGTTATTGCTTTGGATACCTTTTTCACTAACCTGCAAGGTGAGCACAAACTCCATTTTGATGCTCTTCTGAGTCAACTTGCTCAAGCCGAAGATCTTCTTGAAGAAAAGGGCAGAATTGAAAGAGAAGATGCCTTGGAGATAGCTTCTTTGAAGAATGCCTTGGAAGAGGAAGAGGAAGCTCGAGTATCTTTGGAAGAGAGACTCGAATCCATTGAGGAGTCATAGGAAGAAGCTGTGGCTCAGCTCATCGAAATTGTCCAGACATTGTGCAAGAGCTCCCATTCTTGATCTACCACTTCAACCACCCGAAGGCTTTGATCTTTGGGGGAATTGAAGGAGGAGAGGATCATCATCATCATCATGAATCAAGCGCATCAACTCCTCTCCATTCACTTGGAGAAATCCCTGATCTAGTATTCTTGTCAATACCTAGATCTTGTTTGTTGTATTTGATAACTTTGTTCTTGTGGCAACTTGTTGTCATTTCGGGAGCCTCCAAGTTGTTTGTGGAGTTGTTGCCCGACTAGTTATGTAAAGGCACCGGTACCCGCCTCGAAGGTCCCTATAGTAGAAAGGTGCATCAGGCCTTTGGTGCGGGATCCATCGGAGAACAGGGTGAGGCCTATTGTGGCGTGGTGGTCTTAGTACCGCCCACCCCTCCAACGCATACGTACTTCCCTTAACAAGGAAGGAACTGCGGTCAAACAAATCCTATGTCTCTGCGTGCTTCACTACGGTTTACCCGTCCCTCTTCCACTCGCTCTTTACTCGCTAGTAGATAGGTTTGCATATAGGGAAATTCCACCTAATAGTATATCTAGAGAATTTACCCTTTATGCTAAGCCTAAAATTGAAAAAGTATTAAAATTTGGAGTAGCACCTATTCACCCCCCCTCTAGGTGCCCATACGATCCATTTCAACTTTGTCTTTTGTCCCGTCCAATTCCGAGAATATTCATTTTTTGACTTTCCTGGAACCAAAAACCGCAGAAAATAGGCAGCTGGCACTCTAGCATCTTGTTAATAGTTTATTCCAAGAAAGTGTATAAAAATACTCCAAAGTGTGGACAAAACATAACAAATTAGATATAAAACAAGCATGGAACATAAAAAATTATAGATACGCTAGCAACGTATCAACATCCTCAAGATTAACTCCTTCCCGTCCTCGAGTAGGTAAGTGATAAAAAGAAAGAATAATTTTTGAGGTGACATGCACCATCATAAACTTGATCAAACTATTTGTAAAACATTGATAGCTGGGATCATAGTACTCTAACATAGCATGAAAGATATAGTTCTAACAGTAAGACATAGCCACTATGTTGTAGCATGAAAAGGTACAAACAAAAGATTCATGAATAACAATGCTTTGCAAGACGTTTGTTTGTTTCACATAAAGAAAGCATAATGAGAATGGTATTCAGCTTGTCCCTCATAGAGTAGCAAAACATAAATGCATAGTACACCTTCAAAGTTCATAAGGGTGACTAGATACAAATAGTTCAAGAACAAGCAATATCAAAGTTACGCATCAATCAATAAGTCTTGGGACAATGCACATTAAACTAAGAATGGCCACTATGCTCTCTTAATAGGTGCATAAAGATAGAAGATCGAGACTCAACATAAAAGTAAAAGAAAGGCCTTCATAGAAGGAAGCAGGGATTCAAGTCTGATAAATAGCTTCCAAAAATTATGGTACTTATTAGCTTTCATGTCTCATTGTCCCTATCATAAGCATCTTGAAGTGATTAAGGTTAAAGTGAACAAACTATGGAGTATATGCTTGACAAAGTATAAGTTGGTAATCTCATGTCCCTTGAATACGAGGGCCGCTCCTCATGCTACTCAAGTTTAGTTACCGGCAAGTTCTTGTCATAGTAAGTACAGAAGAATACAGAAGAATCCCCATATCAAAATGACAAGGCAAGCAGACAACGAGCATCTCAGCAATCTTCTTATTTACCATGGTAAAATGGTGTTTTTTCTCTCTTTCCTATTTTATCATATCTTTTTTTCTTTTTTCTCAATATCTATCTCTTTTTTTATAAGAAGAATGTTTCATAGATTGCTCATTATGGTTACGCTGCAGGTTTCCACCATGATTAGGCATCGATTAGACCAGCGGCCCAGGCGTTTCTCTAACACACATACATAACTCCATGGACTTACAAGCTCCCCTTTCATTTCACACCGACGACATCCATAGACAAAAGAGCATGATATCAACTGGGTACAATGTACAAGTGCAATGTTGAAAGCGTTCCCCATGACAACATGGTTCTGCTAATCCCCAACATATAAGTACAAGCATATACAACATAGATGACACAATGGTTCAAGTTTATTAGGGGCAAGAAAAGTAAAGTGTGCCATCAAGTTCTTGAGAGCTTTAATCACTAATTTTCACATAACAAGTTTAATTCGGAAGGTAGATAAATACATAAATATAAATAGAAAATGCTAATAGGCAGGTATGGTGGACTCTTTGGAATTACTTGGTTTTATTTGGAGTTTGATGCATGAGTGGAACTCATACTTGGTTATGGAGGCTAGCAAAAGACTGGGAGCGACCAACTAAGAGAGCAATAATGGCCATAATCATGCAAAGCGACAAAACATCATTAATTAAAGCATAAAGTGATATTACAAGTCAAAAACTAAAGGATCATAGAGGCTACGGTGACTTGGGATAGTCTTAACATGGTGTGAGCATGCGCCAAGTCAACCCGAATAAAGCATCAAAGGAGAATACCAGAATACTATGCTTTAATATGCTAAAACAACACATGATTCTTTCAAGGCATATTAAGCAATCTCAATTGTTTATAACATATCATGCTACAGCAAAAATCACTAAGCATAAAGCCAAAGCAATATCAAGCATGACATGACAAAGCATAGGCCATAGTCAAAAACAAGCTCCTTTTTACCACTTAAGCATGAACTTTTCCTACTCTTTTCCAATCCAAACCAATCTTATTTGAAAACTAATGCATGAATGAGGGGTCCGACCAACTTATTCAAGCAAACTAAGAAAACTAAGCAAACGAAAACCAAAAACAAAAATGAAGACGCTCCAAGAACAACACAACTGTGCATGAAACAATAAAAATGAAGTGTTTGGAAGAAACCTGAGATTTTTATTGATGAAGAAGGAGATGCCTTGGGCATCCCCAAGCTTTGACGCTTGTACTTCTTGGATATTTCTTGGGGTGACACGGGGTGGCATCCCCAAGCTTTAGCTTTAGTCCATTCTTCATCTTATTACATCATTCTTTTCCTACACCTGAAATTTTCCTTCATACGAAACTTCACACAATCTTCATTAGCAACATTAGTGTACTCAAGATAATTAATCTTTTGGTTCATTTACAACACAAGTAAAACTTACATTAAAACACAAGATACTGTAGCACTTCCCTCAAAAATCTCAATTTCCCCAAAAAGGACCCAAAAAGGAATCAACAAGAAGCAAATGCAAATAATGGCAGAAATCTGTCAAAACAGACCAGCAGGTAGAAACCGATTTTTTCAAAGACCTTATGTTGCTCAAATCGAAAAGTGTTGAACTAACGAAAGTTGGATAACAACCTGGGGCAGAATCAGAAAAAATCATAGCTCAAACTGACGTACAGAGATTTTTCACGAATTTTTACAGTGAAGCACAAAAATCTGTTTCGGGACAGCAACTTTGCCAAGCATTACTTCTCTCTCATTAGAGGTTACTCTTGGCACAAAAGGCAAATAAAAAGGATAAGGAGAGGTTATTACTGAAGCAATAACTTCCAGGACTCAACTAAAACTTTTGGGTTATCTCTCAATAAGTACTTTTCTTTAACGCCTTTAAGTTAGGCATAAGAAGCACGAAAAGAATCAAATATTCTCAAATGAAGAAGCATTAAGCACAAATTTTGTTTTAATAGGAGAGGCAAAAGCAATCTTCTCTCTCTTCTTAGGGGAGTGTTCTATACCTTTCTTGAGTGTAAATTGATATTTAATGGTGCCTTCTTTTATATCAATAATGGCACTAACAGTTCTAAGAAAAGGTCTTCCCAAAGTAATAGGACAAGAAGCATTGCATTCAACATCCAAAACATAGAAATCAATGGGGACATAGGCATTGTTAACCATAGTAAGAACATCATTAATACTCCCCATGAGTTTCTTTTTTAGTATTATCATCAAGTGGGACATTGAAATAACAATCTTCCAATGGTGGCAAATCAAGCATTTAATAAATCTTTCTAGGCATAATAGAAACACTACTATCAAGATCACATAAAGCTTTGAGATCAAAATCATTTACTTTCATATTAATGATGGGTTCCCAACCATCTTTTAATTTCATAGGAATAGAAGTGTTATGTTTCATCTTTTCTTCTTTAATTTTTATGAGAGCATCAGTAATGTGTTTTGTAAAGGCCATATTCATAGCACTAGCATTAGAACTTTCAACAAGATTTTGTAGGAACATAATTACTTTAGAGATATTGCAACCATCAAGATCAAAATCATAATTATCATCTAAAGTAGTAGAGCTTTTGTTTCCCATATTTCAAAGAATTTCAGCATTTTTATTAGAAAAGGTTCCATTGGGTTTACTAGCTTCAACATTAGTGGTAGTGATAGTAGAATACTAATATTTCTAGCAATTTCTCTTCTCTTTTCCACTTAGCATGCAATTCAGCTAATAGTCTAACATTTTCATCAATTCTAACTTGTATGGCACTAGTAGCAGCAAAGGGATTTTCAATAGTTTCAGGTTTAGCAGCCATTTTATTCAAAGAAGATTGAGCTTCAGACAATGATGCTATATTTCTTTCAGCATTAGAGAGTTTTTCCTCAATAATTTTATTGAAAGCATTTTGTTTACTAATAAAATCTTTAACCATGACTTCAAGTTCAGAGGGTGCACTTCTATTATTGTTGTAGGAATTTCCATAAGTACTACCATTATTGGGAAGATATGGCTGATACGTCGCAAACGCATCTATAATTTTTGATGTTCCATGCTTGGTTTATATCTACTTTCTTATGTTTTGTCTACAGTTTGGAGTAATTTTTATACATTTTCTGGAACTAACCTATTAACAAGATGCCATAGTGCCAGTTGCCTATTTTCTTCTGTTTTTGGTTCTAGAAAAGCCAGAAAATGAATATACTTGGAATTGGGCGGGACAAAAACCAAAGTCAATATTTTACCGGAAGACACATGGAGTCCGAAGGAGAGATGAACAGGGGCCACAGGGCAGCCACACCACCCCTTGGCGCGGGCAGCCCTAGGCCGCGCCAGGGCATGGTGTGGGCCCCCTGGCAGGACACCGACCTTGCCCCTTCGCCTATAAGAAGCCCCTGGGACGAAAACCCTAAATCAAACATTCTCTAGCCACGAAAATTTCCGCAGCGCCACCACCACCGAAGGGGAGATTCAGGGGACAGAAAGTCTCTGTTCTGGCACCCTACCGGGATGGGGAAGTGCCCTCGGAGCCATGTCCATCGATCTCCACAACCATCTCCATCGCCGTTGCTGATTCCCATGATGATGAGGGAGTAGTTCTTCCTCAAGGCTAAGGGCTCTACCGGTAGCTATGTGTTCATCTCTCTCTCTATGCATGATCATATTGTGATCATGAGCTTTGTAATCAAGTAGATCTCCTTTGCTACTCAAGTGCTTTAATAGATCTCTGCTCTCCCCATGTGTGTGAAAGTGATAGCGTCCACACCATGGTGGCACTTAGGCTAGAGATTACAATTACTTATTATGAGTTATATTTGGAGTTGGATGTTTCTATGAAATTGTGGTGTTTGTTGGAACCATCTAGAGCTCAAGGTGATAGTGTGGGGTTATCTGGATGGGGAAAGCGGACTTTGAGGTGTGCTATAGCCCTACCATGGATTAGAGTGTCAAACCGGAGAGTAGTTCAGAGTAGTATCATAAAGAGAAGATATTTATATGAGAGTGTTCACTAGTGAAAGTATGATTCCTAGGCCTTGTTTATAAACATTGAAACACCGTTTGCAACTAGATCTATTACATGTTTGCTTGCTTCCTTCTTTATTTCAGATTGCCTTTAGTCTCTTCCTACCCGTCAAGCTATTTTCTGGCACCGTTACCACTTATAATTATCCATACCACTTGTATTTCACTATCTCTTCACCGAACTAGTGCACCTATACACCTGACAAGTGTATTGGGTGTGTTGGGGACACAAGAGACTTCTTGTATCTTGATTGCAGGATTGCTTGAGAGGGGATACCTTTGACCACTTCCTCCCTGAGTTCGATAAACCTTGGGTGATCCACTTAAGGGAAACTTGTTGTTGTTATACAAACCTCTGCACTTGGAGGCCCAACAACTGTCTACAAGAATAGAAGTGCGTAGACATCAATGACCTATAATTGTTATTACCAAAATTATTCCTATAGGTATTGTTGCTAAGATTACTGTTTCTAATAAAGTTCACATCATCTTTATCTTCTTGAGCAACTAAAGAGGCTAAGGGAACATTTTTTGGATCAATATGAGCTTTCCCATTAACAAGCATAGACATAATAACATCAATTTTATCAATCAAGGAAGAGGTCTCTTCAACAGAATTTACCTTCTTACCTTGTGAAGCTCTCTCAGTGTGCCATTAAGAATAGTTAACCATCATATTGTCCAGAAGCTTTGTTGTAGCACCCAAAGTAATGGTCATAAAGGTGCCTCCAGCAGCAGAATCCAGTAGATTTCTTGAAGAATAATTCAGTCCTGCATAAAAGGTTTGGATAATCATCCAAGCAGTCAGTCCATGAGTGGGACAATTCTTTACCAAAGATTCCATTCTTTCCCAAGCTTGAGCAACATGTTCATTATCAGATTGTTTAAATTTCATTATTTCACTTTGAATAGATATAATCTTAGCAGGACGATAGTATTTTCCAATGAAAGCATCTTTGCATTTAGTCCAAGAATCAATACTATTTCTAGGTAGGGATTGCAACCATTCTTTAGCTTTTCCTCTCAAAGAGAAAGGAAACAATTTAAGCTTAATAATATCTCCATCTATATCCCTATGTTTTTGCATCTCACAAAGTTCAACAAAGTTATTTAGATGAGCAGCGGCATCTTCAGTAGCAATTCTAGAAAATTGTTCTCTCATAACAAGATTGAGTAAAGCAGGTTTAATTTCAAAGAAAGTAGCTTCAGGAACAGGTGGATCATTAGGTGTGCACATGAAATTATTGTTGTTGGTGCTAGTGAAGTCACACAACTTAGTGTTTTCAAGAGTAGTCATTTTTTGTGTTTTTAATAAAGAAAGCAAACTAGTACAACTAATTTTTTTGTATTTTTGATAAATAAACCAGCAAACAAAGAAGAAATAAACTAAGCAAAAAAAATAAAACAAAGTAAAGAGATTGGTTATGAGGGACTCCCCTTGTGAACATGTCCTTGACGCCGTGGCAACGGCGCCAGAAAAATAGCTTGATGGCTCAAAATATATCAAGCTCGTTGGGGAACCCCAAGAGGAAGGTATGATGAGCAGAGCAGCAAGGTTTCCCTTAGTTATGAAACCAAGGTTATCGAACTAGTAGGAGCAAGGAAACACCTCCAAGGTGTTGTTTCCAACTTGGAATCCTGTAGAACACAACCACAGAACTTTGCCCCCAACTTATAGTGAGGTTGTCAATCTCACCGGTTTTGCTGAAAACAAAGGATTAAACGTATTGTGTGGAAGATAGTAATAGCTTGCAGAAAGTAAACAAAAAACAGCAAAAAGAAGATTGTAGATTGATGGTCAAAGAAAGGACCGGGGTCCATAGTTCACTAGTGGTGATTCTCCTTAAGATAGATGACATGTTGGGTGAACAAATTACAGCGGGGCAATTGACAGACACCGAGAAAGCATACATGCATATACTAATCATCTTGACTCCTATGAGATTTGATTGGGCATTACAACATTATACATAGACCGTAATCCAACTGCATCTATGACTAATAATCCACCTTTAGGTTATCATCCGAACCCCCTCCATTATTAAGTTGCAAGCAACAAATAATTGCATTAAGCATTGCGTGTAAAGTAAACAATACGATTGTTCTATGAACATAGGATTGTTGTTTTCTCCCTAGTAGCAACAACACATCTAGTACCTTAGAGATTTCTATCACTTCCCTAGATTCCTAGAGGCATGAACCCACTATCTAGCATAAATACTCCCTCTTGGAGTTGCTAGCATCTACTCGGCCAAGATAGCTACTAACAATAGAGAGCATGCAAGATCACAAATAACAAAGACATGATAGAATCAATAATCAATCTGAAATAGCATCTCAATATCCATCGGATCCCTGCAAACACAACACGTATGATTACAAATAGATGATCTTGCTCATGAATGGAGCTCACAAGATCTAAACATGGTAGCACAAAGGAGAAGAACCAACCATCTAGCTACTACATGGACCCGTAGTCCAGGGATGAACTACTCATGCATCACACCGGAGGCAGTCATGGTGATGAAGAAGGCCTACAGGGTGAATTCACCCCTCCGGCAGGGTGCCGGGAAGAGCTTCAGATCCCTCCCGATCTAGGGATTGAGATGACGTCGGATACAGACTCTTTCGTGGAATTTTGATCGGGTCCTTGGCGTTTATGTATCGGAGGCTTCTTATATGCGAAAGGGGAGGCTGAGGGGGTGCCCTAGGAAACCACACCACCCCTGGCGTGGGCCAGGCCTGGCTGCACGGCTAGGTGGTGTGGTCGGCCTCTAGCCCCTTTCTGTCTCGTCTTCTGGCTCTGTGTCCCCCTCAGTGAAATATTGACTTTGTCTTTTGTCCCGTCCAATTCCGAGAATATTCATTTTCTGACTTTCCTAGAACCAAAAACAGCACAAAACAGGCAGCTGGCACTCTGGCATCTTGTTAATAGTTTAGTCCAAGAAAGTGTATAAAAATACTCCAAAGTGTAGACAAAACATAAGAAATTAGATATAAAACAAGCATGGAACATCAAAAATTATAGATACGTTAGCAACATATCAACATCCCCAAGCTTAACTCCTGCTCATCCTCGAGTAGGTAAGTGATAAAAAGAAAGAATATTTTTTGAGGTGACATGCACCATCATAAACTTGATCAAAGTATGTGTAAAACATTGATAGCTAGGATCATAGTACTCTAACATAGCATGAAAGATATAGTTCTAAAAATAAGACATAGCAACTATATTGTAGCATGAAAAGGTACAAACAAAAGATTCGTGAATAACAATGCTTTGCAAGACGTTTGTTTGTTTCACATAAAGAAAGCATAATGAGAATGGTATTCAGCATGTCCCTCATAGACTAGCAAAACATAAATGCATAGTACACCTTCAATGTTCATAAGGGTGACTAGATACAAATAGTTCAAGAACAAGCAATATCAAAGTTATGCACCAATCAATAAGTCTTGGGACAATGCACATTAAACTAAGAATGGCCATGATGACCCACAAGTATAGGGGGTGTATCGCAATATTTTCGAGGGAAGTGAAACCCAATTTATTGATTCGACACAAGGGGAGCCAAAGAATATTTAAGCCTTAACAACTGAGTTGTCAATTCAGCTGCACCTGGAAACAATCTTGCTCACAGTAGTTTATCAGTAGCAACAGTTTTGTAGTAGGAATAGTAAAGTAGCAGCAGTAGTAAAGCAAAGACAGAAGTAACAAAAGCAGTAAACAGTGGGATTCGAGTGCGGTAGGCATAGGGATGGATGGACGGGCGTTGCATGGACAAGACAATTCACATAGCAATCAGAACATAGGGCAATTGCAGATAAATAAGATAAAGCATCCAAGTACTAGACAATCCTAGGCATGTGTTCCATATATAGTCATACGTGCTCGCAATGAGAACTTGCACAACATCTTTTGTCCTGCCAGCCCGTTTGCAGCGGTGCCTCTAGGGAACTACTGGCAATTAAGGTGCTCCTTTTAATAGAGCACCGGAGCAAAGCATTAACACTCCGTGAACACATGTGATCCTCACATCAAAGCCTTTCCCTTCCGGTTATCCTGATTTCTGTCACTTCGGGGCCATAGGTTCCGGAAAACAACGTGTGTATACAACTTGCAGATAAGACCAAGAACAATACTATCATAATGAATCAATAACATGTTTAGATCTGAAATCACGACACTCGGGCCCTAGTTACAAGCATTAAGCATAACAAGTCGCAACAAAGTCATAAAGCACTAATAAAAGATACTAGGCACCATACCCTAACAATCTGATGCCATTACATGAACGATCTCATCCAATCCCTACCATCCCCATAGCCTACAGCGGGGGATTACTCACTCATAGATGGGGGAAACATGGATGGTCGATGGAGAAGCGATGGTGATGATGATGGCGATGATCTCCTCCAATTCCCGTCGAGTGGTGCGAGCGAGTTTCTGCTGTTTCGTGGAATCTGGTGGTGGCAGCGGAGCGGAACTCCTTCTGGAAAAACGTCGAACCACCGAAGTTTTTAGGTCAGAAGGCTTCTTATAGGCGAATAGGGAGACCGAGGGGGTGCCTGGGGCCAGCACACCATGCCCTGGCACGGCCAGGCCCAGCCCGCGCCTGGGGGGAGTGGCCAGCCCCTGGCCCTCCTCCGTCTCGTATTCTGGCTCCTGGAGTCTTATGGAAAATAGGCACTTTGGCTTTTGTCCCATCCAATTCTGAGAATATTCATTTTCTGACTTTCCTGGAACCAAAAACAGCAGAAAATAGGCAGATGGCACTATGGCTCTTATTAATAGGTTAGTCCAAGAAATCATATGAAAAGTACTCCAAAATGTGGACAAAACACAAGAAAGTGGATAAAACCAAGCATGGAGCATCAAAAATTATAGATACATTTGCAATGTATCAACATCCCCAAGCTTAACTCCTGCTCGTCCTCGAGTAGGTAAGTGATAAAAAGAAAGAATAATTTTTGAGGTGACATGCACCATCAAAGACTTGACCAAAGTATTTGTAAACATTCAAAGCTGGGATCATAGCACTTCAATCGTAACATGAAAGACAAAGTTCTAGCAATAAGCAAAGAAACTATGATTCAACATGAAAAGGCACAAACAAAAGATTCATGAATAACAATGCTTTGCAAGACGTTTGTTTGTTTCACATAAAGAAAACATAACATAGTGGCATTCAGCTTGTCCCTTATAGAGTAGAAAACAAAAATGCATAGGACACCTTCAAAGTTTACAAGAGTGAATAGATACAAATAGTTTAAAACAAGCAATATCAAGGTATGCACCAATCAACAAGTCCCAGAACAATGCACATAGAACTAAGAATGGCCACTATGCTCTCAAAGTAGGTGCATAAAGATAGAAGGTGGAGACTCAACAAGGAAATGAACAGGTTTTGAAAAGTTTGAAAGGCTTCCAAATGCTGAAAGTATGGTACTCATTAGCTTTGAGCTCTCATTGCCCCTGTCATAAGGATCTTTAAATGGTTAAGGTTAAAGTGACACAACTAAGAGGATATGCTTGACAAGTTATAAATCGAAGTCTCATGCCCCTTACTTACGAACACCGATCCTCATGCTACTCAACTTTAGTCACGAGTAAGCTCTTGTCATTGTAAGTATATACGTATCATAGAGAACCGCCAAAGGGTTACCCTTGCACATGATACATGAGTTATCCCATAATCAAAATGACAAGGCAAGCAGACAATGAGCATCTGAGCGATCTTTTTATTTACTATGTGCATAGATTTTTATTGAGGATGCTTCATAGAATCCTCATTATGGTTATTCTGCAAGTTTCCACCATGATTAGGCATGGCTTAGGCTAGCGGCCCAGGCGTTTCTCTAACATACATACCAACTCCATGATCTTACAAGTTCCACTTTTATTTCACACCGTCGGGATCCATAAGCAAAAGAACATGATATCAATGAGGTACTAAGTACCAGTGCAATGTTGAAAGCGTCCCCCATGATACATGGTTCTGCTAACTTCAACTTATAAAGCGCAAGCATATACGCAACAAAGAAGGACGCAATGGTTCAGGTTTATTAAATGCAGGAAATAAAGTGTGCCATCAAGTTCGTGAGAGCTTTACTAACTAACTTTCCCATAACAAGCAAACATTTTATTCGGAAGAAAACAAGGCATATTGAATATGCATGCAAGTAGCAAATGATGCTAATAGGTAGGTATGGTGGACACTTTGGAAATATTTGGTTTTAGGGAGTTGGAAACATGAGTAAAACATACTCAGTGAAAGTGAAGGCTAGCAATAGTAAGGGAGCGACAAACAAGAGAGCAATAATGGCCATAATCATGCAGAGCGACAAAACATCATTAATCAAAGCATAAAATGACACTACAAGTTGAAAACTAAAGGATAATAAAGGCTTAAGGTGATTTGAGATAGTCATAACATGGTGTGAGCATGCGCCAAGTCAACCCAAATAAAGCATCAAAGGAGAATACCACTATACTATGCTTTAATATGCTAAAACAACGCATGATTCATCCAAGGCACATTAAGCAATCTCAATTGTTTATAACAAGTCATGCTACAGCAAAGAATACTAAGCATAAAGCCAAAACAATATCAAGCATGGCATGACAAAGCATAGGCCACAGTAAAAACAAGCTCTCTTTACCACTTAAGCATGAGCTTTCCTACTCTTTTCCAAACCAAACCAAACTGTTTGAACACCAATATATGAAAGAGGAGGTCCAAACAATTTATTCAGCAAACTAAGAAAACCAAGGCAAACAAAAAAACAAAACAAAAATGAAAAATAAGACGCTCCAAGAACAACACAACTATGCATGAAACAATAAAAAGAAGTGTTTGGAAGAAACCTGGGATTTTTATTGATGAAGAAGGGGATGCCTTGGGCATCCCCAAGCTTTGACGCTTGTACTTCTTGTATATTTCTTGGGGTGACATGCGTGGCATCCCCAAGCTTGAGCTTTAGTCCATCATTCATCTCATTACTCATTCCTTTCATGCACCTAAATTTTTTCCTTCATACAAAACTTCACACAATCTTTATTAGCAACATTAGTGCACTCAAGATAATAGGTCTTAAGGTTCAGTTCTAACACCAAATAAACTTCCATTAGAACACTAACTTCTGTAGCACTTCCACCAAAAATCTCAATTCCCCAAAAGAACTCAAAAAGGAACCAACAAGAAGCAAATGCAGAAAATGGCAGAAATCTGTCAAAACAGACCAGCAGGTAAAGACGAATTTTTTCGAAGACCTTCTGTTGCTCAAATGAAAAAGTGTGGAACTAACGAAAGTTATATAACAACCTGGGGAAGAAGAAAAAAAATTCACGCCTCAAAAATACATTCACAGATTTTACACGAATTTTTACGGTGAAGCACAGAAATCTGTTTCGGGACAGCAACTTTCCCAATCATTACTTCTCTCTCATTAGTGGTTACTCTTGGCACAAAAAGCAAATAAAAAGGATAAGGAGTGGTTATTACTGAAGTAGTAACTTCCACGACTCATCTAAAACTTTTGGTTTATCTCCCAATAAGTACTTTTCTTTAATGCCTTTAAGTTAGGAAAAAGCAAAAACTAAAAATGGATAAAATAGAAGTAAGCAGGGATAATCATGGTGAAAACATTGTTTTGTTCAATGAAATCCTTTTGTTAATAAGGTTGATCAGGTCTTTCTACCAAAAAAATCCATATGAGACAAAACTTTGTATTCCACTAATGATTATGTTACCTCAACCTTGATAGCAATAGTCCCAATCATAATAGTTTCAAATTTTTCTCTTGGTATGGGACACTATATTTCTCCAACTTGAATGCCCTCAACATGTTCAATTGAATTTAAGCCATAAGTCCTTTCAATCTTCTTGGGGAAATAGACAATATGTTCCTTGTCATTAACATTGAAGGTCACCTTCCCTTGATTACAATTAATAATAGCTCCTGCAGTATTTAAGAAAAGGTCTCCCAAGAATAGTAGACGTATTATCATCTTCAGGCATAAAAGTTTGAGAGGATGCTCTCATAAGAAATATGAGTTGAAGTAAAACAGAGCATCAAGAAGCAAATTCAAAACACATTTAAGTCTAACCCACTTCCTATGCATAGGAATCATGTATGCAAATAAATTTGCAAAGAACAAAGTGACAGGCATAGGAAGATAAAACAAGAGTGACTTCAAAACTTTCAGTACATAGAGAGGTGTTTCAATACTAGGAAAACTTCTATCACCATATTTTCCTCTCTCAAAATAATTTTCAGTAGCCTCATGAATAAACTCAACAATATAACTATCACATAAAGCATGCTCTTCATGATCTACAAGCACTAGAGCTTTATTATAAACATTTTCAAAAGAAACCTCAGGAACATAACATTCATTCTCCTTTAGCAAGCATGAGGGACAATCAAATAATGTAAGGGATAAAGAGTTACTCTCATTATAAGGTAGGCATGGGTATCTAATCCATTCTTCCTCCTTTTGTTCATCACTCTCCTCCTCTTTTTCATCTAATGAGATTTCAGGTTCATCAATTTCTTCTTCCATTGGATCCTGCAAGGCATTAGTCTCTTCCATTTGTGGAAAGCATCTATTAAAATATTCAAGAATATAGCCATTTTCATCCCTGTAATTATCAAAGCAAAATTTAAGTATATCATAAACCTCATATTTGTAAGGTGAATCATCAATACTTTCAAGCAAACTAGCAAGCTCAAAAGCACCCTTCCAAGCAATAAATTCTTCAATTTGTTCTGCATCATAAAAGTCATAAATTCCTTTAGCATAGGAAGATATGGTATCATTATCATTATACTCACATTGAAAAGGGAGGTGTTTATACCCCTTTCTACAATGAGATTCATCACAACAATAAGTAGCATTATAAATAGAGCACACATTTCTAGCAATGGTATACAATCTATCAATTTGTTCCCATAAGTGTTTCCCTTTTTATGACAAGCGGTGTTCCTTATCATAATATTTTTGATCTTCCGTGAACCCACCTTGCCAATAAGCTTCAGTTTCAAAGAAACCAACCATTGACAATAAGCATGACAAAACAAGACAATAATAGACCAACGAAAATAACAACTAGAGTAGGAACTATTTTTTTTTGTATTTTTGATAAAGAAACAAGCAAACAAGGAGAAAATAAACTTAGCTTGAACAATAGTGAATCCAAGTGGACTTGATAAATAAAGCTATGCTCCCCGGCAACGGCGCGAGAAAATAGTCTTGATGACCCACAAGTATAGGGGGTGTATCGCAATATTTTCGAGGGAAGTGAAACCCAATTTATTGATTCGACACAAGGGGAGCCAAAGAATATTTAAGCCTTAGCAACTGAGTTGTCAATTCAGCTGCACCTGGAAACAATCTTGCTCACAGTAGTTTATCAGTAGCAACAGTTTTGTAGTAGGAATAGTAAAGTAGCAGCAGTAGTAAAGCAAAGACAGCAGTAACAAAAGCAGTAAACAGTGGGATTCGAGTGCGGTAGGCATAGGGATGGATGGACGGGCGTTGCATGGAAAAGACAATTCACATAGCAATAAGAACATAGGGCAATTGCAGATAAATAAGATAAAGCATCCAAGTACTAGACAATCCTAGGCATGTGTTCCATATATAGTCATATGTGCTCGCAATGAGAACTTGCACAACATCTTTTGTCCTGCCAGCCCGTTTGCAGCGGGGCCTCTAGGGAACTACTGGCAATTAAGGTGCTCCTTTTAATAGAGCACCGGAGCAAAGCATTAACACTCCGTGAACACATGTGATCCTCACATCAAATCCTTTCCCTTCCGGTTATCCCGATTTCTGTCACTTCGGGGCCATAGGTTCCGGACAACAACGTGTGTATACAACTTGCAGATAAGACCAAGAACAATACTATCATAATGAATCAATAACATGTTCAGATCTGAAATCATGGCACTCGGGCCCTAGTGACAAGCATTAAGCACAACAAGTCGCAACAAAGTCATAAAGCACTAATAAAAGATACTAGGCACCATGCCCTAACAATCTGATGCCATCACATGAACGATCTCATCCAATCCCTACATTGGGGGATTACTCACTCACAGATGGGGGAAACATGGATGGTCGATAGAGAAGCCATGGTGATGATGATGGCGATGATCTCCTCCAATTTCCCGTCCCAGCAAGGTGCCAGAACGGAGTTTCTGGTGCTGTTTCGTGGAATCTGGTGGTGGTGGCGGAGCGGAACTCCTTCTGGAAAAACATCGAACCCCCCGGAGTTTTTAGGTCAGAAGGCTTCTTATAGGCGAAGAGGGAGACTGAGGGGTGCTTGGGGCCACCACACCATGCCTGCGCGCCAGGCCAGCCCATGCACAGGGGGGTGGCGACCCTAGCCCTCCTCCGTCTCGTATTCTGGCTCCTGGAGTCTACTGGAAAAATAGGCACTTTGGCTTTTGTCCGTCAATTCGAGAATATTCATTTTCGACTTTCCGGAACCAAAAACAGCAGAAAACAGGCAAGGTACTGTGGCTCTTGTTAATAGGTTAGTCCAAGAAATCATATGAAAAGTACTCCAAAGTGTGGACAAAACACAAGAAAGTGGATAAAACCAAGCATGGAGCATCAAAAATTATAGATACATTTGCAATGTATCAGGCCACTATGCTCTCTTAATAGGTGCATAAAGATAGAAGATGGAGACTCAACATAAAAGTAAAAGAAAGGCCTTCATAGAAGGAAGCAGGGATTCAAGTCTCATAAAGAGCTTCTGAAAATTATGGTACTTATTAGCTTTCATCTCTCATTGCCCCTATCATAAGCATATTGAAGTGATTAAGGTTAAAGTGAACAAACTATGGAGTATATGCGTGACAAAGTATAAGTTGGTAATCTCATGTCCCTTGAATACGAGGGCCACTCCTCATGCTACTCAAGTTTAGTTACCGGTATGTTCTTGTCATAGTAAGTACATGTGTATCATAGAGAACCGCCAATGGGGTACCCCTTGCCCGATGATACGGAAGAATCCCCATATCAAAATGACAAGGCAAGCAGACAACGAGCATCTCAGCAATCTTCTTATTTACCATGGGAAAATGGTGTTTTTCTCTCTTTCCTCTTTTCTCATATCTTTTTTTTGTTTTTCTCAATCTCTATCTCTTTTTTTATAAGAAGAATGCTTCATAGATTGCTCATTATCGTTACGCTGCAGGTTTCCACCATGATTAGGCATCGATTAGACCAGTGGCCCATGCGTTCCTCTAACACACATACATAATTCCATGGACTTACAAGCTGTCCCCTTTCATTTCACACCGACGACATCCATAGACAAAAGAGCAAGATATCAACTGGGTACAATGTACAAGTGCAATGTTGAAAGCGTTCCCCATGACAGCATGGTTCTGCTAATCCCCAACATATAAGTGCAAGCATATACAATATAGATGACACAATGGTTCAAGTTTATTAGGGGCAAGAAAAGTAAAGTGTGCCATCAAGTTCTTGAGAGATTTAATCACTAATTTTCACATAACAAGTTTCACTCGAAAGGTAGATAAATACATGAATATACTTGGAATAGCAAATGCTAATAGGCGGGTATGGTGGACTCTTTGGAATAACTTGGTTTTATTTGGAGTTGGATGCATGAGTGGAACTCATACTTGGTTATGGAGGCTAGCAAAAAGGCGGGGCGACCAACTAAGAGAGCAATAATGGCCATAATCATGCAAAGCGACAAAACATCATTAATTAAAGAATAAAGTGATATTACAAGTCGAAAACTAATGGATCATAGAGGCTATGGTGACTTGGGATAGTCTTAACATGGTGTGAGCATGCGCCAAGTCAACCCGAATAAAGCATCAAAGGAGAATACAACAATACTATGCTTTAATATGCTAAAACAACGCATGATTCTTTCAAGGCACATTAAGCAATCTCAATTGTTTATAACATGTCATGCTACAGCAAAAATCACTAATCATAAAGCCAAAAAAATATCAAGCATGACATGACAAAGCATAGACCATAGTCAGAAACAAGCTCATTTTTACCACTTAAGCATGAACTTTTCCTACTCTTTTCCAATCCAAACCAATCTTATTTGAAAACTAATGCATGAATGAGGGGGTCCAACCAATTTATTCAAGCAAACTAAGAAAACTAAGCAAACGAAAACCAAAAACGAAAATGAAGACGCTCCAAGAACAACACAACTGTTCATGAAATAATAAAAATGAAGTGTTTGGAAGAAACCTGAGATTTTTATTGATGAAGAAGGGGATGCCTTGGGCATCCCCAAGCTTTGACGCTTGGAATTCTTGGATATTACTTGGGGTGACACGGGGTGGCATCCCCAAGCTTTAGCTTTAGTCCATTCTTCATCTCATTACGTCATTCTTTCCCTACACCTAAATTTTTCCTTCATACAAAACTTCACACAATTGTCATTAGCAACATTAGTGTACTCAAGATAATTAGTCTTTTGATTCAGGTTCAACACAAGTAAAACTTACATTAAAACACAAGATACTGTAGCACTTCCCTCAAAAAGCTCAATTCCCCACAAAGGACCCAAAAAGGAATCAACAAGAAGCAAATGCAAATAATGGCAGAAATCTGTCAAAACATACCAGCAGGTAGAAACTGGTTTTTTCGCAGACCTTTTGTTGCTCAAATCGAAAAGTGTTGAACTAATGAAAGTTGGATAACAACCTGGGGCAGAAACAAAAAAATCACAGCTCAAACCGACGTACAGAGATTTTTCACGAATTTTTACAGCGAAGCACAAAAATCTGTTTCGGGACAGCAACTTTTCCAAGCATTACTTCTCTCTCATTAGAGGTTACTCTTGGCACAAAAAGCAAATAAAAAGGATAAGGAGAGTTTATTACTGAAGCAATAACTTCCAAGACTCAACTAAAACTTTTGGGTTATCTCTCAATAAGTACTTTTCTTTAACGCCTTTAAGTTAGGCATAAGAAGCACGAAAAGAATCAAGTATTCTTAAATGAAGAAGCATTAAGCACAAATTTTGTTTTAATAGGAGATGCAAAATAAATATTCTCTCTCTTCTTAGGGAAGTGTTTTATACCTTTCTTGAGTGGAAATTGATATTTAATGGTGCCTTCTTTCATATCAATAATGGCACCAACAGTTCTAAGAAAAGATCTTCCCAAAGTAATAGGACAAGAAGCATTGCATTCAACATCCAAAACATAGAAATCAACGGGGACATAGGCATTGTTAACCATAATAAGAACATCATTAATACTCCCCATGAGTTTCTTTTTAGCATTATCATCAAGTGGGACATTTAAATAACAATCTTCAGTGGTGGCAAATCAAGCATTTCATAAATCTTTCTAAGCATAATAGAAACACTACTATCAAGATCACATAAAGCTTTGAGATCAAAATCATTTACTTTCATATTAATGATGGGTTCCCAACCATCTTTTAATTTCAGAGGAATAGAAGCTTTATGTTTCATCTTTTCTTCTTTAATTTTTATGAGAGCATCAGTAATGTGTTTTGTAAAGGCCATATTCATAGCACCAGCATTAGAAATTTTAGCAAGATTTTGTAGGAACATAATTACTTCAGAGATATTGCAACCATCAGGATCAAAATCATAATTATCATCTAAAGTAGTAGAGCTTTTGTTTCCCATATTTCGAAGAATTTCAGCATTTTTATTAGAAAAGGTTCCATTGGGTTTACTAGCTTCAACATTAGTGGTAGTGAGAGTAGAAATACTAATATTTCTAGCAATTTCTCTTCTCTTTCCCACTTAGCATGCAATTCAGCTAATAGTCTAATATTTTCATCAATTATAACTTGTATGGCACTAGTAGCAGCAAAGGGATTTTCAATAGTTTCAGGTTTTGCAGTCATTTTATTCAAAAAAGATTGAGCTTCAGACAATGATGCTATATTTCTTTCAGCATTAGAGAGTTTTTCCTCAATAGTTTTATTGAAAACATTTTGTTTACTAATAAAATATTTAACCATGACTTCAAGTTTAAAGGGTGCACTTCTATTATTGTTGTAGGAATTTCCATAAGCATTACCATTATTGGGAACATATGGCTGATACGTTCCAAACGTATCTATAATTTTTGATGTTCCATGCTTGGTTTATATCTACTTTCATATGTTTTGTCTACACTTTGGAGTACTTTTTATACATTTTCTGGAACTAACCTATTAACAAGATGCCACAGTGCTAGTTGCCTGTTTTCTTCTGTTTTTGGTTCCAGAACAGCCAGAAAATGGATATACTCAGAATTGGATGGGACAAAAGCCAAAGTCAATATTTTACCGGAAGACACAAGGAGTCCGAAGGAGAGACGAATGGGGGCCACAGGGCGGCCACACCACCTCTTGGCACGGGCATCCCTAGATCGTGCTAGGGCATGGTGTGGGCCCCCTGGCCGGCCACCGACCTTGCCCCTTCGCCTATAAGAAGCCCCTGGGACGAAAACCCTAAATCGAACAACCTTCAGCCATGAAAAGTTCCGCAACGCCGCCGCCACCGAAGGGGAGATTCGGGGGATAGAAAGTCTTTGTTCCGGCACCCTGCTGGGACGGGGGAGTGCCCTCGGAGCCATCTCCATCAATCTCCACCACCATCTCCATTGTCTTTGCTAATTCCCATGATGAAGAGGGAGTAGTTTTTCCTCAAGGCTAAGAGATCTACCGGTAGCTATGTGTTCATCTCTCTCTCTATGCATGATCATATTTTGATCATGAGCTTTGTAATCAAGTAGATCTACTTTGCTACTCAAGTGCTTTAATAGATCTCTTCTCTCCCCATGTGTGTGAAAGTGACAGCGTGCACACCATGGTGGCACTTAGGCTAGAGATTACAATTACTTGTTATGAGTTATATTTGGAGTTGGATGTTTATATGAAATTGTGGTGATTGTTGGAACCATCTAGAGCTTAAGGTGATAGTGTGGGGTTATCTAGATGGGGAAAGCGGACTTTGAGGTGTGCTGTTATAGCCCTACCATGGATTAGAGTGTCCAACCGGAGAGTAGTTCAGAGTAGTATCATAAAGAGAAGATATTTATATGAGAGTGTTCACTAGTGAAAGTATGATCCCTAGGCCTTGTTTATAAACATTGAAACACCGTTTGCAACTAGATCTGTTACATGTTTGCTTGCTTTCTTCTTTATTTCAGATTGCCTTTAGTCTCTTCCTACCCGTCAAGCTATTTTCTGTCACCGTTACCACTTATAATTATCCATACCACTTGTATTTCACTATCTCTTCGCCGAACTAGTGCACCTATACACCTGACAAGTGTATTGGGTGTGTTGGGGACACAAGAGACTTCTTGTATCTTGATTGCAGGATTGCTTGAGAGGGGATACCTTTGACCACTTCCTCCCTGAGTTCGATAAACCTTGGGTGATCCACTTAAGGGAAACTTGCTGCTGTTCTACAAACCTCTGCACTTGGAGGCCCAACAACTGTCTACAAGAATAGAAGTGCGTAGACATCAAGCTATTTTACAGCTTGATTGTCGGGAGGTAAGGTTAAAGGTACTCACATCCTCCGGTGTGAGTGCTCGAAGTTATTTCCTTTAGATTCTGCAATTTTGTCTTTTTGTTTCTTGTTTTCACTAGTTAGGCTTAATGGAAAACAACAAAAAAATGAGAGAGCTTTATAGTATTTATCTTAAGTTAGGACATGAAGTGTTTGAAGAGAAAATTAAAAAACCTATGGAACTTTATTTGCATGATAATAGCAATGTTGTTAGTATGAATTATATGGACACCATTATTGCTAATGCTATGGAAACGTCTAAGCTTGGGGAAGCTAGTTTTTATGAAAATGATCTTTTTAGTTCCCCAGCTTTGGAAGATAGCTATTGTATTGCTTATGATGATACCAAACGTCCAATATATGATGATTACAATGATGAATATGATATTTTTAGTCCACCTACTATTGAGGAGAAAATTAATTATGATTACAATATTCCTCATATATTTGATGATTATGGTAATGAGAATATTAATGATAGCTATTTGGTTGAATTTGCTCCCACTATAATTAATAAGAATGACTATGTTTATGTAGGGAGTATTAATTCTTTTATGCATGTGGCTTATGATAAGAATGTTTTGTGTGATAGTTATATTGTTAATTTTATTCATGATGCTACTGAAAGTTATTATGAGAGAGGGAAACATGGTTTTATGCATCACAATAATATTAGGTTTCCCCTCTTTATGTTGAAAGTCTTGAAGTTGCACTTGTTTTGCTTTCCTATGCTTGTTGCTTTGTGCTTTAATGAATTGTTTCTTTACAAGATTCCTATGCATAGGAAGTGGGTTAAACTTAAAAGTGCTTTGAATTTGCTTCTTGGTGCTCTCTTTTACTTCAATTCATATTTCTTATGTGAGCATCTTCTCAAACTATCAAGCCTAACTTAAAGGCATTAAAAAAAGTATTTATTGGGAGATAACCCAAAACTTTTAGTTGAGTCTTGGAAGTTATTGCTTCAGTAATGACCTCTCCTTATCATTTTTATTTGATTTTTGTGCCAAGAATAACCTCTAATGAGAGGGAAGTAAGATTTGGGGAAGTGCTGTCCCGAAACAGATTTTTGTGCTTCCCTGTAAAAATTCGTGAAAAATTTCTGTACGTCGGTTTGAGCTGTAATTGTTTGTGATTCTGCCTCAGGTTGTTAGATAACTTTCGTTAGTTCAACACTTTTCAATGTTATCAACAGAAGGTCTTCGAAAAAAATGGTTTTTACCTGCTGGTCTGTTTTGACAAATTTCTGCCATTATTTGCATTTGCTTCTTGTTGATTCCTTTTTGAGTACTTTTGGGCGAATTGAGATTTTTGAGGGAAGTGCTACAGTAGTTTGTGTTCTAATGGAAGTTTTATTGGTGTTGAAACTGAACCCAAAGACTTATTATATTGACTGCACTAATGTTGCTAATAAAGATTGTGTGAAGTTTTGTATGAAGGAAAAGTTTTAGGTGTATGTAGAGAATGATGTAATGAGACGAAGAATGGACTAAAGCTCAACCTTGGGGATGCCACCCGTGTCACCCCAAGAAATATACAAGAAGTACAAGCGTCAAAGCTTGGGGATGCCCAAGGCATCCCCTTCTTCATCAATAAAAATCTCAGGTCTTTCTAGACACTTCGTTTTTATTGTTTCATGCACTATTGAGTTGTTCTTGGAGCGTATTTGTTTTTGTTTTTAGTTTTCTTTTGCTTGGTTTGCTGCAATAAGTTGGTTGGATCCCAGCACTTCTTTTGGAGAGAGACACACCCTGTTATTCATTGCCTAGAACACTCTAGTTTTCACTCTTGTTGTTCTGTGAGTGTTCTCTTTTGCTAGCACTGCGTTTAGCTTTAGTTTTCGATTGTTGTTGGAAAAGAGTAGGAAAAGTTCATGCTTAAGTGGTAAAAAGGAGCTTGTTTTTGACTGTGGCCTAGAATTTAGCATGTCATGTTTAATATTGCTTTGGCTTTATACTTAGTAATTTTTGCTGTAGCATGACATGTCATAAACAATTGAGATTGCTTAATGTGCCTTGAAAGAATCATGCGTTGTTTTAGCATATTAAAGCATAGTATTGTGGTATTCTCCTTTGATGCTTTATTTGGGTTGACTTGGCGCATGCTCACACCATGTTATGACTATCCCAAGTCACCATAGCCTTTATGATCCTTTAGTTTTCGACTTCTAATATCACTTTATGCTTTAATTAATGATGTTTTGTCGTTTTGCATGATTATGGCCATTATTGTTCTCTTAGTTGGTCGCTCCCAGTCTTTTGCTAGCCTCCATGACCAAGTATGAGTTCCACTCATGCATCCAACTCCTAAAACCAAGTTATTCCAAAGAGTCCACCATACCTACCTAATAGGATTTGCTATTCCAAGTATATTCATGTTTTAATCTACCTTCCGAATTAAACTTGTTATGAGAAATCTAGTGATTAAAGCTCTCACGAACTTGATGGCACACTTTACTTTTCTTGCCCTTAATAAACTTGAACCATTGTGTCATCTATGCTGTATATGCTTGCACTTATATGTTGGGGATTAGCAGAACCATGTTGTCATGGGGAACGCTTTCAACATCGCACTAGTACTTTGTACCTAGTTGATATTATGCTCTTTTGTCTATGGATGTCGTCAGTGTGAAATGAAAGGGGAGCTTGTAAGTCCATGGAGTTATGTATGTGTGTTAGAGAAACACCTGGGCCGCCGGTCTAATCCATGCTATCATGGTGGAAACCTGCATCGTAACCATAATGAGCTGTCTATGAAGCATTCTTCTTATAAAAAAAGAGTCAGATATTGAGAAAAGGAGAAAAAGAAAAAAAATAGATATGAGAAAAGAGAGAAATAAGCACCATTTTCACATGGTAAATAAGAAGATTGCTGAGATGCTCGTTGTCTGCTTGCCGTGTCATTTTGATATGGGAATTCTTCCGTATCATCGGGCAAGGGGTACCCCGTTGGCGGTTCTCTATGATACACATGTACTTACTATGACAAGAACTGACTGGTAACTAAACTTGAGTAGCATGAGGAGCAGCCCTCGTATTCAAGGGACATGAGATTTCCAACTTATACTTTGTCAAGCATATACTCCATAGTTTGTTCACTTTAACCTTAATCACTTCAAGATGCTTATGATAGGGGCAATGAGAGCTGAAATCTAACAAGTACCATGATTTTTGGAAGCTCTTTATGAGACTTGAATACCTGCTTCCTTCTATGAAGGCCTTTCTTTTACTTTTATGTTGAGTCTCCATCTTCTATCTTTATGCACCTATTGAGAGAGCATAGTGTCCATTCTTAGTTTAATGTGCATTGTCCCAAGATTTGTTGATTGATTCATAATGTTGATATTTCTTGTTCTTAAACTATTTGAATCTAGTCACCCTTATGAACTTTGAAGGTGTCCTATGCATTTATGTTTTACTACTCCATGAGGGACAAGCTGAATGCCACTATGCTATGTATTCTTTATGTGAAACAAACAAACGTCTTGCAAAGTCTTATTATTCATGAATCTTTTGTTTGTGCCTTTTCATGTTACAACATAGTTGCTATGTCTTATTGTTAGAACTTTATCTTTCATGCTATGTTGAAGTACTATGATCCCAGCTATCAATGTTTACAAATACTTTGATCAAGTGTATGATGGTGCATGTCACCTCAAAAATTATTCTTTCTTTTTATCACTTACCTACTCGAGGACGAGAAAGAGTTAAGTTTGGGGATGTTGATATGTTGCAAACGTATCTATAATTTTTTATGTTCCATGCTTGGTTTATATCTACTTTCTTATGTTTTGTCCACACTTTGGAGTACTTTTTATACATTTTCTGGAACTAACCTATTAACAAGATGCCACAGTGCCATTTGCCTATTTTCTTCTATTTTTGGTTCCAGAAAATCCAGAAAATGAATATACTCGGAATTGGACGGGACAAAAGCCAAAGTCAATATTTTACCAGAAGACACATGGAGTCCGAAGGAGGCGAAGGGCCACAGGCGGCCACACCACCCTTGGTGGCGGGCCTAGGCCGTGCCAGGGCATGGTGTGGGCCTCCTGGCCGGCCACCGACCTTGCCCCTTCGCCTATAAGAAGCCCCTGGGACGAAAACCCTATATCGAACAGCCTCCAGCGAAGAAAAGTTCCGCAGGGTCGCCACCACCAAGGGGAGATTCAAGGGACATAAAGTCTCTATTCCGGCACCCTGCCGGGACGGGGAAGTGCCCCCGGAGCCATCTCCGTCGATCTCCACCACCATCTCCATCACCGTTGCTGATTCCTATGATGATGAGGGAGTAGTTCTTCCTCAAGTCTAAGGGATCTACCGGTAGCTATGTGTTCATCTCTCTCTCTATGCATGATCATATTGTGATTATGAGCTTTGTAATCAAGTAGATCTACTTTGCTACTCAAGTGCTTTAATAGATCTCTGCTCTCCCCATGGGTGTGAAAGTGATAGCATGCACACCATGGTGGCACTTAGGCTAGAGATTACAATTACTTGTTATGAGTTATATTTGGAGTTGGATGTTTCTATGAAATTGTGGTGTTTGTTGGAACCATCTAGAGCTCAAGGTGATAGTGTGGGGTTATCTAGATGGGGAAAGCGTACTTTGAGGTGTGCTGTTATAGCCCTACCATGGATTAGAGTGTCCAACCGGAGAGTAGTTCAGAGTAGTATCATAAAGAGAAGATATTTATATGAGAGTGTTCACTAGTGAAAGTATGATCCCTAGGCCTTGTTTCTAAACATTGAAACACCGTTTGCATCTAGATCTGTTACATGTTTGCTTGCTTCCTTCTTTATTTTAGATTGCCTTTAGTCTCTTCCTACCCGTCCAGCTATTTTCTGGCACCGTTACCACTTATAATTATCCATACCACTTGTATTTCACTATCTCTTCGCCAAACTAGTGCACCTATACACCTGACAAGTGTATTGGGTGTGTTGGGGACACAAGAGACTTCTTGTATCTTGATTGTAGGATTGCTTGAGAGGGGATACCTTTGACCACTTCCTCCCTGAGTCCGATAAACCTTGGGTGATCCACTTAAGGGAAACTTGCTGCTGTTCTACAAACCTCTGCACCTGGAGGCCCGACAACTGTCTACAAGAATAGAAGTGCGTAGACATCAATGACCTATAATTGTTATTACCAAAATTATTCATGTAGGCATTGTTGCTAAGTTTATTGTTTCTAATAAAGTTCACATCAACTTTCTCTTCTTGAGTAACCAAAGAGGCTAAGGGAACATGATTTGGATCAATATGAGCTTTCCCATTGACAAGCATAGACATAATAACATCAATTTTATCACTCAAACAAGAGGTCTCTTCAACAGAATTTACCTTCTTACCTTGTGGAGCTCTCTCAGTGTGCCATTCAGAATAGTTAACCATCATATTATCCAGAAGCTTTGTTGTAGCACCCAAAGTAATGGTCATAAAGGTGCCTCCAGCAGCAGAATCCAGTAGATTTCTTGAAGAATAATTCAGTTATGCATGAAAGGTTTGGATAATCATCCAAGCAGCCAGTCCATGAGTGGGACAATTCTTTACCAAATATTCCATTCTTTCCCAAGCTTGAGCAACATGTTCATTATCAGATTGTTTAAATTTCATTATTTCACTTCTCATAGATATAATCTTAGCAGGAGGATAGTATTTTCCAATGAAAGCATCTTTGCATTTAGTCCAAGAATCAATACTATTTCTGGTTAGGGATTGAAACCGTTCTTTAGCTTTTCCTCTCAAAGAGAAAGGAAACAATTTAAGCTTAATAATATCTCCATCTATATCCCTATGTTTTTGCATCTCACAAAGTTCAACAAAGTTATTTAGATCAGCAGCATCATCTTCAGTACCAATTCCAGAAAATTGTTCTCTCATAACAATATTGAGTAAAGCAGGTTTAATTGGTCCTATGAGATTTGATTGGGCATTACAACATTATACATAGACCGTAATCCAACTGCATCTATGACTAATAATCCACCTTCAGGTTATCATCCGAACCCCCTCTAGTATTAAGTTGCAAGCAACAGATAATTGCATTAAGCATTGCGTGTAAAGTAAACAATACGATTGTTCTATGAACAAAGGATTGCTGTTTTCTCCCTAGTAGCAACAACACATCTAGTACCTTAGAGATTTCTATCACTTCCCTAGATTCCTAGAGGCA
The DNA here is from genome assembly GCA_023614405.1 of Avena insularis. Classification (NCBI taxonomy): domain Eukaryota; kingdom Viridiplantae; phylum Streptophyta; class Magnoliopsida; order Poales; family Poaceae; genus Avena; species Avena insularis. The sequence goes on along the minus strand of CM042690.1, from coordinate 330,709,491 downwards.
TGAACCCACTATCTAGCATAAATACTCCCTCTTGGAGTTGCTAGCATCTACTTGACCAAGATAGCTACTAACAACGAAGAGCATGCAAGATCACAAATAACAAAGACATGATAGAATCAATAATCAATCTGAAATAGCATCTCAATATCCATCGGAACCCCGCAAACACAACATGTATGATTACAAATAGATGATATTGATCATATACGGAGCTCACAAGATCTAAACATGGTAGCACAAAGGAGAAGAACCAACCATCTAGCTACTACATGGACCCGTAGTCCAGGGATGAACTACTCACGCATCACGTCGGAGGTAGTCATGGTGATGAAGAAGACCTCCAGGGTGAATTCTCCCCTCCAGCAAGGTGCCGGGAAGAGCTTCAGATCCCTCCCGATTTAGGGATGGAGATGACTGCGGCTACAGACTCTTTCGTGAAATTTTGATCGGGTCCTTAGGGTTTTTGTATCGGAGGCTTCTTAGACGCGAAAGGGGAGACCGAGGGGTTGCCCTAGGTGGCCACACCATCCCCTGGCGTGGGCCAGGCCTGGCCGCGCGGCCAGGTGGTGTGGCCAGCGCCTGGCCCCTGTCCGTCTCGTCTTCTGGCTCTGTGTACCCCTCAGTGAAATATTGAATTTGGCTTTTGTCCCGTCCAATTCCGAGAATATTTATTTTCTGACTTTCCTGGAACCAAAAACAACAAAAAATAGGCAGCTGGCACTGTAGCATCTTGTTAACAGGTTAGTCCAAGAAAGTGTATAAAAATACTCAAAAGTGTGGACAAAACATAAGAAAGTAGATATAAAACAAGCATGGAACATAAAAAATTATAGATACGTTAGCAACGTATCATGCCACTCAAGGCTCCTACCTAGACCCAACCCGCCAAAGTCTCCTTCACGGAACACCAAGTACTCCTCACGAATTCCGAAGCCTGATCTCGGATCTGAAGCCCGAACCCCGGCACTGGCTTCCTGCTCTCCTTCACGGACGACAGGACCTCGTACTCGAAGACCGACCCCGTCAAACCCTGAGACCCCCAGATCCGAACCACAATGTGTGACCCCTTATTTCGAGACCCCTATTTTTTATAATATGACATATATATTGTTGCATTTAAATTATTCATGCTCACATCCCATCATGGGGTTTATGGGTGTTTTGTCGATTCACCTCATAATTAAATGTGGAGACCATATGCGGGATATTCTAGTCTTATATTGGCTTCATTTAAATTTATGTAGAGAACCGGTGCCATGTTTTGCCTTATTAAATCAACAATAAAATTGCGGGGTATCTAAACAACATAAATCTTCTAATTAATTGTCTAGACTCTGGTTCCACTTAATATTGCCTAATTGCACCACATCTGTGCCATGTCATGCATCATATCATAAATATGATGATTCTTCTGCCGTAGTATTAAATAGTGCATCCGGTGTTTCTTTTAGTGCTTTGCTTCTTCACGGATTAGGCCGTTGAGTTGATGCGATCTTCACCCCTTCGTCGGATGAACCTTCGACAGTGTTTCCCAGGCGAGCAATCTCCCCCTTTCTACCTATTTTGCTTTTATAGTCTTTACTTCCTTTTGTTGATCTATTGCTATCCGTGTTGCATTGCTTTAGTTTACGTGCACCATTTATATTCCTTGCAGCCTCTATATTGCCTTGGACACATCCTATTGCCTGTTGTTTGTTAGACAGATGGCCTTGCGAGTCGTAGTTGCTTGCTCAGGTGCTGCTTCGCGTCGTTGTTGTTCCATCGTTGTTGGAAGGTTGACACATGCTTAATGGTGGAGCTGATCATGACTTTAATTCAACTTGATAATTAAAACGCCGGGAATAGATATAACTACTGCAGAGGCACCGGTGGGCAATAGCTAATATTTGGTTTTTAACCGCTCACTTGTGTCCCATAGGCCCAGAGTACTTGATACCTGTTCCTTGACTATCCCACTATCCGCATGTGGGACCATGAATCCCCTTAGCCAGAGATTGATTCATTTCTTATTTCTTGGGGCCACAAAGTAGTTTGGGGCTTTATTACTATCCTGTACTTATGCCATGCTTTACTGCTTCATTTATGATTGTGTGTGGAGCACCTATACTGTTTAGGTCCCCGCGCCACGTTTATGCTGTATCGACAAGCCCAGTCACACTTTTGGGTTCCCAGTCGTTTACCGCCGTCATTGCAAACCCTGGGTCCATCTTGGAGCCGGCCAACTTCATTGCGGGTAGCTTATTGGGGTGCCCCCTGAAATATTTTATGAATCTTGTGATTGCTTTGTCTTGAAAGCCTCGTTGGATTTTTATTTGGTTTTTCCGAGGTTGATCATGCATGTGTTGCTATTGTGTACCCCTGCAGGGTAAATCTTTCTGAAAGCCGTGTCCGCGGTTATGGACGACTTGGAGCACATTATCTCGATCATGGACAACTATAACTAAAGTAGTGCTATAAATTTGACTTTGACATGTCTACTAATCAGTTTCACTACAACAGAATGAGTAAATGAAAGTGCCAACAACTGCTGGTTTTGGGATGTCTCATGCTAATCGTATCTGACTAGTAAGTATTGCCACTACCATGAAATTGTTAACTAAAATTGCCCACTGCTTATGATATCAGGATGACTCATGCTATCTATATCTGACTAGTAAGTGCTACAACTATAATAGAATGAATAAAACTGCCAACTGCGCGAGTTCCTCGGTTTGGCTTCCTCGTTTGGTCTCGAGGGGGAAAATACTAGGATGGGTATGATTGGTGTTAGTATCAAGTTGGTTCCCAAATAGGTCTTTCTTATCGCTCTCTAATATCCGATAGTTGTATCGAGTCTCTATAGGTTGTTTAATGCATGCTTCATTGCCGCTTTAGTCCACCATACCTATGTAGGCGTGAGCCGCTGAATTCTAGACTCACCATGTACTGGCCTCAGTACTGACCGCTCCCTTTTTTCTTTGCCCTTTGTCGGTATCCCTTTTGTTTTAGCAGGCATAAGTTCAACATTGTTAGCAGGGTTACCCTTTCAGCTTGGCTTGGGCAAGGTTATGGACGCCATTGGTTATTCTTCAGGGCTCTTAGCCCCATTTGCATCTTATTCGTACTCAAATGTTGTATCATTTTCAAGGTGATTTGTATCTTTATACTATATATCTATATTCTTGACTCGATGAGTTGTTGTTGTATATATATGTTATGTGGGTCCCATCATGGACTATCGTGTAATGATATTACTTCGTTTTCCACCCGCACGCAAGTGCCTGGTGGGCATCTTTGAATCGTTTCTATGCGGGTTTGGCGAGAATCGCTAAAACTTGCATAGGGCCGATTCGAGGGTGCTACATCCGCGCGAGCTAACCTAGCACTAGCCCGCAGCCTTGGCAGTGGCTTGCCCCATCCGTGCGAGCCCAGCATCGCGTGTGCGAGGTTCGAGCCCCACGCACGCGCTATTTTCGTTTTCCGCCAGTTTTGTCAGAGAAATCGGCGAGAAGAAGCATAGTGACGCGTTTTCCGTTTTGCACAAACCCCCTGCGTCTTTTTGCGCATCAACCTGTGGTCCAGCGCGCAAGCCCACGTATCAGCCTCTCTAACCTATAGCCCCTCAGTCTTTTGCAAAAACCAACGGGGGGTTTTCGATATTCGCAAATCAATCCTTGGCATACCCACATGTCCGCGCCTCGTTCGCACGCACGCGTGTGGCCCCGCATCGACCCCGATCCCACTTGGAAGCCTCTGTGAGTGAGTTGCCAACGAGTGAGAAAAGTCCCGCACGGCCGCTGTTGCCAATTGGCTGCTGAGTCAGCCTGGTCCCACGCGATAGCGTATGTGGCTAGAGAAGGTCTGAGTGAGAAAAGTCGGCCATTTTATAAATTCAAATAAAAATAATTCCAAAAATGGATTAAATACAAATTAAATCATATCTTTCTATATAATTCGAATTTGATAAAAATTTGAAAAGAAAATATGATTCAAATTCAAATGTGAATTCAAATACAAATTCAAATTTGACCAGAGTCAAACCTAACTAGTCAAACCGATGACATTTGACCCTTTTTTGAATTACTTGCATTTAATAATAATTTTAAATTCATAAATTCAAATTTTACATATGATATATATTTTCTGATCAAAAAAATGCTAGCAATTCAAATATGCCATTCAAAATAATTTTTGAGAAATTTAAACTTTCGAAATTATTTAAATACCAATAAATGCCTTTTCTTAATAAATCTATAACTTTAATTCTGTAATTCCAAACTCGACAAATAATATGTCTAAATTGATCAGCGCGACGAGCCCGTTCTGATTATGGATTCCATGAGATGAATTGAAGCATGCATCTTGTAAAGATTACATAATCATAACTGTTTATGAGAGTAAAACATGCTTAAATAAATTAATAAAGTGCTTTCTTATTTTTTCCACACCTCACCCATTGTAACATCCCAAAACTTCAATCCAAGATTATCAAGATCTAACTCATCAAATTTGGGGTTAACAAAACTTTTTCAAATTAAAAATAAAAGCATTCATATATGTGTGCATTTAAAATAGGAGTTGTTTTGAATTGCCATGATTGTGTGATCCTTTGCTTCTAAAATGTTTCTGAAGTGAATTAAACATCATCTACATCATTCCCAAACTTTTTCTAAAGAAAATCAAATCAAAAAGAATTAAAAAGAAGGAATGGTCATTTTGGCCATTTTGATCCACTACACTACTTTGAGTGTTCCTAGCACTCATTTCTTAACAGAAACAATTCTTGATCTTTACACCCCTTGCTAGTACACATAATGTACCAAGGCCCACCTTTGGATCTGCTAAAAACATTTAGTTAACTATTTTAATTGGCATTTGAAAATTGAATCCAATGCATATGCATAGATCACCCCTATTTCAAAACCCATCTATTTGAGCTCCACTTTCAAAACCCTTGCAACCAGAGACTACCTAGCAATAGTGGAGAACACCCAAAAATTTTGAAACCAAAATTCAAAAGTTTGTTTCATGCGGCCATTTCATCAAACACTTGGCAGGAAGATTTCAACAAAACAAATTTCACTATTTCAAATAGTGTTCTGGCTAAACTTGTCTCCCATTTGGCCCCGTTTCACTCCCTTTGTCTCTAGATGATCTAGCAAAGACATTTAAACCCACTCCCCTAGCCCCTAGTGACATTGCCATGCCATGCCGAGCCACCCCTCGCCGGCCAACCTTGCCCTCACCGCAGCAGACCATGTCCCTCCCTCTCACCATGTTTAGGAGGTAGCCAGCACCTCACCACCACCCTCTGTCCCCTGCCCGAGCCAAGCCTCGCCATGGACCACCGAGGAAACCACGCAACAGTGCCACCGCACCATGCCAATGCCGCCCGCAGAGCATGCTCTGTCCCCACGTGCACAAGCCGCCGCTCGACCGCAGCCCGTGCCTACCGCTCCGCCACGACCCAGGGAACACCCCAGACACCCCCATTCGCCGCCCAACTCACCACATCCACCGCTCGCCGGGGACACCACCGCCTCTGCCGCTCAGAGCGCCACCTCGCCCAGACCGCATACCACCGCCCCTACGCTCGCATTCACTTCCTAGAGTACCGCAAGGAGACCGCATGTCGATCGCCACCCTCAGCCATGCCACTAGCCGGCCGTAGCCTTGTCTCCACCGTCGCCTGCCCATCCCGCTCGGTCTCACCGTCAGGCCTATAAAACGAAGCCTCCCCAACCTCTTCTCTCCACACCACTCCACTCCCCTCACCTCTCTGAACCTCAACCACCTCTAGCCGGAGCAAGGCGAGCTCTGCCTCGCCAGAATTGGAGCCGGAGCAGCCGCAGCAGCAGGAGAAGGGCGCCGCTGATTGCGACCACCCCAAGCTCCACCGCAACCGCACCAAGCCTTGTCGTCGTCTTCCAGTTCGTTTGCCCGTCTCGCCTACCCCGCTGGAGCCCTGGTACGTCCCCAGCAGACCCCCACCGAGCCGCTACGGTTCGAGCTTGCCAGCGACCTGTTCGTCGTCGGCGATGATCCTTAGCCGTAGATCCCCCTTCTAATCCTACGGCCCACAGCGCGCGTACCGTTTCGCATGTTAAAACCCACTGACAAGCGGGACCCCCCTGTCAGCCGAGCCCCGCGCCGCGGAGCACCACTGGGCTGGCCCAATTTCTTTCCCGCGCTAGCCCACCCGTTCAAATCTGGATTTTTCTTTTTAGTTAAATCTAGTTTCTGTTCACTAGTTTAAAATTCAATTCAGAGAGTTTTATAAATCCAAATTGCATGAAATCAATTTTTTCTGAAAGGTATGGAGGTGATCTATCCAAGACCATTGGATTTAATTAAATTAGAGTTATAGATCTCTCCTAATAAAAATAACAAAACATAAGCTTTTGCAACTTGCAACATTTTTATAAAATCAACTAAGATAGCTTTTGACTTGATTCCAACTCTCAAAAATAAAATTTCATCATATCTATCTAAATAGGTAATAATATTAAGGTTTACATGCAGTGACTTTGGACTAGTACCAAAATAATGCTATTGTAGCATCCCAATTATCTAACAATTGTAATGCTACTTGGTCTAGTAATATAATGGCTACTTCAAACATATAATTGTTGCATCATAAATATATCATGCTCATGTCATCATGCCACCTTGCATTTGAGCATCATATAAAACCCTTTTGATTTGGTTCTTCTCTCATATGCATTGTAAATTGTATTTGCCTCTTGATATTGTATTTGGTTATTGATATATTGTTTAATGCCCAAGTTGAGTTGGGGGCATATCTTTTATTTAACTCCACCACCTTTCTTGTCATCACCCCATAATTCCACCATTCAACTAAATATGAGCTTTGCATTTTATTGGGTTTTACCTCTAGCTCATATGGGTTGGGATGGAGCCAATTCTATTCTTTCCACATGCTCTCATCTTAGCATCATGTTGTTTTCACATTATTGATATATGAGAGCCACATGGCCACCTTTGCAGGCCTTGTGAGTGGAACCCTTTTCCTAGCTTCCATATGGATTATTATGGATTTATGCTCATGTGGGGATATTTTTGGGGATAGTAAGCATCTAGTGGAATATACACACTAGCAAGTCCCAATTATAATCAAATGTGATCATCTCCATCTACTCCACTTGGAATTTTCTTTTAAATTCTTTTGCTTAGGACTTACTCCATGTTTTGGAATGCATAAGAATAATGCCATGTAAATAATCTTGTTTTCACAAAAATAAGCATGGTATTAATTATTTATGCATGGCCCATGCAAGTACCACCTTTTTCTAGCCTTTTGGTTTTTATTTGAATCTTTGAGTGGATCTTCCCCATATCCCTCTCTACCCCTTATGCTTGATCTTGCTTGATGCATGCAAGCATCTAACACCCCATCACCATATCCATCCATGCCATCACCACCTTTTCTTCTCTTCTCTCTTTTGACTATCTCTTGCTTGAGCTTGTCATGATCATGCTTGATCTTGTCAAAAGAGAACCACTCCATCTAATCTCTCTCTCTAAACCCTAGACCATACACTCATCTCTCCTATCTTTACCATCCTCTCTAAACCACACCCCCACCTAATCTAAACCCATACACCCCCTCTAAACCAAACCCTAGCCACCACATCACCCCCCTCTCGGCCTCTCTCTTCTCTCTACCTAGCTGGCCCCACCTGGTTCCTCACCCTGGCCCACCTAGCTACCCCAACCCTAGAACCAAACCCTAACCGAGCCTAGCTCCCACCCGAGATCCATGCCTCCCCTCTCCTTCTTTCTTCTCTCTCTCTGCCTTGCATGCCCCACCAGCCCGAGCCGCCCCCTGCCTACCTGGCCTCGCTCGTCCCCACCTAGAAGCCACCTGCCCCTGCCCTGGCCGAGCCCTACCCGACCACGTGAGGAGAGGAAGGAGAAAAAGGTGGCCGAGCCACCTTTAACCCTACCCACTCCCCCACGGCACCCCTCTCCCTCTCTGCTTTTCCACTCCCTCTCTCTCGCCTGCTGCCTCCCCCAGATCTACCCCGGGGCGCCTGCCGCTCCTCCCCTCCCTCTCCACCGACGCCACCTCTCTCGCCGGCCACCGTCGGCCTCCACCACGTCCCGTTGATCCAGTCGTGCAGAGCGTCCTTGAAGTGGCCTGGGAGATCGAGGAGGGTCCCCTGCATCGTCCTGTACACGCCGTCGAGAAGGAGGAGGACCAGAGCCACCAGGCCGACGCCGCTCCGACGCGAAACCCTAGCTCCGCCGGCCTCTGCCTCGTCGTCGATCCGCTGCACGTCTGCCCGATCCACCACCTCCAACAACCTCCCGGTGAGCTAACCCACCTCCTAGACACCCTCGCCATCGTCGTCGTGTCCTGGCCGCGACGTACGTTCCGTCGAGCAACCTCTGTGCACCGGCGAGCGCGTGCGTCTGCTCGCTCATCGCGTCGCGGAACCTCATCTGGCCACGCAGCAGTTCCCTAGCACCAACCCCCGCTAGCCGCAGCGGCTCCGCTCCTCCGCGCGCACGCCCAGGTTCCCGGATCGAATCCCGCGCGCCGCGCCCCGCGTCAGACGAGCACCGACCCGTCGTCAGGGTTCAGAGAAGAAGCACAGTGCGCGTCGCCTTTTTGCAGAAACCCCCCCTAGCTTTTTATTCCTAAACCCGCGGACCAGCCTGCCCCACCGTCAGCCTCAGCGCCCGTTTTGCAGTTAGACCCCCTGGTTCTTCCAGCCTCAACCGCCTGGATCTCCCGATCTCCCGTGGGCGCTGGCCGGTGGCTGGCGCCAAGCGTGGTAGTTGAGCGCTGTTCATCCCATTGGCTGGTCGAGCAGTGGGAAAAGTCTGTCTGCATTTGGCCCCGATCGGGCCCCACCCCCACTGTCATTATGCTGGCTAGCTAAACCTGAGTAGAAAAAGTATTTCTGTCTGTCTGTTTGAATTTAAACCTTTTCAAATTAATTTAAATTCAAATTTAAATCTGTTTTAATTTATCTTTTAAAATATAAATCCAAATAATACAAATAATATATGTTTTGAAATCAGAAAAATGTGAGGAATTCAAATATGCCATCCAAAATATATTTTGGACACTTTATTTTTCCAAGTTGGTTTAAATTACAATAAAATGCCCTTTTACCTTAATTAATTAATAACTTTTGATTTATAACACCAAATTTAACAAATAATATGTCTAAAATGATTAGCTCGACGAGACCTTTCTGTTTATGCATTCCATTATCTGTTTTGCAGCATGCATCATATAAATATAATGTGTACATCAACTAATATGAGGTTAAAATGTGGTCAAAACTCAACATAATGCTTTATTATTGTATTCCACACCTCACCCATGCCATGCTACCTTATTGCCATGCAAATTGTGCATCATTCATCATGGCATGATTGTTTGCTTCATGGATTTATTCATATGCTTGTGCACTTTATTTATGTTGGCCCTTGTTTGTTTGGGTCTTCTTCGAATAGACGCTGAGCAGGGGATATATCAAGAAACCCAGGAGCACTACCCAGATCCTTCTCTCGCTTCAACTGAGCTGCCAGGCAAGCACTACCACATGCTTGCATACATATAGTACCTATTGCCTCTTTCTTATTCTTGCATCATTGAGTCACGATTGCATTAAATTGAATCCCAAGTATTGCATAGCCTTTACTTTTAAACCCCACCAAAGCTTGTTCCTCCATCCCATGAGCCATTACTACAGGAGTTGTTTCAGCCATGCGAGTCGTAGAACAGCATGTGTAGGGTGTGTGAGTGTCTGATGGATAACGAGGTACCTAAACAACTTAATCTGAGTAGTAATGGGATAACTAATGAAAGTGGCATCGGTGAGCCATATTTGCTATTTGGTTTTTCAGGCTCACTTGTGTCCCGTAGGACCCCGAGTACTTGATTCCTGTTCCTTGAATATTCTCGCTATCCACATCCGGGAGGCTTATGAACCCCCCTGAGCCAGAGCTTGATTCATTCTTATTTCTTGGGGCCACAAACTAGTTTGAGGTTTTATTTACTATCCTGTACTTATGCCATGCTTTACTGCTTTATTTAAAATTGTGCGAGGTACTGCACATGTACTGTTTAGGGAAGCGGAGTGTTTTCGCGGTATCGATAAGACCAGTCACATTTTCGGGTTCCCAGTCGTTTACAGCCACTAACGCAAACCTTGAGTCTGTCTCAGAGTCGGCTAACTTCGTTGCGGGTAGCTTAATTGGGTGGCCCCCTGAAATATTTCTGAATCCTGTGATCGCTTTGTCGTGACTGCCTCGTTGGGTTTTGATTTGGTTTTTCCGAGGTTGATCGAGTGTGTGTTGCTATTTGTGCACCCCTGCAGGGTAAAACTTTCTGAAAGCCGTGTCCGCGGTTATGGACGACTTGGAGCACAGTTTCTCGATCATAGACAAGTATAACTAAAGTACTGCCTTTAATTTGACTAAGTACCTGACTAGTAAATAGTGCAACACTCATGGAATGGATAATAAAACTGCCAACGGATGGGGGGGTTGTTCGTCCGCTTCCTCGTCGGTAAGCGAGGAGGAGGATGGATCTGTTAATATTACCGTTATAACTATTGTTATTAATTCACGGACATCCGTCTATCTATGGTTAGGCGGATGGTTAGCGAGTATCTATAGAGTTGTTAGGGTTTATCTTTTGCTGCAATTGCGTCACCCCAGGTTGTGTCCCCTTTAGAGGCATAAAGACTTACTGAGTACCCCTAGGGTCTCACACAATAAATTGTTTGATTCAGATGAACAGGTAGACTCGCAAGATGGATACTGGGTGGAGGAGACGGACGATGCGGCAACGATCATTCGGTGTAGAGATTCCGGGAACGGGGATCCGTGAGATCTGTGGGCGGGATGTGTTTATTTATGGGGCATCTTATGCCGATTTGCTTCTTATCCGTACTCGGATCTTGTTTTCCGCTTCTGCTTGATACTCTGATGTTTGATGTATGAGAAAATATCCTAAACTATTATATCTATCTAGGATATTTGGATCTTGCCGTATGGCGTTGCTATATTTCCTTTCTTTTTAGATGGAATGACTCTGAGAACCATTGTATGGTGGCTTGCATACATACTCATTTGTGTATGTAGTTGATCCCTTCGCCTGCCGATTACGCCGCCCGTTCTTGTCCCGATGTTTGGAAATGGTTAGGACGGCCGAAAGGTCTACCTGTGAGTGGCATTTGGGCCCCACCGTACTATTTTAACCATTTCCGCTCATCCAGGCTTGCAACTAGGAGCGTAATTCACCGAGGTAGTTACAGCTATATAGGCATTTCTAGTCACTTTAAATCATTAAATAATGAACTTAAACCAAAGTAATATTGATCCAACCCTTAAATCTCATTCCCACATGTTAGAATATGTGGTGATGACATGTGTCCACATGATCCCATATTTTAAGTGGTGAATATTAAATCTTAGTTAAATTTTCAATGAGTAGAAATTACTTTTCTAAATTAAAAAGAATGAAACTATTGAATTAAACTTGTGATGCTTGTGATGATAATAGATCATCAAATGTGTGCCTTAGAATGCTACTTAGCCTAGTTAAGTATTGTTTGGTGATTGTGTACTCCATATGTATTCTTATAGATGATAGTATTGACCAAGTCTACGAAGAGGAGGAGTGCTATCAAGACGAAGAAGAAGAAAACTTCAATCACTGCACCAACCAAGGCAAGCTAGCACTATCCAAGATTAACCCTTGCAAGTTATACTTGCAAGCCACCATTAACAATGCAAGCTAACCCTTGCAAGTTTAGTGCTTAGCAAACTAGAATCAAACTAGATGGTTTAACAAAGATGCCTTAAGCATGCTTTGAGCACCCCTTTTTGACTATTAGTACCTCAAGTCTTATTGACAAGTTTCACCTCCCTTAGTTTACACAAAGTTCTTTACTTATTTTGAAGGTAGCATAAAAATTATAAAACTTGACCTACTTAGAAACCTTTAGATGTCATTCTATGGCATGAGATTGAACCTATCACTTCCACCTTAGTGAACACTCTTAACTTTGTAGTTTAGAGTAGATCAAAAACATGAGTAACTTTAGATGGGAACCCTTGGTGAAAATGAAATATGAAAACCTTGGAATGATGAGTCATTCTATTGAGATCTTTTGACATGTGTTGAAAAACACAACTGGTTGATGATGATGAAAATGTTGAGGCATGAGCCTTAACCCTTTTATAAAACTGATGGTTGGATTCATATGCGATACCATTCTAAATTTACCATACAGCCACATTACCTGAATTGGGTAAGGCTTAGCTGGAAATTTATATGCATTAGTATTAGTTCCCTCACGGGAGAGGTCTGAGCTGAGGTTACCTCTCATGATGTCCACCTATGCAGTGCCCAAGATGACTGATGGTCATGGTTGGGAGGCCATGCTCATAGGAGAGGTACTTATACTAGGGTGTGTAAAGGGAAGGTTATGTTTGATTATCTGCATACTAAGTATGATGATTCAGGGTTATCCCTGACAGATGTATCGAATCTTGTGGTGAAAGTGTACCACCTCTGCAGAGTGTCAAACTATTCGAATAGCCGCGTCCGCGGTTATGGACAGTTGGAATGGCCATACTGTTTCGTTGTCAGATGTTTTCCAAATAACTTGAAATGAATGATGAACTTTGACTTAACCACAATAGGGTTGTGTTTATGATAATAGCTTCCCAACTTAAGTGATTCTAGAGTTTTACCTTATCTTTCTTTGCTTCAGAACTCAGCTTAGGTTTCAAACTTAACTTTATAGTTAAACTTAGATTTAGCACTTTAACCTAGAACTATAGTACCTATTAATAGTAGTTTGTGAGTACTTAAAGAGTACTCATGGCTTTTGTCCCTGGCTATTCTCATGGCCAGACTATGAAGGAGACTATCAAGAGGATGGTCATCAGGACGGCTATGATAACTAGGACTATCTGCCTTCGTCAGTATTGCATGTGCCCTTGAAGATGGACCCCACCGCTACACTTATCTTTTATTTCTGCTGCTTGTTGTATTAAAGACTGGATCATGAGATCCTTATTTGTGTAAGACCTTATGTATGGTTTGTAATGGATGATGTACTGTGATATCCAATCCGTTATGTCTCGCAAAAATGGTAATCCTGGGATTGCGAGGTATGGCATAACGGGCATCTGGGATTAAAACACCGGGTGTTGACACCCATGCCATGCTATGTTATACCATGCAAGTATGCATCATTCCATCATGGTATACCTTGTGTGTTTGTTGCATATGATTTATATGATTGTGCAATATATTTATTTTAGCCCTTGTGGTTTGGTTTTTGTCCGGATAAACACCGAGCAAGGAGAATACCAGGAGCCTGAGGAGTATTACCCAGATCCTTCTTATTCCACAAATGAACTATCAGGCAAGAAATTCCCCATGCTTGCATACATATAGTACCAATGCTTCTATCTTATTCTTGCATCATTGAGTTGCGATTGGATTAAATTTGAATCCCAAGTACTATATAGCCTTTACTTTGAAACCCCACCGAACCTTGTATCCTCAATCCCATGAGCTATTACTACAGAAGTTGTTTGAGCCATGCAAGACGTAGAATTGCATGTGTAGGGGTTGTGCGAATCTTTGGATAACGAGGTACCTAAACAACTTAATCTGAGTAGTAATGGGATAACTAATGAAAGAGACACCGGTGAGCATTATCTGCTATTTGGTTCTTTAAGCTCAATCGTGTGCCGTAGGACCCCGAGTACTTGATTCTTGTTCCTTGACTATCGCACTATCCGCAAGTGAGACCATGAATCCCCTTCGCCTGAGCTTGATTCACACTTTATTTCTTGGGGCCATAAAGTAGTTTGGGGCTTTATTACTATCCTATAGTTATGCCATGTTTTACTGCTTTATTTACCATTGCGCGTGGAGCGCCTGTACTATTTAGGAATGTGGAATGTTTTCGCGGTATCGACAAGCCCAGTCACACTTTCGGGTTTCCAGTCATTTACAACTATTGGCATAAAGCTTGGGTCCGTCTCGGAGCTGGCCAACTTCGTTGCGGGTAGCTTAATGGGGTGGCCCCCTGAAATATTTTATGAATCCTGTGAATGCATTATCATTAGGCCTCGTTGCATTTTATTTGGTTCTTTCTGAGGTTGAACGTGCGTGTATTGCTATTTATGCACCCATGCAGGGTAAATTTTTCTGAAAGCCGTGTCCACGATTATGGACGACTTAGAGAACAATTTCTTGATCATAGAGAAGCATAACTAAAGTACCGCCTTTAAATTGACTAAGACATGACTAGTAAATAGTGCAACCCTCATAGAATGGTTAATAAAATTGCCAAAGGATGGGATGTTCTTCCGACTTCTTGTCGGCAAGCAAGGAGGAGTGTAGCATCCCAATTGTCTAACAGTTGCAATGCTACTATCCTAGTCTATATATATGCTACTTCCTACATATAATTGTTGCATCATAATTATATCATGCTCATGTCATCATGCCACCTTGCATTTGAGCATCATATAAAACCCCTTTTTGTTTGGTTCTTATCTCATATGCATTGTTAATTGTATTTGCCTCTTGATATTGTATTTGGTTCTTGATATATTGTTTAATGCCCAAGTTGAGTTGGGGGCATATCTTTTATTCCACTCCACCACCTTTTCTTTCACCACCTTATAATTCCACCATCCAACTAAATATGAGCTTTGCACTTTATTTGAGTTTACCTCTAGCTCATGTGGGTTGGGATGGATCCAATTCTTTTCCATATGCTCTCATCTTAGCATCATGTTGTTTTCACATTATTGATATATGAGAGCCACATGGCCACCTTTGCATGCCTTGTGAGTGGAACCCTTTTCCCTAGCTTCCATATGGTTTATTATGGAATTATGCTCATGTTGGGATATTTTTGGGACTATTAAACATCTAGTGGAATATACACACTAGCAAGTCCCAATTATAATCAATTGTGATCATCTCCATCTACTCCACTTGGGACTTTCTTCTACAATCCTTTTGCTTGGCTTTATTCCAACTTTGGGAATGCATAAGAATGATGCCATGTTAATATTATTGTTTTCACAAGATTTAATCATGGAAATTATCATTTTGCATGGCCCATGCAAGAACCACCTTATTCTAGTCCTTTGGATTTTATTTGGTTCTTTTCTTGAGTGGATCACCTCTCATCTCTCTCCCCCTCCTTTGGCTTGCTCTAGTTGGTCTTGATAAAAAGCCACCACCATGAGCTACTCCAACAAACCTCACCATCTTTTATCTCTTCCACTCCTTGTCTAGGTCTTGCTTGCTCTTTGCTTGATCTTGCTTGATCTTGACAAAAACCCTAATCCATCAACCTCCCTCTCTTATCCTCTATCTATCATCTACCCCACCTTCACCATACCCCTCTCTCCTAAACCCTAAACCGAGCCTGCCAAGCTCCCTTCCTCTCTCTCGGCCTCTCTCCTCTCTCTATCTTGCAGGCCCCACATGGCTACCCCTCTGCCGTGCAGGCCCCACCTGACCACCATGACCTGCCCTAGCTACCCTCTACCCAAGCCCTAGCCCGAGCCATACCTCCCTCACTCCCAACCCTAGCTCTAACCCGAGCCTACCCCTCTCTCTCTGCCTGGTGTGCCCCACACCCACCCCTCCTTGGCCTCACCACCCTTGCCCCACTGGAAGCCACACTGCTCTGCCTCCCCGGCCCGAGCACGTGAAGGAGAGGAGGGAAAAAGGTGGCCGAGCCACCTTTAACCCTACCCACTCCTCCACGGCACCTCACTCTCCCTCCCTGCTTTACCACCACCTCACGCCTCCTCTGCCCTCCCAGATCCGCTCCAGGGTCCTGCCCTCTCCCCTCTCTTCTTCACCGCCAACACCTACCCCAACGCCGACCACCGTCAGCCTCCATCTCCCCTACTCAAACCAGCCGGTGGCGTGGCGCTCAAGGGTGTCGAGGAAGATCACGTGGTCCCTCTGCTTCGCCCTGACACCGCCAGCGAGGAGGAGAAGCCCAGGAGCGCCGGTACCAGCGCTGCATCGACGCCAAACCCTAGCTCCAGATCGTCTGCCTTGTCGCCGATCTACCGCTCCCCTGCCCGATCCGACGCCACCGACAGCCTCGCGGTGAGCCTCTCCACCCCCCTGACATGGTCCCCTTCGCCGTGCAGCCCTAGATCCGCCGGCCCTTTCGTCGATCGAACTCTGCCGTGCGCTTCATTCGCTCGCTGCGCACCGCATAGCCCATATCTAGGCCGCGTCTGACCCTCTAACACCTACCCCGCCCTAGCCGCAGCGGTAACCGCCGCCGAGCGCGAGCCCCAGGTCACGGGTTTGATTCCCCCCGCGTGCGCGCTCCGCCTGTCGCGCATCGATCTCTCGTCAGAGTTTCAGAGAAGAACAACAGTGCACGCGTGGACATTTTGCGCTTACCACCCACCTTTTTGACTCTCAACCGCTCCTCCTCGGTCCCACTAGTCAGCCTCCGTGGCCTTCTTCCGAAAAACCCACCTCTTTTAATCTCAACCCCGCTCCAGCCCCAGCCCCACTGGCCATCCAACCCCACCCTTGACATGTGGGCCGAGGCAGCTTGGCCAGCGCTTTGGGTTAGCAGAAGCGATGAAAAAGTTTTTCTGCGCGCGTGGCACAATCCGTTTGACCCCACCCGTCAGCGTCAGTGGCTGGGTCTATCTGAGTATAAAAAGGATTTCTGTTTTCTGTTTTGATTTAAACCTTTTTCAAATTATTTTAAATTCAAATTTTAAATCTGTTTTTAATATAACTTTTAAAATACAAATCCAAATAATACAAATAATATATGTTTTGAAATTAGAAAAATGTGAGGAATTCAATTATGGCCTTCAAAATATATTTTGAACACATTAAAATTTCAAGTTGTTTTAAATTACATTAAAATGCCCTTTTGCCTTAATTAATTAATAACTTTTGTTTTATAACTCCAAATTTAACAAATAATATGTCTAAAATGATTAGCTCGACGAGACCTTTCTGTTTATGCATTCCTTTATCTGTTTTGC
Source organism: Avena insularis (assembly GCA_023614405.1). Taxonomy (NCBI): domain Eukaryota; kingdom Viridiplantae; phylum Streptophyta; class Magnoliopsida; order Poales; family Poaceae; genus Avena; species Avena insularis. Next base: position 330,692,448 of record CM042690.1, on the reverse strand, counting down.
AGCATGCATCATATAAATATAATGTGTACAGCAACTAATATAAGGTTAAAATGTGGCCAAAACTCAATAAAATGGTTTCTTCTTGTATTCCACACCTCACCCATGCCATGCTACTTTATTGCCATGCAAATTGTGCATCATTCATCATGGCATGATTGATTGCTTGTCGCATTTTATTCATATGCTTGTGCACTTTATTTATGTTGGCCCTTGTTTGTTTGGTTCTTCTTCGAATAGACGCTGAGCAGGGGATATATCAAGAGAACCAGGAGCACTACCCAGATCCATCCCTTGCTTCAACTGAGCTGCCAGGCAAGCACTACCACATCCTTGCATACATATAGCACCTATTGCCTCTATCTTATTCTTGCATCATTGAGTCGCGATTGCATTAAACTGAATCCCAAGTACTGCATAGCCTTTACTTTTAAACCCCACCGAAGCTTGTTCCTCCATCCCATGAGCCATTACCACAGGAGTTGTTTGAGCCATGCGAGTCGTAGAATAGCATGTGTAGGGTATGTGAGTGTCTGATGGATAACGAGGTACCTATAAAACTTAATCTGAGTAGTAATGGGATAACTAATGAAAGTGGCATCGGTGAGCCATATTTGCTATTTGGTTTTTCAGGCTCACTTGCGTCCCGTAGGACCCCGAGTACTTGATTCCTGTTCCTTGAATATTCGCTATCCACATCCGGGAGGCTTATGAACCCCCACGAGCGAGCTTGATTCATTATTATTTCTTGGGGCCACAAACTAGTTTGAGGTTTTATTTACTATCCTGTACTTATGCCATGCTTTCTTGCTTTATTTAAATTGTGCAGGTAATCGCATTGTCTGTTTGGGAAAGCGGAGTGTTTTCGATGTACGACAAGCCAGTACATTTTCGGGTTCCCGATCGTTTCTGACCATTGACGCAAACCTTGAGTCCGTCTCGGAGTCGGCCAACTTCGTCGCGGGTAGCTTAATGGGGTGGCCCCCTGAAATATTTCTGAATCCTGTGATCGCTTTGTCGTGACCGCCTCGTTGGGTTTTGATTTGGTTTTTCCGAGGTTGATTGAGTGTGTGTTGCTATTTGTGCACCTCTGCAGGGTAAAACTTTCTGAAAGCCGTGTCCGCGGTTATGGACGACTTGGAGCACAGTTTCTCGATCATAGACAAGCATAACTAAAGTACAGCTTTTAATCTGACTAAGTACCTGACTAGTAAATAGTGCAACACTCATGGAATGGATAATAAAACTGCCAACGGATGGGGGGTTGTTCGTCCGCTTCCTCGTCGGTAAGCGGGGAGGAGGATGGATCTGTGGATATTACCAATATTACGGTTATAACTGTTGTTTTTAATTCACGGACATCCGTCTATCTCTGGTTAGGCGGATGGTTAGCGAGTGCCTTTAGAATTGTTAGGGTTTATCTTTTGCTGCAATTGCATCACCCCAGGTTGTGTCCCCTTTAGAGGCATAAAGACTTGCTGAGTACCCCTAGGGTCTCACACGATAAATTGTTTGATTCAGATGAACAGGTAAACTCGCAAGATGGATACTGGGTGGAGGAGACGGACGAAGTGGGCAACGATCATTCGGTGTAGAGATTCCGGGAACGGGGATTCGTGAGATCTGTGGGCGGGATGTGCTTATTTATGGGGCATCTTATGCCGATTTGCTTCTTATCCGTACTCGGATTTTGTCTTCCGCTTCCGCCTGATACTCTGATGTTTGATGTATGAGGATATATCCTAAACTATTATATCTATCTAGGATATTTGGATCTTGCCGTATGGCGTTGCTATATTTCCTTTCTTTTTAGATGGAATGGCTCTGATGTACTGTTGTATGGTGGGTTGCATACATACTCATTTGTGTATGTCGTTGATCCCTTCGCCTGCCGATTAGGCCGCCCGTTCTTGTCTCGATGTTTGGAAATGGTTAGGACGGCCGAAAGGTCTACCTGTGAGTGGCATTTGGGCCCCACCATACTATTTTAACCATTTCCGCTCATCCAGGCTTGAAACTAGGAGCGTAATTCACCGAGGTAGTTACAATTGGTATCAGAGCCATCCCGACCTTCAGGGTCTCAACCAAATGGTCGTTGTCTGTCTAGCAAATATTTTGATAGTTATGTATACTAGGGAAAAACAAAACGTGAGAGTAGGACTGCTTCCACTTTTCTTCTTACCCACCCACCCACCCTTTTCTGGTAAGGAAGTGTAACGTTTTCAATCCTCTTCTTAAAATTCAAAACTAGGATTCACGTGTTCTGGGTTTCCGTAGTACCATAGAAAGTGTGTGTGTGTGTGTGTGTGTGTGTGTGTAATTCCTTGTCTATCTGTTGCATCCAATTTGTTATCACAATCTGCCTTTGGTTATCAACTGTTGGTACATTCCATACTGACAGGCTTTTGAAAACCGGCGCGATCTATCTGACTCCTTGTTAACCGGTGCCATCTTCTTAAGGTTGTCCTTCCTTCTAGCAACTCCACATTCTGTGAAACCATCAGTTGCTAATCTCTACCTGATAAGTGATTTTGCGCATCTATTGGTATTTTAACGCCGAAAAATGCGGGAAATTTTTCTTTGATACATCTGTGTTTCCACACTCCTTTTCAGTCGTGTGTGAAACATTATCTATCTTCCTTTATCAGCATGTCCATGCTAACTCATTCTTTGTCACCGGTGCTTAATCCTGGAGTTTCTTTTCATCTCAATTCTCCTGGGCTAATTACATAACATGTGTCGATCCGATGCTGGTGATTGTAATTTGGATCTCGGCATAGCTATATTCCACTCATGATAAGTGTCGATTGGAATATGGAAAATGCTATCACACTATCCTCCAAATGGTGACGGTTATCTCCTGTGATTTTGAGTACACCGTGATCATATCTATGCATATTCAAGCATCTTTGGCAATCCGGAGTTTCTCAAAGCACTACGGCGGTCTATCATCTGTCCATCCTGCTGCACATCTTTTTGAACTCCATATCTGCACAATTCTCCTGGATACGAGGGAATTGCATCTTTTCGTCTCTGGTAGCTTTGCTTAAGTTATGATCCATCATCTTTTCTTCCTCCAAGATCTCTTTATCTTTGCAACCGGCGATCCAATCGACAATATGAACCAGGTGACATCTCTTTTTCTTCCGAAGGACCAGATAATCTATTCTTCCAGTGCATCTTCTTCGACATGAACCTGTGCTCTTAATATTGATCTTTCTAAGAGCGTTGAGCTCAGAAAGTGTTTCGAGCATTTGTTCGTTTCTCCCGCCTCTTGAACTTGGTATTCTGGGAATATCTTGTTAATCCTTGGTGGTATATGTTGATAATATGCTTGCCTATTTCGATATCAATGGAATAACATGGAAGATCATCCGTGTCTCTTTCTCTCAAGATTTGTTAACAGTGCCTATGTGCAAAGTTCTCAAAGCGTGAATTCTGGCTTCTTGAAGTCACCTATCTCGACCACGTCCTTCTGCTAAATAGATCGCTTCAATTCTGGAATCAGCAAGTCCATTGTTAATTCCATCTTCCATCTTCAATCAAACCTGGAGTTTCCTTGTTGGCGAGTTATCATCGTCGTTCCGCCATAGGTTTCCTCAAAACTGCTAAATCTTTCTCAATCATTTCAAGAAGAACATGGAGTTCTTTCACCTCTATCTCGTCAAGTGATCTTTTGAAACCCTCTCGTTCTATCATCTATGCTCAATCCACCGGAGGCCATGAAGACCTTCCAGATCTGGTATTCCTTCCATTCAAGTTGGTGCTATCTTTCTGTAGCTGTTGGATCTTGCAGTTCTTCTCCGTAATCTTCCTTCATATCTTTCCGGTGGCTTGGTACTTCAGACATGACGACAACATCATCATCTTTATCTATCTGTGAATCCGGCGAATCGTTTGCATCTATCCTTGTTTTCTAACGAAGTTCCATGAGTTTTTTTCAATACCTTCAGTCTGTTTCGGTAGTTGGGTTGCATGGTTTTCCTATTCAGGTGCGGAGTAATGCTTTGAGTGCGGGATGGAGTAGCTACCATACCACTACTCTTATCATTCGCTCTTGTACATTGAATTGGTGAATTAATGCAATTTCACTCATTCCACGGAAGTTAGAAGTGGCCTTTATCCCTCGATACTTTTACTTCCGTCTTTGTTTTTCCGGAGTGCTCTCTCGAAGAAAGTAATCAATAATCTCTTGTTGGTGATCTCACCCTTTCTAGATGGAGCAAAATCTTCAATTATCTGGTGGAAACAAACGCAAACTTCTTTCGGTCCTCGTCTTTCTACCGGTGCTTGACATCCCCAAACAAGATGAAAGGAAATTATCTCTCTCTTTGCTTCATCAATCCTTTTTCTGTGGTAAAGCCAATTATGGTTGATGCCATCAGCCGCAAATCTATTGCGTTAGCCTCAAGGCTAAGGAAAGCAATAAGTATCTCTAAAATAAACTCCAGATCATCCATATTCTCTACTTCTCGGGATTCCACCATGATCTGGCTTCACATCCGTCTCTGGAAGTTATATCCGCGCACCTCAATTGCGTGATCCTTTGGTTCTTACCGGCGCAACAAGAATCTAATCCGACAATGTCTAACTAAATCTTTCTGTTGATATCAAGGAACTCTATTGTTTGAAGGCAATATTGTTTCCGTACTTCATTTCTTAAGTCCGAGAGCAGATACGATGCTATTGTCATAGTGGTTCAAAACCTCTCCAATCTAGCTCTTTCCTTCCGGCGAGACAAAGATTCATCCTCTCTAGTATCGGTAAATCTTTAATCTTAACGGTGTGCCTTTATATATCCATGATATATCATCTTTTCCTTTTCTTTCACAAGTGGTTCTAGTCTTTTATCTTGTTTCTTGAGAAAACCGGAGCTATGTCCATCCTATCCTACTTGTCTCACGACAATCCTTCAACTCTTCTAACCCGTTGTTTCTCAAGCAAAACGCAAGACTCGCAACAAGTCTAGCAAGTTTTGCAAGGTGTAGTGGTCGCACCATTCCGTTCTTCATCATCTTGGGAGCATGAGGATCACCTTCGTTAGAACACCCTCTCCTTGTGTTGTTTTCTTTTTCCTAGGAATCTCGGGGCGAGATTCTTGTTTAGTGGGGGAGAGTTGTAGCATCCCAATTGTCTAACAATTGCAATGCTACTAGCCTAGTCTATATATATGCTACTTCCTACATATAATTGTTGCATCATAATTATATCATGCTCATGTCATCATGCCACCTTGCATTTGAGCATCATATAAAACCCCTTTTTGTTTGGTTCTTATCTCATATGCATTGTTAATTGTATTTGCCTCTTGATATTGTATTTGGTTCTTGATATATTGTTTAATGCCCAAGTTGAGTTGGGGGCATATCTTTTATTCCACTCCACCACCTTTTCTTTCACCACCTTATAATTCCACCATCCAACTAAATATGAGCTTTGCACTTTATTTGAGTTTACCTCTAGCTCATGTGGGTTGGGATGGATCCAATTCTTTTCCACATGCTCTCATCTTAGCATCATGTTGTTTTCACATTATTGATATATGAGAGCCACATGGCCACCTTTGCATGCCTTGTGAGTGGAACCCTTTTCCCTAGCTTCCATATGGTTTATTATGGAATTATGCTCATGTTGGGATATTTTTGGGACTATTAAACATCTAGTGGAATATACACACTAGCAAGTCCCAATTATAATCAATTGTGATCATCTCCATCTACTCCACTTGGGACTTTCTTCTACAATCCTTTTGCTTGGCTTTATTCCAACTTTGGGAATGCATAAGAATGATGCCATGTTAATATTATTGTTTTCACAAGATTTAATCATGGCAATTATCATTTTGCATGGCCCATGCAAGAACCACCTTATTCTAGTCCTTTGGATTTTATTTGGTTCTTTTCTTGAGTGGATCACCTCTCATCTCTCTCCCCCTCCTTTGGCTTGCTCTAGTTGGTCTTGATAAAAAGCCACCACCATGAGCTACTCCAACAAACCTCACCATCTTTTATCTCTTCCACTCCTTGTCTAGGTCTTGCTTGCTCTTTGCTTGATCTTGCTTGATCTTGACAAAAACCCTAATCCATCAACCTCCCTCTCTTATCCTCTATCTATCATCTACCCCACCTTCACCATACCCCTCTCTCCTAAACCCTAAACCGAGCCTCCCTAGCTCCCTTCCTCTCTCTTGGCCTCTCTCCTCTCTCTATCTTGCAGGCCCCACATGGCTACCCCTCTGCCCTGCAGGCCCCACCTGACCACCATGACTTTCCCTAGCTACCCTCTACCCAAGCCCTAGCCCGAGCCATACCTCCCTCACTCCCAACCCTAGCTCTAACCCGAGCCTACCCCTCTCTCTCTGCCTGGTGTGCCCCACACCGAACCACCCCTCCTTGGCCTCACCCTGCCCCACCTGGAAGCCCTGCCTGCGCCTGCCCTGCTCCTGACCGGCCCGAGCACGTGAAGGAGAGGAGGGAAAAAGGTGGCCGAGCCACCTTTAACCCTACCCACTCCCCCACGGCACCTCCCTCTCCCTCCCTGCTTTACCACCACCTCACGCCTCCTCTGCCCTCCCAGATCCGCTCCAGGGTCCTGCCCTCTCCCCTCTCTTCTTCACCGCCACCACCTACCCCAACGCTGACCACCGTCGGCCTCCATCTCCCCTACTCAAACCAGCCGGTGGCGTGGCGCTCAAGGGTGTCGAGGAAGATCACGTGGTCCCTCTGCTTCGCCCTGAAACCGCCAGCGAGGAGGAGAAGCCCAGGAGCGCCGGTACCAGCGCTGCACCGACGCCAAACCCTAGCTCCAGATCGTCTGCCTTGTCGCCGATCTACCGCTCCCCTGCCCGATCCGACGCCACCGACAGCCTCGCGGTGAGCCTCTCCACCCCCCTGACATGGTCCCCTTCGCCGTGCAGCCCTAGATCCGCCGGCCCTTTCGTCGATCGCGCACTGCCGCCGCTTGGCTGTTCGCCTCCGACCGATAGCCCATATCTAGGCGTCGACCTCTAACACCTACCCCGCCCTAGCCGCAGCGGAAACCGCGGCCGAGCGCGAGCCCCAGGTCGCGGGTTCGAGTCCCCCCGCGTGCGCGCTCCGCCTGTCGCGCATCGATCTCTCGTCAGAGTTTCAGAGAAGAACAACAGTGCACGCGTGGACATTTTGCGCTTACCACCCACCTTTTTTGACTCCTGTAACCCGCGCTCCTCTCGGTCCCACTAGTCAGCCTCCGTGGCCTTCTTCCAGAAAACCCCCTGGCCTCTTTTAATCTCAACCCGCGCTCCAGCCCTAGCCCCACCGATCATGCCAACCCCACCCTTGACATGTGGGTCAGAGCACTGGGCCTTGTCAATCATGATGGGTTAGCCACAGATGTAAGAAAAGTTTTTCTGCTCAACCTGCGTTTGACCCGTCACGTGCCAGTGCGTCGGGTCTGTCTGAGTATAAAAAGGATTTCTGTTTTCTGTTTTGATTTAAACCTTTTTCAAATTATTTTAAATTCAAATTTTAAATCTGTTTTTAATATAACTTTTAAAATACAAATCCAAATAATACAAATAATATATGTTTTGAACTCAGAAAAATGTGAGGAATTCAATTATGGCCTTCAAAATATATTTTGAACACATTAAAATTTCAAGTTGATTTAAATTACATTAAAATGCCCCTTTGCCTTAATTAATTAATAACTTTTGTTTTATAACTCCAAATTTAACAAATAATATGTCTAAAATGATTAGCTCAACGAGATCTTTATGTTTATGCATTCCTTTATCTGTTTTGCAGCATGCATCATATAAATATAATGTGTACAGCAACTAATATAAGGTTAAAATGTGGCCAAAACTCAATAAAATGGTTTCTTCTTGTATTCCACACCTCACCCATGCCATGCTACTTTATTGCCATGCAAATTGTGCATCATTCATCATGGCATGATTGATTGCTTGTCGCATTTTATTCATATGCTTGTGCACTTTATTTATGTTGGCCCTTGTTTGTTTGGTTCTTCTTCGAATAGACGCTGAGTAGGGGATATATCAAGAGAACCAGGAGCACTACCCAGATCCATCCCTTGCTTCAACTGAGCTGCCAGGCAAGCACTACCACATGCTTGCATACATATAGCACCTATTGCCTCTATCTTATTCTTGCATCATTGAGTCGCGATTGCATTAAACTGAATCCCAAGTACTGCATAGCCTTTACTTTTAAACCCCACCGAAGCTTGTTCCTCCATCCCATGAGCCATTACCACAGGAGTTGTTTGAGCCATGCGAGTCGTAGAATAGCATGTCTAGGGTATGTGAGTGTCTGATGGATAACGAGGTACCTATACAACTTAATCTGAGTAGTAATGGGATAACTAATGAAAGTGGCATCGGTGAGCCATATTTGCTATTTGGTTTTTCAGGCTCACTTGTGTCCGTGGGACCCAGTACTTGATTCCTGTTCCTTGAATATTCAAGGCTATCCACATCCGGAGGCTTATGAACCCCCCGAGCGAGCTTGATTCATTCTTATTTCTTGGGGCCACAAACTAGTTTGAGGTTTTATTTACTATCCTGTACTTATGCCATGCTTTCGCTTTATTTAAATTGTGCGAGTCGCACCTTTGTCTTTATTTGGGAAAGCGGAGTGTTTTCAGTGTCGACAAGCCCACCACATTTTCGGGTTCCCGATCGTTTACAGCCATTGACGCAAACCTTGAGTCCGTCTCGAGTCGGCCAACTTCGTCATGGTAGCTTAATGGGGTGGCCCCTGAAATATTTCTGAATCCTGTGATCGCTTTGTCGTGACCTCGTTGGGTTTTGATTTGGTTTTTCCGAGGTTGATCGAGTGTGTGTTGTTATTTGTGCACCCTAGGTAAAACTTTCAAAGCCGTGTCCGCGGTTATGGACGACTTGGAGCACAGTTCTCGATCATAGACAAGCATAACTAAAGTACCGCTTTTAATCGACTAAGTACCGACTAGTAAATAGTGCAACACTCATGGAATGGATAATAAAACTGCCAACGGATTCGGCGTTGTTCGTCCGCTTCATCGTCGGTAAGCGGGGAGGAGGATGGATCTGTGGATATTACCGATATTACGGTTATAACTGTTGTTTTTAATTCACGGACATCCGTCTATCTCTGGTTAGGCGGATGGTTAGCGAGTGCCTTTAGAATTGTTAGGGTTTATCTTTTGCTGCAATTGCGTCACCCCAGGTTGTGTCCCCTTTAGAGGTATAAAGACTTGCTGAGTACCCCTAGGGTCTCACACGATAAATTGTTTGATTCAGATGAACAGTAAACTTCGCAAGATGGATCCGGTGGAGGAGACTCGAAGTGGGCAACGATCATTCGGTGTAGAGATTAGGGAACAGGGATCCGTGAGATCTGTGGCGGGATGTGCTTATTTATGGGGCATCTTATGCCGATTTGCTTCTTATCCGCACTGGATTTTGTCTTCCGCTTCCATGATACTCGATGTTTGATGTATGAGGAGATATCCTAAACTATTATATCTATCTAGGATATTTGGATCTTGCCGTATGGCGTTGCTATATTCCTTTCTTTTTAGATGGAATGGCTCGATGTCTTGTTGTATGGTGGCTTGCATACATACTCATTTGTGTATGTAGTTGATCCCTTCGCCGCCGATTACGCCGTTCTTGTCTCGATGTTTGGAAATGGTTAGACGGCGAAGGTCTACAGTGAGTGGCATTTGGGCCCCACCGTACTATTTTAACCATTTTCGCTCATCCAGGCTTGAAACTAGGAGCGTAATTCACCGAGGTAGTTACAAGGAGGGCGAGCGATGGTTACTTATGTTGCTCATATAAATATTGTACTAATTAACGAGCGTCCGTTCATCTCTGGTTGGGCGGACGTCTAGCGTGTCTCTATAGAACTTTGTAGCTATTATCTTTCGCTGCAATTGCATCACCCCCAGGTTATTCCCTTTAGATGCATTAAGACTTGTTGAGTACCCCTAGGGTCTCACATGATAAATATTTGGTTTAGATGGACATGTATACACTCAGGAAGGCTACTGGGTCGAAGAGACCGATGATGGTGGCAACGATTGTCCGGTTTAGAGATTCCGAGGATAGAGATCTATCTGTGGACGGGATGTGCTTATTTTCAGGCCATCTTGTGCCAATTTGCTTCTTATTCGTACTCAGATCATGTTTTCCGCTTCCTCTTGATACTCTGTTGCATGATGTATGAGGATGTATCCTAACTATTATATCTATCTAGGATATTTGGATCTTGCCGTATGACATTGAATATTTCTATTTCTATTGTTTTAGATGGTGTAGATCTGATGTCTATTGTATCTCGCTAACATACATACTTATTTGTGTATGCTTTGATTGTTTTACCTGTCGATTACGCCGCTCGCTCTAGTCCTGATGTTCTAAAAAGTGGGTGGGATGGTTGGTCGGTACCGTGTCTGACTCCACGAGGTGGGCCTACTATGTGTGGCTGTGCGGCCCCACGGTAGTACGTCCTGTCCACTTTTGGTTCATCCAGACTTGAGCTTAGAGCGTAAGGTACGAGGTATTACATAAACACACCTGAATGACAACATATTTTTTTCCCGAGAACTTGCTCATGATTGACTTCTTTAATATATAGTAGATAGGTCCCTAACAAACAAAAATATTCAGTTTGATGGTTAAGAAAGCAAATGGCAGAAAATTAGTGATAAATAACTCACCTACCTTCTTTCTTCCTCCTACAAAAATAATACATTAGTCTGCAATTTGCAATACATGCTTATGTCTATCAAGAACTAAATAAGTAAGCACAACATGATTAAGCAGAACAGATTCATGAATCAAATTTTACTATTTTGCGGAGGAGAATGGCCGGCAGTGATGACAAAACAAATAGATACCTATGGTCACTGATATAAGAAATATAGGTATAGGACATGACTGGGTATCAATCAATCAAGGCTAACAAACAACTAATGAAGTTTTGCAGCCTCCATATAGATCTACAAAGCATATGCCTCTTCCTACACATAATGCCATTTTGCAAATAAAATGAAAAATTGCAAACATAATTATATATTTAGATAATAGCCAAGAATATTCATCTATACATCTCAAATATCAGTATGGAATATGGAATGTAGTATCTTATAACTCTCCATTTCCAAAAAATTTAATTTTTTGACGTATAATAGTGAGAAAACATTCCTTCAAGATGCTAGAACAAAACATCCTGAAATAAACAAGAAAAATGTGAAATAAGAAAATAAAGTTCAAACTGAAACAATAGAGTGGAGCACAAGGGAGAGTGATAGGCCACATCGTCCAGGAACAGCTCCGCAATGGCATTAGAACATTAACAACAAAGACACGACACATTGTTCCTCTCCTTCCTCTTGTCCTCTTACCATCTCTTATATAGGTGTATATTTAGGTACATAATATTGTTGCATCCAACAGTATCCATAATTGGTAGTGCGAGATAAGCTAATGAGTTACACATACAATTTTTGGTGACAGGAGTTAGTAGAACAACTTCTTCGCAGCAAGGTTTCCATTTCACCAATATGGCACCCACTGATTTGTTAATGCAGGTGAAACTATCGCACCCACTGAAAAAACCCAAAGTCAATGTTTTAATATACAGATTAATGTACCGTTAATATACATATGTCATCCTAGAAAGATAAGAGAAGAAATAATAGCCAAATTGAAGGATCAACAACAAAACACGCATGGTACCATTAATGTATTAACCATGCATGACTGTAAGTTCTCTAACGTTGTTGAAATTCTACTATTTGACTTTCAAGTAAAGAAAACTAATCGGTGGTGTGCGCAGTAAAGGAAATTAGCAAATAATTATCTATTTTCACCACCCAGGAAATTATAGTTCCAAATTTTGGCACAAAAAGTTATGCTCCCAAATCCCATAGGATAGGGGTATTGGTGAATACACACCATACAACCACTAAACCCAAGCAAAGAGAACTGAATCCAACTTTGAATCAACATGATCTAGCAGTTCCCTTGCAATATTAAGAGAACACGACTTTTTGAAAAGATTTAACCCTGCAGGGTGTATAACTTTACCCACACGTATCAAGCAACTCTTAATGCCAAATATTATTAGTCCTCTTCCTTGGAAGGCCGACAGAGGGTGGTTGACCATAACTTTTACCTTGCTTTCGCCGAGACCATGAGTCGTGCCCTAAGAAGGGTTCCGCTGTAATGGGTCAAATCCTGAAGTCGGTCCCTAGAGATGTGAGGCAAGGTTGGTTCACCAGGGTCTCTATTGACTCCAAGCAACCCGGCCATGCTTCCGTACCTGTCATGATGCACCTCCTTATTGTCCTCTTTCCAAAACATTTTCAATGTGTATGCCAAATGGAAAGCCTGAACTATGTGACTCATGAAATCTACTTGGAAAGTTAGTTGAGGGGTTCCAAGTAGGGCTGGACATAAAACTCGAAACTCGACGAGTTTAATGAGCACTCGTTTGCTCGGCCCGTTCGAAATCGACTCGTTTCGTTAACGATCTGAGCCGAGCTATAATTTTTGCTCGATATCCTTAACGAGCTAAACGATCGAGTTAATGATGTTTGTGAGCTACTCGTTAAGCTCGGTAACAACCAAGGTAAGGCCCACTTATGTTGCTACATGTTTAATCTGGCAGCTCATCTAAGGCAAACATCTAGCCCATTGAGTAAGACTGATCAATCCAGGAGCGAGAGAGACCGACCAAAGACCTTACCCTAGACTCTGCCGATCGATTCAGAATATTTCTCATATGTATCTTCAACTCGTCATCTCCCACTACATAACCCATCTCCATCTTCTTGATCTGGATCTGCTGACCGTGGCGCTGACCAAACCCTGCAGAGTGTCGTTTTAATTTATCGGTATGCCTCTATCTGAGGTTGATGCATTTTCATAACGAGCAGCTCGTGAGCGCTCATTAACATCTAATGAACTAAGCCGAGCTTTACTTTTTGCTCGTTATCCTTAACGAGTTTAATGATCTGACCTTAATGAGCATGAGCCTTAGTTCCAAGTCTCTGTGTGGCTGTATGCTCGTCTCGGTTCCAAAGGAAAGAACTCAGTTTCTGGTGGTGGCGAGCATGGGACTACAAAAAAACACCCAACGTGGCCTCCCATTCAGCCCTTAGCATGTTCATCTGTCAACTTCGATCATATCTCCATCTCCTACCTTTTTAGATTTTTGACGTCGCCGATTCATCATATGGATGGATCAAACATAACTACTAACCACGGCTAAGTTTGATGGTCGTAGAAGCTCTAGCAGCGATTACATCCCAGACCTATATATGCTAGGAGAAGTGGGTCAAGTGTATAAGGATATAAAGGGAAACTATGCAGCATATAGGTAACTCTAGCTACTGACAAAAAACCACATTTGAATCGTATGCATCATGGCGAGAAAGTAGATACTTTATAAAACATAGGTTCAGAATGAGAGGCTACGCTTGCATTGTGCTTCAGTATACATGTATGGATCTTCGGTGTCATTGACTTCAGTCCCGGGCTCGGATCCTATCGTTAAGAAGCAATACCGAAAAGAAAGACAACATTTAAGACAATGTACAATGCAATTCTTAAGCAACATGTATGACATGTCAGATTAGAGATCCTACACTAACCCTAGGTGCAATATCGATTTAAGTGGGTTCGAAATGCCCTGGTAAAGGCACACCATCGAACCCACATGTAATTAAAGGGGTTCGGTGTTCCTCTAGATATACTAGGTTTTATGTTGGTTGACAGTGTATGATGATAGGTTTAATAGGTAAATGTCATTTTTTCTGAAATTTTTGATATGTTATACATAATTTTCGAACTTAATATGAATTACTTATAAATTTTATAAGATTATAAGAATTTCTGCCATTTTAAATCATTTATGAAAATATTAAAATAACTAGTAGGTGGACCCCACAGGGTATTATTAATTATAGAATTAAAAAGAATTATGATGCACAGTGATGTCAGCAGGCCGACGTGGATCCCGACGTTAGGCCGACGTGGACAACGGGTGACATCACCACGACGTCGCATGGCTACCACGTTGGAAGGTGGCGTTCACCGACGACATAGGCCAGCCCAGCAAGCGTGGGTAGGCGCGTTGGAAAGAGCTCGGCGAGGCAAACCACGTAGTGGTGGCACAACCCCTTTATGGTCGTTGGAGCTCCACCTAAGACGAGCTTATGCGGCGGCGAACTCGGGCTCACGACGCGACGGTGCTACAAGAGATAATGGAACAAACGGAGGGTGCCCTAAGCACCAGAGGCTCACCAGCTGCAAGACAAGCTTTATGGAGAGGCATGGGACATCCGAAAACGATAACAAAGGCAGCGACCGGAGTCGGGGAAGGAGGTGACGATTGAATCATTAGAGGGCTCCTTGGCCTGCGCTGACTAGGGCAATCGACTGAGGTGACCAAGGCGGACACGGCCTTGAGCTCAGAACGGCGAGGGAAGGTGAGGAACTACGGCGACCTAGAGCTCCCGCAAGCTAGGGTTTGGAAGAGGAGAGAAATGGGGAAGAAGGAAAGGATAGGGTTCATCCGTGCGACATAGGGGTTCTTATAGGCAATCAGAGCAGCGACGACATGAATCTCAGCGCGAGCGGGCATCTGAGCGGCGGCGGACGGCGCGAGCAGCGCTAGCAAGCTGCTTCGCTCAACGTTGGCCTTCTAGTGATGAAGAAGAAAGGGAGAAAGAGGAGTGAGCGGTACAGGCCGCGCACTACAAGAAATGTTTCCATCCGCAATGATTTGACCTGTCGGTCGTCGTACAAGGCGTGTCTTTTGGGTCGAATTTCTTCGCTCGACCGTGGCTGATCGAATCCCCCCCTCCAAGTTGCGCCCCTCTACTATGACAAAATCGCTAAAATCATGGACGAAACTCGGTTGGCGCGTGGCAGAAGTCAGATGTTCGGTTCCTCGTGCGATGTTGACTTGCCGAAATCTTTTGAGGCATGTAGGTCCCGGATGTCAGTGTCTCTAGTGGACCATACTTTTCAGTCGCGTCTCCCTGATTTGAAGTCGATAACGTTGCTCGACGCATCTGCCGTTTCATCTACCATTTAGTCAGGCTGATGGGTCCTACATGTTAACCTCTCATTAGAAGAATCGTGTGTACGATGGAATTTTTTTCCTTGGCTCGTGCCTCCCTGATGTGAACTCGATAACGTTGATTGATGCGTCAGCCTTTTAATCAGGCTGGTGGGTCCGCATGTCAGCCTCTCATTACAAGAATCAAATGTATGATGGATTTTTTTCTTCGCTCGCACTTCCCTGTTCCGGACTTATAGGGTTGCTCGAGGCATCCGTCGTTTGGTCACGCTGCTAGGTCCGACATGCTAGTATCTCATTAGAAGGAATGTGTGCATGCTGGACTTTTTTTTCGCTCGCGCCTTCCTGTTTCGAACTCGATAACGTTGCTAGGTGCATCAGCCGTTTATTCAGATTAATGGGCCCCACATGTCAGCAATTCATTAGAAGAAACGTGTGAATGCTGGGCTTTTTTTTTTCTTTCGGTCACGTCCGTTCTTTTGATATTTTTAACATATCTCGATGTAGCCGTGTATGCCCTGGCTGGTGGGTCCCCGATGTCAGTCTCTTTGTACAAGTACTTAACCATTTTTAAACCCGCCCATTAAATTCGAGGGACGCTGCACTGGATCGGCGATGTCAGCCTCACCATAAAACAATATTGCTAAAAAAATGTAAACCCAAGATATGTACGTGTAGAGGATTCAAAATCAAGACTTTCAATGGATGTAAACTGAGTGTGTCGCCACTACACCAACGATATTTCTAGAAAAAATATCATTAAAGATTTGTTAGTACCTAGTGTAACTTATTTATTAGTCTTCTTAAAAAGATTTTTTATGTCCATATTTATCTCTTCTAAAATTAAGGGTATCACTCACATCTAAATCTAATCTATTATAATATATAAACGTAGGCTAACTAAAAAATTAGAGAAATAGACTAGAAATCCTCACAATAAACAGAAACATCTGGTCGTCAATTTTTACAGTCTAAATTTACGGCCCATAGATCAACAAATAATCAATTTGGCATTGAAGTGAAAGAAAATTATCCACCTTTGCCACGATTCGCCATACCAACATATCTTCGCTCAAACCCTAAACCAATCTGACTGCATATTTTTCTCCTACTAGGTCGGTCGGCGGCCGCGCGCTGTCACCGTCCTAGATCGCTCAACTGTTAGGGTAATTACACGACGATCTGACTATATTTTTCTGTCCAGCCATGTGCATTGTTGCTGTCCTAGAGAGAGATCCATTGTTCGTCTAACTAAGCGACAATTTGATTACTTTTTCTCCCTGAGACATCAGCGGCCGCGCGCGTTGTTACCATCCTGAATCGCTCCACGTAATCAAGCGAACAAGGGACGATGTGGTGCAAAGGTATGTATGTGGTTAATCCACGGTACAATTCCAATCTGTATGTATGCTAATTCACCGGTCATGTCGGTTCCACTTTCTAGGATCTCATCACGTGGATGCTCAGGTAAAGACTAGCGATAGTTATGCAGCACAGTAGTAATCATGCGGAGCTATACACGGACGATCCATCGTTGTGATCAATTCCAACGCACGACAATGAAGACACTAGAGGTGATACCCGACCCTGGCTTCACCTGCAAGAGCGAGTAAGTTTGAACTAGAATTTTTACCTGAAAAGCATGCGAATTGAATGAAATACAATGAAGGCATCTCAAGGCCCCATAATTCTGGCAGTGAATTGTTTTTAAAACAAAGAACAGTTGCCCTTCCTTCAATGTTCTCTCAGAATCAAATATAAAGAATGTAACTACAAAATCTTAGCTAAAAAAAAGTTTGCAAGATTGCTCTTATCTATGAGTTCTGCGCCCCAAATGAAAGAATGAAAAAGAAGAGTAATTTTTTATTTTCAGTATTTTGGCCTTTCTTAGTTGTGTAGCCATTAAAACTTGTCATATTATTTCAAAAAGGCTATTAGGAATTTTTTATTATACTGCATACGTCCTGAAATAAGTGACTTGGTTTTGTGTATAGACGTGTTTTAGTGTATAAATAAATACGAATTTAAAAAAATTAAGTCACTTGTTTCAGAACGGAGAGGTATATTTTGGAAAGATAGACGTGGAATCCTTCATGCAGTTCATGCATATGGTACGACATTAGGCCTGATGATGTTCGTCGGTACAATGGATGCATTTTCTCTCCTTTTCTTGTATTAATTACTATATTAATATTCTTCTATTTTCCCAAGATGTTCTACCTCCAATTAATATTCTAGACAATGGTTCAGATCCGAGGCCATGGTGGTTGACCGTTTCTCAGCAAAGTAGCTTGTACTACTAAAATTGCAGTTGCACATCTACGTGTTCTGCAGCATTCCGAGTTCAAGTAAAATTAAATAACTACTCCCATTTTCTTGGTACTTTAGAACGATCTTGTATTACTAACACAAAAAGTCACTTTGAGTTTTCTTTGTCTCTAATATGCTTCACTCCGCCAAGGTATTTTACTTCTTATATACACCTACAGTAGCTCATGTATGTGGCAAGATCATATAAATTAAGTTCAATTGGGAGTGACCAATTATTCATCTTCTTTGATGATGTTACCGTCATTTATACCATTTGTATGTTTCTTCACCGACTCTGAAGGAGAGAGTCTTCAATCCAGTAGCTCTTTACGTTAATAATCCCACAAACACTTACGATCTTATATAACTACCAAATATTTTTGTTTAGTCCAGCACCGAGTAAATGCTCAGGGGTTGGAAATTATTTAGGTACACGTGATCAGGAAATATATATCACCACATGTACTGACCCGAAGGAGCTCCTTCCCTGCCTGCACGATTAGATGAATTAGCTTGTCATTTTCCTAGACTTGGTTGTGGTTATTACATATTAGAGATGTGGTAAGATCAACCTACTGTTCCAAATAATTTGCTGGTCAATTTCTATCTCTGAATCATGCAATATAGTATTAGTCTCTCCAAAGGTAATATGTAAAAAAATAAAATATTTTGCATCTAAAGCATGTGTGTCCTCTAACTTTATGTTCAATTTAACCTATCCCATACTCTGAAGTAGAGAACAACATATTGGTTCGTGCATAACTAGGTAAAATATTCTCTATAGCGATGCTTCCTCCGGTGTTGACGATGGTACTGAAGCACCCAGATGTTTGGAACAAAGAGATGTGAAGAACAATGGGAATAACTCAACTCTCATGTCCTAAAGTACTTGATTGATTTCTGAGTAACTCTTATGTAATCTATTGTTCATAAGTTCTATGAACTCGGCTGGTACTTGTACATGATTGATGTACTCCAATGTTCTTGACCAAATGATTTATCCCAATGATTTATTCGTAAAATTTAGTGTTTTTCTCTAACGATCCCTCGAAGATATAATTAGCATTTATACCATTAAGTATACCATTATGTTTCTTACCACTCTTCCTATATGTCTTTTCGAGATCAAAGTTCACTGTCGACATTCTATAGTTCCTGATGCATGCTATGAGCGGTCTGGGATTTGACTATTATGGTTTGGGATTTGACGGTTACGTAGATTGTATTTTAAATATTGGTTGCATTGAATGTAGTGTTACAAATTTGAAACTAAACTTGCTTATGGTAAGTTGGGCACAGGAAGGAAAAGTTGTAGTATTGTGCTCAGAACATTTGTTTAATGCATAACGTAGCTTCTATTTATTTTTGTTCTACAGATTGTCACGAAATGATTTATAGGATGTTGCATATATTTATTACATTTTCTTACCATTCTTCGTATATGTCTTTCCGAGATTGAACTTAATTGCAAACGTTCTATTGTTCCTAATGCATGCTTCAGCGCTCTGGGATTAGACTGTTACATATATTATGGTTTAACTGTTGGTTCCCTTCAATGTTAGTGTTACAAATTTGAAACTAAACTTGCTTATGGTGAGTTGGGAACAAGAAGGAAAAGTTGTAGTATTATGCTCAGGACATTTGGTTAACGCATACTGTAGATTTTATTTTTTGTTATACTGCATTTTAGATTTGGATCTTTTTCGTATTTTAAAATAGTGAAAAAGTCAAATAAGAGGTGTTAAGCTTTTTATCATTCTGGCATCAAGCTATTTTGCCACAGGACCTCCCCTATAGTATCGTCACCGCAGTAGAGTTTAACCACCAAATTCGGGATGGATTGGTGTGGTTCCTCTACGCCTAGGACACCATAATATCGAACCATGAACGACGAAATCATTTATAGGCCGTTGACATATATTTCTTACATTCTAATAAATTATTTTTGAGCTCAAGAAGAGGCCCCATTTTCTAAATATGTTTATCACTTGCAAGTCACCAGTTTCGTACTTAGATTCCCGCTATGTGAATTTCTTTGTGTTAGTTGATATATTCAACTGCAAGCACAATTCAGCACATAGAAGTTTTTTTTAGAGGATTTAGTGCTTAGAGGTAAAGAGTATTAAAAATGCTTCCATTGATATTGATTGCTTATTCTATGTTCTTACATGCTGCACAAACTATGCTTTATATATACTATATATACTGAAAGTCATAAATAATTTTTAGTGCAATTTAGCTATTAAGATGATCAGTTGCATGTCATTTTAATTTTGTAAGGTCCTATAGTTCATTACTTTTTGACACATCCTAGGTCTAGAATTGTTGTACGAACTAAGAAGGCTGTGCCACCACAAAATATAAAAAGCATGTATGTTAGCATTGCCTCCCTATTCCCACAAATATATTGTCCATGTATTACTGGAGGGAATAAATTACTAATGTGTGTATTTCTGTGCCTTCTCAATATTGGGGTTCAAAATTTCTTCTTCACAATTTCCTATCTAGCCGCTTTTCCCCCTTTCATTGATGGATCAGAATTACTATGATGGTTAAGATCCACCATGTGAAATAGTAGAGAATATATATATATATATATATATATATATATATATATATATATATATATATATATATATATATATATATAGAAACCTATTCAGTTTATGTTTTGTATACTAATAATTATGTTCATATTCATCAGAAACGTAAAAAAATGACATAAAAATACGATTTATGAGTCATTATAGTGTAAAAAACATAGAAAATTCGCATTTTACGCCGTATTTTTTTACGACATGTCTAAATTTTTTTATGTTCTTTTTGACTTCCGAGATAAGAGAAAATTTACGTGACGTAAAAATCATGTACGGTTTGAAAGATAGGGGGTGGATTAGAATAACTATTCTACACCCTGGGTGTCAAATAGCGCCACTCTTATCTCGGAAGTCAAGAAGAACATAAAAAAATTTAGACATGTCGTAAAAATTTTATTTACATGCCATACAAAAATACGTCGTAAAATGCGAATTTTCTATGTTTTTAACACTATAATGACTCATACTTTATGTCGATTTTATGTCGATTTTACGCTGAATATGAACATAATTATAAGTATACAAAACATAAATTTATGTATGTGAGAACATAAAAATATGTGGGATGCAAAATAACTATTCTGCACCCTAGATGCTGAATAGGGTTTCTATATATATATATATATATTTCTCACATTTTGAGATGAATGATTTAAGCGTGTATGTTTGTCGATCATTCGGTAGAAATATAAGTTAAATTCATTGTGCCTTCTAACACACTAATAATTTTATTTGTACCTATCCTATCACGTCATTAATTTTGCCACTTCCAAGCCTATGAAAAACAAACTCCACATATGGTATGTTCTTGATAAAGATTGTAAATTCGTCGATTTTTATCTTTATTCAATTTAGCTTAGAAAAAACAAAAAGATAAAGATGTTGCACATGTGTGCGAACCACTGTGCTAGTTTATAAAATGCAACATGATGAAGTAGTTTCTTAAAAACATGTGTGGACGGGTTTTTTTAAGAGGTGCGGTCAATGCCAAAATGCTGAATTAAAAATATTTTAGCTATTCTACATAGGCTATGCTCGATGGGTTCCTTTATCAAATTTCATTAGGCTGTGCTCAACAGTCCCCTGACCCCGAAAAGGCCGAATTAAAAATGATATGGGCTATGCTCCATGAGCTCCTTTCTCAAATTTCACTGGGCAGTGGTCAGCAGTCCCCTGACACCGAAAAGTCTGAATTAAAATGTTTTGGGCTAAAGAGAGGCCGAGTGGGCTAGATTTCTTCTTCTTGTTAACAAAAATTGCATCGTGATATGGCTCGGCCGGATTCGAAACAAAGACCTCACAAAGTGAGGTGGAAAAGCGATAATTCTTGATAGATATTCATGTAATAATTTAGCAGTACAAAATAAGACAAAAATATCGACAAATTTGCAATTCATATTTAGCAACACTTGACAGATTCAGTAACATTTCAAAGTGACCGATTCAGCAATATATACAGAAAAATTCAATAGCAGTACAAAGAGAACCAGTTCTTGTTTCAGCTCTAAAAACTATGTCGCATGATCAGTTTGCCCTTTTCTCCAGACACACTCGAATATTGGAGCAAGCAAAACTGATGATCAAGTCTTCTTCTGATTACCTTCTTTTCACATCAATGCCTGTGTGACCCCCATATGCAACCCGAAATGCCCAAGTCTCATCTAGATTGTGACAAGGCCATGTTTCAAAATAAAAGCAAGACAAGTGTCAGTACATCAGTATTAGGTCCACAAAATGCTTTAGTACTAGCAACGACAGAAAATCTGAGAGATTTAGTAGATTTCTTGCTTGAAATTCAACAGCAGTACATAGAGAATCAGTTCTTGTTCCAGCTCAAAAAATCTTAGCTCACGACCAATTTTTCCTTTTCACCGAACACACTTGATCATTGGAGCAAGCAAAAATCATGATCAAGTCTACTTCTGTGTAAATACCTCCGTATCACGTTAATGCCCGTGTGACACCCATATGCAACCCGAAATGCCAAGGACTCATTTAGACCGTGAGAACGCTAAGTTTCAAAAGAAAAGCAAGACTGCTCCAAGTTTCAAAAGAAATTCCAAGCACACCCATATGCAACCTGAAATGCCAAGAACCCAATATTACAGAGGAAAGAATGAATGTTCCTCTCAAAACACAAAGCTGCAGGAGGTGGGTGATACGTTGCAAACGTATCTATAATTTTTGATGTTCCATGCTTGTTTTATATCTGCTTTCTTATGTTTTGTCCACACTTTGGAGTATTTTATACACTTTCTTGGACTAACCTATTAACAAGATGCCATAGTGCTAGCTGCCTGTTTTCCGCTGTTTTTGGTTCCAGGAAAGTCAGAAAATGAATATTCTCGGAATTGGACGGGACAAAAGCCAAAGTCAATATTTTACCGGAAGACTCACGGAGCCAGAAGATGAGACGGAGAGGGGCAACAGGGTGGCCACACCACCCCTAGGCGTGGGTGACCACTAGCCGCGCCACCAGGTGGTGTGGGCCCCTTGGACGCCCACAGACCTTGCCTCTTCGCCTATAAGAAGCCTCCCGATGCATAAACCCTAAATCGAAAAGCCTTCAGCCACGAAAAGTTCCACAGCGCTGCCGCCACCGAAGGGGAGATTCGGGGGACAGAAAGTCTCTGTTCCAGCATCCTGCCGGGACGGGGAAGTTCCCCCGGAGCCATCTCCATCGATCTCCACCACCATCTCCATCGCCATTTCTGATTCCGATGATGATGAGGGAGTAGTTCTTCCTCGAGGCTAAGGGTTCTACCGGTAGCTATGTGTTCATCTCTCTCTCTCTCTATGCATGATCATATTGTGATCATGAGCTTTGTAATCAAGTATATCTACTTTGCTACTCAAGTGTGAAAGTGACAGCGTGCACACCATGGCGGCACTTAGGCTAGAGATTTCAAATACTTGTTATGAGTTATATTTGGAGTTGGATGTTTCTATGAAATTGTGGTGTTTGTTGGAACCATCTAGTGCTCAAGGTGACAGTGTGGGGTTATCTAGATGGGGAAAGCGAACTTTGAGGAGTGCTATTATAGCCCTACCATGGATTAGAGTGTCCAACCGGAGAGTAGTTAAGAGTAGTATCATTAAGAGAAGATATTTATATGAGAGTGTTCACCAGCGAAAGTATGATCCCTAGGCCTTGTTTCTAAGCATTGAAACACCGTTTGCAACTAGATCTGTTATATGTTTCCTTGGTTCCATCTTTATTTCAGATTGCCTTTAGTCTTTTCCACGCACCATCAAAGCTATTTTCTGGCACCGTTACCACTTATAATTATCTATACCACTTGTATTTCACTATCTCTTCGCCTAACTAGTGCACCTATACACCTGACAAGTGTATTGGGTGTGTTGGGGACACAAGAGACTTCTTGTATCTTGATTGTAGGGTTGCTTGAGAGGGATACCTTTGACCACTTCCTCCCTAAGTTCGATAAACCTTGGGTAATCCACTTAAGGGAAACTTGCTGCTGTTCTACAAACCTCTGCACTTGGAGGCCCAACAACTGTCTACAAGAATAGAAGTGCGTAGACATCAAGCTATTTTCTGGCGCTGGGGAGGTATAGAAAGGTACTCACATCCTCCGATGTGAGTGCTCGAAGTTATTTCCTTTAGATTCTGCAATTTTGTCTTTTTGTTTCTTGTTTTCACTAGTTAGGCTTAATGGAAAACAACAACAAAAATTAGAGATCTTTTTAGTATTTTCCTAATGTAGAACATGAATTGTCTGAAAAGAAAATTAAAAAAACCATGGAACTTTCTTTGCATGCTAATAGCAATATTATTAGTATGAATCTTTTGAACACCTTTGTTACTAATGCTATGGAAACATCTAAGCTTAGGGAAGTTAGTTTTTATGAAAATGATCTTTTTAGTTCCCCAGCTTTAAAGAAGAAAATTTCCTCTGATGATACTTTATCTTCCATATGTGGTAATTCTAATGATACTTGTGGTAATTCTAATGATACTTGTGATACTTCTAATGAATCTTTTGAACACCTTTGTTACTAATGCTATGAAAGCATCTCTTTTAAAATACCTATAAAAATTGTTGAACGTGTTATGAACAACTGTTATTTGGGAGATGGAACTGTCCATCTGGTGATCATTTACTCTTTATACACAAATTATGCGAGTTGTTCAAGTGTGCAGGTATTTCAATGAACCAAGTTAAGAGGAAGCTATTCCCTTTTTCACTCAAGGGCAAAGCAAGAGAGTGGTATGAGATACTAGATGATCCTAATCATTTGGAGTGGAAGGAACTTGAATCTCTCTTTTACTCTAAATTTTATCCTCCTCATGAAATTCATAAAGATAGGAATTACATTTATAATTTTCATCCACATGATGGAGAAAGTATTGCCCAAGCATGGGGGAGATTGAAGTCACTAATGCTCAAATGTCCCATTCATGAGCTCCCCAGTAATATTGTTATTAATAATTTCTATGCAAGGCTTTCAGGACATTACAAGGACTATCTAGATACTTGTTTAGAGGGATACTTCACAAGTAAGGAGGTCAAAGCTAAGTGGGATCTTCTTGAAACAATTCAAAGCAATACCGAAGATTGGGATAACAACAAAGGTAAAGAACCAGGTATAAACTATGAGTATGATTGCATTAAGTCTTTCGCTGAAACTGCTAATTTTCAAGAGCTTAGTGCTAAATATGGTCTTGATCCTCAAATTCTTATTGATGGTTTTAGAACCTTTGCTTCTCATATTAATGCTCCTAAAGAAAAATGGGACATGTATCATGAGCCTTTTAAAGACACTTGCATGGAAAATGAAATTGTTATTAATGATAGCAATAAACATGCTCAAACCTCTGAAAGTACTATTTCTTATAAGCATGTTAATTTTTGTGGAATACATAGACCTTGTGAGAAGAATCAAATTGAAGAAGAATATTGTATCACCCACAGGAATGAAAAAACTAGAATGTGGTATAGGGCTCTTAATGATCTTGGTAAAAAAGTGTGTGCCCTCTATCCTTTTATTTGTGAACTTTGCTTTGAAGTGGGTCATTTCAATTTTCAATGCTCAGTCCATAATAATAGCCCTTCTAATCCAATGAGTACTGCAAGTTTGTATTGTGATGACATGATCACTCCTAATCAGCATGATGAACTTACATTATTTTTGGGGTGTGAAGAGTTATCAAGAAAAACTTCTTTCGTAGATATGAGTGCATTTGGTATGAATAGTGTCCTGCATGGTTGTCATCTTTATTGTGTTGATAATTTCCACACAAATACTTACATACAAAATATTATAAAAGATGAGATTTTACCAAAATATGATAGGAGGACTAATATGTGTTTTGATCTTATTAATGAAAAGAAGGAATCCTCCAAAGTTTCTTCTATTGTATCTAATAATAAACTAGGGTATATGGAGAAGCTTCCTTTCAAGCCTCTCCCTCCTAAAGATAAGAAGAAAAGAAGAAGAGGAGGAGTAAAAGGAGAGAGGAACCAGTATTTTCCCCTAAGCATGTTCCTCCTATTATAGTTTTTGATGAGTCTGAACTCGATGATGTTCATATGCCTATTACCTATAGTAGTGATCATGATTGGGAAAAGCACACTACTTTTGATATTGAAAATTTCTTCGGTACCAATTCTGAAAATGATGATATTAATAATTGTTGTACTATTAGTGCTATCCAGGTTCCTTCTAATGATGATATGTTTACAAATGAACACACTTTGGAAGATAACTATTCTATTGCTTATGATGATACTATACCTCCAATATATGATGATTGCAATGATGAATATGATATTTTCAGTCTACCTACTATTGAGGAGAAAATTAATTATGATTACAATATGCCTCCTATATTTGACGATTATGGTGATGAGAATAATAATGATAGCTATTTTGTTGAATTTACTCCCACTACAATTAATAAGAATGACTCTGTTTATGTGGGGAGTATTAATTCTTTTATGCATGTGGCTCATGATAAGAATGTTTTATGTGATAGTTATATTGTTAATTTTATTCATGATTCTACTGAAAGTTATTATGAGAGAGGGAAACATGGTTTTATGCATCTCAATAATATTAAGTTTCCCCTCTTTATGTTGAAATTTTTGAAGTTGCACTTGTTTTTCTTTACTATGCTTGTTGCTTTCATGACTTGTTTCTTTACAAGATTACTATGCATAGGAAGTGGGTTAGACTTAAATGTGTTTTGAATTTGCTTCTTGATGCTCTCTTTTACTTCAATTCATATTTCTTATGTGAGCATCTTCTCAAACTATCATGCCCAACTTAAAGGCGTTAAAGAAAAGTACTTATTGGGAGATAACCCAAAAGTTTTAGATGAGTCTTGGAAGTTATTACCTCAGTAATAACCGCTCCTTATCCTTTTTATTTTCTTTTTGTGCCAAGAGTAACCTCTAATGAGAGGAAAGTAATGCTTGGGAAAGTTGCTGTCCCGAAACAGATTTTTGTGCTTCACTATAAAAATTCGTGTAAAATATCTGTACGTTGTTTTGAGGCGTGCATTTTTGTGCTTCTGCCCCAGGTTGTTATCTAACTTTCGATAGTTGAACACTTTTAGATTTGAGCAACAGAAGGTCTTCGAAAAAATTGGTTTTTACCCGCTGGTCTGTTTTGACAGATTTCTGCCATTATTTGCATTTGCCTCTTAATCTCTTTCTCTTTGAGTTCTTTTTGATCATTTGAATTTTTTAAAGGAAGTGATACAGTATCTTGTGTTTTAATGGAAGTTTTACTTGTGTTGGAAATGAACCAAAGGTTTATTATCTTTTGAATGCACTAATGTTGCTAATGAAGATTGTGTGAAGTTTTGTATGAAGGAAAAATTTCAGGTGTATGGAGAGAATGATGTAATGAGATGAAGAATGGACTAAAGCTCAAGCTTGGGGATGCCACGTGTGTCACCCCAAAAAATATCCAAGAGGTACAAGCATCAAAGCTTGGGGATGCCCAAGGCATCCCCTTCTTCATCAATAAAAATCCTAGGTTTCTTCCAAACACTTCCTTTTTATTGTTTCATGCATAGTTGTGTTGTTCTTGGAGAGTCTTTGTTTTTGTTTTTGTTTTTGTTTTTTGTTTACTTGAATAAATTGGTTGTACCCCCTCATTCATACATTAGTTTTCAAATAAGATTGGCTTGGATTGGAAAAGAGTAGGAAAAGTTCATGCTTAAGTGGTAAAAAGGAGGTTCTTTTTGACTGTGGCCTATGCTTTGTCATGTTATGCTTGGTATTGTTTTGGCTTTATGCTTAGTGATTTTTGCTGTAGCATGACATGTTATAAACAATTGAAATTGCTTAATGTGCCTTCAAAGAATCATGCGTTGTTTTAGCATATTAAAGCATAGTATTGTGGTATTCTCCTTTGATGCTTTATTTGGGTTGACTTGGCACATGCTCACACCATGTTATGACTATCCCAAGTCACCATAGCCTTTATGATCCTTTAGTTTTCGACTTGTAGTATCCCTTTATGCTTCGATTAATGATGTTTTGTCGCTCTGCATGATTATGGCCATTATTGCTCTGTTAGTTGGTCGCTCCCAGTCTTTTGCTAGCCTCCATAACCAAGTATGAGTTCCACTCATGCATCCAACTCCAAATAAAACCAAGTTATTCCAAAGAGTCCACCATACCTACCTATTATCATTTGCTATTCCAAGTATATTCATGTTTTTATCTACCTTCCGAATTAAACTTGTTATGAGAAAACTAGTGATTAAAGCTCTCATTAACTTGATGGCACACTTTACTTTTCTTGCCCTTAATAAACTTGAACCATTGTGTCGTCTATGTTGTATATGATTGCACTTATATGTTGGGGATTAGAAGAACCATGCTGTCATGGGGAACGCTTTCAACATTGCACTTGTACTTTGTACCTAGTTGATATCATGCTCTTTTGTCTATGGATGTCGCCGGTGTGAAATGAAAGGGGAGCTTGTGAGTCCATGGAGTTATGTATGTGTGTTAGAGAAACGCCTGGGCCGTCGGTCTAATCCATGCTGTCATGGTGGAAACCTGCAGCGTAACCATAATGAGCTATCTATGAAGCATTCTTCTTATAAAAAAAGAGTCAGATATTGACAAAAAAAAGAGAAAAAGAAAAAAAAGAGATATGAGAAAAGAGGAAAGAGAGAAAAAAGCACCATTTTCCCATGGTAAATAAGAAGATTGCTGAGATGCTTGTTGTCTGCTTGCCTTGTCATTTTGATATGGGGATTCTTCCATATCATCGGGCAAGGGGTACCCCGTTGGCGGTTCTCTATGATACACATGTACTTACTATGACAAGAACTTACCGGTAACTAAACTTGAGTAGCATGAGGAGCGGCCCTCGTATTCAAGGGACATGATATTTCCAACTTATACTTTGTCAAGCATATGCACCATAGTTTGTTCACTTTAACCTTAATCACTTCAAGATGCTTATGATAGGGGCAATGAGAGCTAAAAGCTAATAAGTACCATAATTTTTGGAAGCTCTTTATGAAAGTTGAATCTCTACTTCCTTCTATGAAGGCCTTTATTTTACTTTTATGTTGAGTCTCCACCTTCTATCTTTATGCACCTACTTTGAGAGCATAGTGGCCATTCTTAGTTCTATGTGCATTGTCCCAAGACTTGTTGATTGATGCATAACTTTGATATTGCTTGTTTTAAACTATTTGTATCTAGTCACTCTTATGAACTTTGAAGGTGTCCTATGCATTTATCTTTGCTACTCTATGAGGGACAAGCTGAATGCCACTATGCTATGTTTTCTTTATGTGAAACAAACAAATGTCTTGCAAAGCATTGTTATTCATGAATCTTTTGTTTGTGCCTTTTCATGTTACAACATAGGTTCTATGTCTTATTGACAGAACTTTGTCTTTCATGCTATGTTGAAGTACTATGATCCAAGATATCATTGTTTTACAAATATTTGATCAAGTTTATGATGGTGCATGTCACCTCAAAAATTATTCTTTCTTTTTATCACTTACCTACTCGAGGACGAGCAGGAGTTAAGCTTGGGGATATTGATACGTTGCAAACGTATCTATAATTTTTGATGTTCCATGCTTGTTTTATATCTACTTTCTTATGTTTTGTCCACACTTTGGAGTATTTTATACACTTTCTTGGACTAACCTATTAACAAGATGCCATAGTGCTAGCTGCCTGTTTTCCGCTGTTTTTGGTTCCAGGAAAGTCAGAAAATGAATATTCTCGGAATTGGACGGGACAAAAGCCAAAGTCAATATTTTACCGGAAGACTCACGGAGCCAGAAGATGAGACGGAGAGGGGCAACAGGGTGGCCACACCACCCCTAGGCGTGGGTGACCACTAGCCGCGCCACCAGGTGGTGTGGGCCCCTTGGACGCCCACAGACCTTGCCTCTTCGCCTATAAGAAGCCTCCCGATGCATAAACCCTAAATCGAAAAGCCTTCAGCCACGAAAAGTTCCACAGCTGCCACACCGAAGGAGATTCGGGGGACAGAAAGTCTCTGTTCCAGCATCCTGCCGGGACGGGGAAGTTCCCCCGGAGCCATCTCCATCGATCTCCACCACCATCTCCATCGCCATTTCTGATTCCGATGATGAGGAGGGAGTAGTTCTTCCTCGAGGCTAAGGGTTCTACCGGTAGCTATGTGCTCATCTCTCTCTCTCTCTCTATGCATGATCATATTGTGATCATGAGCTTTGTAATCAAGTATATCTACTTTGCTACTCAAGTGTGAAAGTGACAGCGTGCACACCATGGCGGCACTTAGGCTAGAGATTTCAAATACTTGTTATGAGTTATATTTGGAGTTGGATGTTTCTATGAAATTGTGGTGTTTGTTGGAACCATCTAGTGCTCAAGGTGACAGTGTGGGGTTATCTAGATGGGGAAAGCGAACTTTGAGGAGTGCTATTATAGCCCTACCATGGATTAGAGTGTCCAACCGGAGAGTAGTTAAGAGTAGTATCATTAAGAGAAGATATTTATATGAGAGTGTTCACCAGCGAAAGTATGATCCCTAGGCCTTGTTTCTAAGCATTGAAACACCGTTTTCAACTAGATCTGTTATATGTTTCCTTGGTTCCATCTTTATTTCAAATGGCCTTTAGTCTTTTCCACGCACTATCAAATCTATTTTCTGGCACCGTTACCACTTATAATTATCTATACCACTTGTATTTCACTATCTCTTTGCCTAACTAGTGCACCTATACACCTGACAAGTGTATTGGGTGTGTTGGGGACACACGAGACTTCTTGTATCTTGATTGCAGGGTTGCTTGAGAGGATACCTTTGACCACTTTCTCCCTGAGTTTGATAAACCTTGGGTAATCCACTTAAAGGAAACTTGCTGCTGTTCTACAACCCTCTGCACTTGGAGGCCCAACAACTGTCTACAAGAATAGATGTGCGTATACATCAGTGGGTATATACACATCCAGTAACAGTACTGATAACTATAGTACAGAAATGATGCTATGAAATAAGATCCGCTACATGGATTATAACGTGGAAGGGAATACTAATTACAAAAGCATGGCATGGCTCATATGAACTGATTCAAGCTAGCTACTAAAACCAGTCAACTGTTGAACCATGATGCAAAAAAAGATGGCACAACAGTACACTAGAAAGATCCACGGCTCAGTTTAGGGACGTAACAACGAGCCTACCACACCTAAACTAGGCCTAACCAAATCTCCATCTGTCGCACACTGTCCCTACCATCTTTGGGAAGGCTGATAACTCCCACATGCTCACCTTCATTTGGCTATAGGTTGCAGCGCTTAATCTGAGAGTACTGTGTTCCATGAAACCACCGGTACAATGTGTACACACAGTTTTCCTCATGAATGGGAAAAATGTGCCATCAGGAGCCTTGCATCCGAGTTTCTTCATAAGCTTGTCACTCATCAGATAATTAAAACCGTCAAATAGAGAGTTGTTACCCAGGCGGTTGACCTACCTCCAAACGAAGACTGCTAGATGTCCAGCAGAGCTAGGATCCTATTGAAAAACATAGACACAAGTAGCAAAATATAGGCATAGGTTAGTCCCATTTTGATCATAGGAATGACTTCAGGCTCTTCGCCATGGGTAACCCCCATGCCATGCGTCGTAATTATGATCATCAAGTGTTTGCCGTCAGCCGGTCGAGCGAGGAACCACATGCTTGGCCGATGATTCAGAAAAGGAGATGGGATTACAAACGACAACTCCTTATTACCTACAACATCCGAATTGGAGACAAAAAGTGTGTTTGTGGCATACATATTCTAACACCAGAATTATTTATTGTTCATGCTCGTAATCTGAATAGGAAAATCCTAACATTAATATTACTCAATAAATTAATGACACTGTTAATTGAATTTCTTATTATGCTAATCCTAATATTTGGATTTCTTGCATATCTTTCTTTCTGAGTTCTATGTTTGAAAATAGGGACCAATCATTCATTTATATTATGAAAAACTGAGGGGCTCCTTGGATCACATGAACGCAAGAATGAGAAAAAAATAGAGGAATGTGGCAGGTTTGTAGGTCCAAATCAGAGGATTCTAAAACACAGAAAAAGTGCAGGAATACTCATATGGCTGGAACACGGGAAAAACACAAGAACCATTCCTCGATCCTAGGCAATTGTGTCTTAAAAAGAGGTTCGAATGGATGTTCAAATCCTATGGGGTTGAGGCATAGGAATGTGGCATTGCCTATTTGGATTCAAAGATTTTCAAAGAAATTTTGGAGGAATTTAACCATAGGATTTTTCCCTAAGGAATCCTTGGATCAAAGGAATAATACCTCTTATATGGATTACACTCATACACCCCAAAATCCCATAGGAATTTCAACATCCAATTCAACTTTTTTTACACTCATTCATAGAGGATCGATGCACTTTTCCTTTGTTTCATCCAAATGACTAAGGCTCGTTTGATTCAAAGGAATTTCAAAGGATTTGTAATTGATGTGCAGATTTCCTCTGTTTTGCAATCCTATGATTTGTACCTACAACCCTATCAAATTTCTGTGTCAGGATTAGAGTGGCATGTCCACTTTTATTTTAATGAAAATACTGGCAGCACCACTTTTTATTGATATAGAGGAATTCTCACTTGAATCCTATAGGATTAGAAGGATTGTGGATTAGGTGTAGTGTTTGATTGAACAGGAAAACCAAAGGAATTGTACAAAGTGGTTGGAGTGGATGGAAATTTACTCCAAAATAGAGTGCAAAAACATCCTTTAAAGGAATTCCTAAGGATTATAATATTTTGAGTCAAATAGCATTTATAGAACAAAAATTCCTAAAGATACAAATCCTACACAATTCCTCTGAATCCCTGTAACATCCCAAAACTTCAATCGAAGGTTATTAAGATCCAAATCATCAAAATTAGGGTTAACAAAAAAATTCCAATTAAAATTATTAAAGCATTCATATGTGTGTGCATTTAAAATAGGAGTTGATTTGAATTGCCATGATTAAGTGATCCGTTGCTTGTAAAATGATTCTTAGGTGAAATATACATCATCTGGATCATTCCCAAACAAATCCCAAAGAAAAACAAATGAAAATGAATAAAAGAATGAAATGGTCATTTGTGCCATTTTAATCAACCTGCCTACTTTGCACCCCTTGCTAGTACTCAATTTTTAATAGAGACAAATGTGGATCTTTGCACCCCTTGCTAGTACACATAATGATGTACCAAGGCCCACTTTGTGACCTGCCAAAAACTTTCAAACACTATATTTTAATGGCATTTGAAAATTGAATCTAGTTCATATGGGAAGACCCCATTATTTCAAAAACCACTCAATTGAGATTTATTTTCAAAATCCAAGCACCCACAGAGTCTCAAGCTTATTACTAACACACCCACCAAAAATCTTTTCAAAATTCAAAAGTAAATTTCTTGCGGCCATTTTCACAAACACTTGGCAGGCATGAATTACACTCTATACACAGCTCACTGTTTGCAACAGGGTTTTGCCCCCAATTGTTCTCCATTTACTCCCTATGTCTCCACTTGATTCAACCAGGCCCCAAACACCCATCCCCTACCCCCTAGCAGCCATGCCATGCCACCCCGAGGACATGCTCACTGCCTAATCTTGCCTCGCAGCAGACCAGACTCTCTCGCCATGTTCACGAAGCTAGCCCGGACCCCACTGCCACCTCCCTCCCTCCCCTCTCCCGAGCGCAGCCGATCGGGACCATCCAAGCAGCCAGGCCAGAGAGTGTCTGCGCCATGCCGAGCATGCGCCAGAGCACCGCGCCCGACACGCGTGCACACGCCGCCCGTCGACCGCAGCTCGTGCTCACCGCTTCGCCACGACCCCAGGAACACCGCAGCCATGCCCGTTCGCCGCCAAATGCACCAGAACCACCGCTCGCCGTGGAGACCGCCGCCTCTGCCGCTCAGAGCGTGCGCACCTCCTGACCAATTGCCACCGTCCCTAAGCCTGCATTTAATCCGTAGCGCACCGCCAAGAGACCAGCCACCGTCCCCTACCTCGAGCCACGCCGCTAGCACACTGTGCAGCCCTCGCCGGAGTTGCCCGCCCATTCCTTTTTATCGCACCGTTGAGCTATAAATAGAGGCCACCCCTAGCCTCATTCTGCACACCATTCACCTCCCCTCTTGCCACTGATCAGTCCCTACTTCTCCTCGGAGCAGCTCGAGCTCGTAGTCACCGGAATTTCACCGGAGCTGGCTGCCTCTAGAGGAGAAGGGCCCTGCTGATTGCGACCACCCCCGGAGCTGCCTCGACCACCCCTGAGCCTGCCGTCGTCCACCAGTTCGTTTGCCCCCATTGCCGTCGTCGCTGGAGCCCTGGTACGCCCCCTGAGCACCCCCACCGAGCCGCTAGGGTTCGACCTCGCCGGCGACCTGTTCGTCGTTGAGGACGAGCCCCAGCCGTTGATCCTATTTCTAATCTAACAGCCCACATCGCCCCGTACCACTTCCGTGTTATGAGACTCTGACCGTGGACCCCCTGTCAGCTGTGCCCCGCACCGCATAGTGTCACTGGGCCGGCCCGTTAGCTTTCCTGCGCGACCCATTTAGTTTGAATTAGGATTTTTCTATTTTAGTTTAAACCTAGTTCTGTCCCCTAGTTTGAAATTCAATTTAGAAAGATTTACAAATCCAAATGTAGTGATTCTAATTTTGTTAGAAAGCTACTGAAAAGATCTACCCAAGCCCATTGGATTTAATTCAATTAGATATAGAGATCTCTCCTAGTAAAAATAACAAGACATAAGCTTTTGCACCTTGCAACATTTTTATAAAATCAACCATGATAGCTTTTGAGTTGATTCCAACTCTCAAAAATTAAATTTCACCATACCTATCTGAATATGTAATAATATTAGGGTTTACATGCAGTGAATTTGGACTAGTATGAAAATAATGCTATATAGGCATTTCTAGTCACTTTAAATCATTAAATAATGAACTTAAACCAAAGTAATTTTGATCCAACCCTTAAATCACATTCCCACATGATCCCATATTTTAAAGTGGTGAATATTAAATCTTAGTTAATTTTTCAATGAGTAGAAATTACTGTTCTAAAATAAAAAGAATGAAACTAGTTAATAAAACTTGTGATGCTTGTGATGATAATAGATCATCAAATGTGTGCCTTAGAGTGCTAATTAGACTAGTTAAGTATTGTTTGGTGATTGTGTACTCCATATGGATTTATAGACGATAGTACCGACCAAGCTTTCGAGGAGGAGGAGTTCTATCAAGAGGAGGAAGAAAACTTCAACCACTGCACCAACCAAGGCAAGCTAGCACTATCCAAGTTAATCCTTGCAAGTTGTACTTGCAAGCCACCATTAACCATGCAAGCTAACACTTGCAAGTATAATGCTTAGCAAGCTAGAATTAAGCTAGATGAATGAGCAAAGATGCTTTAGGCATGCCTTGGTGATACCACTTTGACTTTTACTACCCAAAGTTTTACTTTCCAAGCTTTACTTCCTTTACCTTACCAAAGTCCCTTACTTGTTTTCAAGGTAGCATAAAGAGTATAAAACTTGACCTATTTAGATAACTTTAGATGTCATTCTATGGCATGAGATTGATCCCATCTTTCCACCTTAGTGAACACTCTTAACTTAGTAGTTTAGAGTAGATAACAACTTGAGTCAATTTAGATGGGAACACTTGGTGAAAATGAATTGAGAAAACCTTGGAATGATGAGTCATTCTATTTAGATGTTTTGAAATGTGTTGAGAAACACAAATGGTTTGTGATGATGAAAATGTTAAGGCATGAGCTTTAACCGTTTTTCAAAACTGATGGTTGGATTCGGATGCGATATCATTTCAAATTTTCCATACAACCACAATACCTGAATTGGGTAAGGCTTAGCCAGAAGTTTATATGCATTAGTATTAGTTCCCTCGCAGGAGAGGTCTGAGCTGAGGCTACCTCTCAATGTTGTCCACCTATGCAGTGCCCAAGATGACAGATGGTCATGGTTGGGAGGCCATGCTCATAGGAGAGGTGCTTATACTAGGGTGTGTAAAGGAAATGTTATGTTTGATTATCTCCATACTTAATATGATGATTCAGGGCTATCCCTGATAGATGTATCATATATTGTGGTGAAAGTGTACCACCTCTGCAGAGTGTCAAACTATTCGAATAGCCGTGTCCGCGGTTATGGACAGTTGGAATGGCCATACTGTTTCGTTGTCAGATGTTTTCAAAATAACTTATGAAAGGAATGCTGAATTTTGACTTGACCACAACAAGGTTGTGTTTATGACACTAGCTTCCCAACTTAAGTGATTCTAGAACTTTATTTTATCTTTCTTTGTTTCAGAACTCAGCTTAGGTTTCAAACTTAACTTTATAGTTAAACTTAGAGTTAGCACTTTACTTTAGAACGATACTACTTGTTAGTGGTAGTTTGCGAGTACTTAAAGAGTACTCATGGCTTTTGTCCCTGGCTATTATCATGGCCAGACTATGAAGGAGACTACCAAGATGATGGCCAGCAGGACGACTATGATAACTAGGACTATCTCCACAAGATTGCTCGTGCCCTGAAGATGGACCCCACTGCTACGCTTATCTTTTATTTCCGCTGCTTGTTGTATTAAGACTGGATCATGCGATCCTTATTTGTGTAAGACCTTCAACATGGTTTGTAATGGATGATGTACTGTGATATCCAATCTGTTATGTCTCGCAAAAATGGTAATCCTGGGATTGCGATGGATGACATAACAGGCATCTAGGATTAATAATCCGGGTGTTGACAAGTTGGTATTAGAGCCATCCTGACCATAGGATACCCTAGTTAGAATGGACGTCCGAACAAAAACTTAATTTCCAAACCAAAGTGATTATTTGTGAAAAACTATTTCCTCTCTTATCCTTGGGAATTCATTCTTTCTCAAAAATTCATGTTCCTCAAAATTCTTACATTACTACTTAAAATTTGACACACTTGATCACTTCACTAATTTCCTCATCCTTAATTCTTGTAGATGGAGACTCAGTTCAGCAAGTTCTACCAGTTGGGAAACGAAGGTCAACTGATCTTCGAGAGGGATCTGGATTCATTGTCGGAGTTACTGGGACACCCACATCCGGAGTTTCTTGGAGCTCAACTTCCAGGACCCCCAGGAGGAGATTTGCAATGGCTAGTCACCGCTGATCTTAGAGGAAGCATCGAAGCACCAACATCCGGGAGAATCCAGTTCTCTGTGAGAGAGAACAACTGGCTAGATGGATTATCTAGGGCAATGCATGAAGCTCTCGCACGTCTATGTGCCCTTAGTGTCAACCAACTCCAGGGAACCCGTTTTGCTCACTATGCAAGACGTGACTTCATGGGGATGCCAATGGAGATGCCAAGTCACCCGAAGCTGAAGCGTCAAGTGGAGAACCTTGACTTCCTACTGTACGATCGTCAGAAGGAGTTGGACAATGCTAGGGAGTTCGCCAACCACAACCGAGCCATTGCCGCCCAAAAGGCCCAGACTTTCTCACTGCTAGTCAAGGACCGTTAGTCTCTTCGCCTCCAGCGCGAGAAGAAGGATCGCACCATCGCCCGTCTTCGCAAGAAGGTGGCCGACCTCGAGAAGACCGTCAAGGAGAAGGAAGCTCAGCTTGCAGCCAAGGAGGAAGAAGAGGAGGGTGAAGACATCCAGGGAGACATGGATTCTTACCTCAGCAATGATGATGACTTTCTGGAGGAGAATGCCGTGGACTTCTACACTAACGATGAGGACTCTGACTTCATCGACGATGAGTAGATGCACTAGAGCACTGTTGTATCATGAGATGTATCGGTCCCACTGTATCGTAGCTTGCAGAATGGTTCTTCAAACCATCTGTTTTTCCTTTGTTGTTGTGGTGTGTGTGTTTGTATCGTGTGCTTGTTTGCATGAATGAAATGGCGTTAGTTGCAAAACATGAGTCAAACTCAAAGTTTTAGCTTTGAAAACCAAAACAATGAACCTTAGAATTTCCCTCTTACCCCTTTATCTACCTCAATCTTCAGATGACTCGTGGAAAACAAGGAGGGAGCAGCTCGTCGCAAGACCCAATGCTGCAGATCTTGCAGAATCTCATTGCAGACAGAGAAGCAAGCAGGGCAGAACGCCAAGCTAACTTAGCAACATTGCAGCAGATCGCCTAGATGGCTCTCAACAACCAAGGGCATGGAAATTAGGATCACCATGGATCCAAACTCAAAAACTTCCAGAATACCAATCCCCCAATCTTCAACCAAGCTGAAAACCCACTAGATGCTGATGACTGGCTGCAGATAATGGAAAACAACTTAGAAGTTATAGGAGTTGATGACAACGAGAAAGTTCTCTTCGCCACCCACTATCTGGCGGGAGATGCAAGAGCTTGGTGGACTAGTATCCGTAACATGAACCATGGTCAATTGATGACATGGGAAGCCTTCAAAGTTAAGTTCAGCTGCACCCACATGCCGCAAGGTCTAGTTACCAGAATGAGGGATGAGTTCCGAGAGTTGAAGCAAGGTAGAATGACTGTGGTGGAGTACCGTGATAGATTCCTGTCGCTTGCAAGGTATTCACCTGATGAAATCAACACGGAGGCCAAGAAGAAGGAGAGATTCTTGAACAGACTGCATGATGAGATGCAGATTGTCCTCGTCAACATCCGTTTCCAGGATCTCGAAGAGCTAGTCGACTCTGCCATCCAGATGGAAGGGAAGATTAACCAGGCAAACGACAACCACAAACGTCGTATGATGCAGCAATCAGGATCCAGCAGTCACCAGAAGTACCGTCCCAACCCCTCACCAGGATATGCACCAAGGAACAATCGACCCCCAATGTCTCGCCCAAGCTACCCCAACCGTAGCGGAGGCAATGTGAAGTCCGGAGGAAGCAATCACAACTCTGGCAATGCCAACAATTTCAACCGTGCACCTCCCAAGAACAACAACAACAACAACAACACTGCACCCAGAACTGGCAGCAATGTTGTGCTCGTGGCAGCAAAGGACAAGTCCCAGATCACTTGTTTCGAGTGTGGAGTGAAGGGTCACTATTCCAACGAGTGTCCCAAGAAGACTGCAGCCACTGCCAATGTGAATGCCCCAGCTCAACAGCAGCGTCGTGTTCAACCAGGAAGAATGTTTTCCCCAGGGAACCCTCACAACCGCAACGGTTGTCTCTTCCACATGAACGCAGAAGAAGCCCAATAAGCGCCAGATGTAGTGCTGGGTATGTTTTCTGTCAACTCAGTTTTAGCAACAGTATTGTTTGATTTGGGAGCATCGCATTCATTTGTCACCGAAGAATTTTCATGCACTAGTAAGATTCACCCAACCAACCTGAAGCATGTCATGATAGTTCAAATCCCCGGATCAACTACAAAAGCTAGAAAAATTTGCAAAGCTGTACCTATCAAATACATGGGATAGAATTTTATGCCAACCTAAACATACTTGGAACCAAAGGATTGGAAGTAGTACTAGGTATGGACTGGATGTCAAGGCATAAAGGAATGATAGACTATGCTAAGAAAGCCATCACCATGACCAGTAGTTCTAGAGTCATAGTAGAGCATATATCTGAAACCTTACCTCGCTAATTCAAATGCAACAAGAGTCTAGCCCTACCCACCATAGACCAAGTAAGAGTAGTCTGTGAATACCCCGACGTATTCCCAGATGAATTGCAGGGTATGCCCCCGGATAGGGATATTGAGTTCATTATCGAACTAATCCCCGAAACCGGACCCATAGCCCAGAGACCCTATAGCATGAACCCCTTAGAGTTAGTTGAGTTGAAGAAGTAGTTAGATGCCATGTTTGCAATAGGCTTGATTCAGCCAAGCGCCTCGCCATGGAGATCACCATTGTTATTCGTCAACAAGAAAGATGGAGGCAACCGTCTGTGCACAGATTACAGAAAGTTGAATGACGTCACTATCAAGAATAAGTACCCCTTGCCAAAGATAGAGGATCTATTTGATCAGTTGACTGGAGCTTAGGTATTCTCAAAGATTCATCTTAGGACTGGTTATCACCAACTTAAGATTCGTGCAACGGATATTCCAAAGACCGCCTTTACTACTCGCTATGGTTTATATGAGTATACGGTCATGTCTTTTGAATTAACCAATGCCCCTGCTTATTTCATGAATCTCATGAATAAGATCTTTATGAATTTCCTAGATAAGTTTGTAGTTGTGTTTATTGAAGACATCCTTATCTACTCCAAGTCAGAAGAAGAGCATGAGCAACATCTGAGAATCATCCTAGAAACCCTGAGAGAGCATCGGTTATATGCCAAGTTTAGCAAGTGTGAGTTTTGGCTGGAAGAAGTAGGATGCCTAGGACATATTGTGTCTGTCGGAGGAGTCTCTGTTGATCCCGCCAAGATCAAAGATGTTGAAGCATGGGAAGCCCCAACCACTCAAACCCAAGCCCGTGCATTTCTCGGATTAGCGGGACACTACCGCAAGTTCGTAGAAGGATTCTCGAGCATCGCGAGACCCATGACCCAATTGTTGAAGAAGGACAAGAAGTTTGAATGGACAGACAAGTGTGAAGCCAGTTTCTAGGAGCTGAAGAAGAGATTGATATCAGCCCCAATATTGATCATGCCAGATATCAAGAAGCCATTTGATGTGTATTGTGATGCATCCAAGATTGGTCTCAGATGTGTATTGATGCAAGAAGGCAAAGTCATCGCGTATCTGTCTCGAGAACTGAAGCAGCATGAGCAGAACTAGCCGACCCATGATCTTGAATTAGCATCCGTAGTTCTGGCATTGAAGACATGGCGTCATTATCTGATGGGTAATCGCTGTGAGATTTACTCAGATCACAAGAGCTTAAAGTATATTTTCACTCAGAAAGAGCTGAATATGAGGCAAAGAAGATGGATAGAGTTAATCAAGGATTATGACCTTGACATTCACTATCACCCCGGTAAAGCCAATGTGGTAGCGGATGCCCTTAGCAGATTGCCGTGTAGACTAAACACCATGATCAAGGAGAAGCAACCAAGTTTGTATGAGGAGTTGGAGCAGTTCAGAACTGAATTAGTTAGCAAAGGATTCTTAGCTAGCATTGAACTTCAACCCACTTTGATTAGCCAAATCAAGGAATCCCAGAAGGGAAATGAAAGTATCAACGGCATCAAACATCGTATTGGTACATGAAAGGTACCTGGATTCACTGAAGACGAAGAAGGAGTGTTGTGGTACAAAGGATGTATCTGTGTGCCAGCAGATTCGGAGCTGAAGCAAGTTATCATGAAGGAAGCTCATGATACTCTTTATCCTATCCACCCCGGAGGAACAAAGATGTATCAAGATTTGAAAGAGCAATTTTGGTGGCACAAGATGAAGAGAGAGATCGGAAGCTACATTGCCAAATCTGACATATGTCAAAGAGTCAAAGCAAAGCATCAGAGACCCGCAGGACTGTTGCAACCATTGCAGATTCCAGAATGGAAATGGGATTCCGTTGGAATGGACTTTATCACCGGTTTGCCTACTTCTAGTAGGGGAAATGACTCAATCTGGGTCATAGTTAATAGACTCTCCAAGGTATCTCACTTTATACCTATCAAGACTACCTACTAGAGTGCGAAGCTAGCAGAGCTGTACATTGCTAGGATTGTTAGTCTGCATGGAACCCCTAAGACCATAGTATCACACTGAGGAACCCAGTTTACCTCAAGATTCTGGCAGAAAGTCTAAGAAGTATTAGGCACCAAGTTGAACTTCAGCACCTCTTATCACCCGCAAACTGATTGACAGACTGAGAGAGTCAACCAGATCTTAGAGGATATGCTTAGAGCTTGTGTGTTGGAATACGGATAAAAATGGGAAGACTGCCTGGCCTTCGCAAAATTCTCATATAACAACAGTTATCAAGCTAGTTTGCAAATGGCACCACTTGAATTCCTATACGGAAGAAAGTGCCGCACCCCTTTGAATTGGTCGCAAGTAGGAGAGAGTCAGATCTTTGGACCCGACATTATCTGAGAAGCTGAAGAGAAGGTTCACAAAGTCCGTGAGCACCTCAAGACCGCCCAATCCAGACAGAAGAGTTATGCCGACAAGAGAAGGAGAGACCTGACTTTCAATGTCGGAGATTTTGTATATCTCAAGGTTTCGCCATTGAAGGGAACCCAACGCTTTAGTCTAAAAGGAAAGTTAGCCCCCAGGTATATCGGGCCCTTCAAGATTCTGAACCGTCGAGGAGAAGTATCGTATCAACTGGAACTGCCTGAAGAGATGTCATCCATCCACAATGTGTTCCATATCTCGTTACTTCGCAAATGTCTAGAAGTGCCAGAGAAGACTGAAGTTTTCAGGAACATCGATCACCGAGCTGTGGAGATCAACAATGACCTGACCTATAGTGAAGTGCCCATCCATATCTTGGAGGAAGCTTACAGAACCACCAGGACCAGGAGTATCAAGTTTCTCAAGATTCAATGGAGCAACCATACCGAAGAGGAAGCCACTTGGGAGCGAGAAGATTACACTAGGACAGAGTTCCCAGATCTCTTTAGTTCCTAGTTTTCTTTGTAAATCTCGGGACGAGATTTTGTTTAAGGGGGGAAGGTTTGCAACAAACCAAAACTTCAATCCAAGGTTATTAAGATCCAAATCATCAAAATTAGAGTTAACAAAAACTTTTCCAATTAAAATTATTAAAGCATTCATATGTGTGTGCATTTAAAATAGGAGTTGATTTGAATTGCCATGATTAAGTAATCCATTGCTTGTAAAATGATTCTTAGGTGAAATAAACATCATCTAGATCATTCCCAAACAAATCCCGAAGAAAAACAAATCAAAATGAATAAAAGAATGAAATGGTCATTTGTGCCATTTTAATCAACATGCCTACTTTGGCTATTCTTAGTACTCAACTATTAACAGAGACAAATGTGGATCTTTGCACCCCTTGCTAGTACACATAATGATGTACCAAGGACCACTTTGTGATCTGCCAAAAACTTTCAAACACTATATTTTAATGGCATTTGAAAATTGAATCTAGTTCATATGGGAAGATCCCATTAATTCAAAAACCACTCAATTGAGCTTTATTTTCAAAACCCAAGCACCCACAGAGTCGCAAGCTTATTACTAACACACCCACCAAAAATCTTTTCAAAATTCAAAAGTAAATTTCTTGCGGCCATTTTCACAAACACTTGGCAGGCATGAATTACACTCTAAACATAGCTCACTGTTGGCAATAGGGTTTTTCCCCCAATTGTTCTCCATTTAGTCCCTCTGTCTCCACTTGATCCAACTAGGCCCTAAACATCCACCCCCTACCCCCCTAGCAGCCATGCCATGCCACCCCGAGGACATGCTCGCCGGCCTAACTTGCCCTCGCTGCAGTAGACCGCCCCTCTCTCTCTCGCCATGTCTACGAGCTAGCCCTGACCGCACCGCCACCCTCTGTCCCCTCCCCGAGCGCAGCCGAGCTGTGGACCACCCGCAGCACGCTGCGCCCAGGGTGTCTGCGCCATGCCGAGCACGCGCCAGAGCGCCGCGCCCGACACGCGTGCACACGCCGCCCCTCGACCACAGCCCGTGCTCACCGCTTGGCCACGACCCCAGGAACACCGCAAACATGCCCGTTCGCCGCCAAATGCACCACAACCACCGCTCGCCGTGGAGACCGCCGCCTCTGCCGCTCAGAGCGTGCGCACCGCCCGACCAATTGCCACCGTCCCTAAGCCCACGTTTAATCCGTAGCACACCGCCAGGAGACCAGCCACCGTCCCCTACCTCGAGCCATGCCGCTAGCACGCTGTGCAGCCCTTGCCGGAATCGCCTGCCCATTCCTTCTGGTCGCACTGTCGAGCTATAAATAGAGGCCA
Organism: Avena insularis; assembly: GCA_023614405.1. Lineage (NCBI taxonomy): Eukaryota > Viridiplantae > Streptophyta > Magnoliopsida > Poales > Poaceae > Avena > Avena insularis. The sequence continues at coordinate 330,649,062 of CM042690.1, read as the reverse complement.
CCCCCAGCCTCCGGAGCTGGCCGCCTCTGGAGGAGAAGGGCCTCGCTGATTGCGACCACCTCCGGAGCTGCCTCGACCACCCCTGAGCCCGCCGTCATCCACCAGTTCGTTTGCCCCTATCGCTATTGTCGCCGGAGCCCTGGTACGCCCCCTGAGGACCCGCATTTAGCCGCTAGGGTTCGACCTCGCTGGCGACCTGTTTTTCGTCGACGACGAGCCCCAGCCGTTGATCCTATTTCTAATCTAACGGCCCACATCGCCCCGTACCGCTTCACATGTTATGAGCCACTGACTGGTGGACCCCCTGTCAGCTGTGCCCCGCACCGCGCAGTGTCACTGGGCCAGCCCTTTAGCTTTCCCGCGCGACCCATTTAGTTTGAATTAGGATTTTTCTATTTTATGTTAAACCTAGTTCTGTCCCCTAGTTTGAAATTCAATTCAAAAAGATTTACAAATCCAAATGGAGTGATTCCAATTTTGTTATAAACCTACTGAAAAGATTTACCCAAGCCCGTTGGATTTAATTCAACTAGAGTTAGAGATCTCTCCTGGTAAAAATAACAAGACAGACACTTTTTCACCTTGCAACATTTTTATAAAATCAACCATGATAGCTTTTGAGTTGATTCCAACTCTCAAAAATGAAATTTCACCATACCTATCTGAATATGTAATAATATTAGGGTTTACATGCAGTGACTTTGTACTAGTACCAAAATAATGCTATATAGGCATTTCTAGTCACTTTAAATCATTAAATAATGAACTTAAACCAAAGTAATTGTGATCCAACGCTTAAATCACATTCTCACATGATTATAATATGTGGTGATGACATGTGTCTACATGATCCCGTATTTTAAAGTGGTGAATATTAAATCTTAGTTAATTTTTCAATGAGTAGAAATTACTTTTCTAAAATAAAAAGAATGAAACTAGTTAATAAAACTTGTGATGCTTGTGATGATAATAGATCATCAAATGTATGCCTTAGAGTGCTAATTAGACTAGTTAAGTATTGTTTGGTGATTGTGTACTCCGTATGCATTTATAGACGATAGTACCGACCAAGCTTTCGAGGAGGAGGAGTTCTATCAAGAGGAGGAAGAAAACTTCAACCACTGCACCAACCAAGGCAAGCTAGCACTATCCAAGTTAATCCTTGCAAGTTGTACTTGCAAGCCACCATTAACCATGCAAGCTAACACTTGCAAGTATAATGCTTAGCAAGCTAGAATTAAGCTAGATGAATGAGCAAAGATGCTTTACGCATGCCTTGGTGATACCACTTTGACTTTTACTACCCCAAGTTTTACTTTCCAAGCTTTACTTCCTTTACTTTACCAAAGTCCCTTACTTGTTTTGAAGGTAGCATAAAGAGTATAAAACTTGACCTATTTAGATAACTTTAGATGTCATTCTATGGCATGAGATTGATCCCATCTTTCCACCTTAGTCAACACTCTTAACTTAGTAGTTTAGAGTAGATAACAACTTGAGTCACTTTAGATGGGAACACTTCGTGAAAATGAATTGAGAAAACCTTGGAATGATGAGTCATTCTATTGAGATGTTTTGACATGTGTTGAGAAACACAAATGGTTTGTGATGATGAAAATGTTGAGGCATGAGCTTTAACCGTTTTTCAAAACTGATGGTTGGATTCGGATGCGATATCATTCCAAATTTACCATACAACCACAATACCTAAATTCCACGTGGGAGTTTATATGCATTAGTATTAGTTCCCTCGTGGGAGAGGTCTGAGCTGAGGCTACCTCTCAATGTTGTCCACCTATGAAGTGCCCAAGATGACAGATGGTCATGGTTGGGAGGCCATGCTCATAGGAGAGATGCTTATACTAGGGTGTGTAAAGGAAAGGTTATGTTTGATTATCTGCATACTAAGTATGATGATTGAGGGCTATCCTGACAGATGTATCGAATCTTGTGGTGAAAGTGTACCACCTCTGCAGAGTGTCAAACTATTCGAATAGCCGCGTCCGCGGTTATGGACAGTTGGAATGGCCATACTGTTTCGTTGTCAGATGTTTTCAAAATAACTTATGAAAGGAATGATGAATTTTGACTTGACCACAACGGGGTTGTGTTTATGACACTAGCTTCCCAACTTAAGTGATTCTAGAACTTTATTTTATATTTCTTTGTTTCAAAACTCAGCTTAGGTTTCAAACTTAACTTTATAGTTAAACTTAGAGTTAGCACTTTACTTTAGAACTATACTACTTGTTAGTGGTAGTTTGCGAGTACTTAAAGAGTACTCATGGCTTTTGTCCCTGGCTATTCTCATGGCCAGACTATGAAGGAGACTACCAAGATGATGGCCAGCAGGACGGCTATGATAACTAGGACTATCTCGCCAAGAAGATTGCGTGCCCCTGAAGATGGACCCCACAGCTACGCTTATCTTTTATTTCCGCTGCTTGTTGTATTAAGACTGGATCATGAGATCCTTATTTGTGTAAGACCTTATGTATGGTTTGTAATGGATGATGTACTGTGATATCCAATCTGTTATGTCTCGCAAAAATGGTAATCCTGGGATTGCGATGTATGACATAACAGGCATCTGGGATTAAAAATAGGGGTGTCGACAATCCCAAGGCAATCCAAAGGAAAAGATTGGTGCCCTACAAAATTTCTATGTGATTCCTACAATCCGAGGAGAGGTTGAAAGTAAAAAAATCAAGAAACACGACTTCATTGTATTGTGCTCACATTTGAGATGCTGGTAAATACATTTCATATTCTGACAATAGAACAACCTTACTAGTGCAGGGACACCATCATACACTATATATTTTTAACAATTATTAGTGGTACTAATTCATTACTAGCAATGGTTCATTCATTTTCACATAAAGGGTGTGCTCATTCAATCATATGAAAGGTAAAATATAAACTAGACAGTTAAAGAACAACTTCACTAAATCACGCATAATGTATCATGGAACTAGAATTACCTTCCAATGTGGGATCCCAGCAGTAGGTACATCCTTGACTTGTGACCGCAAAAATGAGGCCACCATGTTCAATGGCATCATGGTACTGTCGTCTTCCATCACCTGAATGGTCCAGACATCTCCAAACTTCATTACCGCCTTCCAGGTAGGCGAATTCACTGTCTAACAATGCGAGGAGATTTTAGTCTGCATAACATCTAGCTTCTATGGGCACTCTGCAGATTACGATCTTGAGCAAGTCAAGACATCCAACCCACGACATGGTGTACTTTTCTGCAGCCCTGTGGATTTGCCAAAATAAACTTTTGAAGCATGCATGAGTATAGAAATGAGTATAGGTGACTGTGGAAACCCTAGCGGGCTAGTAGCATTACCTGTTATAATGTGGATATGAGATGTGATCAATGCCACAAGTAGCCGACGATGGAAGGTCGATTACTTGATAGGTGTAGATGTTCGCTAGGCACCAGTCCCCACTCTCGTTCACGGTGGAGAGCCAGTCATCGTTCATGCCAACCCAGAATATTTCGTGCATGAAGGGCAGGATGGAGGTACGCCGATGATGGTCTAGGGGCACCACATCATACACCATGTCATGCAGACGATGTATTCTCAACTCGTCATAGTGCTCATCGATCTAATGAGCAAGCTGATGCATTAGTAGGCAGGGTTCACTCCAATGGTGCAAAATCCATTTCATACATTCGTTGTTGCTGATACGACCGTACACCAGCTTGCATCATGCAGTGAGCCTAATGGTGCTAGAAATGTCCAGACGTTGAACAATGAGGTCGACATCATCCGCTCTGAGTTGATCCTACTTGCAACACCCATTATGCTTTGCATCAGCCATCATGGCCGGATGGATTGAGGCGGTGTAGGCGGATGCAGGTGCGATTAGGGTTTTCTGGAGGAGGAGGGGGCATTATGCAAGGAATGGATGAGAGAGAGAGCATGGGGGAGATCGTGGGCGGAATGGGGAATTAGATGGAGAGACAAGGAAAAAACGAGAGGGAGGAGATTTTTTTACTTGCTAGCTCTGTCTAGTCGGCAGTTGCATCGAGGTCATAGACTAGGCTTTTACTGTAGGTTAGAGTAGCATGCCATGAGCTAGTAGAAATTGACTACCAATATTTGTGTGCAGTGTTGTCTAGTCACATCAGTTTGACTAGAGGGTTTTTTTTATAAAGATTCCATTTCAACATATTTTCGATGAAAAATAGGAGACAAACTACTAATTGTACTTTCATCTTGTTCGCCTACATGCAGAAGTCGTAGTACATGAGCAAAAATATATATAGAAAGATTCTAAATATGACAAGTCCCCCATGGATTCGATAATAAGGAAATGAAGAACGGGAACGAAACGAAATAAAGCATTTCTAGCGCCATCCTAGCAATGCCCTCTTCTCAAAACAGGCGTTCGATGTACGGATCATCGCCTCGGGGGTGGGATTTGGAATTGGAAATTGGAATTGGAAGGTTTTACTGCCAAGGAGCAGCAAATAAGTCAATTTCTCTTCGACATAGCTGAAGCTCTAGGGGAATAATCGAAACAGAGTAAATAACTAGAGTATCCCGTCGTAGTGGTAGCTGCATTTACGCAACCGGGTCCGAGCCACGGGACTTTTCTTTGTTTGCTCGAGATCGATGGTTAGAGGAGTTAAGACCATCTATTTTGGAAGCTGAAAGAAGAGAAAGCTGAAAAAAAGCAGATACAGATTCCAAATTCTAGGCCGGACTAAAGCAAAGACCAAGTTCCTTTTTCCATACAGAGAAAGGTGCCTTCGCTTATAAGGCCTTTATTTTATTTTATTTGATCAGGATTCCTTAGAAGAAATTGGAAGAAAACCAAAAAACCCGTCCTCAGTTCGGATTGCAGGCTGCAACTCGCCTGCATGAAGCAGGAATCGAGAGTAATCGCCGGTCAGCCATACATCGGTGAATCCGTTCCTGGGCCTTGTTTGATAAAGGGACCCCCAACCAAGAAATCTACTGTCTCAGAGCAACAGTCAAGCTATTTCCATTTGGTTCTTCTTTCTGGTCGTTGATACTGGAAACACCATTGCTACGAAAGAGCTGCAAGAGAGAAAGCAGTTGCGGGTGGATGATGTCCCAAAAGGCTTGGATAACCTATCGTTTTCGAGCCCATGATATAAACAAATTGGATGGATCCTATACCCGTTTAGGGCCCAGTAGAATGCCCATGAATTTTCTCATCCACTTGATGAATTAATTTTAAGATATAGTACTTCCCTATTAGAACAGGTTGTTCGAAGGGGTCTCCTGTTCTTCCATCAAATATTCTGCTTTTTCCCGGGTACTCGGGTTCAAATACCCATGGATTTTTTATTTCGCGAATTATTCTAAGAAATAAGAAAAGGAGCAATCCAAACAATTGACGAGGGAGTCTAATTATTTTTCCGTTCTTGATTGTTTCAATTGCACTTTCTTCATTTACGGGTTCGCTCCGAGCATGGTTTCAGTAGTCAAAGCAACTTCGTCACTTTCGTGTACCCATCGGACGGCAGCCCTTTCGGGCCAACTCCCAGTTATTTCTCTTCTTTCTTTTTGATTTTTTATTCGAGTTTTTTTTACTAAACGTATAATCTCCTTTCCGGGGCTCACCCAATATCAACCAAGACTGCCCTTCCCGGCTATCTCCTTGTTCTCTCTCTTTATTTACAAAACAGCCCAGACCGGAGCTCATGGTATAGACTATGACTGCGGGACCCTTGCTTTCCATTTGAATTCGAAGGGGACCTTTAATATGTATTTTATCTTATCAAGCTTCATTTTAAGGATGAGCTGGCTAAACTCCCACAAAATGAAAATCAGAACCAGTACAGAGTTGTTTGAGGCTTCAGCCCTAGAAGCATAAGTCAATCGCACAGAGTAACCTTAATACACGTGGTATAGGGCTGCTCGTCCCGCCTGGTGTTGAGGGAGCTAAAGTGGAACTCTCACATACATGTTCCTTAAGGAGGCTAGCTCGCTAAATGATTCATACTTCTCCTCTGATCGAAAGCTACAACTAGAAAATCGATTCTTCTTTGCCGGTGCAAACCCGTCTTTTGAATGACAACCACTTCTATGGCATGTGCACGCGGATCACCACTACTTGTTACTTAATTGCTTACTTAATGCAATTTCGAGATCCGACTAGGGAGTTCAAGATCAAGTTCATCAGGATGATTTAGTTCTGATCGAGTGCTTGACCCCTTGAGAAGGGCATATTCTTCAGCATCTCTCTTGTCGGATCGTATCCCCGTGACCACGTCGTCAAAGAGACAGTATTTCTTTGGTTTGGCCCACCGATTTACCGTCGTTGCAATTCTAGAAACTTCCATTTTCCATTGATCTGGGATTTGCTATGTATGGCTAACCCAATAACAAAAGTTTCGTAAGGGGACTGGAGCAGGCTACCATGAGACAAAAGATCCTCTTTCTAAAGAGATTCGATGATTTGAATAGAAATCTCTTCTATCCCACCTCACCGGAGGACTGCACACAGCTGGTACAACCTCGTGTGGTACATTTTACATGTTCTTACAAGTCCGATGGTATAGTTGACATAGTATCAAATTATTATAGATTCCGTTGGAAGAAGACCGGTAACAAAGGAAGGAGACTATCTATTTGCTGAGGGATATAATGCGTGTGTCCGTGGTAATTTTGGCATGTTGCATTTTCTCATAAATGTTTTTGTACAATATTACATGGTTTTAGACGTGTCCAACATGCAACCGCGCAGAAAATGAGAGACGTGTATTACGTGCTCGGTCAGCAGATACACCAGATTTCGCTCAAGTCAGATAACATGCATGACTTGTGTGGCTTTGAACCACTGACATGTAGGCCCAGTTTAGTTCGACCCCATGTGCCAATGAGCCTCTCCATGTATAATTCTGCTTGGAGCCGATAGAGATGTCCACGAGGAAATTTACAATTTGCAAACTAGTTGCACCCGAACTAGTTGTTGGATGTCATACTTACAAGTATTCAAAAAATGTCAAATAAATCGTGAAGATATAACATATTATATATAGTTCATCTGTAAATTTTCATCCAAAGATATGACATAGTCTGGCCTCCACAAAATAAACAAACATTGTAGGCATAACACAAGTAAGATATTATTCACATAGTTTTTTTTTCATAGGTCACATTGGATCACACTTTGGGATGGAATTTTGTTGATGCAAAAGATATGAGATAGCTAATGTTCCTGATTTATTTCATACTTTTTGAGAATTCTAAAGTGCGGCAAATAATATACCACTATATAGTGTACGAATAACTTTGTACTCTGACAGTTGAATTAAGACTGACAAATCCCAACACTGCTAACCGATCTTTTATCCGTTCTAGCATCTAGAAGATTCTATTGATAGTCTTTTGCACAATGAATGCTATGCACAAGCCTCAAAACAAACTTCTCAATGTTTCTAAAATCTTCTCCATCATTTCTCTAGAGCATGCATGTCGAGTATTAGGTAGCTAATAGGTTAATTTTTACATGATAGAAAGTACAAGAACAAAATATACACCCAATACTTTATGGACGTGGCTAGAAATTATAGTATTTTTATTTATTTCTTATCATTACATAGTGTACGAATAACTTTGAAGGAAGACCTCTGGATCAAGACTGACAAATCCCAACATATCTAACCGTTGGATATTGTTTACTATTCTAGAATCTAGAAGATTCTATTGGTAGTCTTTAGTACAATGAACGCTATGCACAAATTAAACTTCAAAAACACACTTATCCATCATTTTAGAATCTTCTATATCATTCCTCTAAAGCATGTTACCAAAATTTTCAGGTATGACCTCTGCTTCGAAGGCTAAAGCTTATGTTTTCTCTAAAAGTCAGACAACGTAAATTTTGACCAAGTTTAAAAAAATTACAATATGAAATTCCCACCCTGTGATATGCCATGCAACATATTTTCACAAGGGATCTATATAATGTCTTCTTGATAGTTTTTTCTAAAAGTTTGGTCAATTTTCCATAGCTTGGCTTTTCAAACAAACAAAAAAGGCTTACAATACAAGAAATGTTTCCTTCCGCAACGACTTGGCCCGACTGTCGTCGTACAAGGCACGTTTTGGGAGGGATACCCCTGGGTAGGGTCACGTCGGGGTATAAAGACCGAGTTAGCCGAGGTATGGCACGGTCAAAGCCAATGCTGGCTGGGTCTCCTCAAGGCGGGACGGCAAACAGGGTAAACCGACCTGGTAGGTGTCCACCTAACATTAACCCGGCCGACATAAAACATATGTCAGCTATATTTGATTTACCTTGTTTGCAGGTACCCTCATAGCCGGGTTAACCAAGCGTTAGTCGGGTTATCACTTGGCTTCCAAGGGAAGGAAGGAATCTCTCGATGGTCAAAAGGTGAGCTTTGTCCACTATAGCGTGAGCGAAGTGGGCAGAGAGAAGGACTAGCGGGGTGTGGCCGACAAAGGTGACGCATCCAGTGTCGACTGATGCTAGTGGTGTATGGTGATGCAACGCCACAGAGGGGCTCAGGGAGGCTTACGTCCTGAGTCCGGACTAGCCGTGTAAAGTGAATAAATAGACATCTTGCTTTAACCAAAGAGCATATTCGTGGAATATGCTTCCACGTGTGCCCTAGTTTTGTAACCTGGGCTTCCCTATATGAGGAGCACCAGGGCCTCCATAGAAGAGGATCGATCATTCTGTTAAGGAAGAACCCTAGAGATTTGTAGTGGGGAGTAAGAGAACTAGTCTCCTTCTCACGAACAACTCGAGGAGCCCTTCTAATCCACATCCAACAAGAGAGAAATACAAACATTTGTATGTGGAATCACCACACTATCCCTCCCTGGATTCCTATAGTGCACATTGGCCCCATCTTTAGCCTATCCATGGCATTTGCCGTGCCACCACCATGATAGTTGGCGCCCACCGTGGGGCCAGCGATGCTAGCAGGGGTAAAAATCTGGACGGGAAACATCTTAGGCATTGGCGAGCGCGTCATCTCCGGGCTTGTTCAGTGCTTTGGAGCGCTAGACTACGTCAGCAACAATGCGGGGAGCTTCGGCAGGAATCCTCCTCCGTGCAACAGCCTCTTCATCAAGCTTGGTGCCCACAAGATCTATGTCGGTGTCGATGAGTCCTGCGTACACCCGCGGCTTGTCATCGTGGGAAGCGAGCCGCCTCTCAGCGTGGCTCGTGGCACGTGAATCACTCACCCCGCAAGATGTGTTGAGGTCATGATGATGGTGCCAGATGCAGGAGCAAGCAAGGATCCGACACTAGAGCCGGAGGCAACACCAAAGTAGGCAAGGTCTAGATTCCCTCCACTAGAGAGGCTAGAGAATGTACTGCAATAGGCAATAGATAGCTTAGCAACGCCCATAGCTCCGGTAGTAGATCCGGCTCAGGCACAAGCCGAGTTAGAGGAAACTAGGCAGAAAATGCTAGCTAGTGCGAAAAAAGCAGTTGAGTTACAACAATCTCTGGATATCACTCAGCGGGAGTATGCAAGGGCAAACCGCATAGATGGAGTAAAAATCCGAGGTAGAAACTTGATTACTGAGATTGACAGGGAATATGTGCCCAGGTCAGGTCAGACATATACGATAGTAACTACAGGGCTAGAGAGGTACAATACTCCGGCTAAGACCCTCAGGGCCGCCAATACAGCTGCATCCGAGTTAGAAGGCTTAATCAGAGAATCCCGAGAGAGGCAACATGAGAGATTTAACCACTTGTTGAGGGTAGCATGTCAGCAGAATGAGGAAATAAACAAGGCAAACTTGGCACAAGCTGGAGCATCTCATGTAGTTTACTCGGCAAGAAATAATTCGGCAAAATGTGCTAGAGCTACATCGTCCCCTGGTCACGGCCCTAGGAGAGAGGAAGTGGTAACCTCGGGAAGAAGAGACAAACAGATGGTCCCGTATGACCCGGTAAAAGCAGGAAAAGGAAAAGCAGTGCAAGTGGATGAGGTCGTCACAGTGCCAGCCAAGGTGAAGCTGGCCGAGGTAATCGCAACCAAGGCAATGCCGGTTAGAGGAACGTTGCCAATGGCAATGCCAGACAGCGTGATCCGGCGGCAACAGGGCAAAATGCACCTCGGCAACAGCAGCAGCAGCAGCACACACCTCGGCAGGAGAGAAGCGCTGGCACGGCCATGCAGCAACAAAATGCTCGTCCCGATAAGGATAGGTACAATGATGGTTACTCGGAAATGGTTGATGCTGGATTTCCTAGACCAGAGTGTTAGAATACATATCCTACACGTATTAGTATAGATGTAGGATACGTATGCGTGTGTATTCCTTGTATATATGTCCGTGTTGTATGCAACCGGGACTCCTTGTAATCCTCTTATATAATGAGCAATACAAGGCCACCTAACGTGTGGTTTCCCCTATCTTACATGGTATCAGACGCAAAACCCTAACCGGACCTGCGCCTCCTCCCACTTCTGCCACCACCGTCGCAGCCGATCTCGGCGCCCGACCTCTACAAACCACCCACCTCTCCCCTTCTAGACTTGCCGCCCCTCTGCAATGGGTGACGACGCCGCACGGATCGCGTAAGCCGCAAAGGAAAAAGAAGACCACGAGGCCCAAGAAGCTGCTGACGCCCAGTCGAAGCTCGCCACCGCCCCCTCCTCCGGCACGGGGGCCTTCTCGCTCACCTCGTTGCTTGCCCAAGTCATTGGCCTCCCCTCCATCAAGGGGCACGTCTCCATTGAGCTGGCCCTCGACACCAACGTTCATCGCCAATGGCGCACCTTCTTCCGTGCCGCCCTCTGCAAGTATGCGCTACTCGACCATGTCGACACCCCTGCTCTGTCCGTTCTGACTCTAGAGTGGGCTCTCTTGGATGCCACGGTCATATCCTGGCTCTACGGGTTCATGTCCCTCGGCCTCCTCGACACCATCATGACACCGGGCGAAGACCCCCTCGCCGTAGAGTTGTGGACAAGCATCAACGGACTCTTCAATGACCACAAGATCAACCGCCAGCTCCACCTCTCCACCGAGCTGGGTGAGATCAAGATGGGCGAGATGAACATGACCGAGTACTTGAAGAAGATCAAGGCCCTCGCCGACGGTCTTGCTGATCTCGACTCCCGAGAAGACGACGCCAAGCTGGTGATCCATTGCCTCAACGGACTTTCTGAGCAATACGAGGGCGCCACCGATCTCATCTCCCTCATGCCCGGCATCTCGTTTGAGAAGTGTCATTCTCTTCTCGTGCTCCAAGACATGAAGCGCAAGAATCATCGCTCGTGCAATGGAAACGGCGACATGGCCCTCTACTCCAACGCCGCCATCGCCCCCAACTCCGGATGGGGCAATGGTGGCAAGGGCAAGAAAAAGAAGAAGGCCGCAATGGACGGTGCCAAGGACACCGCCATCATCCATGCCGGCCCCATCGTCACACCTCCAGCCGCCGCTCCTCCAACCTAGCCCATGCCGCTCTTGTCCTGGAATGACGCGATCCAGATGTGGCCATATAACCCTGGTATGCAGGCTCGACCCCCCAGCTACATGCACCGCCCCCACCCCCGTAGCATGCCTTCTACGCGCAAGGGCCCTACACCATGCCACACGGCTATTGCTATGGCTACTGTGGCTATGCTCCTCAGGCTCCTGCATATGGGCTCGGTGCTGCACACCCGTCATCACCGGCTTCATCGACTGCCTCATGGGACCAGTCCGCACTGATGAATCAGTTCCAGACGATGGGCCTTCAAGTGCCCACCACCGATTGGGTCCTGGACACTGGCGCCACCACCCACTTCGCATCGAACCCCGGTATGCTCACCTCTGTGTCTCCTCCTTCTTCTTCCTCTTGTGCTGTCGTTGTCGGTAACGGTTCCACCCTTCCGATCACCGCTACCGGGCATATATGTTTCCAATCAAAAACCTCCTGTCCGTTCGTCAATTCACCATTGATAATCGTGTTTCCGTCGAATTTGACCCTGTTGGTTTTTCTGTGAAGGACTTTCTAACCAGGACCGAGATTCTCAGATGCAATAGTCCCGGAGCCCTCTACCCTTTCAGCACCTCCTCCCCAACCACCCACACGCCTTCCTCGTCGTCGACCCTGCTATGTGGCATCGGCGCCTTGGACACCCTGGACGGCCGGTCATGGAGTCATTAGCTCGCTCCTACATTATTCCTAGGGATAAAAATAAATCTAGTTTTTGTCATGCTTGTCAATTAGGTCGCCATGTTCGTCTACCTTTTTCTTCTACCAATCGTGTAACACATTCTCTGTTTCAACTTATACATTGTGATTTGTGGACATCTCCTGTTGAGAGTATTTCTGGTTTTAAGTATTATCTTGTTTGTCTTGATGATTTCACTCAATACGCTTGGGTTTATCCTTTACGTGCCAAGTCAGAAGCCTTCTCACACTTGTAGTCCCTCCACGCCTTAGCCCAAACTCAGTTTCATGCACCCTTGAAAGCCATCCAGTGTGACAATGGTTGTGAGTTCGATAATTCCTCCCTACAATCGTTTGCCAATGCCATGGGATAGCACTCCTCTTCTCATGTCCCTATACTTCACAACAAAACGGTAAAGCCGAGAGAATTATTGGCACCCTTAACAACATCACTCGCACCCTTCTAATTCAAGCTAGCATGCCACCTTGCTTCTAGGCTGAGGCTCTCCATACAGCCGTGTTGTTGCACAATCGGCTGCCTTCCAAGGCCATCACGTATCGCGTGCCTTTTCGAGCCCTTCATGGTGTCGACCCTGCATATGCTGGTCTTAGGGTCTTCGAATGCTTATGCTACCCCAACACCACCACCATTGCCCCGCATAAACTTGCGCCTCGCTCCGTGCTGTGTGTGTTCCTTGGGTATCCATCTCAACATCATGGCTATGGCTGCCTTGATCGTTCCACCCAAAAGATCATCATCTATCGCCATGTCGTGTTTAACGAGTCTATCGTTCCCTTTGCCTCTAACGCATCACCACCATCCTCTACTCCTACTTTGCAAAGTTATGACTTTCTGCAGGTTGAGCAGCCGATGTTGTCGATGCCATTCACCACGCCGACCACGGGAACTTCTGCGACGGGCTCTGCCATGGCCACTCGGCAGCCTGCCGTGGGTGTTCGGCAGCTTGCCGCGGCTGCCCGGCTGCCTGCCGTGGGCACTTCTCCTGCTGCGGTAGGATCTCCCGCCCTGCGCACACTGCCTCGGGCCACCTCGCCTGGCCCGTCCTCAGTCGGATCGTCGCCGTCAGGATTGCCGTCATCCGCTCCCTCGCCCGCCGCGTCTACGGATGATGGTGCACCGGAGCCTTCTACGAGCTCGCCATCCACGGCTTCTACCCCGCCTCCCTCCACGGATGCTCCTTGGGCTCGTCGTCATCGAGCACCACCGCCGCCATAGTCTCACACCATGCCCACGCGTTCCAAGCACGGCATTGTGGATCCCAAGACAATTTTTGATCTTCATGTTGAAGGATTGTCTCCGATACCGAAGACTTATCGTGGTACTCTCAAAGACCCCAACTGGCATGCTACAATGGTTAAAGAGTACAATGCGCTCCTCTCTAACAACACTTGGGACTTGGTTGATCCTCCTCGCCGTGCCAACATTGTCACCGGCAAGTGGATCTTTCATCACAAGACGAAGTCTGATGATTCATTGGAACGATACAAAACTCGTTGGGTCCTCCAGGGTTTTACTCAGCGCGGAGGTATTGATTTTGATGAGACTTTCAGCCCTGTGGTCAAGCCAGCCACCATGCGCACGGTGTTATCACTTGCGCTCTCTACTAACTGGCCGATTCATCAGCTTGATGTCAAGAATGCCTTCCTCCATGGCACACTCATCGAGACCGTGTATGCTCGACAGCCTTCCGGGTTTACTGATCCTAGATTTCCTGACAAGGTGTATCGCCTCAACTAATCTCTCTACGGTTTGAAGCAGGCGCCTCGAGAATGGTTTCAGCGGTTTGCTTCGTTCATTGCTACTATTAGTTTTGTTGGCTCCAAGTCTGATAGGTCCTTGTTTGTCTACCGGCATGGCACCGACATGGCCTATCTCCTGCTCTATGTGGATGACATTATCCTGACAGCGTCTTCTCTGACTTTGTTACACAGTTTAATTGCTTCTCTTTGTAAAGAGTTAAGCATGACAGATATGGATGAGCGTCACTATTTTCTGGGCATCTCAGTCAGATGCACTAAGGACAATTTGTTCCACTCATAGGAGAAGTATGCATTGGAGCTTCTTGACAAAGCTGGTATGTTACAGTGTAAATCTATGTCCACTCTAGTTGATACAACTTCTAAGCTTGCAACTCAGTCTAGTGATCCTGTGGCTGATCCTACAGAATATTGCAGTATTGTAGGAGGTCTCCAATACCTCACTCTCACTCGGCCAGATATCTCCTATGCAGTACAGCAGATATGTCTTCATATGCATGATCCACGGGCTAATCACTTGCTCCTTATGAAGCATGTTCTACGCTACATGCATGGCACCACCGACTATGGTCTCACTTTGTATCGACGCACATCGAACAAATTGCTGGCCTACTCTGACGCTGACTGGGCCGGTTGGCCAGACACTCGATGGTCTACTTCAGGATATTGTGTGTTCCTCGGCGCGAATTTGGTGTCTTGGTCCGCTAAGCGGCAGCACACTATTTCCCAATCGAGTGCGGAGGCTGAGTATCGGGCGGTAGCAAATGTGGTGGCTGAATCTTGTTGGCTTCGACAACTACTTTTGGAGCTTCATCGACCGGTGCATGATGCTTAAGTGGTCTTGTGTGCCAATGTGAGCTCTGTTTACATGACACAGAATCCAGTGCATCACCAGTATACCAAGCATGTGGATATTTATCTACACTTCTTCAGAGATCGCGTGACCACTGTCGAGGTTAAGGTGCTACACGTTCCTAGTTCATCACAGTTCGCGGACATCTTCACCAAAGGATTACCATCGCCTCTCTTCTTGGACTTTCGGGACAGTCTCAACATTCGTCGGCTGCCCAGTTTTGACTAAGGGAGGGTGTTAGAATACATATCCTACACGTGTTTGTATAGATGTAGGATACATATGCATGTGTATTCCTTGTATATATGTTCATGTTGTATGCAACCGGGACTCCTTGTAATCCTCTTATATAATGAGCAATACAAGGCCACCTAACGTGTGGTTTCCCCTATCTTATACAGAGCACCATGTGGTTGGATCAAGATTGGGAAACAGGAACTTGCAACCGGATGACGCCAGACTGAAGCTGGACCGAATCTATAGGTCGGAAATGATTGAGGTGCAAGGTCCCCTGGGTCCAGTGTGCTTTCGACCATGGATCATGAGGGAACCACTAGTACTGAACTTTTAGCTGGCCAGAGGAACAAAGACGCATGACGGTAGCACCAAACTAGATGACTGGCTCATTGACTATGCTACGGCAGTTAACATAGTCGGAGGAAATTTGAGATGGGCAGTAAGGTATGTGCCGCAAATGTTGGAAGGACCAGCAAGGGTTTGGTTGAACAATTAGCCGCCAGGAAGTATCAACTACTGGATAGATTTCGAGGAGCTGTTCGTGAGTAATTTCTCGAGTACCTACAAGAGGCTGAATAGGCCACAAACTTTAGCATTATGCAGGCAAAGACCGAATGAGCTAGACCGAGAGTTCCTGACTCGATGGTGTAATGTGCGCAATTCTTGTGAAGGGGTAATTGAATCGTAAGCAATCACGTGGTTCGCCCAAGGCTGTAGTTATGGAAGTATGTTGTGGCAGAGGTTCCAACAGGATGTGCCAACCACCTTGGCTGAGACGATCCGGATCACAGATTCTTATGCTTTGGGATATCCAACACAACCTCGGCTAATGTTGAGCAAGTCGAACGAGGAGTACTACAATAGAGATGGTTCTGGATCATCCAGGAGGAATGATTTCTGGGGTAAAAGAAGGTATGATCGTCCAGATTACAGATACAGCTTGCAGCAAGTGGCAGTTGTAGACCGAGATCAGCCCAATGCCGGTGCTATCCAGCGCCAGAATACTGGAGGGCAACATTGGCAACAAAAGGGTCAAGGCAAGAAGCCTTGGACACCAGAGCAGAAGAAACAGTGGTAGGAAAGAAAGGATCGTCCGAGATACACATTCGAGTCTATGTTGGATCAACCGTGCAAATTCCATATGCCAAGTCCAAATAGTCCGGTAAATCATACGACCCGGCAATGTGAATGGATGAGGAAGTTAGAGCAGGGTAGCTCGGGGAATGCTCAGGCACATCGGCACGATGCACCTTGACATGATGGACCTCGGAATGAAGCACCTCGGCAGCAACTTCTCACTGGGGGGAATGGACAGGAGCTGATGTTGCCTCCACCTCCACCGGGGTATGAGAATCAAGAAAGGAGGGATGTAGTGCATCAAGTGAATAGCAACAACAAGACCAAGGGTATCACGGCAATGAAGGGAGAAATGAGTACAGAGAGCATAATCAAAGTTACTATGTGTTCACCATAGAAGAGACTGATAGAAAGAGCTTGTAGCGCCAGCACATGGAGGTGAATGCAGTAATGTCGGCTATGACGAGGTATATGCCTTTGTCGGATTAGGAGATTACTTGGAGAATCAAGGATCACCCAAAGCTTATGCCGAGTCCTGGGACCTACGCGCTGGTGCTAGATTTGACGTTCATTGGGCCGAATATCAACGTGAGGTTCTCCAAGGTGTTGATAGACAACGTCAGTAGCATTAACATCATGTACAAGGATACCATGCACAAGTTGGGAATATATCAGAGAACATGCTCCAAGCAACAAGGACCACCTTCCATGGCATCGTACTGGTATCTCTTGTGAGCCAATTGGAAAAGTCCGGATTTATGTGTTATTCGGCACAAGGGACAACTACCGGACTGAGAACTTGGAGTTTGAGGTGGTAAACATACAAAGAGCATATCACATGTTACTCGGCAAGCCTGCTCTGAACAAGTTCATGGAAAGTACTCACATCAGTTACTTGAAGATGAAATTGCCCGGGCCAAGGGGAGTGATTACCATAGCTGGGGACTTTAGGCATTTTATCGAATGTGCTTCCGCCGGATCTAACCTGGCTGAGTCACTTGTGATTGCTCAAGAGAAGAGGAAAATTCTAGAAGTGGTTGCATTGCCTCAGTCCACGCAGCAGCATATGCCGACTCTGACTAACCCGCATGGGAGTGTTCATTTCAAGCGACAAAAGATACAAAGAAAGTGCATGTTGATGATCAGTTCCCAGAGAGCATCGTAACTATTGGTGCTGGGTTAAGTGACAAAAAGGAAAGCGAGCTCGTCACCTTCCTCCGTGAGAATCGAGATATCTTTGCTTGGTCTACACAGGACCTGCTCGAGGACGAGCAAGAGTTAAGCTTGGGGATGTTGATACATTGCAAATGTATCTATAGCTTTTAATGTTCCATGCTTGGTTTTTATCTACTTTCTTATGTTTTATCCACACTTTGGAGTACTTTTCATATGATTTTTTACACTAACCTACTAACAAGAGCCAAAGTGCCAGTTGCCTTTTTTCTGCTGCTTTTGGTTCCAGGAAAGTCAGAAAATCAATATTCTCGGAATTGGACCGGACAAAAGACAAAGTCGATATTTTATCGGAAGACTCACGGAGCCAGAAGACGAGGCGGGGAGGGGCCACAGGGCGGCCACACCATGTGGTGGTGCGAGCTAGCCCTGGCTGCGCCACTAGGTGGTGTGGGCCCCCTGGCCGCCCATCGACCTTGCCTCTTCACCTATAAGAAGCCTCCCGATGAATAAACCCTAAATCGTCAATCAGAAATCCATGAAAAGTTCCGCAGCACCACCGCCACCGAAGGGGTGATTCGGGGAACAGAAAGTCTTTGTGCCAGCACCCTGCCGGGACGAGGAAGTGCCCCCAGAGCCATCTCCATCAATCTCCACCACCATCTCCATCACCATTGCTGATTCCCATGATGAGGATGGAGTAGTTATCTCTCGAGGCCAAGGGTTCTACCGGTAGCTATGTGTTCATCTCTCTCTCTATGCATGATCTTATTGAGATCATGAGCTTGTAATCTATAGATCTACCTTGCTACTCAAGTGCTCTAATAGATCTCTGCTCTCCCCATGTGTGTGAAAGTGACAGCGTGCACACCATGGTGGCACTTAGGCTAGAGATTACAAATACTTGTTATGGGTTATATTTGGAGTTGGATGTCTTTATGAAATTGTGGTGTTTGTTGGAACCATCTAGTGCTCAAGGTGAAAGTGTGGGGTTATCTAGATGGGAAAGGCTTACTTTGAGGTCTGCTGTTATAGCCCTACCATGGATTAGAGTGTCCAACCGGAGAGTAGTTAAGAGTAGTATCATGAAGATAATATATTTATATGAGAGTGTTCACTAGTGAAAGTATGATCCCGAGGTCTTGTTTCTTAGCATTGAAACACCATTTGCTATTAGATCTATTACATGTTTGCTTGCTTCTATCTTTATTTCAGTTTTACTTTAGTCTTTTCCCACGTCAACCACACGCCAGCAAGCTATTTTCTGGCACCGTTACCACTTATAATCATCTATACCACTATCTCTTCGCCGAGCTAGTGCACCTATACACCTGACAAGTGTATTGGGTGTGTTGGGGACACACGAGACTTCTTGTATCTTGATTGCAGTGTTGCTTGAGAGGGGATACCTTTGACCACTTCCTCCCTGAGTTCGATAAACCTTGGGTGATCCACTTAACGGAAAACTTGCTGCTGTTATACAAACCTCTGCACTTGGAGGCCCAACAACTGTCTACAAGAATAGAAGTGCGTAGACATCAAGCTCTTTTCTGGCGTCGTTGCCGGGGATATATAGGTGTGAGTGCTCGAAGTTATTTCCTTTAGATTCTGCAATTTTGTCTTTTTGTTTCTTGTTTTCACTAGTTAGGCTTAATGGAAACAACAACAAAATTAGAGAGCTTTATAGTATTTATCTTGAGTTTGGACATGAAGTGTTTGAAGAGAAAATTAAAAAACCTATGGAACTTTATTTGCATGCTAATAGCAATGTTGTTAGTATGAATTCTTTGGACACCATTATTGCAAATACAATGGAAAAGTCTAAGCTTGGGGAAGCTAGTTTTTATGAAAATGATCTATTTAGTTCCCCAGCTTTGGAAGATAGCTATTCTATTGCTTATGATGATACCAAACCTCCAATATATGATGATTAGAATGATGAATATCATATTTTCAGTCCACCTACTATTGAGGAGAAAATTAATTATGATTACAATATGCCTCCTATATTTGATGATTATGGTGATGAGAATAATAATGATTGCTATTTTGTTGAATTTGCTCCCACTACAATTAATAAGAATGACTATGTTTATATGGGGAGTATTAATTCTTTTATGCATGTGGATCATGATAAGAATGTTTTATGTGATAGTTATATTGTTAATTTTATTCATGATGCTACTAAAAGTTATTATGAGAGAGGGAAACATGGTTTTATGCATCTCAATAATATTAAGTTTCCCCTCTTTATGTTGAAAGTCTTGAAGTTGCAGTTGTTTTGCTTTCCCATTCTTGTTACTATGTGCTTCTTTGATTTATTTTCTTACAAGATTCCTATGCATAGGAAGTGGGTTAGACTTAAATGTTTTTTGAATTTGCTTCTTGATGCTCTCTTTTACTTCAATTCATATTTCTTGTACCACTATCTCTTCACCGAGCTAGTGCACCTATCTCTTCACCGAGCTAGTTCACCTATACACCTGACAAGTGTATTGGGTGTGTTGGGGACACAAGAGACTTCTTGTATCTTGATTGCAGGGTTGCTTGAGAGGGGATACCTTTGACCACTTCCTCCCTGAGTTTGATAAACCTTGGGTGATCCACTTAAGGGAAAACTTGCTGCTGTTCTACAAACCTCTGCACTTGGAGGCCCAACAACTGTCTACAAGAATAGAAGTGCGTAGACATCAACCAACCCCATGAAAGTCCGAGCCATAGAGAAAATGGAGCTGCCAAAGTGTCTTAATAATGTGCGGAAGTTCACGGGTTGGCTGGCCTCATTAAGTTGGTTTGTAAGTCGGCTGGGAGAGAAGGCGTTGCCCCTCTACCAGTTAATGAAAAAGGCAGATAAATTTACATGGACACCGCACGTAGATAGCGTGTTCCGAGAGTTAAAAAAGATGTTGTCCTCTGCACCAATACTAGCTGCGCCACTACCCAAGGAGCCAATGTTGCTCTATATAGCCGCGACCAACCGACTCGTAAATGCAGTAATAGTGGTGGAACGTGATGATGAAGGCAAGTTGGTGCAAAGACCAGTGTATTACCTGAGCGAAGTATTATCAGCTTCAAAACAGAATTACCCTCACTACCAGAAGATGGCATATGGTGTGTACATGACCGCTAAAAAACTTAAGCATTATTTTGAGGAGCACCCCATCAAATTGGTATGTGAGGCACCCATATTTGAGATTATGGGCAACAAATATGCTAGCGAACAAATAGCAAAATGGGCAATTGAGTTAGCCCCATATGCACCGCAGTTTGATAGAAGAGATGGAATCAAATTCCAAGTTGTGGCAGATTTCTTTGTGGATTGGGCTGAGATGCAATATGAACCACCTCTGTCGGAATCAAATTATTTGCGAGTGCATTTTGATGGATCGAAGCTAAAAGAAGGACTGCGGGCCAGGGTAGTACTTACTTCGCCCAAGAAGGATCAGCTAAAATATGTCCTCCAGATCCATTTTAGCGCATCAAACAATGTTGTTGAGTATGAAGCACTTGTGCATGGACTCAAGGTAGCAAAGGAGGTAGGCATACGTCGGATATAGTGTTTTGGAGACTCGGATTTGGTGGTGCAGCGAGTGTCTGGCAATTGGGATTCTCTAGATGCAAACATGGCACTTTATAGATTCCAAGTCCAGAAGATAAGTGGTTTCTTCGAGGGGTGTGAATTCCATCACGTACCTCAGATCGAAAATGAGGCAGCCAACATATTATCCAAGTTGTGGTCATCTTGGCAACCAATCCCACCAGGCATTGCTTTGGAACACTGGAGAAAACCATCCATTACACCATCACCAGAATCTAACTCAATTTATGTCCCAGCCCTCTCCGGATGAGAAACTACTCCTATGGATATAGACTGGGGAAACACCTCAGCAAACCCGAGGACTGCCTCGATAAACCCGGGGACTTCTGCGCAGAACCCGGGGACTGTAGGGCTTGATCTGGTGGGAGTTATGTTGGTGGATGCGATGGAAATAGACCAAGAGCTTTTCCCCATCCGAGCTATACCTGCATGGGAAAAGCCAATATTTGAATTCCTAAAAGAGGGAACCTTGCCGGATGACGAGATACTCTCAGGGCAAATCCAGAGAAGAGCAAAGGCATACACGATTATCAATGCCGAATTATACAAAAGGAGTGTCACTAGTGTTCTGCAGTGATGCGTAGACCTAGAAGAAGGGCTTGACATCCTCCGAGATATCCATCAAGGAGAATGTGGTCATCATGCATCTTCTAGAGAAATAGTGGCAAAGGCTTTCTGGCATGGATTTTATTGGCCAAGTGCCTTGGAGCAAGCAGAGGATCTTGTGAGAAAATGCAATGGTTGTTAGAGGTACGCCACAAAGACAAACATGCCAATGTCGGATTAGAAAACTATACCTATCACTTGGCCATTTGCGGTATGGTGTTTGGATATGGTCGGACCATTTAAGCCGGCAAAGGGAAACATGACTCATATCTTGGTGATGGTGGACAAATTCACCAAGTGGATTGAACTGAAGCCAATCAAGAAATGTGATGGGCAACAGCTGTGACATTCCTCAAAGATATAATCTTAAGACATGGTTATCCCCACAGTATCATAACTGATAATGGCACAAACTTTGCTGAAGGAGCATTTGCGAGGTTATGCCGAGAGAATAATATTCGACTAGATGTTGCCTCGGTAGCCCACCCCCATCAAACGGACAAGTGGAAAGATCCAACGGACTAGTTTTGTCCGGGATAAAACCCCGACTCATAGAGCCACTTCAAATATCAGCGGAGTGCTGGATAGAAGAACTACCAGCGGTACTGTGCAGTTTAAGAACAACTCCGAATCAATCAATAGGCTATACGCCATTCTTTCTGGTATATGGGGCAGAAGCTATACTACCAGTCAACATAGAGCATGATTCGCCAAGGGTCACCCAATACACAAAAGCCGAAGTGCGCGAAGCCCGACAAAATGATGTTGATCGGTTGGAAGAAGTGAGAGAACTAGCCTTGTATAGATCCACCATATATCAGCAAAACCTGCGACGCTACCATAGCTGGAAAGTAAACCCCCGAGTCTTCCAGAAAGGTGATCTCGTACTTCGGCTGGTGCAGCACATTGATGGCATGCATAAGTTATCCCCTCCATGGGAAGGACCTTTCATTGTAAGTAAAGCTCTGCACAATGATTCCTACTACCTATCAATGCATAGCCACAGGAGAAGAACAAGGCGGACAGGTCCGACGAGGAATCTAAGCGTCCATGGAATGTAGCCCTACTTCGTCCATTTTACACCTAGTAAAGAGGTGAATGTGTCCGAATCACTCATATGTCGGTATGTATGTCGGTAATGAGCATATCAATGAAACTTCAGCACCCCTAGCAGAGACCCGGGGACTGCCTTAATAATTTTCGTTTCTGTACTTACTTTATATATGTTGGCTAGATTAAACTACTTACACCTTAGCCGGATTAGTAGTGTGTAGGCACCAAAAACCTAACTCTTCGACTTTGCTGTTGTCCAATAAGAATTGGCTTCATGACAAGCAATAGCACAAGTTTAGAATTGCAAAGTACATGAAAAATGACTAAGAAAAGGAACATAATCGACCCAACACTTGTTATTCGAACTAACCAAGTATCTACTCTATTTATGTTATGTTGAATTATTTTGGGCTAATCCCAAAGTTTCAAGTATTGTTAACCCAATTTTTTGAACCTCAGACTCGTAACTTAGAAAGCGGAATCAAGGTAGACACGAGCCAAATCATAAAATTGGTGGAACAAGAAAAGGAAACTCTGGGACTCCGCCCAAGGTAATCCGACATTAATGACTTAGTAGCAAAACACAAGCAATTGTAGCAAAACAAACTATTGTGCTTAAATACAACTGCACCCGACATACCAGGGATCTGATAATTATCAAAGTGTTTTTCAATCATGGAGCAGCAGCAGGAGCCGGATCATCGGTTGACAGAGCCAGATCGTCGGACGAAGGAGGAGGTAATTTGGTGTCAGCAGCAGGGGCGCTGGTCCCCGCCTCATCTTCTGGGTTAGCGCCCATTATTTGCGCAGGCTTTGCATTGAGCGATGCACTCAAGATCATTGGACCATTTGGATCCAGTGCGCAGACGGTCAAGCAACTCCAGTTCCAGCGTCTCGTACCATGAAAGGACGAAGTTTAATGCTGTATCAGCCCTGACACGTGTAGCGGATTCTCGCCAAAGGTTCAACTGAGTCTCACACTCCATCAGTTTTGTTATAAAGCGGTGCTGCCTTTGGGCGTGGCAGTGGGCCAGAGAGCGTGAACATCCGGACTGCTGCTGGCATAATGTCCACGCCATAGTTTTTTATAACTTCAACATGGGCAGCAAGGCTCACCAGCAAGTCCTCCGTGTCATAAGGAACAGACTCGGAGGCATGGCCACCTTGGGTACCCCGCTGTAGGCGGAACTTGGCTACATCAGCATAATCAAGGGGTTCACTCTCTAGGAACTTGCTTGTGGGCAAAAAGAAAAGTATCAATAAGTAAGGGCACATGACCCAGAGAGACAAATGTCGGAAGGAGGAAGAGAACTCACGAGCGATGTGACTGACAATCCGAGTCAGCTCATTATGTTCATCAGCATTCCTTGACTTGAGCTTCTCATACTCAGTGGTCACCGACTTAAGTTTGATGTCGGCTTCCTTCAGCAAGTCATTTGCCTTCTCAAGATGAGTTTTTAAGCGCTCTTTCTCCTCATAGAATTCCTGGTCGGCCTTGTCCAACTCTGCTTTGTGGAGGTCCTTGAGCTTCTGAATTTCGGTGTTCAGCCGAGTAAACTCATTATCCTTGAGACGAAGCTGGGCGATTTCATCATCTTTCTTTTTCAATTCAGCCTGGTTCTTTCCTACTTGTTCGAGAAAGTGAAGCATCATGTCAGGAATGGGCATGCTATCTTGAAGTGTAACTGCAATAATGAGTTGACCCGGTAGAGCCGAGGTATAAATATCTGCCAAGTCAAGGTAAGAGCACGCAAGGACTAAATGATCAAGATGAGTTACCTTCGATCTCGGCCAAGTTCTTGCGCATGATGACATTCTCAGCCTCGGCCTCAGCTGCATAATCCGGATGACAAGTTAACACGGGTAGCAAGTAACACAAAGGAACATAAGTGAAAGATCTTAAGCAAAATAACTTACCCTACTTTTCGTGATCAACAAACTTTTGCCGTACTTGGCCCAAAGATCCTTATATGAGTCCAGCAGACGCTGGAACTCAGCAGTTCAGCAGTTGGTGGTGCTCTGAAACAAGCAAATATTAGTTTAGAAATAGGAGGGAATGTGTGGATATTCGAAGTCTACAAGATCCGGGCCATGTGGAACTTAACCTGGCTCTAGGTGTGTGGATATTCGAAGTCTACAAGATCTGGGCCAAGTAGAACTTAACCCGCCTCTAGATGTGTGGATATTCGAAGTCTACAAGATCTGACCCAAGTGGAACTTAACCTGGCTCTAGGTGTGTGGATATTCGAAGTCTACAAGATCCGGGCCAAGTGGAACTCAACCCGGCTCTAGGTGTGTGGATATTCGAAGTCTACAAGATCCGGGCCAAGTGGAACTTAACCCAACTCTAGGTGTGTGGATATTTGAAGTCTACAAGATCCGGGCCAAGTGGAACTTAACCCGGCTCTAGGTGTGTGGATATTCAAAGTCTACAAGATCCGGGCCAAGTGGAACTTAACCCGGCTCTAGGTGTGTGGATATTTGAAACTACTAAGGAATTGCGCTAGTTCTCTAAGAGCATCCGACCGAGTAATAAATTACTCCCCCGGAGGCTCGGGGACTAGTGGGTATATCTCTAAGTGTTTGCATATATAGAAAGCATGACGGAGAAAAGCTTACCTCCATCATCCGGCCAGCAAAGGTAATGGCCTTGGGGGTTGTGTTCATCTATGCGATGCACTCGGGCAGACCAAACTTCTCCAGGATATCGTCCTTAGGGTTTATGAACTCGGCATCATTCTAATTATTTACATACTCGATGAGCGTCGGACTGTAATTCTCCCCGCTAAGCGCTTGGCTCGTCACCAGACCCTTAGCATGAGCTTCCCGCCTTGCAGCCTAGGCAGCAGCCGGGCTAGTATGCAAATTTAATTGCTTGCTGCCCTCTGATCGGGCGGGAGAAGAGCCGGAGGCAGCGCCATCCTTTTTGGTCATGGACGCAAGCGTGCACTGTCCAGATTCGATGTTGGTGTCCTTGGAGGCTGGGCCCTTGGCAACCTCGATGGCCTTCGTGCTCTTACTGGTGGATTTTGGCTGCTGCAGAGGAGCCGAGGTTGCTGCTCCGGATTGAGCTTGAGAAGCTAGCTGGAATATATCCTTAATGGAAATAGTAGATCCGGAGGTAGCAGCCTGAGGTTTCTTCTTGGGCGCTGATGTTGCTGTTGCTCGTGCTACTGTTGTTCGTGTTGGTGTTGCTGGTGCTACTAATGTTCATGTTGGTGTTGCTAGTGCTTCTATTGCTGGGGCTACTGGTGTTGCTGCTGGTACTGGAGTTGTTGGTGTTACTTGTATAGGAGCTGATGTTGTCGGCAAAATTGGAACTAAAGAAGAAGAAGAGGTCTGGGGCGGTGCCGATGAAACTGGCACCTCTATAACTCTGGGTTGTGGCTGAGCTGAAGAACTGGGGAGATCTAGCATAGTTGTATCCTTGGCAGACCCACTACCCCCCCGCACCGACATTACCCTCCTCGTGACGAGGTGGGATCAGATCTGGCAGGGCCGTTGAGTCCTCTTAGTTAGGGCTTAGCGGGTGAACATCGTCGTCATCGCGAGGGGGGAGGAGATGGAGCACTGCGGATGGGAGAGGAGATGCTGGGACCACTTTGGTGATCACACTTGGAGAGCTGCCAAATCAGTCAACAAACAAGTTAAGAGGATAAAGAGATACAACTAAAATGCAAAGACAAAAAGGCAAGACCGGGAACTAAGCAAGGAAGGAAAAATGACTTACTCAGCCGAGGTTGGAGGTTCCCGAGGCTTGAGCGCTCTCCGGACAGTGGCCTTGGGCACTGGCTTGCCGGATCCCTTAACACCGGATCTCTTCTACCTCTTGTTGGGCGGAGGTGCCTCAGAATCTATGGCCGAGGTTACCAGACGCTTCTAGGAAGGGGCAGGAGCTGGATCGTCTGTGGCGAGAGGAGGAACCTCGTGGACCTAACCGACCGGGTTAGCTGAAGCCAAGGTAACCAGAAACACGTAAGTGATGGACACCGGATCAAATTGAAGGGAATATGCCCGAGAGGCAATAATAAAGTGGTTATTATCTTATTCCATGTTTATGATAAATGTTTATTTTGCATGCTATAATTGTATTAATTGGAAACGTTAATACATGTTTTTATATAATTGTATTAATTGGAAACGTTAATACATGTGTGTTTAATAAACAAAATACAAAGTTCCTAGTAATGCCTCTCATATAAACTAGCTCGTTGATTAACAAGAAGATCAAGGTTTCCTGATCATGGACATTGGATGTTGTTAATAACAAGGTTACAATGTTGGTTTAATGATGTGATGAACATTCATCCGAAGTATAGCATTACGATCAGAGTCATTATGTTTATATTACTATAACATCATACGAAGTAATCTTAGTCCTTAGACCATGAGATCATGTTAATTGCTAACACCGGAAGAGTATCTTGATAACATCAAACGTCACACTGTAAGAGTGTGACTATAAAGGTGGGTTCAGTGCTACAAAGGCGTTATGTTGAGGCTCATGGATCAATAGTGGGATTTGTGCATCCTGATGATGGATAGATATACTCTGGGCCCTCTCGGTGATATCACATTGAAATAGCTAGCAAGCAAGTGATGTGATCACTAGAATGTTATATCACGGGAACGAGAAAAGAGTGCATGTCGGTAACGAGATCAAACTAGGTATTTGGATGCCGATGATCGAATCTCGGACATGTAATATATCGT
Organism: Avena insularis; assembly: GCA_023614405.1. Taxonomy (NCBI): domain Eukaryota; kingdom Viridiplantae; phylum Streptophyta; class Magnoliopsida; order Poales; family Poaceae; genus Avena; species Avena insularis. The sequence goes on along the minus strand of CM042690.1, from coordinate 330,621,823 downwards.
GAGACAAAGGGATTTAGTTACGACGTTAAAGGGTCACACGATCACAAGAGTCATCGTTGAATATGTGGGAGTCAGTACGGATCTCCAGGCCCCGCTGCTGATTATTGATCGGAGAGGGGTCTCGATCATGTCTGCATTATTCGCGAATCGTAGGGTGACACGCTTAAGGGATACCGACAGCATTTAGGAGCAAATATGTTTCAGATAAAGATTTAAGAAAACGCTGGAATTATTTCAATAGACACCGAAACTGTTTCGGGTGAAATTGCTGAAATTGGTTCTGCATGTGATATTGAAATGTTGTAGGGGGTTTTATGTGAATGTTTTTTAATTAATGTAATTAACAAAATTCTGAATAAAATAAATAAAATAGTTTTATTTAATGATAGCTTGCATTAAATTTGGTGGATATTTAATGCATGTGTGAGTGGAAGTTTGAGTGGAGTATTTTTATGGGAGTGGGAGAAGTGGTGGAGGCACCACCACGGATGCCACGCCATGGCCCTTGGGTGCCTCCCTTCTTCCCTATAAAAGGCCCCCCTCTCCTCCTCACAACACACACCTCCTTGTGAAGGATCTCTCTCCCCTTGTAGTTATTCCCCATGGTCTCGGATTAGCGAGATACATGTTCCAGGTGGCTTTATCTAGAAAGGAGTTGCTACTTCCGCTGCTTTGCTGGAGCGAGGGACGGAGGTTGTCGGGGTACCGAACGTGTGTGCGATCACGGATGCACCGCTGCTTTCCGGTGCTGGACTTGGTGCTGCTGGACTTGCTGGAGCTGGATCTGATGGACGTGCTGGAGCCGGACCTGCTAGACTTCAGTACAATCTTGAGATCGACAAGTGTACGACTACATCATCCATGAGTTCCATCTTGTTGAGAAAGCTTTGTTCTCTTCGAGGGTAAGATCTCTGTGGACGAATATCCACCCGTTGCTTGTATCTAATAGATAGATCTTGGTGATAGTTCCCATCGTAGGAAACTTTTTGTTTTCTATGCTGCGAACCCAGCACAAATACCTCCATAATCTCAACATTGGAGTCGTCATCATCCGGCCAATCCTGCAAAGAAGAGGCCTTACCAGAGGTTCGCTTGGGGCTGTCCGGAGTAGGCAAAAATCTCTCCGGGTCAGGCTCATCCATGTCTGTCTCTGAGCGGTCCTCCGCCCATTTGAGGGCTGGCTCCTTGCCATCTTCAATTGTTTGCTGGAGAAACAACTGAGAGAAAAAATACTAAAGTATCAAATTAGGATACAATCCGACATACAGCGAGACTCGGAAAGAGTATTAGGAGAGGAACATACCTTAGGCGACAAGTTGGCCCGAGTGAAGTTCTCAAGCCCCCACCTCCACGCCTCAGTGAACTCCTTATCTATCCTAAAGATAGCCTTAAGCCGGCGGAATACGTCAGAGTTGCTAAGTTTGAAGGAGGAGGTATGATTGGGGTCAAGAGGATCGCTCAAGTGGAAAACCTTGTGTGAGCGTTTTCTAGAGGGGGCAGATCCGGCTGCGGACGAAGGTGATCATGATGTCCTCGCTGTGCAGCCCCAGCTTGATAAGCTCCTTAATTCGCCTGTCTACCTGATTCGCCCGGTTAGTAGGCCGCTTCGGGATCTGCTCCCACAAGGAGGTGTCCGGGACACCCATATTGATGGGTAGAAGCCGGCTCAGGTCTTCCTCCGAGTTATTCCTAACATAGAAGAAGGTTTGCCCAGCCTTTGCAAGACTTAAGGACGGTAACCCGGGGGAAGGCAGAGTTTTTGTGGGGAGAGATTGAGGCTCCACCGCACTGGGTCAAATGTTTCTCGGCAGGGGCAAGATGGGGACCCGGAATAACATTCTTGCGGAGACCAGAGAACTTGATCCAAAGTTCTTTGGTGGGCCAAAGGCTGCCATATCCCTCTATGCCGGATGCGAAAGAAGAAAGGGAGGTGATGGCATTGGCTGGAAGATGGTGTGGCTGAAGTTGGTAGGTGTTGAGGAAATCGTGAAAGAAATCACTCATAGGAAGGCCAAAGCCACACTGAAAGTGGGACAAGAACACGACGAACTCGCCTAGATTAGGAGAAGGAGCAATCTCCTGGGCGGCGAGGCGGCACGTGATGCCTGTGGGGATGCAGCGGGTCGCGTAGAGCTAGTCAATGTTGTCTTGATAGACCCACGTGCCCGCCCAGGCGCCGCTCTCGTGCGCTTCTTCTTCCACCTCCTCCTCCTTAGCGACGATAATCTCCTCCTCAGTCATGTCCAGATCGAGGTCTTTGTAAGGGTAGTCTGCGGTGGGGAGCAGCGGCTTGGAACTGCAAGGTCCCATTGCGGAAGGATTGCACAGGAACGTCAGCGTGGATGCAGAAAAGTGGTGAACAACAGCAGCAGCAACGCTACGATATGCAGGAGCGGAGGCGGCGCGACTATGGAGAAGAAGGAGTATAGGGCAGGGGCGCATGCGAAGTGTGGGAATCCCCAAGGGACACCCATGTCCCCTATTTAACTGCACCCCTGGGAGGTGTAGTGGGATCAACCGTTGTGGCACGGCCACACGATGTGGCCGTGTATCCGCAAAGCCAGCGAATCAGGCGCGACCTGCACCAAGGGCCACACGGAGCACGGAATCCCACAACGCGACGTGATGATACAGTTAACGAGGGGGTTGCCACGATGTGACGTGCACAACAGTTATTCCTGACAATCAATATAGTAACCAGAGTAGTAACTGGTGCGACCCTTAAAATAAGGCAAGGTGATGATTACCCTCCACGTGGGACGTGGGGAAGCGTATGAGAGAAGGAAAGATAACCCGGATACATGGATAATGACCTGGACCACAAGAAGTAACTCGGATTGAGCCAAGGGAACGTCAAACCAAAAAGACCGGGTTACAAGATAACTCGACGAAGAATATATGTCTTGATAAATGGAACATGATATGGCCTTGTCAGCTGAAGTTGCTAAGACTGCACCAGCTTCGGGGACTAATGTTGGGGGGATACCGCCGGGTAGGGTCACGCCGGGGTATAAAGGCCGAGTTAGCCGTGGTACAGCATGGTCAAAGCGAATGCTGGCCAAGTCTCCTTAAGGCGGGCCATCTTATAGGGTAACCCGGCCTGGTGGGTGTCCACCTAACATTAACCCGGCCAACATAAAACATATGTCGGCTATGTTTGATTTACCTTGTTTGCAGGTACCCTCGTAGCCGGGTTAACCAAGCGTTAGCCGTGTTATCACTTGGCTTCCAAGGGAAGGAAGGAATCTCTTGGTGGTTAAAATGTGACTTCTGTCCACTGTAACGTGAGCGAAGCGGTCAGAAGTAAGGACCAGTGGGGCGTGGCCGACAAAGGTGACGCAACTAGTGTCGGCTGACGCTAGCGGTGTCTAGTGATGCAACGCCACAGAGGGGCTCGGGGAGGCTTACATCCTGAGTCCGGACTAGCCGTGTAAAGTGAATAAAGAGGTATCTTGCTTTAACCAAAGAGCATATTTGTGGAATATGCTTCCACATGTGCCCTTGTTTTGTAACCTGGGCTCCCCTATATAAGGAGCACCAGGGCGTCCATAGAAGGGTATCGATCATTCTGTTAAGTAAGAACCCTAGAGCTTTGTAGTGGGGAGCGAGAGAACTATTCTCCTTCTCAGGAACAGCTCGAGGAGCCCTTGTAATCCACATCCAACAAGGGAGAAATACAAAAATCTATGTGTGGAATCACCACACTATCCCTCCCTGGATTCCTCTTGTGCACATTGGCCCCATCTTTAGCCTATCTATGGCATCTGCCGTGCCACAACCACGACACGCGTCTTTCGTGATGAATTTCTCGGCACGACCATGGCCGATGGAAAACTTTTTATCCGGTTTCGCGGCCCTCTACTACGAAGGAACCACGAAAAACATGGAGGAAGCTCGGCCAGCGAGTGGCTTCTTGTTCTTCAAGCAATCGAGAGTCCGTAGGCTACTCGAGTTCTTCATTTAGGCCTTGGCGACACCGTGGGCTTCCATTGTATTCAGGACGTATATACCAAGCTCGAGTACCTATAGGGTATACCCATGTCAGTAGCCCCCGACTGTCCAGTGGAATCGCAGATTCGACTGGGGACTTTATGAATCCTTTCGAGTGCATGACTGAGTATATTTTTCGACTACTTTGCTTGTGTCATAGGGATTGTTGATGTGCGTGCCTGATTCAACCGATGTCGGTATCAGTTAACTACCTTAGGGTAAAACAACGCCATCTACTCGAACTCGAGTCCCTAGACTCGAATCCAGAAAAGTGCTGGTGTAATTCGGCTCAAGCCGCGGAGGTCTTACAGAAGTCGAATTCCAGTATATGGGTGTGAGCACTCGACACGTCCGTCAAGGCATGTTCGTCATACCTGTTGGCACAGATATATTTCTGGTAGTGCGCAGAAAATGCGTTGTCAAGCCTTATTCAGGTCTTATCTTCACGCTGGAAGCGCGGCATCCCAATTTTGTCATGGCGGAGATGATTCGGGTGACCCGGGACACACAGTCTCTTTGTAGGGAAATGTCATGAGGCAGTGTCGCGATAAGCTTCGAGTGTGGATGTCATCAACACACAGTATGATGTACAAATAATCATAGGGTGCGCGACCAGCGCTCCCTATGGGAGTAGCCCCCGAGTGCCTGGTTGAGTCGAAGACTCAGGCAGGGACTAAAGAACTTTTGCGACTGCTGTCGTCTTTTGTTTGCTTGTTTCAGTCGAATTTATTTCCAGCGCTCCCTATGGGAGTAACCCACGTCCATACTCGAATCGCGGATTTGAGTGGTTGGGTTTGTTTCGATTGCCCATGTTCCTGCAGAAAAGAAAAAGAAAGAAAAAATCATAGGGTGCACGACCAGCGCTCCCTATGGGAGTAGCCCCCGAGTGCTTCGTGGAGTCGAAGACTCGAGCAAGGACTAAAGTAGTTGAAGTCTTCTGCTGCGTAATTTTGGATGACGTCAGTGCTGACGATGCCATGACCTCAATTGCCCGCGTGAGCGAGTTTGATGGGACGAGACGAGCGGTGGGTCCCATTTTCTGACTCTGACTTGACCGGGCGTGCGTAATTTTTATTTTAACTGCGCCTCCTCGATTTTCGCGCATAATGGGGGTAGTGGGGGACGGTTCACACTTCGGTTCTTCCACGTGTCGAGCGCGATGAACGCCACGCATCTGGTAGGGTTTTTCTTGACCATTAGATTGCATCTTCCAGGGAGTTAAGTAGCGATGCGGCGATGGTAATTTTCACATCTGCTTCTTTTCTCTGCCTTTGCCTCCATCGCCATTGCTGCTGCTCCTCTGCTCCTTTGTGTTCCTTTCTTTTGTGGCGCTAAACCAGCTCCGTATATTTCCCAGCTACTTCCTCCGGTCACACCGCCGCCGTGGAATGTGGAAGAAAAAGGGAGGTGGCACGACCGATTCCGCCGCCGCCACGGTTGCTACGAAGAAGAAGGGTGGCTCCGCCGATGTATGCACCATCACCGCCGCCGCCGGGAAAAAGAAAGGCACGGGCACTCGTGTCGCCAATGGTGCGTGGCGTGCATCCATGATCAAGTCTTTAGAGCTTCATCTTCTACGCCGAGACATAGTTTTGTCCTCCGTAGGCACTGACGCGCGCGTCCCTGGCAGTGAGGTAACCCCCTCTCCTCCTCCCGGCTTTCGGGTGATGTTCCTAGCGTTGATCATCCGCGGTCTCCCGGCTTGGTTGTAGATGCCAGCGGTTTGAGCTTCGACCCCCAGGCACTCCGTCGTGATGACGCCCTGGCGGGTTCCATTTCGGCAGTCGAAGATCGCAGCGCTGCCGTTCAGGGGACGCTCACCAAGGCCAAGGGCGTGCTCAGTCGCCTCCGGGAAGAGATGTCGCCCAAATCTGAGTTGATCGAGAATATGGATGAGCTGGTGGAGTCCTTTGCCAGGGGCATTCCTTCAAGCTTCAAGAACTCACTCCGTGCGGCTGGTGCTTCAATGTCACTCGCCATGGTTCAAGCACACAGAGTCGAAGTTGATCCTGCAGCAGTCTCCAAGGCGATGCCTGTCAGCGCTGATGGCTAGCAGGTAGTTTTTGCTCCCTTCGTGACTTCTTGTGGCAAGTACGGCTCGCAGCTGATCAATACAGTTGCGAAGTACTCTGAGGAGCTTCAGCGGGCCAAGAAGATGGCTAAGGCTGCGGCGTCAGGGGCCGGGGGAAAGTCTGTGGCGTCTGACACTGCCACAGACTCGATGAGTCCCCCAAAACCGAAGTCGAAGTCGAAGAAGCCAATCACTCCTCAGTAGTCACATCTTGTAATAGTTAGATAGCTTATGTCTTTTGTCGAGAACATGCCTTTTGGAAAATGTACCTGCTGATACTTTATTGATCTTGAATGTACTCAAGTCTTTTTGTCCATGCCTCTACTTAGTCCTCTTATTTGTCTCTTGCTTGACTTGTGATAGGGCACATCGAGTGATCCTTTGAGGGAGCCTCAGGATTCGCCTCTCCTTGATGATACTTTGGCACCGCCGCGCTCAAGGGAGGATGAGCTGTCTCTACTCTCGCGACTCCGTGATCGCGTGAAGCAGTTGGAGCGTGAATTGCCCGTACTCCGCGGCAATGCGGATGTATGGAAGTCGAAGGCGGAGAAGGTCGCCGCCCAAGAACAATATCTGCTAGGGGAGGTGACGAAGCTGGGCGACCAATTCAAATGTTAGTCTTCTTCCTTCTTGCCGTTTCTGTGTAGTCTCTCACAGTAGTTGGTTGTCCTCATACTTTTCCTTTTCTTGGTATAGTTGTCAGCGCATGCCATCCGCAGGATGAGAAGGATAGGATTGCCATTCGCATGAATGACCTGACCCAAGAGCAGCTTTAGGCGAGTGGATACTTCTGGGTAGATCATGATCGCGCAATTGCACTAGCGACCCTGCAGGATCGTGTGTCACGAGTGCTTCACTTCTTGAAGAAGTCGCAGTCATGTTTGAAGAATATTTACCAGACGATGTTCCGGTTGGACGTCGTTCGATCGAGCCTGCTAGCCCTTCTCGCTAAATTCCAGGACTTGAGTGCGGTCCGCGAGTGTGTACGGCAATAGTTAGTGGTTGGTGCCAAGGCTGCTCTATCACTTGTGCGACTGCATAGGCCTTATGTGGACGTTGCAGCGATTGCGGCCGGACCCCCAGCGCTGCCAGCGGGTTCGACTTGGAACATTGTTCCTCACTACCAGACGGTGGATCGGCCAGCGGAGGAGATCGTCGACTTCTTTGAGGAGTAGACCAATGTTCTTTTGCTGCAACAGTAGTTTAGTTTGTATCCTGCACATAGTTGCACCAGTGTTGTAAAGTTCATAGACATGCTGTGTATAATTGATTAATATTGATGAATATAGAAGGCTTGTTAGCGTGTATATTTTGCGAGTGCGTTGCACTATACAACTCCTTTTCGTTAGCCTAGATTTGTGTTTATCTCAGTCCCTTGTCAACCTATCAGGTGCATTGCAACTAGGTTGATGTTTGTCAAAGGTTTCAATTGGTGTGCCAGCTACTCAGGATATCGCATTAGTTCGTAGAACAGATGTGTATAGGGTGGCGCACCCCCCGAGTGGATAATTTGCCAAAAATTAAAGAAAAACACAAAGTTTCAGGGCACTTAGCTTTATATATTCGCGGGATAGTATGAGGTACAATGTGTGGCTAAGTAGCCTTGGCTGAGTAGCCTTATTTGCAATGTAAAAGTAAAAGCGACTAAGGGTAGAAGCATCGCAGCTGCGCGACGTTCCAGGGGTTGGAGTATGCGACTCCTGTCTCTAAATCTTGAAGGCGATAGGCGCCACCTGGGATTACTTCTGTAATCACGTATGGTCCCTCCCAGGGTGACTCGAGTTTGAGGTGCCCTTGCTGCTTCAGTCACAGGACTAGGTCGCCTTCGAGGAAGGACCTAGGGCGTAGCCTCCTGCTGTTGTAGTTGCGCAGGTTCTGCTGGTAGATCGTTGATCTCTCCGCGGCGATTTACCTTGCCTCGTCAAGGAGGTCGACGGAGTCTTCGAGTGCAAGAGTTGATTCCTGCTCGCTGTAAGTGACCATGCACGGTGCTTTGTATCGTACTTCGGTGGGTAGCACCGCTTCAGCCCCGCGCACCATGAAGAACGGGGTGTACCCTGTGGTGCTGTTTGGAGTTGTGCATAGGCTCCAGAGTACCGATTGCAGCTCGTCTGGCCAGCAGCCCGCGGCCTGTTCGAGTGGTCTAAGGAGTCACTTCTTGATGCTGCCACAGACAAGACCGTTAGCTTTTTCGACCTGGCCATTGGTCTGTGGATGTGCTACGGAGGCATAGCTGACGCTGATTTCTAGGTTCTCGCAGAATTCCTGGAACTCCTTGGATGTGAAGTTTGTCCCATTGTCCGTGATGATGCTGTGTAGCACTACGAAGTGATAGACGATGGACTCAAAAAACTTGACTGCGTTGTAGCCTGACTGATTAGTCACTGGCATGGCCTCTATCCACTTAGTGAATTTGTCAACTCTGACTCGGAGGTAGACGTAGCATCCTCGTGAGGACTTTGGGAGTTTGCCGACCATGTCGAGTCCCCATTGCGCGAAGGGCCAGGCCAATGGGATTGGACGGAGCTCTACACCAGGTGCATGTGGCTTGTCTGCGAATCGTTGGCACGCGTTACATTTCTGGACGATGTCCTTGGCGCCGCGCATGGCCGTAGGCCAGTAGAATCCGGCTCGTAGAGCTTTGGCAACAAGGGCGCGACTGCCGGCGTGGTGCCCGCAGGTCCCTTCATGGATGTTGAGGAGAACAGCTCTTCCATCGGCCATGGAGACGCATCGTTGGAGTACTCCTGTGATGCTGCACTTGTATAGTTCGCTGTTGATAACAACGAATGCCTTAGAGCACTGTGTGATTTGTCAGGCGTCAGTCGGATCGTCCGATAGCCTCTTGCTGAGGAGGTACGTAATGTATGGTTGGGTCCAGGATGTCTCGATCATCATGACGCTCATTGGTCCTTCGAGTCCTGTATCCAACTCCAAGTCGTCGAGTGCCATTGGCTCATTGGGCGGTGTAGCCCCCGAGTCTGTTGCTACGCTTGTTTTCTTCTCTGCGGCCTTTGGCTTGATGGAGCGTTCACAGATGCACTCGAGAAATACCCCGGGTGGTATGGGGGCGCAGGTAGAGCCTATGTTGGCGAGTGTGTCCGCCTCTTCATTGCTTTCGCGACCTATGTGCCGCAGCTCGCAGCCGTCGAAATCCCCTTCGAGTGTGTCGTAGAGGTCGCGGTAGGCGATCATGTTGTTGTTCAGTGCGTCGCACTCGTGCATTGTCTGGTTGACAACCAACTTGGAGTCGCCATATATTATGAGCCTTTTGGCGCCGCATGCTTTTGCCATCCCGTGTAGTAGGGCCTCGTATTCAGCTTCGTTGTTGGAGGTGGTGAACTGCATTCGCAGAATATACTTCATCTTGTCTCGCTGGGGCGATGTCAGTATGACACCGGCGCCAGCTCCGTCCTTTCGCTTGGATCCGTCGAAGTGCATTGTCCAGAGGTAGGACATACCTGGTTTTTCAGGGAGCTGGTTCTCGTCTGGTGGCGTCGGGATTGTTGAGGATGTGCCCACGCAGGGCATCATTGACTACCACGATTGAGTGTTCCTGGAAGTACGGGCGCAATAGCTGCCGGGCCGTGAAGACACCGCTGTTTTGTTGGCGTAAGTACCTCGTTGAGGTAGTAGACTGGGTGCTGTACTCCATGGACCTTGTTTTCCTCGGCTCGTTCTACCACGAGCAGCATGCAGAGTACCTGGTTGGTGGCGGAGATGTATAGCAACAGTGGTTCCCTTTCGCGTGGGGTCACCAGTACTGGCGAGGTGGATAGTAGGCGCTTGAGGTCTTCGAATGCTTCCTGTGCCTCGTTGGTCCACTCGAATTTGTCGGCTTTGTGGAGGAGTTGGTAGAAAGGTAGTGCCTTCTCGCCCATTCGACTGATGAATCGACTTAGCACCACGATTCGCCCAGGCAGCTGCTGGACGCCTCTTATGTTTTTCGGCTTCTCCATTGCCAGTATGGCTTTTATTTTCTTTGGGTTCACTTCGATCACTCTCGCGGAGATAAGATACCTGATTAGTCGCCCAGATGGTACGCCGAAGGCGCATTTGTCCGGATTGAGCTTGATCCGGTAGTGGTCGAGGTTGGCGAAGGTTTCATGCTAATCGTCGATTAGTGAGGCTTCCTCTTTGGTCTTGACTACTATGTCGTCGACATAGACTTGAATGTTGCGAGCAAGCTGGTTCTTGAGGCAAGCCTGCATGCACCGCTGGTAGGTGGCTCCTGCGTTCTTTAGCCCGAAGGGCATTGTGTTGTAGCAGAACACACCAAAGGGCGTTGTAAACGCTGTTTTTTCTTGATCTTCCTCCATCATTCGAATCTGGTTATAGCCTGAGTAGGCGTCGAGGAAGCAGAGGTGCTCGCATCCCGTGATGGAGTCGATGATCTGGTCGATTCGTGGTAGCGGGAAGTGGTCCTTCGGATAGTGCTTGTTCAAAGAGGTGAAGTCCACGCACATCCGCAGGATATCTGTGTCCTTTTTTGGTACTAGAACCATGTTGGCGAGCCAAGTGCTTTCCTTGATCTCGCGTATGAATTTGGCGTTGAGGAGTCTATTAATATCCATTCCGACTGCCTTTGCTCTTGGTTCAGATAGTCTCCTAATTGTTTGCTTGACTGGCCTTGCGTCTGGGTTGACGTTGAGTGCGTGCTCAGCGAATTCCCTGGGAACTCCTGGCATGTCTGCTGGACACCAGGCGAAGATTTCCCAGTGCTCACGCAGGAATTCGATGAGCGCGAGTTCCTATGTGGAACTTAAGTTGTTGGCGATGAGAGCCGTCTTGGCGGGATCCGATGGGTGGACCTAGACTTTCTTCGTGTGCACTGATGAGTCGAAGGACAAGTCGGGTGAGCTTGGCCGGCTTAGGGGAGGCAGATTGTTGTCTGTCGACTCCTTCAATCTTGCGAGTTCCTCCTACATGCCGAAGGACTAGGAGATTCTGTTGAATTCCCTGTCGCAACTGTCGGACCTCTCGAAGCTCCCGTTGATTGTGATGACGCCATTAGGGCCTGGCATTTTCATCTGCAAGTAGGCGTAGTGCGGCACCGCCATGAACCTAGCGAACGCGACACGTCCGAGGATGCAGTGGTACTGTGAGGGCCGATGACTTCAAGTCGGCGCGTTCGCGTGAAAGTTTTTCGATGTGCCGAAGATGACGTCGAGGTTGATTTTGCCAAGGGGATATACACCCTTGCCTAGGACGATGCCGTGGAATGTTGTGTCTGAGGCCTCTAGGCAGGTCAGAGGGATTCTCATTGTTCGCAAGGTACTCGTGAACATAAGGTTAATGCCGCTTCCGCCGTCCATGAAGACGCGACTCATGTCGAAGCCTCCAATTTGTGCCTCGAGGACGAGGGGGCAATGGCCTGGATGAGGTACTTGGCGCGGGTGGTCGCGCTTGTCAAATGTGATGCAGGAGTCGCTTCCACTGAGGTACTTAGTGGTAGGATGGTGGCATGTTTGTCGCGAAGTTGACTTGGCGAGTGATGGCCTTCTACACCCGATTCGAGGGGCGTCCCTTCTGGATCATCATGGTACCCATGGCCCGTGGGTATGGTTCGCCTCCGTGGTGCTGGTCCGGCGCAGCTGCATTTGGGGGTAGTCCAGGTGGTGGTGGTGGAGCTCCATGTGCCACGGTGGCTGGGGCGGCTCTGTAGCCTCTTTCGACTGTGTTGCGATTCATCCAAGACAGTCCCTCATGTAGTTTGAGGAACTCGCAGCAGTCCTTGAGGAGGTGGCTGGACTTCTTTTTTCCGTCGTGCTTGTCGATGTAGAAGTGCACAGTGCATGGCCCGAACAGCTTGTCTTTAATGGATGTTGTGGGTGCCTCATCGCGATTGCGGCGCTGCCATACTTCCGTGGTTTTTCTAGAGTCGCGATATCCACCGCTGCGGTAGCCGCTGTTGCGGTTGTCGTCGCGTCTGTCGGCGTAGTCGGCTGCGACCATGTTGACGTCGTCGCGGTCATCATAGATGCGCATGCGGTGTTTGCTTCGGCGATCGCGTCTGCATTCGAGTTCTGCCTCGTCGTCGGAGTGAACACGATTTTTCACCGAATCTTCTCCATCTTCCCAGCGATTCGCGATTTCCATCAGGTGGTCGATGGTTTTGGGCTTCGAGCAGCCCAGCTCCTCCCTGAGCTCTATGCGGCGTACGCCGCCGTTGAATGCGTCAATCGCGCGATCCTCCGAGATGTTCTCTGCGGAGTTCTTGATGATGGACCACCTCCGGATGTATGAGCGTAGCGACTCGCCCGACCTTTGCTGGCAGCATCTTAGCTCTTCGATTGATGCGGGCCGTTTGTAGGTGCCCTTGAAGTTGCGTACAAAGTTGTAGACTAGCTCTTCCCAGCTGCGAATGGATCTGTGTGGGAGATTGTTGAGCCATGCTCGGGCGGCGCCCTGCAGCTGCAGCTGCAGGCATTGCATGGCCGTGCTTCGACTCCCGTCGTGGAGCCTGACGGAGGAGATATGGTCTTCTAACCAGATTTTTGGGTCCTGCAGGCCATCGAACTTTGTGTTCTCTGGCGGGAGCTTAAAGCCCTTGGGCATTCGCTTTTGTTTGATGCCTCTGCTGAAGCATCTAGCGCCATAGAGCTCCACGTCTTCGTCCTCTGAGTCAGTCGACCGGGCGCGTCGCGCCCTTGATTTGTCAATCTTGCTCTACGTGAGGTCATCGCGCGTGTCATAGTCATGGTCGTGTCACCGTGAGCAGCGACGTCGAGATAGATCGTGACTGTTGTCGCTAGATGAGGGCGAGGAGTAGCGTTTTGCTAGAGCCTTTCCTTTCTTTGGTTCCGATGCCTCGATTAATCCCAATCCTGCGATCGTAGATCGGTGCATGGCGGCTCGAGGGTCTCCAGCTGGCGGCTGGTTGTTGAGGAGGTACATGGGGGCCACCGTTACCGTGGCTTGCGGCATTTTCGGGAGCATGTTGCTACGCATATCCACCGTCATGGAGGCGAAGTCGAGGACTTTGGTGGATTCTACACGTTCTTGTTCGGTGAGGTGGACGAGTTGAGATCGTCCCTTGTTGGCGATGTACTCGTTGCACCTAGAGGAGGATCCTCCGTGGGAGGAGAGCCCAGCTCGTCGGAGGCTTGATTCATCAGCCACCTTTTTACGCGCCTCGAGTTGCACGATTGTTTGTAGCTGGCGCTTGTATTCCTCTTTCAGGAGCCAATGGTAGCCCATCAGCAGTTCTTGTGGGCAGCCGAAGGGTAGAGGTTGGCCTTGTAGGGCTTCTCGGCAGCGAGCCCACTCGAGGTCATTGAGCTTGATCACGACGCGTTCGCCAGCTTGCTCGTTTATCATAGTTGGAGGTTCGACTGCCCCTCCGTTGTTGATGGGGCGCCATTAGTGGGGTCGCCGTTTGGCGTTGGCCCGCCATTGGGTATGCCGCCGTTTGGCGGGTCAGTTCCATGGCCACTGTTGCCCGTGTTGTCGCGATTGGCGGAGGAGTCGCTTGTGTTGATGACGGCACACGTGAAGTGGTTGGGAAAGCTGCTGCTCCCACAACTTTCAGATCCGGAACCGTAGGCTCCGTCTTCAGTTGCCAGATCACCTAGATCGGATTCACGACTGCTGTCACTGACCGTATTCTCGACTGTTGTCGAGGCGTGAAGCTCACTGAGGGTGCCGATCGGCGGAGGGAACCACGATGCTGGAGCAATCGATGGTGTCGTCGGCTGGTCAGGCATACGAAGCGTTCCCGTCTGACCAACTTGGAAGCGGAAGCTCCCGATCGTCAAGCTGATTCTGTCGCCTACGGACTCGAAAGCTGGGCGAGTGGGCGGCGTGTGGACGTTGAAGTCAAACGCGCCGAAGAGCTGGCGAATCTGTGTTGTTGCAGAGTTGTAGATCGCGGTTGATGGGGCCGAAGAAGCCGCAACATCAACACTCCCAATTCCCACAGACGGCGCCAATTGACGAGGGTTTAACTCATCAATGGCCATTGTTATGGAGTTGGGTTTTGGAGAAGGAGGGAGCGCTGGAGACATCTATCGGCTAGCAAACAAGCAACACATGGAACTCGAGGATTTACCCAGGTTTAGGCCTCGCAGAGGTACCTACTCCTGCTTGTCTGCTCGTGGAATTATCAAATGAATCGAGGATTACAATGGTGCACAAATGCAATCTGGCGAGGGTTGTGGAAACTAGCGTTGCGTGTGTCCTCCTCTCCGCCCCCTCCTAGCCTTTATATAGATAGGCTAGGTTTGGGTAGCAGGTCGAGTCGGTTACAGGTTAGGGTTTTCCCCTTTGAACTTTCTATCTTTGCTTTTCTTGTTCTTCATGCAATCGAGAGTCCGTAGGCTACTCGAGTTCTTCATTTGGGCCTTGGCGACACCATGGGCTTCCATTGTATTCAGGCCATATATACCAAGGTCGAGTACCTGTAGGGTATACCCATGTCAATGTCGAGGCCATGTATGGCCTTGCTGCTGAGGCCCTCATGTTAGTGTCTCTGGTATGTTCTGGCTTGTGGGACCCAAATACAACCTTGTATGATCTGGCGGGTGGGTATGGCAGCCTTTGTATACAAGTATTTAACTTTTTTTCAAACCCGACCATTACACTCGAGGGATGCTATAGGTTGGTGGGTCCGAGATGTTAGCCTCTCCATAAAGCAACATTGCTAGAAGAAAAAATGTAAACCCAAGATAATTTTATGTCAAGCACCATGTGCGTTGCAAAATGTAAACCCAACATAAAGCAACTCAAGACTTCAAAACACATATAAACCATGTGCGTTGCCACTACGACAAACAAATAAGATGAACATTAACATTAAAAGCTTTATAGTACCTATAACTTATATATTAACCTTCTTAAAAAGATTTTATATGTCCATGTTATATCTCTTATTAAAATAAAAGGGAAGCGATCCTAGCATCTCAATTTATTAAAGGTCAGATAATGGAGTAGTTTCTTAGAAACATGGGTAGGCGGATTTTTTTGTTTTAAAGGGCAATTCCAAAACACCGAATTATAGATTTTGCGCTATTCTACATCTACTATACTCAATGGGTTATACTCCATGCGCTACTCTCCATGGGCTCCTTGATAAAAAAAATTAAATGGGCTATCGTCTGCAAGTCCACTGACCCCTAAAAGTCCGAATTAAAATGTTCTGGGCTAAAGAGGGGCCGAATGGGCTAGATTTTACCTACTCTTTAGTAAAATTTACATTGTGCTATGGGTCGGCCGGATACAGAACACATACCTCACACCAGAGGAAAAAGGCGATAATTCTTTTGACAAATATTTGTGTAAAAATATCTAAAGAACAAGGGACACAGACCGCGTGCGCCAAAACTGGACTGGTATCCAATGACTTCACTTGGTACCCTCTCATTTCTGTCCAATACACATCCAACGGTTCCGATGACACGTACGCAAAAGCTCTAGTGCAAGCAGCCCAGCAGCAGCGACATAACTTTTTTATAAATTCAGTAGCATTTGAAAGATCCAGTAATACAGAATAAGATAGAAAAAATATCGACAGATTCCTAGTTCATATTCAGCAACACTTGACCGATTCTGCAGTATTCCAAAGTGACTGTTTCAGCTATATAGACACTAAAACTCAATAGAGGTTCAGAGAGAACCCGTTCATGTTTCAGCTCTAAAAACCTTGTCGCACGATGAGTTTGCCCTTTTCTACAAACACACTCGATCATTGAGGAAGCAAAACTGATGATCAAGTATGCCTTTGTGTGCATACCTTCTCTTCACATCAATACCAGTGTGACCCCCATATATGCATCCCAAAATGCCCAAGCCTTATCTAGATTGTGACAAGGCCAAGTTTAAAAAGGGAAACAAGACAATCTACTGCACATGATCTAAACAAATACCAGTACATCAGTATTAGTTCTAGAAAATACCTTAGTAATGGTAATGACATAACACTTGACAGATAGAGTAGCATTTGAAGATTGAGCGGTATAGAATAAGACAAAAATATCTACAGATTCCTAGTTCATATTCAGCACCACTTGACAGATTCAGCAACATTTCAAAGTGACCGATTTAGTAGTACATACAATGGCCAAAATAAATGACAGATTCAGCAATGCAGACATTGTAATTCAATAGTTGTAGCAAGGCCATGACTCAAAAGGAAAAAAGTCCATACTCATCACTCGATCAGTCGATCTAAACAAGTACCAGTACATATGTATTACTACAAAATAGATTAGCAGTAGCAAGTTAAGTCCTCCAAACAAATACTCGGCATAATGCAAAGCGTGTCCAGTTCTAGCCGGGTAGCACTTTCTTTCCTGCCTGTTACGCTTTCCTTGTCACACCGTTGCCTATGGGCCTACTATGTCAGCAATGTATATTGGAAATAGGTATACTTTGTCGTAATCTTGTTCCACCTCTCCCCATACAAATTGAATCTATCACCAACATAAAATAGTAATTAAGTAGTACGATGTTACATATCTTAACATTGGGATCATCACAAAGAAGATTTAGATGTTTTATCTCACTTTTGAATCTTGTTGATGCAATACTCCTAATCCATAGGGAATTCTGACAAACGGTTCAGAAGCTTCTGGGTAACACCGTGGCAGCGACAGGTACGACCTGAGCCCTTCCAGGGTGACTTCAGCCAACGACGGCCTGCTCGTTAGCTCAGATGTCGCCACCATTTCGACCGCATGGAGCTCATGCCACAGAGACATCGACCAAAGCTTCACCTTGTACCGCGGCGATTCGCACGCCCCTAAACTGACAAACCTGGGGGATATGGCGATGTCATGGTGTGGCATCCAATTGGGCGATCAACACGGTGTCCTCTTTCCCGATGCCAATGATATCCGCTCTCCGTGAGCCTCTTGTGGGCACCGGCTTAGATGGCTCCCACTGTTTGTGGCTATAGGGCATTATGGGCGCAATCCTCGAGTGGGAAACTTTGAGGTTGCACACAGGCTCTACCATAGGTGTTAGCTCTACCGATGAGGTGATGAACTCGTATCCAGTCTCCATGTAGACTTGCTAGCCGTGAAAGCACCATATTATGTGTTTGTAGACATTGTTGTAGGGGATAAATGCCCTACAGTGGTCATTAGGGCATCTACTACCTTTTCTGCCTACGACTTGGTGGTATAGCTCCTTGGAGCATGCGGCCAGCCGGGCGGTGCTGGTAGTGTCCAGACGCATAGCGATTTCGTTTAAAACGTCATCGCCGACCTTGCTCCAGACGCCGTGTAGTGGGTTGTATGTCGATTGCGACATCATGATGGATTGGGGGAAGAGGTCGAACCAGAGTATGATTGCCAGGGGACTTTTGGAGAGGGGTGGTGCGGCCTACAAGATCCCATGCAGCAGGTGAGATGACGAGGAAAATGTGCGAAGCCTGCACTAGAGACGATCCCAAATGCGGGGCCAAGCGGTGTTGGCGAGTGGGGATAAAAACAGCCGATATGGGGAAGATGGGGTGGCTCTTTGAACGAGGTTTTGTTGCAAGGCCTCTAGAGATGCATCCAGGATACTGACTAGCTTGGCTAGCACACTATAGTGCACTAAATTAACGATCTGAAATCCTGGCGTATTTTATAGCTAGGCCGGCACGCTGTCGTGTACGCCGACTAGAGTTACTACTACTGTCATTTTTGACCAAATGACATTTATTTACA
Organism: Avena insularis; assembly: GCA_023614405.1. NCBI lineage: Eukaryota > Viridiplantae > Streptophyta > Magnoliopsida > Poales > Poaceae > Avena > Avena insularis. The sequence continues at coordinate 330,604,111 of CM042690.1, read as the reverse complement.
GCTTCTATTTTCCTAAAAAATAGTACTCCAACCTAGTAGTAATACACTTGTACTAGTACAATACATACTACTAGCAGTAGAGTACAACAAACAATCATCTCGTTAGTTTCGCTGCATATAGGAGTTGTACTACACCTACCCAATTGATTGCTAGGTACACCAACACGACACAACTCTTGTATGCGGCCGAACTATAAAGATGATTTTCTAGTTTGCTAAAAGGATTTTACTGTGGAATAGAGGTAGTACAATACTAGCAGTAGTACACTAGATGTTTGTTTTGCAGTTTTGCTACAAAAATAGTACAGTAAATACCTCCACATTGGATCCTAGAGCGATGCATGATAATGGAAGGTGTTCAAGCACCTCTTTACAGAAGAGTTCTAATTAGAAGCAAACAGTCACTACATTAATACACCTACGATATAGTAAATTGTCCATCAAATGATGGGTGGTAACCTATACATCTGATCACCTTCTCGCAGTTATCATGATCAAATACTATCACCTTAAAGGAAGTGGTGGCAAGCTTCTTGAATACCATAAAGTATCCTACCTTCAAGTCATGTGCTTTGACAAAATCTAGCCATCGTTCGACAAGGATTACCTTGCCATCTTGCTTCTTCAGGTCGACATCCCAGCTGCAGGTTTTGCATATCTTTAGCTTGATGGCTGTTGGATACTCACCGCTAAACATTGGAAAAAAGGAGCTGGGTATGCTCTACACGTCTAACCCTCCCAGTATTAACAACATCTTACAGAACTCGTCACAGGTGTTCTCCACGTGGGTGTTCCTGGCTCGCCCCTCCATCTAGACTGCACAAGGCTCTCTTGTCTTCTTTGATGATGAGTCTCTCCAAGCTTGAGCTTCTTGCCCGAACACTGCAAAAAAAATCTCATGGAGAGATAATGTCTCTACCAGCTGTCAATAATTGTGAAATAGTACAGTATTAGCTGATAGAGTACAATACAAGATCAGCTAAGAAAGTAAAGTGGAGCAATTTTCTTATCAAAGTACACAAATTAAAGTCTTAACTCTAGATAGCATGAACTCCGGTTTATTAGTTCTACTTCCAAGGTCTAGACATCACATTAGTGTAGTTCATTATCGAGTAGTATAGATACCGAACACCCAGGAACAGACTAACGGACGAACAGGGTGAGCTCTATCAGCTATCGATGCTAGAGATGCATACATATAATTGACATTTTGGCGAAAATCAGGGTAGGGAAGCAGCTTCCCTAACTTGCCCAAATAAAAGGGACCTCCGCCCCTAAGACCAATCAAGCAAAACATGCCGAGTGGCCTCCCAAATCATCATCAGCCGTGGATCAATCAATACACAATTCGAACTTATTATTATAGTTCATCATAGATCTAGCCCCGGAACTAGATTGCATGTGTAAAACTGAACTCTAGTATACAAACAGGTTAAATGCACTAGATGAGAACTATACTCAACACCAACCCAATGTTAACCAAGCGGTAATAAAAGCTTGATCGCATCTCATCATCAAGATCAAGGGTTTCAAGGATTATGTACATACCGCACTGCCCCCACGATGTTTGAGGGATGAGATGGCTCTATAGATGAGGTTGCAGGGCCTGCAGCCTGTAGCCGACCCGTCTAAGACGAGTAGGTTGCGACGGTGGTGGTCGTCAATGGAGGGAAGCGCAATGGCAATTAAGGAGTGTTTTGGGAGAGAGAGCTATGGCTGGGGCTAGGGAGGGAATAAATGAGGGGAGGTCAGACGAATGATGTGTACAAAGCAAATCTTGCCTTTATTTCGCGGTAGGTCCGCCGCAATATCCATCATATCGCAAATCCAATGGCCACCAATACAGTACTACTAATTGTCATGACAAAATTAATAGCCTAGAAAATTGGGCATGGCAGCTTGAGTGCTTGAATAGGAAAACATCAAACACATAATATGAAAGTATATTATTACGTACATGGTGCCTAGTACAAGCAATAGTGGAAATGATGTTGCAAGTACTGATACTATAATACAGTATGAATGTACTATGTATGTAGTATTGTACATTACATGGTGACAAGTACTATCTACATAAATGATGTTGCGAGTGCTCATAATTAGCTTTTCTGTATTTTGGTCAAACTTCACACGTCAATGGTAGGGTTTACACGAACCACATTGGCGCCTTGAACATTTGCTCCCTATGTTCCGCTCCAGTGTAGTTAAGTGATGAACCTATGGCAGCCCCCTCATTGACGTGCATTCGGCTCCAATATGGAACTGGTTGTGGGCGATATTCACAACGCACATGTGTAGCAAACACACAGTCTCCTCTAAACACTGGCAGAGCTTCGTCAACATCGGCAGCACCAGGTTCAGGGTTTGTAGGGGGCTCGAGGATGAATGGATGGTTGATTCCCACAAACACTGACCTCCCTTCAAGATTATCCCTTCTGATCCAATCCGGTGCTGCAAGGTCATCCAAATTAGGGGGCCTCTAGAAAACGTGGCAGTGGAGCGAGGGATAAGAGAGCAGTTCGCTACCCATGTACGATACAGGATCACCATGGCTACTGGTTCGTGCACCCCTGGTGTGAATCCATGGGATATCCCAGCCAAGCTCTTCCAAGTACCAGCTGCGTAATGCAATATTTTCAGCCTCGGCATCATCACCGGCTTGGATGTTTGCCGGATCTTCAATTACTGGACCCTGTATGACATGCGGGCCTACAAGTATACTTGTGTGTGCATTTCAGTTAGCAAAAGTATAATTGACAATGGAGTTGTAAGTAATTTATAAATTTTACTTTTAAATAACGTGACTCACTCTACTTTTTTGGTTCCCATACAAAAACATCTCCTCGCGGTTTTGTCACCGCGTATGTGCGATCCATAGAACCACTGATTAGACTCGTGGCAATGGCATCGACATACGTTGCTGGTGCAAGATAGTCGTTTTGAAGGATAATCTAGTCCCGGCCACAAGGAAAATCTATGGTAGAAATGAATTTTTCAAACACCGACATCCCGTTGTAGTGCCATTAGTTGTCAAATCTGTACAGTTTCTTTGCTATTTGTATCTTCAGCAGCTTGATACATTGCAAATGTATCTATAATTTTTGATGTTCCATGCTTGGTTTTATCCACTTTCTTGTGTTTTTTCTACACTTTGGAGTACTTTTCATATGATTTCTTGGACTAACCTATTAACAAGAGCCATAGTGCGAGCTGCCTGTTTTCTACTGTTTTTGGTTCCAGGAAAGTCAGAAAATGAATATTCTCGGAATTGGACGGGACAAAAGCCAAAGTCCCAATTTTTCCGGAAGTCATCAGATGCCAGAATACGAGACGGAGAGGAGTCAGGGGGCCACCACACCACCTGGCCGCGTGGCCTAGGCCTGGCCGTACCGGGGGGTGGTGTGGCCAGCCCAGGCACCCCCTCGGCCTCCCTCTTCGCCCATAAGATGCTTTCTGACCTAAAAACTTGGGGGGGTTCGACATTTTTCTAGAAGGAGTTCTGCTCCACCGCCACCACCATATTCCACGAAACAGCACCAGAAACTCTGTTCTAGCACCCTACCGGGACGGGGAATTGGAGGAGATCATCGCCATCATCATCACCATCGCTTCTCATCAACCATCCATGTTTCCCCCATCTATGAGTGAGTAATCCCCCGCTGTAGGCTATGGGGATGGTAGGGATTGGATGAGATTGTTCATGTAATGGCATCAGATTATTAGGGAATGGTGCCTAGTATCTTGTATTAGTGCTTTATGACGTTGTTGCGACTTGTTGTGCTTAATGCTTGTCACTAGGGCCCGAGTGCCATGATTTCAGATCTAAACATGTTATTGATTCATTAGGATAGTATTGTTTTTGGTCTTATCTACAAGTTGTATACACACGTTGTTGTCCGGAACCAATGGCCCCGAAGTGACAAAAATCGGGATAACCAGAGGGAATGGCTTTGATGTGAGGATCACATGTGTTCACGGAGTGTTAATGTTTTGCTCCGGTGCTCTATTAAAAGGAGCACCTTAATTGCCAGTAGTTCCCTTGAGGCCCCGCTACAAACAGGCTGGCAGGACAAAAGATGTTGTGCAAGTTCTCATTGCGAGCACGTAGGACTATATATGGAACACATGCCTAGGATTATCTAGTACTTGGATGCTTTATCTTATTTATCTGCAATTGCCCTATGTTCTGATTTTTATGTGAATTGTATTGTCCACGCAACGCCCGTGCATCCATCCCTATGCCTACTGCACTCGAATCCTACTGTTTACTGCTATTGTTACTGCTGTTTTTACTTTACTACTGCTGCTACTTTACTATTCCTACTACAAAACTGTTGTTACTGATAAACTGCTGTGAGCAAGATTGTTTCCAGGTGCAGCTGAATTGACAACTCAGTTGTTAAGGTTTATAAATATTCTTTGGTTCCCCTTGTGTCGAACAAATAAATTGTGTTTCACTTCCCTCAAAAATACCGCGATACACCCCCTATAATTGTGGGTCATCAAGACTATTTTCTGGCGCTGTTGCCGGGGAGCATAGCTTTGTTTATCAAGTTCACTTGGATCCTCTATTGTTCGCTGCTATCCATCCATCATGGGTAAGTCTCGTGATGGCAAGGTTCCTATTTTACCATGCACTACAAGATGAGGTACGGTTCTGAACACCTCTATTGCTCTTGATTTACCATGTGTTATGAGTAAGCTCGTTACACCACCACATACACATGCTACACACACTGCTACTACTGTTGAATCTAATACTTCTGATGCTTATGATGATGCTTCTACTGTGCTTGATATGAGTGGTTCATTAGGTCCTTCCCTAGATGCTACGATTGCCAGAACTATAGCTGGAAATACTGAAACTCCTAATGAAGACACTACTACACATGTTAGTTCACCTGAGTCTAGTGAGAGTTATGATATTGAAGATGGTTATGTTGAGATGACCGATGAATTTATCAAAGAATGTAAAAACACCCATGATAGGAGCGCTGCTAAGAGTCTCCTTGAGAGGCGTACTATTAGACCCAAATTATCTCCTATTGCTAAGTTTGCTGCTTCTCCCATAAACATTATAGATGAAGAGTATGATTTCTCTCTCGATCTATCTTACGTAGCTATTGTTGAGAAAAAACCTTTTTGTGGGACTAAGAATGAAAGTGCGGTAGCATATATGAATGAACTTTCTACCATGAGTGGCTTGTTTTCTGATGATATTAAGATGCGTACTTACTTTATTGCTAAGATTTTCCCCTTTTCACTGAAAGGAGAAGCTAAAACTTGGTTTAGTAATTTACCTCCTAGATCTATTAATAGCCCTGATTGCTTGATTAGTACTTTCCTGCAAAAATATTTTCCTCTTAGTGCTAGACATGCTATTTTGCAGGAACTTTTTGATTTTAAACAGGGAGAAGAAGAGATATTGCCCGAATCTTGGGCAAGGTTTTGTGCTATGATTCATGCAAAGGCTGGAAGTCCATTACTTAAGAATGAGCTTCTTGATATATTTTATAATGGACTAACTGAAGAATCTAGGACATGCCTAGATAGTTGTGCTGATTGTGTTTTAAGGAATAGGACTCCTAAGGAAGCTGAGGAATTAATGGCTAAAATAAGCAAGAACTATGAAGATTGGACTCCTCCTGAACAAGCTATACCTGAAGTAATTGTACCTGAACCTACTATACCAGTGCCTATTCCAACTTCAAAGAAGAGGGGAGTTATTGAATTAAATAATGAAGTGATGAAGGAAGCTAAGAAATGTCTTAAGGAGAAGGGAATTAAAGCTGCAGATGTCAAGAATTTACCTCCTATAGAAGAATTATGTAAGCATATTCCCTACTCATCCACTATTGAGGTACACTCTCTCCAACACTTTGATGAAGGTGATATCCCTTACTCTAAACCTCCTGATCAATGCTTAGAAGAATTCGATATCTTTATTGTTAAGCATGATAATTTTAATAAAAGGGTGCAAAATCATCTAATGGAAAACACTAGAGCTATTGTTGAGTTGAAAGATATTGTGGAAAGAACATCTAATGATGTTAAAATGATTGTTAAACACTTTCAAATGGTTCAAACTCAAATAGATCAACTCATTAAAGTACAAAAAGATTTGCTAGTTAATGCTTCTAAAAAAAACAAGCTTATGAAATTAGAACTAGAAGTGGTGCTGCTACCCAGGATCCTCTATATCCTGAGGGGTATCCCAAAAGAATTTGGCAGGATTCTCAACTAGCTAAAAATAGTGGTTCTACTCGTTAGAAAAATAGAAAGAAACATAAAACTATTGTAGAACCCTCTGAACCTACTATAGATCCTAATAGTATATCTACCTCTGATGCTAAAACTGAAAGTGGTAATGAAGAAAATGAAGCTCCTAATGAAGAAAAGGTTGAAGAAGAACCTGAAAAGCACACTAAGAATACAAAATACACTAAAGAAGATTTTATTGCTAAGAAACATGGTAGTGAAAGAGAACCTTGGGTCCAAAAACCTATGCCTTTCCCTGATAAGAAACACAAGTCAAAGGAAGATGAACACTATAATAAGTTTTGTGAGTGGATGAAACCTTTATTCTTGCAAATTCCTTTGACTGATGCTATTAAATTGCCTCCTTACTCAAAGTATATGAAGGATATTGTCTCGAATAAAAGGAAGATCCGTAATGAAGAAATTTCTACTTTGCTTGCTAATTATTCATTTAATGGTAAGGTTCCTAAGAAACTTGGAGACCCTAGGATTCCAACTATCCCGTGCTCTATTAAGAATAGTTATGTTAGAATTGCTGTGTCTGATTTGGGAGCTGGAGTTTGTGTTATGCCTTTCTCTCTCTATAAGAGGCTTCAACTAGAAAAATTAATACCAACTGATATATCTTTGCAAATGGCTGATAAATCTACCACTATTCCTGTTGGTATCTGTGAGGATGTACTTGTTCAAGTGGCTCATAATTGCTTAATATTAACTGATTTTGTTGTGCTTGAAATGCCTGAAGATGATAATATGTCTATTATTCTTGGGAGACCTTTCTTAATACTGCAGGAGCTGTTATTAATTGTAATCAAGGAAAGGTGACTTTCAATGTTAATGAAAAGGAACATACTGTCTATTTCCCCAAGGAGATTGAAAGGACTTATGGTTTGAATTGAATTGAATAGTTTGAGGGCATTCAAGTTGGAGAAATATATTGTCCCATACCAAGAGAAAAATTTGAAACTATTATGATTGGGACCATTGCTATCAAGGTTAAGGTAACATAATCATTAGTGGAATACAAAGTTTTGTCTCATATGAAATTGTTTGGTAACAAGACCTGATCAACCTTGTTAACAAAAGGATTTCAATGAACAAAACAATGTTTTCACCATGATTATCTTTGTTTACTTTTATTTTTATGCCTAACTTAAAGGTGTTAAAGAAAAGTACTTATTGGGAGATAACCCAAAAGTTTTAGTTGAGTCTTGGAAGTTATTAATTCAGTAATAACCGCTCCTTATCCTTTTTATTTGCTTTTTGTGCCAAGAGTAACCTCTAATGAGAGAGAAGAAATGATTGGGAAAGTTGCTGTCCCGAAACAGATTTCTGTGCTTCACCGTAAAAATTCGTGTAAAATCTCTGTATGTCCTATTGAGGCGTGAATTTTTGTGATTATGCCCCATGTTGTTATATAACTTTCGTTAGTTCAACACGTTTTTATTTGAGCATCATAAGGTCTTCGAAAAAATTCGTCTTTACCTGCTGGTCTGTTTTGACAGATTTCTGCCATTTTCTGCATTTGCTTCTTGTTGGTTTCTTTTTGAGTTCTTTTGGGGAATTGAGCTTTTTGAGGGAAGTGCTACAGTAGCTTGTGTTTTAATGGAAGTTTTATTGGTGTTAGAACTGAACATAAAGACTTATTATCTTGAGTGCACTAATGTTGCTAATAAAGATTGTGTGAAGTTTTGTATGAAGGAAAAATTTCAGGTGTATGGAAGGAATGAGTAATGAGATGAAGGATGGACTAAAGCTCAAGCTTGGGGATGCCACGCGTGTCACCCCAAGAAATATCCAAGAAGTACAAGCGTCAAAGCTTGGGGATGCCCAAGGCATCCCCTTCTTCATCAATAAAAATCCCAGGTTTCTTCCAAACGCATCATTTTTATTGTTTGATGCACAGTTGTGTTGTTCTTGGAGCATCTTCTTTTTTGTTTTCATTTTGGTTTTTCGTTTGCTTTGTTTGCTTAGTTTTCTGAATAAATTGGTTGGACCCACTGTTTCATACGTTGGTTTTCAAATAGTTTGGTTTGGATTGGAAAAGAGTAGGAAAGTTCATGCTTAAGTGGTAAAGAGAGCTTGTTTTTGACTATGGCCTATGCTTTGTCATGCCATGCTTGATATTGTTTTGGCTTTATGCTTAGTATTCTTTGCTGTAGCATGACTTGTTATAAACAATTGAGATTGCTTAATGTGCCTTGGATGAATCATGCGTTGTAGCATATTAAAGCATAGTATTGTGGTATTCTCCTTTGATGCTTTATTTCGGTCGACTTGACACATGCTCACACCATGTTATGACTATCTCAAGTCACCATAAGCCTTTATGATCCTTTATTTTTCAACTTGTAGTATCACTTTATGCTTTTATCAATGATGTTTTGTCACTCTGCATGATTATGGCCATTATTGCTCTCCTAGTTTGTCGCTCCCAGTCTTTTGCTAGCCTCCACAACCAAGTATGAGTTCCACTCATGCATCCAACTCCCTAAACCAAGTTATTCCAAAGAGTCCACCATACCTACCTACTAGCATATGCTATTCCAAGTATATTCATGTTTTTCTTTACCTTCTAAATTAAACTTGTTATGAGAAAATTAGTGATTAAAGCTCTCACGAACTTGATGGCACACTTTACTTTTCTTGCCCTTACTAAACTTGAACCATTGTGTCGTCTGTGTTCTATATACTTGCACTTATTTGTTGGGGATTAGTAGAACCATGCTGTCATGGGGAACGCTTTCAACATTGCACGTGTACTTTGTACCTAGTTGATATCATGCTCTTTTGTCTATGGATGTCATCGGTGTGAAATGAAAGGGGAGCTTGTAAGTCCATGGAGTTATGTATATGTGTTAGAGAAATGCCTGGGCCGCTGGTCTAATCCATGCTGACATGGCGGAAACCTGCAGCGTAACCATAATGAGCTGTCTATGAAGCATTCTTCTTATAAAAAAAAGTCCTATATTGAGAAAAAAGAGAAAAAGAAAAAAAAGAGATTATGAAAAGAGGAAAGATAGAAAAAAGCACCATATTCCCATGGTAAATAAGAAGATTGCTGAGATGCTCGTTGTCTGCTTGCCTTGTCATTTTGATATGGGGATTCTTCCGTATCATCGGGCAAGGGGTACCCCGTTGGCGGTTCTCTATGATACATATTTGCTCCCTATGTTCCGCTCCAGTGTAGTTAAGTGATGAACCTATGGCAGCCCCCCATTGACGTGCATTCGGCTCCAATATGGAACTGGTTGTGGGCGATGTTCACAACGCACGTGTGTAGCAAACACACAGTCTCCTCTAAACACTGGCAGAGCTTCGTCAACATCGGCATCACCATGTTCAGGGTTTGTAGGGGGCTCGAGGATGAATGGATGGTTGATTCCCAGAAACACTGGCCTCCCTTCAAGATTATCCCTTCTAATATAGTCCGGTGCTGCAAGGTCATCCAAATTAAGGGGCCTCTAGAAAACGTGGCAGTGGAGCGAGGGATAAGAGAGCAGTTCGCTACCCATGTATGATACAGGATTACCATGGCTGCTGGTTCGTGCACCCCCTGGTGTGAATCCACGGGATATCCTAGCCAAGCTCTTCCAAGTACCAGCTGCGTAATGCAATATTTTCAGCCTCGGCATCATCACTGGCTTGGATGTTTGCCGGATCTTCAATTACTGGACCATGTATGACATGCGGGCCTACAAGTATACTTGTGTGTGCATTTCAGTTAGCAAACGTATCATGAACAATGAAGTTGTAAGTAATTTATAAATTTTACTTTTATATAACATGACTCACTCTACTTTTTTGGTTCCCATACAAGACATCTCCTCGCGGTTCTATCACCGCGTATATGCGATCCATAGAACCACTGGTTAGACTCATGGCAATGGCATCGACATACGTTGCTAGTGCAAGATAGTCGTTTTGAAGGATAATCTAGTCCCTGTCACAAGGAAAATCTATGGTAGAAATGAATTTTTCAAACACCGACATCCTGTTGTAGTGCCATTAGTTGTCAAATCTATACAGTTTCTTTGCTATTTGTATCTTCAGCAGCTTGATACATTGCAAATGTATCTATAATTTTTGATGTTCCATGCTTGGTTTTATCCACTTTCTTGTGTTTTGTCCACACTTTGGAGTACTTTTCATATGATTTCTTGGACTAACCTATTAACAAGAGCCACAAGCTGCTTTTCTGCTGTTTTTGGTTCCAGGAAAGTCAAAAAATGAATATTCTCGGAATTGGACGGGACAAAAGCGAAAGTGCCTATTTTTCCGGAAGTCATGAGATGCCAGAATACGAGACATAGAGGATCCAGGGGGCCACCACACCACCTGGCCGCGTGGGCTAGGCCTGGCCGCGCCAGGGGGTGGTGTGGCCAGCCCAGGCACCCCCTCTTCACCTATAAGATGCCTTCTGACCTAAAAACTCGGGGGGGGGGGGGGTCGACGTTATTCCAGAAGGAGTTCCGCTCTGCCGCCACCACCAGATTCCACGAAACAGCACCAGAAACTCCGTTCTGGCACCCTGCCGCTGCCGGGATGGGGAATTGGAGGAGATCATCGCCATCATCATCACCATCGCTTCTCCATCGACCATCCATGTTTCCCCCATCTATGAGTGAGTAATCCCCCACTGTAGGCTATGGGGATGGTAGGGATTGGATGAGATTGTTCATGTAATGGCATCAGATTGTTAGGGCATGGTGCCTAGTGTCTTCTATTAGTGCTTTATGACTTTGTTGCGACTTGTTGTGCTTAATGCTTGTCACTAGGGCCCGAGTGCCATGATTTTAGATCTGAACATGTTATTGATTCATTATGATAGTATTGTTTTTGGTCTTATCTGCAAGTTGTATACACACGTTGTTGTCCGGAACCAATGGCCCCGAAGTGACAGAAATCGGGATAACCGGAGGGAATGGCTTTGATTTGAGGAACACATGTGTTCACGGAGTGTTAATGCTTTGCTCCGGTGCTCTATTAAAAGGAGCACCTTAATTTCCAGTAGCTCCCTTGAGGCCCCGCTGCAAACGGGCTGGTAGGACAAAAGATGTTGTGCAAGTTCTCATTGCGAGCACGTATGACTATATATGGAACACATGCCTAGGATTATCTAGTACTTGGATGCTTTATCTTATTTTTCTGCAATTGCCCTATGTTCTGATTGCTATGTGAATTGTCTTATCCATGCAACGCCCGTCCATCCATCCCTATGCCTACCTTTCGAATCCTCAATCCTACGCTATTGTTACTGCTGTCTTTACTTTACTACTTTTGCTACTTTACTATTCCTACTACAAAATTGTTGCTACTGATAAACTGCTGTGAGCAAGATTGTTTCCAGGTGCAGCTGAATTGACAACTTAGTTGTTAAGGCTTATAAATATTCTTTGTCTCCCCTTGCGTCGAACAAATAAATTGGGTTTCACTTCCATCGAAAATACTGCGATACACCCCGTATACTTGTGGGTCATCACAGCTCGATATTCACGTGCTTGTAGTTGTAAGTGCATGGGGGTACGGGGAAACACTGGTTACCCGATGGATAAATATCAACATGTTACACATGTGGAAGCTCGATACATGCCATATCGTACACCTTTTGGAGGTACTAGCGCCCCGGGTGCTTTGCAATCGCAATCCATTCTCCGTTGGCACCAACCCAACAAACCTTTTTTTCAAATCCTTCATCATCCCATGTTCCGGGTATGTCATCATCAACTGGTACAAATGCTTCTAATGTTGGATTTTGTAGTGGCATCAGCAATGCATCAATGCCCTGCAACATATTTTCTTCATATCTAGGGGCATGCAAGGTGTTTGACAAAGGGGGGGAGTGCTAGCTAGCTTTGCGGAAAAACTACTATCTGAAAGATGCAGAAACATGATGAATAAATCATGAATGCATGCAGACAAACACACCAAGGAATAAGCTCTTGTTTGCATTATAGAAAAAGTGTAGAAATAGTTAAGTTTCCTATGCTAGCACTGTTCAGCCATTTGGTTAAGAGGAATGGACCAAAGGAAAAACGCAGGCAATTTTCCTATGATTGATTAACAAGATTAGGAGCCTCTTTCAATCAATGGTTTTTAAAAAACGTAGGAATAGGAAAAACACAGGATTGACATGGTAGGTACAGTAAAATCATATTAGGAATTAAAAACACAGGAAGTTTGTAACAAGTGTCTTTGGATGGTGAATAGGAAATAAATACAGGAGTTTTGTAGGAATATAGAGTGAGCGCATTGGACTTCTCAAAGGAGAAATAGAATAAGGTTGGAGCTCATGTTTAGATTCTTATGGAATGGAGTACATAGGAACTAAGAAGGGACTCCATAGGAATTTGATATCTTCCAAAATCCTATGGGTTAGAATCCTCCAAAACTCATATGGAATTCTTCATATCCAACTTGGACCTCATTTTCAAATTCCTACATGCACAAAGAACAAGAATGAGGTCCCAAGAGACACGATAACATCATGAATATACTCTCCCGTGAGGTTTGACTTTGATTTTACCATGTTTTAAAGTAATACTATGTTTTTGTATTCATGTAAACCAAATAGCCAACTTTTTACAGAAATCTTGTGTTTGTAAAACACATGAAACTTAAAATATAATGCCAGCCTTGATTGTCCAATACACCTTTCGTTACGGGTATCAACAATCTTGTTCGTTCTTGTGTTTTCAGATTAGTATGTTTGGAGGAGAGGGGGGACACTGAAGCAAAAGTCTTGGCCCTCTTTGGATCGCAGGATTGAGAACACTGGAATTTCACAGGTTTGCCGGTGAAAAACAGGCGATTATAAAATGTAGGAAAACTACCTACATGAATGGCATGTTTCGATCCTACGCACGCGATGAGAGTTGAGGCTCAAGTAGATGTTCCAATTCCTTTTGGATTTAAGCATGGGTGGGGGGTTGCAGTTCAAAATAATTTGGGTACCACGATTCCTTTGATCCAGATGCAATCCATAGTTAAAGAATCTAAGGATTAGAATCCTACAAAAATTATGCAAAACTGATTTTTACCTTCTCGTCACGGTCTAGTGGACATGTCTGTGGGTCAGGGTGAAGTAGGCAGCGCAAACCAAATGGGAGACCAGGATCTTCCGTAATCCCTTGACGCATGCCAACCATGCCACAAGCCAGGCGAGTGGTGCTCAGAAGATCGGCATGACCGGTGATGTTCCTCGACGGCCCGTAGTGGAGGTTGCCAAATCCCATTGCCTGGCTGTAGCGCTCAGATATCTTACGCTTCATCGCTCCAGATGTCGTTCCGGGGAAGAGTACTGCGTAAGATTAGTCAGGATGGGTTGGTGGTTTCTACTTTTCTGCAAGGGTGGAGAGGGGCTGCGATGGTGCATAAGCGGCCAGAGAGGCAGAGTAAGACGATGAGGGGCGAACGGTTTCTCAGCCAAAAAAATGATGGGGGTGGGCGGTTCTGCTCCGGTTGTCAGATCGACTCCTCCGACCCGGTATATTAGGGAAAAACTAACACGAGACGTTAACATAGACGCTTATGCAAAAATGAATAACAACAGAAAATTAGATATATTTCTTAAATGCTGCAGCCGACAAAGCTTTTTTCCTGTCGGTAGCTAGGGATAGAAAATCACACCGTGCCAAAGAAAAAAGTTCGAAGTGTCCTCAAATTTGTTTTGCGTGTGGGGATGGTGATGCGGCACTGAAGGAGAGAGAAAACACAATTTGTTTTGATGCATGTATACTACTCCCTCCTATCCATATAATGTTCTCATATTTATCTAGATTATAATGTATATAGTCATGTTTTACTGCTAGATGTATCTAATGGTTAGAAACTCCAAGTGGCAACATTGTTCCCATGCCATGATTCACCTATTTACTCCCAAATATAGGAACATCACGGACGGTGGGATTACAATTTACATCAAGGACCTAAAAATGGATAAAATTACATCAAGGTACTTACATTTGGCACGAAGCACCCTAAAATTAAGCAAGGGAAATAGTCGGGTCCGGCTCCTTCTCGAGAGAGCAGCTGGTCGAGCCATACTCTTCATACTACTTTCTCTTTGTTTGTTTTCAAAATATATGGCAAAATTTGGTGGCATGAAATTTCCTGGACATGGGATCATCATTAGCATAAAGTATGATGTAGATATGTCCATGACCTTGGTCGTTCGGCTTGAAATCCAAGAATGTTCATACTCATTGACAACTAATAATCTTAAATATGTTTAAATTTTACCACTTGCTTTTACACTCAAATTTTACACGTATGGACTATGGGAGTATATTTTACATCAAGGATCTAGAAATGGTAAAATTACATCGAGGTCCATACATTTAGCACGAATCACCCTAGAGTTAAAAAGGGAAAACAATCATGTTTTGCTCCTTCTCGAGAGAAAAGCTGATTGAGCTATACTCTTCATAATACTTCCCCTTTGTTTGTTTTCAAAATATGGCCAAATTTGGTGCCATGCAAATTCTTGGATATGGGTTCAGGAATCATCAGCATAAAGTATAATGTAGATATAGCCATGACCTTGGTATTCGTCTTGAAATCCAAAAATATTCATACTTATCAACAACTAATAATCTTAAATACGTTTAAATTTTACCACTTGCTTTTAGGTTCGAATTTTACATGTACTGACGGTGGGAGTACATTTTACATCAAGGACCTAAAAAGGTAAAATTACATCGAGGTTCATACATTTAGCATGAAGCACCCTAAAATTAACTAGGGAAAACTGTCATGGTTTGCACCTTCTTGAGATAAAAGTTGATCGAGCCATACTCTTCATACTACTTTTTGTTCATTTGTTTTCAAAATATGGCCAAATATGGCGGCATGCAAATTTTTGGATATGGGATCAAGAACCATCAACATAAATTATGATGTAGATATGGCCATGACCTTGGTCGTTCATCTTGAAATCCAAGAATGTTCATACTCATCGACAACTAATAATCTTAAATACGTTTAAATTTAACCACTTGCTTTTAGGTTCGAATTTTACACGTACGAACGGTGGGAGTACATTTTACATCAAGGACATAAAACAGGTAAAATTACATCGATGTCCATACAAATAGCACGAAGCACCCTAAATTAAGCAGGGAAAACAGTCATGGTTTTCTCCATCTCCAGAGAAAAGCTGATTGAGCCATACTCCTCATACTAGTTCCTCTTTGTTTGTTTTCAAAATATGGCCAAATTTGGCGGCATTCAAATTCTTCGATATGGGATCATGAATCATCAGCATAAAGTATGATGTAGATATGGTTATGATCTTTGTCGTTCGTCTTGAAATCCAAGAATGTTCATACTCATTGACAACTAATAATCTTAAATACGTTTAAATTTTACCACTTGCTTTTAGGTTCGAGTTTTACACGTACGGATGGTGAGAGTGCATTTTACATCAAGCACCTAAAAAGGGGTAAAATTACATCGAGGTCCATACACTTAGCACGAACAACCCTAAAATTAAGCAGGGAAAACAATCATGTTTTGCTCCTTCTCGTGAGAGAAGATGATCGAGCCATACACTTCATACTTCTTCCTCTTTGTTTGTTTTCAAAATATAGCAAAATTTGGCGGCATGCAAATTCTTGGATATGGGATCACGTATCATCAGCATAAAGTATGATGTAGATATGGACATGACCTTGATCGTTCGTCTTGGAATCCAAGAATGTTCACTCATCGATAAAGAACAATTTTAAATACGTTTAAATTTTACAAGTTGCTTTTAGGTTCAAATTTTACATGGACGGCGGGAGTACATTTTACATCAAGGACCTAAATAAGGTAAAATTACATCGAGGTCCATAAATTTAGGACGAATCACCCTAAAATTAAGCAAAGAAATAAAACAATTGGGTTCGGCTCATTCTCGAGAGAGTAGCTGATCGAGCCATACTCTTCATACCGCTGCTTCCTCTTTGTTTGTTTTCAAAATATATGGCCAAATTTGGTGGCATGCAAATTCTTGGATATGGGATCATCATCAGCATAAAGTATGATGTTGATATGTCGATGACCTTGGTCGTTCGGCTTGAAACTCTAATAATGTTCATACTCATTGACAACTAATAATCTTAAATACATTTAAATTTTACCACTTGCTTCTTGGTTCGAATATTACATGGATGGTGGAAGTACATTTTACATCAAGGACCTAAAAAAGGTAAAATTACATCGATGTTCATACATTTAGCATGAAGCACCCTAAAATTAAGCAAGGAAAACAGTTGGCTGAGAAGCTTGAGAACTCATAAAACTATGTAATCAATCGTAAGTGTATCAAGCTCCATGCTTTGTCTAAAAACTAGGATTTGTTGTTGTGGTACTCTAAGCCATTTTTCTTCATACTTGTTACAGAAAAAATCTCATCGCTTCGAAAACTGAAAAAAATTATTGTTCCTATAAGTTGGAAACTATGGTTGCCACCATTTTTCACCTTGCCAAGATGCACACATCTACCAAATATGGGAACATTACAATACAATACGATGTGCATATGGTTGTTACCTTTGTCGTTCGGCTTGAAACCCAAGAGTGTTCATACACCATGGGCCATATATTGTGTAACTAATTTTTTGTAATTTATGATGACTCATGGTTATTAATTATTTTTCAGTGCAAATAGTAGTACACGCAAGAGGACGCCATGAAGAAGGCTTCATTTTTAGGGTTTTCATTATTTTTGTTCATAGCTAGTGAGGATCAAATTGTCGACATGCATATTCGTAGCAAGAACTTTAATCCTACAGAACTCTCGTTGGTTCTTGAAGTATTGACCGTCTCGGTACCATAAAGACTCAAAGGATGTTTGCAACTTTTTAAGAGCATTCTATCATGTTTACTTGTAGTTCAAATTTGAAAATGATTTTTTATTCCTAAATTTTGGAAACTCCCAGTACTGGTAGCATTATTTTTTACCATGCCAAGATGCACTCATCTACCAAATATTGGAACATTACCATAAAGTATGTTGTACATATATAAGGCCATTTAGCTTGTCTTTTGGCCTGAAGCCTAAGGATATGTTCATACATGGCATGCCATATTTTAAATTAGTTTTCTTTTTATATGTGAACTCTCTTGATAATAATCATTTTTCATGGCAAGTAGTTATAACATCCCAAAACTTTAATCCAAGTGATCAAGATCAAATCTACCCAATTTAGGGTTAACAAAAACTTTTTCTATTTAAAAATCTTTAAGCATTGATATGTGTGTGCATTTAAATAGGAGTTGTTTAGAATTGCCATCATTGAGTGATCTATTGATTGTAAAATGACTCTAAGGTGAATTACAGATCATCCAGATCATCCCCAAGCAAATCCCAAAGAAAAAGAAATCAAAAAGAATTAAATAAGCAAATGGTCACTTTTGCCATTTTAATCACATAGCCCACTTTGGCTATTCCTAGCACTCAATTTCAAACAGAGACAATTGTGGATCTTTGCACCCCTTGCTAGTACAAGTAGTGTTGTACCAATGCCCACTTTGTTTCATCAAAAAACTTTCAAACTCTAAATTTAATTGACATTTGAAAATTGAATCTAGTTCATATGTCTAGATACCACATTTGCAAAAACCACTCAAATGAATTCCATTTAACAAATCCTAGCAACCATAATCTACCAAGCATCAGATCAAAGCAACCACCAAAAATCTTTCAAAAATTCAAATCTTTTGTTCATGCGGCCATTTGGTCGAACACTTGGCAAGCATGAATCACACTCTAGTTTTAGCTCACTATTTCTACAGGGTTTTGTCACCCATTTGCCTTAAATTACTCCCTCTGTCTCCATTTGATCTAACCAAACCATAATCACCCCATCCCCTAGTCCCTATCAGCAGTGCCGCGCCACCTAAGCGCCATGCTCGCCGGTCGAGCATGGACAACTCCCAGCCGACCACCCCTCTCTCTCTCGCCGTGTCTAGCAGATAGACTAGACCACACCGCGACTCCTTGCCCCTTCCCCAAGCTCAGCCAGGCACTGGACCACCTCAGCGCCGCGCCGTCCTTTCTCTCTATGAGCAGCCAGAGCATGCTAGAGCACAATCGCCGCCAGCACGCCTTAGGCCGTGCCCCGACACCAAATCGCGCATGCCGCTACGCCATCAACCCAGCACCCTGCCAGACACGGCCGTGCACCACCGCGCGACCCACAGTCTCCATGATCGCCGTCGAGCACCGCCTCTGTCTCCCAGAGCGCGGGAAGCTCCCGACCGTTAGGCACCACCCCTAGCCGCGCCATTGCGCCGTAGCTAACCGCCAGCAAACCGCCCACTATCCGCCTACCTCGCCCATGCCGGTAGCCCCCTGTTTCGCCGTCACCGACGAGCCGCGCCCATGCCTCACTTCCTCATCGTCGAGCCTATATAAGGAGACCACCACAACACCATTTCTTCACACCATATCACTCCCCTCTCTCCACTGACCGTTTCCCCTCGCTCGCCGGAGCCGCTCGAGCCGCCGTTCACCGGAATTCCACCGGAGGTAGCCGCGGTAGAGGAGGAGAAGCTCCCGTCGATTCCATCCACTTAAGCCCCTGCCGTGACCTCACCTGAGTCCGCCATCATCCAGCAGTTTGTTTGCCTGCCTCGCCGCACTAGTTGGAGCCCTGGTGCATCCCTAGTAGACCCCTACCGGCCGTTTAGGGTTCAGTCTCGCCGGCGACGAGTCCGTCGTCGATGACGACCGTGAGCCGTCGATGTGTGTTTTAATCGTGTGGCCCAGATCGTCCTGTACCGCTTCGGGTTTTATGTTCCGCTAACATGCGGGACCCCCTGCCAGTCACCCTCTGCCCTGCTGAGCGCCACTGGGCCGGCCCGTTAGCGTTCCCGCCTAAGCCCGTAGATTCAAATTTAGCTTTTTCTATTTAGACTTAAAACCAATTCCGTCCCTTAGTTTGAAATCAGTTCAGAGAGTTTTACTGAACCAAATTGAGTGATTCCAATTTTGTTGGAAAGCTACTGAAAATATCTATCCAAGCCCGTTGGATTTAAATCATTTAGAGATAGAGATCTCTCCTAGTTAAAATAACAAAATAGAAGCGTTTGCACATTCAAACATTTTTATAAAATCAACCATGATAGCTTTTGAGTTGATTCCAACTCTCCAAAATCACATTTAACCATACCTATCTGAGTATGTAATAATATTAAGTTTTGCATGCAGTGACTTTGGACTAGTACCAAAATAATGCTATATAGGCATTTCTAGTCACTTTAAATCATTAATTATTAAACTTGAACTTATTAAAATATGATCCAACCTTTAAATCACATTCCCACATGTTAGAATATGTGGCGATGACATGTGTCCACATGATCCCATATTTTAATTGGAGAATATTAAATCTTAGTTAATTTCAATGAGGAGAAATTACCTTTCTCAAATAAAAAGGATGAAGCTAGTTCATTAACCTTGTGATGTTTGTGATTATACTAGATCATCAAATGTGTGCCTTAGTGTGCTAAGTAGACTAGTTAAGTATTGTTTGGTGATTGTGTATCCCGTATGTATTTATAGACGATAGTACCGACCAAGTCTACGAGGAGGAGGAGTTCTACCAAGAGGAGGAGGAAGAAAACTTCAACCACTGCACTACCCAAGGCAAGCTAGCATTATACAAGTTAACCATGCAAGTGATTACTTGTAAGCCTATCACTTCAAGTAAACTGAGCAAGCTATTGTTAGTAAGTTAGAATTAATCTAGATAACTTAAGCAAATGCATTAGGCATGCTTTGGTTATACCACTTTGACTTATACCTATTCCAAGTTTTATTTCCAAGCTTTACTTTCTTTACTTTACCAAAGTCCTTTACTTGTTTAAAGGTAGCATAAAGAGTATAAAACTGAAAATACTTGGTAGTTGGAACAAAACCCAAAACTTGATTCACTCTAGATGGGAATACTTGGTGAAAATGACTTGTGAAAACCTTGGAATGATGAGTCATTCCATTGAGGTGTTTTGACATGTGTTTTGAAACACAAATGGTTTATGATGATGAAAATGTTGAGGCATGAGCCTTAGCCCTTTTATAAAACTGATGGTTGGGTTCGGATGTGATACCATTCCAATTTTACCGTACAACCACAATACCTGAATTGGGTAAGGCTTAGCCGGAAGTTTATATGCATTAGTATTAGTTCCCTCGCATGAGAGGTTTGAGCTGAGACTGCCTCTCAATGTTGTCCACCTATGTAGTGCCCAAGATGACAGATGGTCATGGTTGGGAGGCCATGCTCATAGGAGATGTGCTTATACTAGGGTGTGTAAAGGAAAGGTTATGTTTGATTATCTGCATACTAAGTATGATGATTCAGGGTTATCCCTGACAGATGTATCAAATCTTGTGGTGAAAGTGTACCCCCTCTGTAGAGTGTCAAACTATTCAAATAGCCGCGTCGGCGGTTATGGACAGTTGGAGTGGACATACTGTTCCGTTGTCAGATGTTTTCAAAACAACTTATGAAATGAATGGTGACTTGACTTGACCACAACATAGTTGTGACTATGACAATTAAGTTCCCACTTAGGTGATTTCAAACTTTATTTTATCTTTCTTTGTTTCTGAACTCAGCTTAGGTTTCAAACTTAACTTCACATTTAAACTTAGAGTTAGTATTCTTACTAGAACTATACTACTTGTTAGTGGTAGTTTGCGAGTACTTAAAGAGTACTCATGGCTTTGTCCCTGACTATTCCTATGGCCAGACTATGAAGGAGATTACCAAGATGAAGGACAGCAGGACGGCTATGATAACTAGGACTATCTCCCATTGTCAGCATTGCCTGTGACTCTGAAGATGGACCCTACCACTACGCTATTTATTCCGCTACTTGATTATACTAAGACTGGATCATGAGATCCTTATTTGTGTAAAACCTTATTTATGGTTTGTAATGGATGATGTACTGTGATATCCAATCTGTTATGTCTCACAAAAATGGTAATCCTGGAATTGCGAGGTATGGCATAACAGGAATCTGGGATTAAAAATCCGGGTGTTGACAAGTTGGTATCAGAGCCATCCTGACCATTGGAGACCCTAGTTAGAATGGACGTCCGAACAAAAACTTAGTTTCAAAAACCAAAGTGAGTACTTATGAAAACTAATTCCTCTCTTACCCTTGGGAATTCTTTCTTTCAAAAAAATTCATGTTCCTCCAAAGTCTTACATTACTACATAAAACTTTGACACACTTGGTCACTTCACTAACTTTCTCATCCTAAATTCTTATAGATGGAAACTCAATACATCAAGTTCTACCAGTTGGGCAACGGAGGCCAACTGATCTTCGAGAGGGATTTGGATGCCCTGTCTGAGTTCTTGGAGGGTCCTCATCCGGAATTCCTTGGAGCTTAACTCCTGGGTCCACCAGGAGGAGATTTACAATGGCTAGTGACCGCTGATCTTCGAGGCAAGATAGAAGCACTAGTATTTGGGAGGATTCAGTTCTTGGTGAGAGAGAACAACTGGCTAGATGGATTAGCCAGGGCAATGCATGAAGCTCTCGCACGTCTGTGTGCCCTCAGTGTCAACCTCATCCAAGGAACCCGCTTTTTTCACTAAGCAAGGCGTGATTCCGTGGTAATGCTGCTAGAGATGCCAAGTCACCCAATTCAGAAGCGTCAAGTGGAGAACCTCGACTTCCTACTGTATGACAAACAGAAGGAGTTGGACAATGCTAGAGAGCTTGCATACAACAACCTCGCCATTGTCGCCCAGAAGGCCTAGACTTTCGTCAGGATCGTCAGTCTCTGCGCCGTCAACGTGCCAAGAAGGATCGCACCATAGACCGTCTTCGCAAGAAGGTGGTCAAGCTCGAGAAGACCATCAAGGAGCAAGAAGCTTAGATTGCCGTAAAGGAAGAAGAAGAGGAAGGTGAAGATATCCAAGGGGATATTGACTCCTACCTCAGCAATGATGATGACTTTCTGGAGGAAGATGCCGTGGACTTCTACACCGACGATGACAACTCCGACTTCATCGATGATAAGTAGATGCACTAGAGCACTATCGTAGCATGAGATGTATCGGTCCCATTGTATCATAGCTTATAGAATGGTTCCTAAAACCATCTATTTTCCTTTGATGTTGTGGTGTGTGTGCGTTTGTATCGTGTGCCTTGTTTGAATGAATGAAAATAAGTTAGTTGCAAAAACCTGAGTCAAACTCAAAGTTTTAACTTTGAAATCAAAACCATAAACCATAGAATTTTCCCTCTTACCCCTTTATCTACCTCAATCTTTAGATGACTGATACATTGCAAATGTATCTATAATTTTTGATGTTCCATGCTTGGTTTTATCCACTTTATTGTGTTTTGTTCCAACTTTGGAGTACCTTTCATATGATTTCATGGACTAACCTATTAATAAGAGCCATAGTGCCAGCTGCCTGTTTTCTGCAGTTTTTGGTTCTAGGAAAGTCAGAAAATAAATATTCTCAGAATTGGACAGGACAAAAGCCAAAGTGCCTATTTTTTCGGAAGGGATCAAGTGCCAAAATACGAGATGGAGAAGGGCCAGGGGCCAGCCGCACCACCTGGCCGCGCGGCCATGCCTGGGCCACGCTAGGGGGTGGTGTGGCCGCTCCCGGCACCCCCTCGGCCTCTCCTTCCGCCTATATATTACCCTCGAGACGAAAACCCTAAGGGCCTGATAAAAAATCCACGAAAGAGTCTGTAGCCGCCGTCATCTCCATCCCTAGATCGGGAGGGATCTGAAGCTCTTCCTGGCACCCTACTAGAGAGGGGAATTCACCCTGGAGGCCTTCTTCATCACCATGCAAGCCTCCGGTGTGATGCGTGAGTAGTTCATCCTTGGACTACGGATCCATCTAGTATCTAGATGGCTGGTTCTCATCCTTTTTGCTTTCATGTTTAGATCTTGTGAGCTCCGTTCATGATCAAGATCATCTATTTGTAATTCTACATGTTGTGTTTGCGGGGATCCGATGGATATTGAGATGCTATTTCAGATTGATTATTGATTCTATCATGTCTTTGTTATTTGTGATCTTGCATGCTTTCCGTTGTTAGTAGCTATCTTGGCCAAGTAGATGCTAGCAACTCCAAGAGTTAGTATTTATGCTCGATAGTGGGTTCATGCCTCTGGTAATCTGGGGAAGTGACAGAAAACTCTAAGGTACTAGATGTGCTGTTGCTACTAGGGAGAAAACAACAATCCTTTGTTCATAGAACAATCGTATTGTTTACTTTACACGAAGTTCGTAAAGCAATAATCCGTTGCTTTCAACTTAATACTAGAGGGGGTTCGGATGATAACCTGAAGGTGGATTATTAGTCATAGATGTAGTTGGATGGCGGTCTATGTATTATGTTGTAATGCCCAATCAAGTCTCAAAGGAGTCAAGATGATTAGTATATGCATGTATTGCTTTCTCGGTGTTTGTCAATTGCCCCGCTGTAATTTGTTCACCCAGCATGTTATCTATCTTAAGGAGAGCCACCTCTAGTGAACTATGGATCCCGGTCCTTTTCTTTACATACAATCTACAATATTTTACTGCTTTGTGTTTACTTTCTGCAAACTTTTACTTCTGTCCATTCGATACGTTTAATCCTTTGTTTTCCGCAAAACACGGTGAGATTGACAACCTCATCGCAAGTTGGGGACAAAGTTTTGTGGTTGTGTTGTGCAGGTCTCCACGTTGCTACTAGAACCGGTAGTGCATACCTTAAAGCTCAGCTAGTAACACCTTTGGGGTGTTTCCTTGCTCCTACTGGTTCGATTAAACCTTGGTTTCATAACTGAGAGAAACTTGCTGCTGTGCTCATCATTCCTTCCTCTTGGGGTTCCAAACGAGCTCTACATCAACACCGCCATCAAGCATTTTTATGGGCGCCGTGCATTGAGCCATCAATGACTCGTGGAAATCAAGGAGGGAGCAACTCATCGCAAGACCCAATGCTGCAAATTATGCAGACTCTCATTGCAGACTAGGAAGCAAGCAGGGCAGAGCGCCAAGCTAATCTAGCAACACTACAGCAGATCGCCCAGATGGCTCACAACAATCAGAACCATGGAAATCAGGATCATCATGGATCCAAACTCAAAAACTTCCAGAATACCAATCCCCCAATCTTTAGTACTACAGAGAACCCCCTGGATGCTGATGACTGGTTACAAACAATGGAGAACAATCTAGAAGTAGCAGGAGTGGATGCCAACGAGAAAGTTCTTTTTGCCACCCACTATTTGGCAGGAGATGCAAGAGCATGGTGGAACAACGTCCGCACAATGAACCATGGTCAAGTGATGACATGGGAGGCCTTCAAAATCAAGTTCAGCCGCACCCACGTGTCGCAGGGTCTACTCACCCAAATGAGAGATGAATTCCAAGAATTGAAGCAAGGCAGAATGACTGTAGTGGAGTACCGTGACAGATTCCTGTCCTTAGCCAGATATGCAGCTGATGAGATCAACACAGAGGCCAAGAAGAAAGAGAGATTCTTGAACAGACTGCATGATGAGATGCAGACTGTCCTCGTCAACATCCGTTTTCAGGATCTCGAAGAGTTAGTCGACTCTGCCATTCAGATGGAAGGGAATCTTAACCAGGCAAATGACAACCGCAAACGTCATATGATGCACCAAGCCGGAGCCAACAGTCACCAGAAGTACCGTCCCAACCCTTCTGCGGGATATGCACCGAGGAACAACCGACCCCCAATGTCTCGCCCGAGCTACCCCAACCATAGTGGAGGAAATGTGAAGTCCGGAGGAAACAACAATCACCCAGGCAACACCAGCAATTTCACACTTGTACCTCCCAAGAGCAACAACAACAACAACACTGCACCCAAAACTGGAAGCAATGTTGTGCCCGTAGCAGCGAAAGACAACTCTCAGATCACTTGTTTCGAGTCTGGTGTGAAGGGTCACTATTCCAATGAGTGTCCCAAGAAGATTGCTGCCACTGCTAATGTGAATGCCCCAGCTCAACATCAGCGTCATGTTCAACCAGGAAGAAGATTCTCCCCAGGGAACCCTCACAACCGCAACGGCCGCCTCTTCCACATGAACGCCGAAGATGCCCAAGAAGCGCCAGATGTAATGTTGGGTATGTTTTCTGTCAACTCTGTTTTAGCAAGAGTGTTGTTTGATTCTGGACCATCGCACTCATTTGTCACCGAAGAATTTGCATGCACTAGTAAGATTCACCTAACCAACTTGAAGCATGTCATGATAGTTCAAATCCCTGGTTCAACTACAAAAGCTAGAAAAATTAGCAAAGTTGTGCCTATCCGAATACATGGGATAGATTTTTATGCCAACCTAATTATACTTGGAACCAAAGGTTTTGAAGTAGTACTAGGAATGGATTGGATGTCAAAGCATAAAGGATTGATAGACTGTGCCAAGAAAGCCATCACAATGACCAGTAGCTCTTGAGTCTCAGTAGAGCATATATCTGAAACCTTGCCCCGTCAATTCAAGTGTAATAAGAGTCTAGCCCTGCCCACCATCGACCAAGTCAGAGTAGTCTATGAATACCCCGACGTATTCCCAGATGAATTGCCCGGTATGCCCCCGGATAGGGATATTTAGTTCATTATTGAACTAATCCCCGGAACCAGACCCATAGCACAGAGACCCTATAACATGAACCACTCAGAGTTAGTGGAATTGAAGAAGAAGTTGGATGCTATGTTGGCAACAAGCTTGATTCAACCAAGCACATCGCCGTGGAGATCGCTAGTGTTATTCGTCGACAAGAAAGATGGAGGCAACCGTCTGTGCACCGATTACAGGAAGCTGAATGATGTCACCATCAAAAACAAGTACCCATTGCCAAAGTTAGATGATCTATTTGATTAGTTGACTAGAGCAAATGTATTCTCTAAGATCGATCTTAGGACTGGTTATCACCAACTTAAGATTCGTGCAACGGATATTCTGAAGACTGCCTTTACTACTCGTTATGGATTATACGAGTATACGGTTATGTCTTTTGGATTAACCAATGCCCCTTCTTATTTCATGAATCTCATGAATAAGATCTTTATGAGTTTTCTGGATAAGTTTGTCGTTGTGTTTATCGACGATATCCTTATCTACTCCAAGTCAGAAGAAGAGCATGAGCAACATCTGAGGATCATCCTTGAAACCCTTAGAGAGCATCAATTGTATGCCAAGTTCAGCAAATGTGAGTTTTGGCTGAAAGAAGTAGGATTCCTAGGACATATTGTGTCTGCCTGAGGAGTCGCTGTTGATCCCGCCAAGATCAAAGATGTCGAAGAATGGGAAGCCCTAACCACTTAAACCCAAGTCCGTGCATTTCTCGGATTAGCGGGATATTACCGCAAGTTCGTAGAAGGATTCTCGAGCATAGCCATACCCATGACCCAATTGTTGAACAAAGACAAGAAGTTTGAATGGACGGCCAAATGCGAAGCCAGTTTCCAAGAGCTGAAGAAGAGATTGATTTTAGCACCAATATTGATCATGCCAGATATCAAGAAGCCATTTGATGTGTATTGTGATGCATCCAAGATTGGTCTCGGATGTGTACTGATGCAAGAAGGCAAAGTCAACGCGTATTTGTCTCGACAACTGAAGAAGCATGAGCAGAACTATCCGACCTATGATCTTGAGTTAGCAGCCGTAGTTTTGGCACTAAAGACATGGCGTCATTATCTTATGGGTAATCGCTGTGAGATTTAGTCGGATCACAAAAGCTTGAAGTATATTTTCACTCAGAAGGAGCTGAATATGAGGCAAAGGAGATGGATAGAGTTAATCAAGGATTATGACCTTGACATTCACTATCACCCTGACAAAGCCAATGTGGTAGCGGATGCTCTTAGCAGATTGCCGTGTAGGCTAAACACCATGATCAAGGAGAAGCAACCAAGTTTGTATGAAGAGTTGGAGCAGTTCACGACTGAGTTGGTTAGCAAAGGATTTTTAGCTAGCATTGAACTTCAACCCACGTTGATTAGCCAAATCAAGGAATCCTAGAAGGGAAATGAAAGTATCGATGGAATCAAATGTCGTATGGGTACAAGAAAGGTACCTGGATTCACTGAAGACGAAGAAGGAGTTCTGTGGTACAAAGGCCATATCTGTGTGCTAGTAGATTCGGAGCTGAAGCAAGTTATCATGCAGGAAGCTCATGATACTCTTTATTCTATCCACCCCGGAGGAACGAAGATGTATCAAGATTTGAAAGAGCAATTTTGGTGGCACAAGATGAGGAGAGAAATCGGAAGCTACATCGCCAAGTGTGATATCTGTCAAAGAGTCAAAGCGGAACACCAGAGGCCCGCAGGACTGTTGTAACCACTGCAGATTCCGGAATGGAAATGAGATTCCATCGGAATGGATTTTATCACCGGTTTGCCTACTTCTAGTAGGGGAAATGACTCAATCTGGGTCATCGTTGATAGACTGTCCAAGGTAGCTCATTTTATACCTCTCAAGACAAACTACCAGAGTTCAAAGCTAATAGAGTTGTATATTGCTAGAATTGTTAGTCTGCATGGAACCCCCAGGACCATAGTATCAGATCGAGGAACCCAACTTACCTCGAGATTTTGGCAGAAAGTTCAAGAAGGATTAGGAAAGAAGTTGAATTTCAGCACCGCTTATCACCCGCAAACCAATGGACAAACTAAAAGAGTCAACCAAATTCTAGAGGATATGTTGAGAGCTTGTGTGTTGGAATATGGATCAAAATGGGAAGATTGCCTGCCTTTCGCGGAATTCTCATATAACAACAGTTATCAAGCTAGTTTGCAAATGGCACCATTTGAGTTCCTATACGGAAGAAAGTGTCGCACCCCTTTGAATTGGTCGCAAGTAGGAGAGAGTCAGATTTTCGGACCCAACATTCTCCGAGAAGTTGAAGAGAAAGTTCACAAAGTCTGTGAGCACCTCAAGACCGCCCAATCCAGACAAAAGAGTTATGCTGGCAAGAGAAGGAGAGACCTGACTTTCAATGTCAGAGATTTTGTATATCTCAAGGTTTCACCATTGAAGGAAACCCAGCATTTTAGCCTGAAAGGAAAGTTAGCCCCAAGATATATCGGACCCTTCAAGATTCTGAACCATCGAAGAGAAGTATCGTATCAACTAGAACTGCCAGAAGAGATGTCATCCATCCCCAATGTGTTCCATATCTCGTTACTTCGCAAATGCTTAGAAATCCCAGAGAAGACCGATGTTTTCAAGAACATCAATCACCGAGTTTTTGATATCAACAAGGACCTGACGTATCGTGAAGTGCCCATCCGTATCTTGGAGGAAGCCTACAGAACCACCAGGACTAGGAGTATCAAATTTCTCAAGATCCAATGGAGCAACCATACCGAAGAGGAAGCCACGTGGGAGCGAGAAGATTACATTAGGACTGAGTTCCCAGATCTCTTTAGTTCCTAGTTTTCTTTCTTAAATCTCGAGACGAGATTTTGTTTAAGGGGGGAAGGTTTGTAACATCCCAAAACTTTAATCCAAGTGATCAAGATCAAATCTACCCAATTTAGGGTTAACAAAACCTTTTTCTATTTAAAAATCTTTAAGCATTGATATGTGTGTGCATTTAAATAGGAGTTGTTTTGAATTGCCATCATTGAGTGATATATTGATTGTAAAATTACTCTAAGGTGAATTACACATCATCTAGATTATCCCCAAGCAAATCCCAAAGAAAAAGAAATCAAGAAGAATTAAATAAGCAAATGGTCACTTTTGCCATTTTAATCACATAGCCCACTTTGGCTATTCCTAGCACTCAATTTCAAACAGAGACAATTGTGGATCTTTGCATCCCTTGCTAGTACAAGTAGTGTTGTACCAAGGACCACTTTGTTTCATCCCAAAAACTTTGAAACTCTAAATTTAATTAACATTTGAAAATTGAATCTAGTTCATATGTCTAGATACCACTTTTGCGAAAACCACTCAAATGAATTCCATTTAACAAATCCTAGCAACCATAGTCTACCAAGCATCAGATCAAAGCACCTACCAAAAATCTGTCAAAAATTCAAATCTTTTGTTCATGCGGCCATTTGGTCGAACACTTGGCAGGCATGAATCACACTAGTTTTAGCTCACTGTTGCTACAGGGTTTTGCCACCCATTTGACCTCAAATTACTCCCTCTGTCTCCATTTGATCTTACCAAACCATAATCACCCCATCCCCTAGTCCCTAGCAGCAGTGACGCGCCACCTGAGCGCCATGCTCGCCGATCGAGCATGGACAGCTCCTAGCCGACCACCTCTCTCTCTCTCTCGCCCTGTCTAGGAGATAGACCAGACCACACCGCGACTCCCTGCCCTTCCCCAAGCCCAGCCAGGCACTGGACCACCTTAGCGCCGCGCCGCCCTTTCTCTCTGCGAGCAGCCAGAGCACGCCAGAGCACGATCGCCACCAGCACGCCTCAGACCGAGCCCCGACACCAAATCGCGCACGCCGCCGCCCATCCTCCAAGCATCACAGCACACCGAGACACGGCCACAGCATCGACGCGACGACCATGATGTCGCCGTCGAGCATCGCCTCTATCTCCTAGAGCGCAGGAAGCTCCCGACCGTTAGGCACCACCCCTAGCCATGCCATTGCACCGTAGCTGACCGCCATCAGACCGCCCACCGTCCACCTACCTCGCCCACGCTGGTAGCCCCCGGTTTCGCCGTCACCGACGAGCCGCGCCCATGCCTTACTGCCTCACCGTCGAGCCTATATAAGGAGGCCACCCCAGCACCATTTCTTCACACCATCTCACTCCCCTCTCTCCACTGACCGTTTCCCCTCTCTCGCCAGAGCCGCTCGAGCCGCCGTTCGCCAGAATTCCACCGGAGGTAGCCGCTGAAGAGGAGGAGAAGCTCCCGTCGATTCCGTCCACCTCAGCCCCTACCGCGACCTCGCCTGAGTCCGCCGTCGTCCACCAGTTCATTTACCCACCTTGCCGCACTAGCTGGAGCCCTGGTACGTCCCTAGTAGACCCCCATCGATCGTTTAGGGTTCAGTCTCGCCGGCGACGAGTCCGTCATCGATGATGACCGTGAGTCGTCGATCTGTGTTCTAATCGTGTGGCCCAGATCGTCCCGTACCGCTTCGGGTTTTAAGTGCCGCTGACATGCGGGACCCCCCCTGTCAGTCGACCTCTGCACCACTGAGCGCCACTGGGCCGGCCTGTTAGCGTTCCCACCTAAGCCCGTAGATTCAAATTTAACTTTTTCTATTTAGACTTAAAACCAATTTTGTCCCTTAGTTTGAAAATCATTTCAGAGAGTTTTCCTGAACCAAATTGAGTGATTCTAATTTTGTTGGAAAGCTACTAAAAATATCTATCCAAGCATGTTGGATTTAAATCATTTAGAGTTAGAGATCTCTCCTAGTTAAAACAAAAATATAGAAGCTTTTGCATATTCAAACAATTTTATAAAATCAACCATGATAGCTTTTGAGTTGATTCCAACTCTCAAAAAACACATTTAACCATACCTATCCGAGTATGTAATAATATTAAGTTTTGCATGCAGTGACTTTGGACTAGTACCAAAATAATGCTATATAGGCATTTCTAGTCACTTTAAATCATTAATTATTAAATTTGAACTTATTAAAATATGATCCAACCTTTAAATCACATTCCCACATGTTAGAATATGTGGTGATGACATGTGTCCACATGATCCCATATTTTATTTGGAGAATATTAAATCTTAGTTAATTTCAATGAGTAGAAATTACTTTTCTCAAATAAAAAGGACGAAGCTAGTTCATTAAACCTTGTGATGTTTGTGATGATACTAGATCATCAAATGTGTGCCTTAGTGTGGTAAGTAGACTAGTTAAGTATTGTTTGGTGATTGTGTATCCCGTATGTATTTATAGACGATATTACCGACCAAGTCTACGAGGAGGAGGAGTTCTACCAAGAGGAGGAGGAAGAAAACTTCAACCACTGCAATACCCAAGGCAAGGTAGCATTATACAAGTTAAACATGCAAGTGATTACTTGCAATCCTAGCACTTCAATTAAACTGAGCAAGCTATTGTTAGAAAGTTAGAATTAAGCTAGATAACTTAAGCAAATGCATTAGGCATGCTTTGGTTATACCACTTTGACTTATACCTATTCCAAGTTTTATTCACAAGCTTTACTTTACCAAAGTCCTTTACTTGTTTAAAGGTAGCATAAAGAGTATAAAACCCGACCTATCTAGTTAGACTTAGATGTCATTCTATGGCATGAGATTGGGTTAGCATCCCACATTAGTAAACACTCTTAACTTAGTAGTTGGAACAAAACCCAAAACTTGATTCACTTTAGATGGGAATACGTGGTGAAAATGACTTGTGAAAACCTTGGAATGATGAGTCATTCCATTGAGATGTTTTGACATGTGTTGAGAAACACAAATGGTTTATGATGATGAAAATGTTAGGGCATGAGCCTTAGCCCTTTTATAAAACTAATGGTTGGGTTCGGATGCGATACCATTCCAATTTTACTGTACAACCACCATACCTAAATTGGGTAAGACTTAGCTGGAAGTTTATATGCATTAGTATTAGTTCCCTCATGGGAGAAGTTTGAGCTGAGGCTACCTCTCAATGTTGTCCACTTATGCAGTGCCCAAGATGACCGATGGTCATGGTTGGGAGGCCATGCTCATAGGAGAGGTGCTTATACTAGGGTGTGTAAAGGAAAGGTTATGTTTGGTTATCTACATACTAAGTATGATGATTTAGGGTTATCCCTGACAGATGTATCGAATCTTGTGGTGAAAGTGTAACCCCTCTGCAGAGTGTCAAACTATTCGAATAGCCGCATCCGCGGTTATGGAGAGTTGGAGTGGACATACTGTTCCCTTGTCAGATGTTTCCAAAACAACTTATGAAATGAATTGTGACATGACTTGACCACAACAGAGTTGTGACTATGACAATTAAGTTCCCACTTAGGTGATTTCAAACTTTATGTTATGTTTCTTTGTTTCTGAACTATGCTTAGGTTTCAAACTTAACTTCACATTTAAACTTAGAGTTAGTATTCTTACTAGAACTATACTACTTGTTAGTGGTAGTTTGCGAGTACTTAAAGAGTATTCATGGTTTTGTCCCTGGCTATTCCTATGGCCAGACTATGAAGGAGATTACCAAGATGAAGGACAGCAGGATGACTATGATAACTAGGACTATCTCCCATCGTCAGCATTGCCTATGACTCTGAAGATGGACCCCACCGCTACGCTATTTATTCTGCTACTTGATTGTACTAAGACTGGATCATGAGATCCTTATTTGTGTAAAACCTTATATATGGTTTGTAATGGATGATGTACTGTGATATCCAATCTGTTATGTCTCGCAAAAATGGTAATCCTGGGATTGCGAGGTATGGTATAACAGGCATCTAGGATTAAAAATCCAGGTGTTGACAGTAGTACAAGTTAGAGGGCATCGTGCAATGTTTTTTATTGTTTTCAAATAAAAGTCAAATTTTCTACATGCAAATTCTAATAAGAAGTTGAATTCAACAAATTCACTGGTTTCCGATATATTGACAGTGTGGGTGGGTACCTTCAAAAGATACTTGTATAACTTTAAGAGCAATCTACTACTTACTCATAGTTCAAATTTTATATAATATTAATAAATAAACTTAAATTTGTTTAAGAATGTGAAGTTTGCTAGGAAACCTTGAGAACTCAAAAAACTTCATAATCGTAAGTGAAACATGTATAAACTTTGTCTGGAAACTGGGCTTATAGCATTCCGAGGCATATTCACCGTGCTTGATCTCAAGAAAATAAATCCCGGGAAAATAATTGTCTTCTTAAAGTTTATTATAAGTCGGGGTGCTTTTTTGTGTGAGGTGTAACAAACAGACATATATCGTTCATACGACACTTTAAAAGAAACTCTTCGATGGACATTTGGTTATGTGAATGAAACGTCAAATCTTATGTACAAACAAGTTATGTTAAAAAATAAGTTTATTACGACCAAATAAAGCCTTCACAAATTCAATGTGCGACGAACTAATATTTTGGTACCTTTGTGTAAACATTAATGTTTCATATGAAATAAATCTCTTACATCCCAGCTACATGCATCCAAAAAGTATTGTGGGTGATAAATATCGTTAGTATCCAGTTTTTAGCATCATTCAATCTTTGTGTGTGAATGGGAGAAATGACATTCAGGGACGACTTGTCAGTATTTCTACCAATGAGGTTAAATCGGTCATTATAGGAGTAACTAGCCAAATTTGTGCATATTAGGCCAAGAACTATTAAAATGTGCAAAAATAACGTCCACCAAGTGTTTTGTGCAAAAATGTGAGGAAAAGATGGTGGATCGTGCAATTTCCTCTATCTAAAAAAATGTTTTATACTACCATGGAGGGTAATACAAAGTATTGTACTGTACTTACTACTAGAAAACATGTACTAGATGGAAGTTTAAAACCTAAAGGGTACCCACTATTTTAGTCGGTTCAAAGAAATGAACTAGTTTGTCAAAAAGTGATGATATGTGAAATCTAGTTTTTTTGTAGTATGGTACTACTAAAGTGGATAGAGGGTTACCCACTCCCATTCTCTAACTCCTGCCCCACCATTCCCTCTCTCGCTATCACACTCCCATTCTCACCTCACAACTCACAGTCGTTAACCCAGTTGTTGCTTCGAAGAAACCAATGCCAAATCCTTTGTTTGTGGTTGAGCTAGGGTCCTCATCAAGCTCTGCTTCGGAACTACAGGTGGCTTGTTCGATTCTTCCGGCCAGAGCACCCTCTCTGAAGCGTCCTTCACCTTTCGTGTGTGTGTGTTGGTCATGCCTAAGGTGAGGAGTCAGTCGCCCTTAGGGTTTCAGCCGGCCGCGCCGAAACTCTCATCGCCCGCCGAGCGGTCATCCAAGCCTCCGGCGCCGCATGTGTTGGGACTAAATGCTAGTGCTGTGGTGGACGCGTCCTTTTTGTCTGCAGGTTGGACTTTCATTCCCAATGTGCCAAATTTTAGAGTGTACACGGTGACACCCCTATCAGTGGATCCCCTTCATCAGCGATTCTCTGTGCTTCTTTGATATATGTGGTTGGTTCTTCGTCAGTGGCGCCCTATTCATCTACTCAACCCATTGATGACCCACAAGTATAGGGGGAGTATCGCAGTATTTTCGATAAGTAAGAGTGTCGAATCCAACAAGGAGTACAAGGTGCTGGCTAGTGGTATGGATCAGGAATTCTCTGCAAATACTTAGCAAACGGATTTTTAGGGGTTTTCGATAAAGCAAGTAAATAAAGTATGAGTAAATAAAAGACAATAAGAACAAATGCAGCAAGTGGCCCAATCCTTTATTCAGCAAAGGATAAGTCGGCTGTATTACTTAAGATGACCAAACGTTCTCGAGGACACACGGGAATTCTGCAAAGTGCTTTCACTTCATATAGTTGATCAATCTTCTTTAGCTTGCTAAGTGTTGTGTGGGTGAACCTGTGCTAATGTACCGACCTTCCTAGGACTAATACATACTTGTGATTATACTCCTTGCAAACATCCGTAAGTACAAGAAAGTAATTAAGGTAGAAACCTAACCACAACTTTAAACTCTAAGACCTGACATCCCTTGTGCAATGGTTTCCTAACGGGGGTTCAGGTTTCTGTCACTCTAGCAACCCCTACGATCAGTAGCCAAATACACAATGCATTCCCCTAGGCCCATATAGGTAAAGTGTCATGTAGTCGACGTTCACATGACACCACTAGAAGAAGTACACCATAACTTAAATATCAAACTATTGAATCTTTCTCAACACAACTCCACTACTAACAACATGACTTCTCCCATGTCCTCAAGAACAAAACGAACTACTCACAAGACATCATATGGATCATGATCAGAGATGGAATAATGATGTATAATAGTCTGAACATAAACAATAATTCAATGGTTCACTCAATAGCATCAACTACAAAGAGTAATCAACACCGGGAAAGTTTCCCCTAAGAACTATCTAGGATTCAACCCAATTGTTACAGCAATATGGAGATGGCGATGATGGTGTTGTTGGTGATGATGGTGGTGGTGATGATGATGATCCTAATGAAGTCCAGTTTGATGATGGTGTTGATGGCGACGATCTCCCCTCTCCGGGAAGAAATTCCCCTGGCAGAATTCTGTCTACCAGAGAGATCTTTCTCTCTCAGTGTTTTCTACCCCGCAGAGACGGCAAAATCTTTCTGTGGTTGCTCCCTGAGTATTAGGGTTTTGGGAGGATTATATATGCCAGAGGGGAGAGCCAGAGGTGGGCTAGGGCGGCCACACCACCAGGTGGCGTGGCCTAGGCTAGCCCGTGCCAGGTGGTGGTGTGGGCCCCCTGTGGCCCATCTCCACTCCTTCTTCTAGCTTCCTTCGTCTTCTGGAAAAATAGGATTTTCCGTATATTTTCCCGGATTTTCTGATCTTCGCGAATTTTGCCTCCAAACAGCACCTTTTCCATCACAATCTTGACTGCAGCGGTCCATGCTCCGAAAGTCATCAACCATGTAAAACACAGGTGATATTACATAAGTATCATCTCTTAATATGAAATATATCAATGAATAACAGTAAATTATGATATAGAATAGTGATGCAAAATGGACGTATCAACTCCCCCCAAGCTTAGACTTCACTTGTCCCTGTTAAACGGAGCTCAATAAACATGGCCTCAGGATTATGGAGTGAAGAGTCAATAAAAGAATACGGACAAGAAGCATCACATTCATCAATACATAGATCATAATAGAAGACAATTCACTATTATATAACTCAACTTGCAATGAGTAAAGGAAACACAATAAAGATACATAAAGTAAATCATAATTGGTAATGGCAAACTTAGCTCTTGGTCGAAGAATAGTTGATAATTTGCTGGAGTTCACAAATAACTGGTTTTCAATGATAGCTTTCAAAGTAGTAAACAAGATAAGAGCAACATGCAAAACAAGGAACATAAGAAACATGATTGAATAAATCATCATATGAACGAATGAAACACAACAACTCAAAATACTTGCTGAGATAGAAGGGAATAAGTTTATTGACTCAACTAAAAAGTAAAAGAAAAGCCCTTCGCATAGGGAAGCAGGGATTTCAAGTTTCATAAAGAGCTCCCAAAAATTATGATACTTATTAGCTTTCTGCTCTCATTGCCCCTATCATAGGCATCTTTAGGTGATTAAGGTTAAAGTGATCAAATATGAGGATATGCTTGACAAGTTGTAAATTGAGAATCTCATGTCCCTTGAATACGAGGGTCGCTCCTCATGCTACTCAAGTTTAGTCACCAGTAAGTTCTTGTCATCGTAAGCACATGTGTATCATGGAGAACCGCCAACGGGGTACCCCTTGCCCGATCATATGGAAGAATCCCCATATCAAAATGACAAGGCAAGCAGACAACAAACATCTCAGCAATCTTCTTATTTACCATGGGAATATGGTGATTTTTTCTCTCTTTCCTCTTTTCTCATCATTTTTTTCTCTTTTTCTCAAATTCTATCTCTCTTTCTTATATAAGAAGAATGCTTCATAGATTCTCATTATGGTTACGTTGCAGGT
The DNA here is from genome assembly GCA_023614405.1 of Avena insularis. NCBI lineage: Eukaryota > Viridiplantae > Streptophyta > Magnoliopsida > Poales > Poaceae > Avena > Avena insularis. The sequence goes on along the minus strand of CM042690.1, from coordinate 330,567,235 downwards.
TTCCACCATGACTGCATGGATTAGACTAGCGGCCTAAGCGTTTCTCTAACACACATATATTACTCCATGGACTTACAAGCTCCCCTTTCATTTCACACCGATGACATCCATAGACAAAAGAACATGATATCAACTAGGTACAAAGTACTAGTGCAATGTTGAAAGCGTTCCCCATGACAGCATGGTTCTGCTAATTCACAACTTACAAAGTGCAAGCATATACGCAATATAGATGGGCACAATGGTTCAAGTTTATTAAATGCAAGAAAGTAAAGTGTGCCATCAAGTTCGTGAGAGCTGTAATCACTAATTTTCACATAATAAGTTTAATTTGGAAGGTAGATAAAAACATGAATTTACTTGGAATAGCAATAGTGCTAATAGGTAGGTATGGTGGACGCAAATGGCATGGGTTTTGGTTTAGGGAAGTGGATGCACGAGAAGTATTCCCTCTCAGTACAGGTTTTTGGCTAGCAAGGCTGGGTAGCAAGTATAAGAGTTGAAGGAAACAAACAAACATACAAGTGATAAAGAAAAACATGCAATCTTACTTGGAAGCACAAAAGATCTTAACTAGAGAATACTAAACTTATGAGCAAATCAAGAAATAAAGATGATGAAATTATATTTCTTTAGAGTACTTTTATCTTTTTCATTCAACTCTCAAAAATAGTGTTGCTACTGACCGAGCCAGGTTTGCCAAAACCAACTAGATTAACTCAATGATCCCAAAGTGATACCAATACTAACAACAAGACCAATCATATAACCACGAATTGAAAACTTATAAGATATGCAAAAGAGTAAATGATAGAACTTCTCATTAATATTCCATAACGGCTACTCACACCAAGGATACATATCTAACGAGAGAGGGGACACTTCCATAATGCAAACCATCCTACATGATAACTTCTCTATTCATGATATGACTCTACTAAAAAGGTAAAAAGATAGAATATAGTAATATGATACCGCGGCACTCCCCCAAGCTTGGAACAAGCCAAGGGGATGCCAAACCTGATGACGAATTACTCCTTCGGTGGTGGTGGTATTCTTTCGATGAGCTCCTTGATCAGTTTACCCAAGCCCTCGATCTCAAAGGTGAGATTGCGAATAAGCTGTGAGTTTTGCTCAATGCAGCTTATGATCATGTCGGGTTGCGAATTCCAGCTCTTGTGATTATTTCCCCACTCTTCCTCCTTAAAGTCTTCTTTTCCTGCATGGCTAGAACGAGGCAAATCCCAATTGGAGGGTAATTTATCCTTGGGCATATTCTGGTATTGATGCTCATGGGTAAGGGTATGGAAAGGATTCTTGGCGCGTGGGGGAAGTGACCAGGGATCTGAACAGTGATGCAGAGGCTTCCCTCCAATTGACATATTCCTGGCAGGGTTTGCCACCACTCCAATTCTTGCAATGGTAGTGTCGGTGTGCTTTGCCTCCTCTTCATCTTCACTCTTGATCTCCTTCTCCTGCCCAGGGTCTTGGAGATCTTCCTCCATAGGCTCCTTCCCCTTATCCTTGGCGGACACCATTATGCTTCTAAACTTTCAAAGATAGTTCCTGGCAGAAACAGATCAAAATGAAAACACGAGGAGAACACGATATATGAACCTCAGGGGATCCGGGGGATTATATATTACGAAGTTTCGTAACAAAAGGAAGGTACTAGGGGAAAACGGGTCAGAGACGGAGTCCGGAGTGGCCACACCACCTGGTGGCGTGGCCACCGGTGGGCCCGCGCCACAGGGTGGTGTGAGCCACCCTGGCTCTGTTTCTGTCCCTCCTTCGCTTCGTAGCTTTCCTTATTGGATAAAAACTGCAAAAATATAACTAGACAGATCTTTCGTGGAACTTTTCTTACCAGAACTGTTACCTATTCAAAAACGGACTCTGTAGGTCTCTGAGTTTGGTATTTATTAGATTCGTCCATAGTCACCACTTGAATAACATCAATATCTCCATCTTCATACACTTATTGGTCGAGTCATGAAACCTTTCACTTTCTTATTACACCATTATCTCCGCTAACCTGGAAATTTCTTTCACACAAAACTTCACACAGTTCCCATTAGCAACATTAGTATAAGTGAAGTGATAAAACCTTTTGAGTTCAACTTAAACTGAAAACCATCAAAACAAGAGCTACTGTATCAACTCCTTCTGAAAACCCAAAAAGAATTCAAAAAGGAAATCGATTAAAGAAGCAAATGCAAGAGTGGCAAAATTTGTCAAAACAGACCAGCAGGTAAAGATCAATTTTCTCGAAAATCTTCTGTTGCTCAAATCAAAAAGTGCAAAACTAACAAAAGATAAATAACAACCTGGGGCAGAAGCACAAAAAATTACAGCTCAATCTGACATACAGAGATCTCTCATTAATTTTTACGGTGAAGCACAAAAATCTGTTTCGGGACAGCAACTTCCCCAAATCTTATTTCTCTCTCATTAGAGGTTGATCTTGACACAAAAACCAAACAAAAAGGATAAGGAGAAGTTATTACCGAAGTAATAACTTCCAAGACTCAAACAAACAAAAACAAACTGAAAGAAAAAATAAATTGGGTTGTCTCCCAAAAAGCTCTTTCTTTATAGCCATTAAGATGGGCATGATGATTTCAAAGATGCTCACATATGAATTGAAGTGAAAGAGATCATTGAGAAGCAAAAATACACACGTTTAAGTCTAACCCGCTTCCTATGCAAGGGAACTTTGTAAATAAACAAGTTGTTGAAACCGGAGGTTACAAGCATAGGAAGGTAAAAGGAGTGCAACATAAAAACTTTCAGCATAAAACGAGGAAACTTGATATTATTGATATACATAAGAACACTTTTCCCTCTCTCATAAACTTAACAATATAACTATCACAAGGACCACCGTAACAATGATCACTTATTCTAACAAAAAACACAGGAATACTAGCTCTCATAACACTACTTTGTGAAATAATATTAGAGGTGTCCTTACAAAGGATAGTGTGTCCCTCTTGTACATATTTAGTGACAAAGTCTTTCACATTTGCTATTATAGGTTCATCATCCATTTGTTTATCAGGTTCAACAACTTTATTTGTACTTTCACTAACCATACTAGCTATCATAAAGTGTTCCTTTATCTTAACTAGGAAATGGATTTTCTCAATGTAAGGTTCAGGTAAAACATGATTAGCAGTATAAACTTCAGTATTTCTTGCAGGAACACACTTAGCAACATCTTTATATGGTTCATGATACTTATTCCACTTATTTTTAGGCACTTCAATGTAGGAAGCAAAAGCCTTAAAGTAAGTTGCAATAGCTTGAGAGTCAGACCAGAAGCATTTTTAATATTTTGGAAGTCATCAGTTCCCATAAAAGATTCAATGCATTCATAATCATAATTTATACCTGACTTTCTTCCTTTGTCATTCTCCCATGCTTCAGCATTGTCTTGAATCCGGTCCAGAAGATCCCATTTATCTTCTTCTTCCATGCGGGTGAATGATCCAGCACAAGAAGCATCCAATAAATCCTTATCATGTAGAGGGAGCCTTGCATAAAAGTTATTGATAATAATATTGTTGGGGAGCTCATGAATGGGACATTTGAGCATTAGTAACTTAAATCTCCCCCAAGCTTGAGTTGTACTCTCTCCATCAAGAGGCTAAAAGTTGTATATTTGATTTCGATCTTTATGAATCTCACTAGGAGGATAAAACTTTGAATAAAAGAGAGGCACTATTTCCTCCCATTCAAGAGCTTGACCATTCTTCAGCAACTTATACCATTCCTCAGCTCTTCCTTTCAGTGACAATGAGAATAACTTCTTCTTACCTTGATCTGTAGTAATACCTGCACACTTGAACAACCCACATAATTCGTGTATAAAGAGTAAATGATCACCGGGATGGACAGTTCCATCCCCAACATAGTAGTTATCCATACGAGGAAGGAATTCCAGCTTGATGGTGGTGTTGATGGCAACGATCTGCCCTCTCTGGGAAGGAATTCCCCTGGCAGAATTCTGTCTGCCGGAGATATCTTTCTCTCTCGGTATTTTCCGCCCCGCAAAGGCGGCAAAATCTTTCTGTGGTCGCTCCCCGAGTATTAGGGTTTCGGGAGGATTATATACGCCAGAGGGGAGAGCCAGAGGTGGGCCATGGCGGCCACACCACCTGGTGGCGCAGCCTAGGCTGGCCCGCGCCAGGCGGTGGTGTGGGCCCCCTGTGGCCCATCTCCACTCCTCCTTTTGACTTCCTTCGTCTTTTGGAAAAATATGATTTTTCGTATATTTTCCCGAATTTTTTGATCTTCGCCAATTTTGCCTCCAAACAACACCTTTTCCATCAGAATCCTGACTATAGCGGTCCATGCTCCAAAAGTCATCAACCATGCAAAAACAAGTGAAATTACATAAGTATCATCTCTTAATATGAAATATATCAATGAATAACAGTAAATTATGATATAGAATAGTGATGCAAAATGGACGTATCACCCATCAACCCCTGTGCAAGTTCGATCCCCCCCAACTTCAACGAGGTTAGATCTGTAGGATTGGGTCTTTAACCCAAATCCGACATGCATCTAGTCAGATTTTTGCAACGTGTACTACAGATCCTTTGTTGAACTGCTTAGTTATATGTTATATTCTCGATAATTGTCTTTTGTGCTATTCTTTATATGTCATATTCTTGATAATTGTCGTTTGTGTTGTTCTACTTAGTTATGGAATATTCTTGATGATGATGATGTAGGGTTCTATTTTGGTACTTAGATGATCATTGTGCTATTTAGGAATTTTCCATGATGCGTTGTGCTATTTTGGTATTTTTTTTAATGATGCGTTGTGTCATATATCCTCACTGTGTTGTTTCGTCCATTTTGATCTCCGTTCTGTTGTTTTGGATTAAATGATATGCCTTCTAGCTATTCAGATTATTTCAATGACCCATCAGTTTAGGTAATTTTGATTATGTAGACACCACTTATTAAATTTAATTAATGATACCTTGTGTTGTTTTGGTATTTTTGATGATGCACTGCATATATGTTGTTTTGTCTATCCATATAATGCATTGTGCTATTTTATCCATTTAGATTATGCATTGTGCTGTTTAATCAATCTAATTAAATGGTATGCCTTCTAGTAGCTATTCAGATAATTTTGAGGACCCGTCGGGTTAGGTGATTCTGATGATGCATTGTGCTCTGTAGGCAATTTAATTGACCTGATACCTTGTGTTGTTTAGGTATTTTTGATGGTGTAATGATGCATTGTGATCTTTAGTCAATTTATATAATGCATTGTGGTGTTTTGGTAATTCCAAAGGACTGACATAATGGTAATTTTCATGTAGGACGACCCAGTTGTAATGCCTATTCTTGACCGGACTGGTCCAGCTCGAGGCGGCTATGAAGATGCGCTCCCATCATACCAAGGGAGTTGAATCTGCCGGGCAGGAGAGTGGAGGCCTTGGCAAGGGAAAGTGCTGCCATGTCGGTTGCTAGTTCTGCCAAACTGAGCAGATGCCCTAGGTCGGTTGGACACCATGCCACGGCGCATCGTCCTAGGGGCTTCTACATCCAGTTAGTCCAGCATGACTTGTATATGCTTATCATCCCGACTTACTTCAAGGCTTACGTGAAGGGACACCCCTACCCACAACTAGTGGTGCTCCAAGCATGCAAGGAATGCGAGTGGGTTGTCCATGCCAACTGCAACAAAGACCAGATCGTCCTAGACAAAGAGTGTACTACCTTTGCTGCTTTCCATGAGTTGAAGGAGGGTGACTACCTTATGTTCAAGGTCACCGCAGACGGGTTCAATATGAGAATCTACGACCGCATCACCTCCTGTCGGAAGGTGTTTGTCTATCGTGAGCACGCACATCTTGATTAAGGGCCAATTTGGATCAAAGGATTTGCAAAGGAATTTTGGAGGAATTCGACCCATAAGATCTTTTTCATAAGGAAGACCTTTGGATGAAAGGAATCATACCTCTAAAATTCATATGGATTGCATTTCGACACCCCAATCCCATAGGAATTTCAACATCCACTTTTTTTAGACTCATTCGCGTAGGATTGAGGCAATTTTCCTCTGCGTTTCTTGTGTTTCATCGAAATGACTTTAAGCCTGCATATTTTCTCTGTTTTGTACCTCCGATCCTGTTATCCTATGTTTTGAAATTCTGTGTTCCAAAGAAAGCTATTTTCTCTATTTTGCAATCCATTGTTTTGTACCTATGACCGAGTAAAATTCCTGTGTTTTTAAATCCTGTTATCCAAAGAAGCCCTAAATTATCTTTAAGTTTGTCGTTCGATCTTTTGATGACCGTTTGTGATGCTTATGCGTCAAGCCCTAAGTATATTCAATGTGACTACTACTAGTACTAGTACTACTGCTACTGCTACTGCTACTGCTACTACTACTACTGCTACTGCTACTACTACTACTACTGCTACTACTACTACTACTACTGCTACTACTGCTGCTACTACTGCTACTACTGCTACTACTACTACTACTACTATTGCCATCGCTTGCTACTTACACTCATTGCTATTGCTATCATATTGCTATTGCTACTCCTCCTCCTCCTCCTCCTCCTACTACTACTACTACTACTACTACTACTATGAGCAAGCACATCGTGAGCCGTTACTAGACGTGGCTAAGAAATGTACGTACTAGATTTTTTCTGAATCTACTAGAAATTGACTAGATTGGCCGACAAAAACCAATCCTAAAGATGGGAACCACTTAGTACAGCACAAGCCAATTCATTGCACCACTATGTATCTAGCAAAATTTGTCCATAAACTTTGGGTGGGTCGTAAATATTTACATCTAGTAGCTCGATCGCTTAGTATGATGGACCAGCGAGATTGCTCGAAGGGCAGTGACAAGACCCAGACCTTGACATTTTTCTTCCACTATTCACTCTCATCTCTCCTCCAACTAGTATTACCTCGCTCCGCCTTTGCAGAAACCATTTTATTCCACTATTCCTTCCTTTATTATTTACTTCTTCATCCAGCGATGTCACAAAATATCCCGTCTCGTCAGAAGAACAGCAATATGGCAGTGGTTAGAGCCGTGGAGAAATCATGCCGGTAGGGTGACCTGCAGGCTCAGACGGAGAAAGGAGACCAGCCATGGGGCGAGGGCTCATCTTCGCGCATGTATCCGAAGAGCGACTATCATGGGGACCAAGAGTCCGGGCAGGTTTGTAATTCCGTTGATTCCTGGGCTATCTTCTCATACTATTGAGGCGTCTCTTTACATCTTCCAGGGTAGGCGGCTCGAGCATCGAATTTTCGACCCCATGGGTCGATATCACGATGGATATCTCTGACGCGTACGATGCCCTCATGCCCGCTCTCGGTCGAAGAAGAGAGGTACTATAGTCACTATACATGTATTGGCATTTTATGTTCTTCTCTGCATGCACTCCATAATAGCAATAACATGAACATTCTACAGAAAAACTTCGATCTCAACCTAGAGTGTGATCGCCTCCGGGCCGATTTGGATTTTCAAATGAAGCTCGCGCGATCTTATGAGCATGACTCCTCGACGCTTCACGCTGAGTGCAAAAATTTGAAGAAGGACGTCATGGACCTCCGCAACCTGCAGCTACCATTGCGGAGATCGTCCAGGTCATGCCCCGCTAAGTAGGAAGAGATAAGCCATCTCATGTTGGTCATCGAGGTCACAACCATTATGGAGGTCGTTGAGGCCCTGCCTCCGCAGGGCGGCCACAGTGTTGCAATCGTCGAATCTTGGAGTAGGAACTAGGAAGGGAGAGGACTTCCCGGCGTGGCCCTCTTTTTTTCTTTTGGGTGCATGTATCATTTTTTCTCATCCGTTTTCACATAATTATATTGCACTCTTAATAATAGAATACGCTATGTGGAGCTTATGTAACGATATACTTGTCGTATAGTAGTCACTGTTTAGTGTACATATACATTCAAATTTAGTCAAAATAGTGACATCCTTTTCAATTTGGTTGGAGGGAAGTTTCAGAAAATTAGGATGGAGGGAGAGTATGTCTAATAAATCAAAATAATTAAATCGTCAATGAGTGATCTATAAATTTTGTCATAGTTTCTACTTTGTCATATGTGTAGGGATCCAGTGTCTGGTATACTTATCAACTATTCTGTCTTCCCTTTATGTGGCTCCTACGTTGATGAGTGAGTTATTGGGTGATTTTTTTGCTCTTCCCTATTAAAATATTGTGGTTATGATATACGGTTGCTACTAGAGATAAGCAAAATTTAAGGGAAGAATCTTTTTAGGCTAGTCATAGTGCAAATAACGTCATGAGTAACTAAGGGTCCAACTTAGTAAAATTGCTTATGTGGCAGTGAGTTATTCACATATATCAAGATAAAATGAGTCTATTACCTAATAAATGAACTACTCCTATATTAACATAGACTAATAACTTATGCATGTTATAGTCTATGTTTAACTTAAAAATTTTTATTCAACCTTGTTCTCTTCTCTCGTTCCTTTTTTATTTCTTTATTGAAGTAGACATTGTGTATAGTAGTACTAGACTCACATCACGGAATATTTTTCTTACTCAACTGCTCCACTATTTAGACATATATACTATTAGGAGGCGCTTTGTCTGTCTAGAAAAGAAAATGCACCGTCAGCGTCACAGACACCCAGCTATTGTCTGGAGTAGTTTGGGTCACAAGCACAACTACCCCTATAGTCTACCCAGGGACACCCAATGATTCCTTGCATATGCACTCGTGCCAGAGCCTTCATAGGGAAGGTATCCGCTTTGACCCATTGATTTCGGATTGGACGGACAAGATTGCTAGATGCTGAACTTTATCTCCCTAGATGATGCTCCTACTACTACTATGGAAAATACACTTCTAAAACAATAAATGTAACTGTATTTATGAGTTACTAGTTTGATTTCATTATAAGTCTGGTTATGGCTATGTCGTGGTGATGTCACGGCAGATGCCATGGATAGGCTAAAGGTGGGAACTAATACGCGCTAGGGGAATCCAGGGAGGGATAGTGGAGTGATTCTCCACACAGAAGTTTGTATTGATTTCCTTTGAAAATTACAAGTGCTCCTAGAGCTGTATTGGCGAGAGGAGGAAGAAGGAGCTCTCTTACTCTTGCCCACAGTTTTTCCCTAGAACCTCAGCTCAACTAGTCACTGATGGAATCATAAACCCAACTAGAGCTCAACCCCTTCTACTGGAACCCTAGCCCCCCTTATATAGAGGAGGCTCGGTCCCTGCCTAGGGCATACGTGGAGGCATATTCCTAAGAATATGCCTCCTCCCAATGTGGTAACCCGACCGGGGTGCTTTTCCCCCCGCGTCATACATGCTTTAGCTACGTAAGCCTTCATGGGCGCTGCTCGGCCACCGACATGGGCGTTGTCACCCTTGTCGGCCATGACCCGGTGGTCCTGCCCTTGCTTTCTTCGCTCATGCAGTGTGTATCGGACCTTCTTTTTGACCAGAGAGATTCCTTCCTTCTCCCAGAAGCTAAGCGGGGATCCGGATCATAGTAGATCTGGCCACACCTGTTCCTGCATATAAGTTAGACAAGCACTTCTGACTTGCTCCTTAAGTCGATTGAGACAATGTTAGGCGACCCCCTGGTCCGGGTTACTCCGTGATCCGGTCTGCCTGGAGTTGACCCGGCCAGCATCTGCTTTGGCCTTGCCGAACCTCGGCTAACTCGGCCTCTATACCCCGGAGTGACCCTACCCGGGGTTATCCCCCTAACATTAGTCCCCGAAGCTGGTGCGCTCTTAGCTACCTTGGCCGCTAAGGCCACATCAGGTTCATTCATGTTCGAGCCTTGGATGTTATTTCTGAGTCAACTTTTTATCTCGGATTATATGGATTTACGTTCCCTTCGCACGTTCCAAGTTTTCACTTGCCGGCCGGGTTACCACTTTGGCTCGGATCCCATGGTTACCATGGTTTGATCCGGGCCTTGTTACCTTCTCTCGTACGCTAGCCCACGTGGAGGCTAATCATTACCTCGTCTTATTTTAAGGGCCTGCACAGTAACCGCCGCAGTAATTGTCAGCTATCACTGTGCGTGGGTCACGTCACGCTTGCCTCCTCGTTTACCGCATCAGTGCATCACATCATGGGATTGCTTCTGCTCTGTGGCCCTCTGTGTGGATCTTCTCCGATTGGTTGAGGCGTGCGATACAAAGCCACACCATGTGGCTCGTTGGCGCAACGCGATCCCACTCACCCTCTCAGGGGGTGGTTAAGTAGCGGAGGGGCGCACCCCTTAGCATTTTTCCCACTTCTGCGCCCCTCTGCTCATTGCTCTTCTCCTTTGTCTTCCTAGCGACCGTGCCGCCGCCAGTGCTTGTAGCAGCAGCGCCGCCGCCGTGCTTTTCCCCGTGCTTCTGCGTTGCAGCCACCGCTGCGTGACTTCCTCGCCATGGGTCCACGCCAATCCAGGCCTCAGATCTCCGCCGCTGCTAGCGCCAGTGAGGGTAGTGAATACGAGATGACAGAGGAGGAGCTCATTGTCGCCGAGCAGGAGATGGAGGAGGACGCCGCCGCGGCGAACCGCGGCGTGTGGGCCGGATCATGGGTCTGTCAAGATGACCTTGACTGGCTCTACCGGACCAGACGCATTCCTGTTGGCGTCGCCGCTCGTCTCCCCTCCACCGAACTGGCCCCCTCACCCAATCCGGGTGAGTTTGTCGTGTTCCTGTCCCACTTCCAACGGGGATTTGGTCTGCCGGTGAGCGATTTCTTCCAGGATTGGCTTAGCACCTACCACTTGTAGCCGCACCATCTCCCAGCCAACGCCATCATCTCTCTCTCTGCTATTGCCTCTACGATCGAAGGCTACACCGGACTATGGCCAACGAAGGAGCTGTGGATCCGGTTTTTCGGCCTTCGTCGCAACGTCATCCCCAACATACAAGTAGAGTTGGAGGATAAGAAGCTCACCCAATTCAGAGCTGCCTCCATCTCACCCCGGAGACTTTCCGTTTTCCCCCGGGTTACCGGGCTTGACTCCTGCAAAGGATGGGCCCGGACCTTCTTCTATGTCCGGAATGCGGGCACTGAAGATTTGATTCGGTTGCTTCCCTACGCCCGGTCCACCGACCGAATTCTGGGAGGAGGTCTCCAAGAAGCCCACAGCTCTGGCCAACCAAGTTAACAAGAGGTTCGTGGAGCTGAAGAAACTCGGATTGTGCAACGAGGATGCTATGATCACGTTCGTGCGCAACCGAATCTCTCCCCTCCAGAAGCGCACCCACAAGTTGTGCCACATGAGTTTCGGCCGCGACCCCAACCGGACCTCCTCCTTCGAGTTGAGCAACATGGAGATTTTTCGCCGGGTTAAGGCTCTTTTCACCACCCACAGGGATTTCTCCGCCAAATGGACGTGGGGAATTGAGCACTACTGTCGTGACAGCCTCCCACGGTAAGCTTCACGGGGCAAACTTATTTCGGATCAAATATGTGTCGGTTTTTGTTGTATTTTTGACTCAATTCTTCATGCTTTTTCTCAGTTGTTCCTTCAGCAAACTCTCGAGGATGGTATGGATCCGACCCTTAAGTGGGCGCCGGACCGAGAAATCCCGGATGAGGAGCCGGACCAGGAGATGTTTCTCCCTATGATCGACTCTACCAAACGACCAAGCGGTAAATTCTCTTCTCTTAGAGATTGGCCCGATGATGAGGATGACTCGGATGTCGACGTGATTGAACCTGTTGAGGTTGTCCCTCTTTCTTTTGCCTTTGCGGTATCAGCTAACCCCGGTGGGCATATCCACGAGGATCCTCCACTTGCTACGGGCGAGCCGGTTCCGGTGGCGTCGAAGAAGAAGCACGGAGCCGCATCAAGTTCTTCCTCTGAACCTTCTCAGCCCACAAAAAGGCAAAAGAAGGCCGGAGACAAGACTGCCTCGAAGCGGGCAGGCAAAGCCCTGGCACGGAGGGCTCGGAAACCCAAGGAGGCCGAAACCTCGGATGCATAAGTCATTTTTCGTTGCATAACGTACTTCTCCTTGCATCGTGGTAATTTCTCTTCTGACATTATTCTCTTCTTCACACCTCCGGTGGAGGTCCATCAGAGCGGATCAAGCATCTCTTCACAACTTCGATCTGGCCCTTATCCTCTTCGTGACGACGAGTCACGTCCGCTAAGCCCTATTCCAGAGGTTTCTGCGTCTGCTCTGGGTTCCGCACTACCTCGTTGAGAGGAGCGCGACCTCGGAGCAGGAGGGGTCGGTCCAGCCGAGGCGACAGTGTCCACCACCTCGGCATCGCCACAACCAGCAGCCACCGAGGATATCTCAACACCAGCACCAGCAGCAGTTCCAGTACCAGTGACCGAACCAGCTCCAGCACCTGCTCCGGCCCCAAGAAAACCAACAACAGCTCCAAGTCCAGCTACAAGAGCTCCAGTGCCAAGTTCTTCCGCCTCGTCCGAGTCGTCTCAACCTCGGCGAGGAACTACTCCAGCAGCTTCTAAGGGGAAATCCACCGCAGTTACTTCTTCCTAGCAAGCTAAGGGCAAAAAGGCTCCGGATGCCACCAAGTCTGAATCTGTCGAGGCTGGGCAGCGAACCCTAGCATCGATGCTTCCCAAGAAAGCTCTAGCAGCGAAGGATGTTCCTGCCGAGCCAACTGATGCACAGCAGTGGTTCTGCATACCAGCCCAGCTCTTGCCCTGGTTGAGAGGAAAGAAGCTCACGCGAAGGGCTTGGTGGCACCCCATATGCCCAGCGGTGAGCGGTACCCTCCGAGTCTTATTGAGTTCGTCATGAACTGGAATAAGGTGGAGTTCGTCCACAACGACGATCTCCCGGAAAAGTTCGGCCCCGCTGAATTTTCCGCCAAGATGAATACCGCTGCTAAGGCAATTAACCTCGCGGGGCGAATTGAAGGTATGTTGTTTCTCCTTTACATGCTGTAGATAATAACCATTAGTCCCCGAGCCTCCGGTGGAGTAGCTTGTTACTCGGCCGGATGCTCATTACAAAACTAACGTAGCTCCATGTAAACTTCGAATATGCACACACCTAGAGCCGGGTTAAGTTCCACTTGGCCCGGATCTTGTACACTTCGAATATGCACACACCTAGAGCTGGGTTAAGTTCCACTTGGCTCGGATCTTGTACACTTCGAATATGCACACACCTAGAGCCGGGTTAAGTTCCACTTGGCCCGGATCTTGTACACTTCGAATATGCACACACCTAGAGCCGGGTTAAGTTCCACTTGGCCCGGATCTTGTACACTTCGAATATGCACACACCTAGAGTCGGGTTAAGTTCCACTTGGCCCGGGTCTTGTACACTTCGAATATGCACACACCTAGAGTCGGGTTAAGTTCCACTTGGCCTGGATCTTGTACACTTCGAATATGCACACACCTAGAGCCGGGTTAAGTTCCACTTGGCCCAAATCTTGTACACTTCGAATATGTACCAAGCTAATTTTACACTTCTGTACTTTTTTCAGGTAACCACCAATCACCGGAGCGCTGAATTCCAACGCCTGCTGGATACCCACAAGATGCTACGCGCAAAACATGTTGCACTTGTTGCAGAACATGAAAAGAGGGGTAATTTTCTCCCTCGGCACGTCTCCGTTTTTCTTCACCTTCTTCTGCCGAACTAATCTCCTCATTCGGTTTCGCAAATGGGTGGAGGCTGAGAACAAGATCATGCGGAAGAACTTGGAGGAAATCCGGGGTATGTCCTCTTTTGTCCGACTTCGTAGTGTTTTCCATTTCCTCTTCTCCTTGGCTCGGCAAACATTCACTCCTCGGCTCTGCCGGGTCAACATACTATTTCAGCATCGCTTGAGGATAGTGTGCCCATGCCTGATATGATGCTGCATTTTCTCGAACAAGCAGGACAACATCAAGCCGAGCTGAAGAAAAAGGATGATGAGCTCGCTCTCCTCTGGACTAAGGACAACGAGATTGCCAAGCTCAAGGCTGAGATGGAGAAGATGAAGGCCCAGCACCAAACCGAGCTCCAAAAGATTGGCTAGAACTTCACAGAAGAGCGAGAGCGCTTTACTCTCCAGATCTCCAAGGACCAGGACCTACTTAAAGAATCCGACATCTAGCTTGGGTCAGCAAACGCTGAGCTTGAGCAACTTCGCAAGAGACGCGATCACTACATCAGGGAGTTAACCCGGATCCTTAGCCACATATCACGTAAGTTCCTTCCGACCTACTTTTCCGGGTTGCTTCATATGTCTTTTCTTTACCTTCTTCCCTTATCTGGCTTCAGGCAAATTTCCTGAGAGCATCACTATTGCAAGCACACCAGTTGCGGATTTTCACCAAGCGAGGGGTACTCCTGCCGCTCCTGCTGGTGAGGAGGTTCCTTACGACATGGAGGACCTATTGGTCAGCTTGTCATCTCGCGTGGAGATCATCAAGAATTATGGCAAGGATATCCTCGACGTTGCCATTCGCATTTTCAACACGTTCTGGCCCGGAGAGAGTAGCCCGGAGACCACCGCGATTCTCGTTGAGAAGTTAATGGAGTCTGAGACCCAGCTCGATCTCTAGAGAGAATTCGCTGGGCGTGCCGCAGTTGATACTATCCTTCACCATATTCTCACATGGTACGAGAAGATCGACCTCAGCCTCCTTACACGCCGGCGCACCGGATCCAGATGGACCGATGATCCGGAATGGGTAGCTTGCGCCAGCTAAATTTCGCCGAATATTCTCCTATCCATGACTGGGTTGAAGGACCGAGCTTCCTGGAATACGCTGGGGACGAGCACGTTGAGAACGTTGAAGATGGGTCGGATGAGGGTGGAGAATATGATGCTTCAAATATTGAAGACAGCGACGACGACGCCGAACTTCCTCCTCCTGCTGCTCCTTGTATGCTGTATATGTGATATTTTCCTACTACATGTCTATGTCGGGTGCTCCTTGTATGCTGTATATGTGATATTTTGCTACTACATGTCTATGCCGGATTAACTTGGGCGTAGTCCCCGAGTTTCATTTTCTTGTTCGTCCAATCCTCTGGCTCGGTCCGTGTCTACCTTGATTCGGTTTTACGACTTACGAATCCGAGCTTCAAAAATTGTTTTAACAATACTTAGAAACTTTTAGGCTTAGCTCAAAATAATTCAGCATAATAACTTGAAAATAAATACAAAGTTAGTCCGAAAAACAAACGTTAGCTCGAATAAATTCGTTTCCTTAGTCGTTTTTCATGTGCTACGCAATTCCAAACTTGTTCTCTTGCTTGCCATGAAGCCAATTCTTGTTGGACAGCAGCAAGTCGAAGAGTCGGGTTTTTGGTTCTCACACATTACTAATTCGGGTTAAGTAGAATGACTTATTCCAGCTACCGCATAAGAAGTAACAACAAACATTATTAAGGCAGTCCCCGAGTTACTACTCGAGGCGCTGCTATTTCATTGATAAGCTCATTGCCGACATACATACCGACATATGAGGCAACTCGGATACATACACTTCTTAGCTAAGTGTAGAAGGGACGAAGTAGTGCTCCATTCCACGGTCGCTTAGATTCCTCTCCGGACCTATCCGCCTTGTTCTTTTCCTGTGGCTTTGCATCTATAAGATAGTAAGAATCATTGTGCAATGCTTTGCTCACAATGAACGGCCCTTCCCATGGGGGGGATAATTTATGCATGCCAGTAGTACGTTGTACCAACCGGAGCACTAGATCGCCTTATCGAAAGACTTGGGGGCACACTTTCCGGCTATGGTAGCGTCGGAGATTTTGCTAATATATGGCGGATCTGGACAGTGCCAGTTCTCTCGCTTCTTCCAGCAGATCAACATCATTTTGCCGGTCTTCTTGCACTTCGTCTTCTGTGTATTGGGTGACCCTAGGCGAATCATGCTCTATGTCGGCTGGTAATACAGCTTCGGCCCCATATACCAGAAAAAATGGCGTATATCCTGTTGATCGATTCGGAGTTGTTCTTAAACTCCACAGTACCGCCGGTAGTTCTTCTATCCAGCACCCCGTTGATCTTTGCAGCGGCTCAATGAGCCAGGGTTTTATCCCGGATAATACTAATCTGTTGGATCTTTCCACTTGTCCGTTCGATGTGGGGTGGGCTACCGAAGCTACATCGAGTCGGACCTTCTTGTCTTGGCAAAAGCGCGCAAATGCTCCTTCCACAAAATTTGTTCCATTATCAGTTATAATACTGTGTGGATAACCGTATCTCAAGATGATGTCTTTGAGAAATGTCACGGCCGTAGCTCCATCACATTTTCTTATAGGTTTCACTTCAATCCATTTCGTAAACTTGTCCACCATGACCAAAATGTGTGGCATGTTTCCTCTTGCTGGTTTGAACGGGCCAACCATATCCAAGCACCATACAGCAAATGGCCACGTAATTGGTATGGTCTGAGTTCCGACATAGGCATATGTGTCTTGGTGGCGTACCTTTGACAACCATTGCATTTTCTCACCAGATCTTCTGCTTGTTCTAAGGCACTTGGCCAATAGAATCCATGCCGGAACGCCTTTGCCACCAAGGCACTAGATGAGGCATGATGCCCACATTCTCCTTGGTGTATATCTCGGAGGATGTCAAGTCCTTCTTCCGGGTCAACGCATCGCTGGAGGATGTTGGTTACACTCTGTTTGTATAGCTCGGAATTGATAATCGTGTATGCTTTTGCTCTCCTCTGAGTTTGCCTGGCTAACACCTCCTCAGCAGGTAACGTTCCGTCTTTCAGGAATTGGAATATAGGCAGTGCCCAAGCTGGTATCGCTCGTGGAGGGAATAAGTCCTCATCAATTTCCATCTGATCTACCGGCATAACCTTAGCCGGAACACGCTGGGCAGTCCTCGGGTCGAACGAGATAGTCCCCGGGTTTGCTGAGTCAGTCCCCGGGTTTTGCGTACTACCTCCCGTGTCAATGTCCATGGGTCAGCTCCGGATTCCGTATTTTCCGGGACATAGATCGAGTCGGTTCCTGGGGACGGCCTGATAGATGGTTTTCTGAGGTGTTCCAATGCTACACCCGGTGGAATTGCTTGTCGGGTTGATCCGAGCTTTGACAACATGTCGGCAGCCTCGTTTTCCACTCGGGGTACATGGTGAAATTCACACCCCTCGAAGTAACCAGATATCTTCTGCACGTGAAATTTGTATAGTGCCATGTTTGGATCCAGGGCGTCCCACACTCCGGACACTTGCTGCACCACCTGATCCGAGTCGCCAAAGCATATTATCCGACGTATGCCAATCTCTTTTGCCACTTTGAGCCCATGCACGAGAGCCTCGTACTCAGCGACATTGTTTGATGCCGTGAAATGGATCTACAATTCGTATTTTAGTTGGTCCTTCTTTGGCGAGGTAAGCACAACTCCGACGCCTAACCCGGTTTTGGTTTTCGACCCGTCAAAGTGCATTCTCCAGTAGTTCGGATCTGGTGGCGGTGGTTCGTATTGTACCTCGGCCACAGCCTGAGACTTGATCGCTTCCCTTCTGTCGTATTAGGGCGCATAGGGGCTAACTCAATTGCCCATTTTGCAATTCTGCCACTCGCATCCTTGTTACCCGTTATCTCGGATATGGGAGCTTCACATATTACTTTGATGGGGTGCTCCTCAAAGTAATGCTTTAACTTCTTTCCCGCCATATAGACACCATATGCCACCTTTTGAAAGTGCGGGTAGTTCCGCTTTGAGGCAGACAATACCTCGCTCAAGTAATATACTGGCCTCTGCATCGACTTACCCTCTTCATTGCGCTCTACTACAATCACTGCACTTACAACTCGGTTGGTTGTAGAGCAACATTGGCTCCTTTGATAGTGGAGAGGCTAACACTGGTGCAGTGGCCATCATCCTTTTTAAGTGGGCAAAGGCTTCATCGGCCTATGGCGTCCAAACGAATTTATCCGACTTTTTCATGAGTTTGTAGAGAGGATGTGCCTTTTCTCCCAACCGACATACAAACCAACTCAACGATGCCAGGCACCTAGTGAATTTCTGGACATCGCTAAGACACTTCGGCAGCTCCATTCGTTCAATGGCCCGAATCTTAGTAGGATTAACCTCGATACCTCGGCTGGAGACGAGAAATCCGAGTAATTTTCCAGCCGGGACACCGAAGGTACATTTTTATGGGTTAAGATTCATCCAGAACCTTCTCAAGTTCGCGAATGTCTGCCTAATGTCGTCAAGGAGCGTTTTGCTTTCCTTGGTCTTGATAGCCACATCATCCATGTATACTTGTACGTTTTGACCTATTTGGTCGTGCAAACATTTTTGCATACATCTTTGGTACGTTGCACCTGCATTACGCAAACCAAACGGCATAGTGCGATAGCAATAAGCCCCGTACGGGGTAATAAACACAGTCTTTATTTGATCATCCGGGTTCAGAGGTATCTGGTGGAAACCAGAATATGCATCAATGAATGACAATAGTTCACATCCCACGGTTGAGTCTATGACCTGATCTATCCTCGGCAGTGGAAATGGATCTTTTGGACACGCCTTGTTCAGCTTCGTGTAATCGATACACATACGCCAAACCACTGCTACGTTTGGATCATCCTTCTTATTTTCTACTAGCACCGGATTAGAGAGCCAATCCGGATATAGTACTTCCATGATAAATCCTGCTGCTAGCAATCGAGCTATCTCGTCTCCAATGACTTTTCTCCTATCCTCGGCGAAGTGGCGGAGAGGTTGATTCACCGGCCTTGCTCCGGGCCTTACGTTTAAAGAGTGCTCGGCCAACTCCCTCGGAACACCTTGCAAGTCCTGTGTAGACCAAGCAAAAATATCCCGATTCTCACGGAGGAAGTTGACGAGCTCGCTTTCCTATTTGTCAGTTAACCCGGCACCAATTGTTACGGTGCACTCCGGGAACATGTCATCAACTGGAACCTTCTTGGTGTCCTTTGCGGCTTAGAATGAAACGCTGCCATGCGGGTTACTCAACGCCGGCATATATCGCTTGTGGACTGAGCTAATGCCGCCACCTCTTGGATTTTTCTTTTCTCTTGCGCAATCACGAGTGACTCGGCTAGGTTAGACCCATTTGAAGCACACTCAATGGAACGTCGGAAATCTCTAGCAATGGTAATCACTCCATTTGGCCCGGGCAACTTCATCTTCAGATAACTGATGTGGCAGCTTGTCATAAACTTGTTCAATGCTGGTCTTCCGAGTAATGCGTGATACGCACTTTCCAAGTTTACCACCTCAAACTCCAGATTTTCGGTTCGGCAGTTATCCCTTGTGCCGAATAGCACGTCCAGCCGAACTTTGCCTATGGGCTCACAAGGAATGCCTGGTACAATGCCATGGAAAGTTGTTCTCGTAGCCTGGAGCATGTTCTCCGAGATGCCCAACTTGTGGATCGTATCCGCATACATGATGTTAATGCTACTGTCATTGTCAATCAGTACCTTGGAGAACCTCACATTGATGTTTGGTTCAATGAATGTCGGATCTAGCACTAGCGCATACGAGCCTGGACTTGGCATAAGCTTAGGATGATCTTTGATGTTCCAGGTGATTTCCTGGTCCGACCAAGGCATGTACCTCGTCACTGCTGGCACTACCGCATTGACCTCCATATGTCGGCGCTGCAAGATTTTCCTATCTGTTTCCTCAGTTGTGAACACACAATAGCTTTGGTGATGTTCTCTGTATTCATTCCTTCCCTTATTGTCGGGGTACCTCTGATCCGGCTGTTGCTGATTTTCCACCTGATGCACTGCATCCCTTCTCTCATTGTTGTCATACCTCAGCGGAGGGGGAGGCAACATTAACTGTTGCGTGTTCTCTCCGGAGAGCAATTGCTGCCGGGGTAACTCCTGCCGAGGTTGATCATTCCGGGGTGCCTGAGCATTCCCCGAATCACCTTGTTCTATCTTATGCATCCACTCACATTGCCTCGTTGTGTGACCCGCCAGGCTATTCGGATTTGGCGTGTGAAACTTACATGGCTGGTCCAACATCGACTCATAGGTATACCTCGGACGGTCTTTCTTTTCTTGCCACTGTTTCTTTTGCTCTGGAGTCCATGTCTTCTTGGCATCGTTTCTTGGAGTCCATTGCCCTCCCGTTCTCTGGTGTTGGTTGCTCCCTGCTCCGGGTTGATCTTGATTCACAGCTACGACTTGTTGCGAACCGTAGCGATGAGCCGGTCTATCATCTCTTCTTTTTCCTCTGTAATCATTCCTCCAGGATGACCCGACTCTGTCCCTCTGATAGTACTCCTTGTTTGACTCATTTGACGCGAGCCTAGGTTGAGTCGGATCACCCAAAGCATACGAATCAGCAATCCGGATCATCTCGGCCAACGTAATTGGCATTTTCCTTTGTAACTTCATCCACAACTCGCTGCCATACCTGCACCCTTGTGCAAACCATGCTATGGCTTGTGACTCTATGACACCCTCACACGAGTTTCTCACGGTACACCACCGGGTCAAGAATTCACAGTCCGTCTCATTAGGTCTTTGCTTGCACATTGCTAGGGTCTACGGCCTATTCGGCCTCTGATATGTACTTGAGAAGTTGCTGATAAACATTTCTTCAAAATCTATCCAGCAGTTGATGCTTCCGGGTGGTAGATTATTCAGCCATACTCTGGCCGGACCTTCCAACATCTGGGGTACGTATCGTATAGCCCATCTCAAGTTGCCAGTGGTAATTTTCACGGACGTAGCATAGTTTATCAGCCAATCCTCTGGCTAGGTACTGCCGTCATACGTCTTCGTGCCTCTGGGCAGCTGGAAGTTGGGTACCGGTGGCTCCTTCATGATCCGGGGTCCAAAGCACGCTGGACCCAGGGGACCTTGACATTCGATATGTTCTGAACTATACAGGCGATCTAGTTTCAACCTGGCGTCATCCAACATTAAATCCCTACTTCCCAATCTTGACCCTATCACGTGATAGTCCGGTCTCGGGTACCCCGCGTTCACCATCTCCGAATCACCATCATTGTATCGGTTTTGCACTTGGGGCGCACCTTTCTGTTGCATACCTCGGTCGGTGCTTTGCTCTTGCCTAGGTATATTCCGCTATTGCGGTTGTCCTGCTCCTGTGGAGTTTCGATGTCCGGCATTGCCATTGGCAGCGTTCCCTTGACCGGCATTGCCTTGGTCGTGGTTACCTCGGTCAGCTTCACCTCGGCTCACACTTCGTTGATCATTATTTTTTTGTGTTTCTTTTTATTTTCCCGCACGCGTCGGGTCGTATGGGACGATCTGTTTGTTTCGTCTGGCCGAGGTTACTACCTCTTGTCTCCTCGGACCTCCATGAGGTGACGATGCGGCTCCAGCAGATTTCTCCGGGTTACCCATCGCCGAATGGACGATTTTAGACGCTCCAGCTCTCTCCGGGTTAGCTCTGAGTAGCTCTTCGTTCTGTCTGTTCGCGATCCGAACCAGATCGTTAACCCTATCTTGCTGTCTTTGACGGGCCTCATCCGTTAGACCCTCTAACTCGGACGCAGCAGCATCCGCTGCTCTGAGGTTCTTCTCCGGGGTACTATACCTCAGCAACCCCACAGACAAATAGTTTTCCGACCCCTCAGCTCCATCATCACCTTCTCTGTTCATCTTGCTCATGAGGTTTCTCCCTTTTACTTTTACCGTATCAACCTTGTTTGCCTTTGCATACTCACGCAGCATCATGTTTAGCGACTGCTGAGCCACGGCTATTTTCTTTGCGCCCTCTAGTATCTTTTGCCTAGTTTCCTCTAGCTCAGCCTGTGCCTGAGCCGGATCTACCACTGCTGCTACCGGGTTAGCCAAGCTATCCATAGCTTCTCTCAGTATGTTCTCAGGCCTCTCTAGTGGAGGTCCTCTACCTTTCCTCGGTGCCTTAGGTGTTACCTCCGGATCCGGTGCTGGGTCCTTGCTTGCGCCTGCACCTGGCGCAGTCATCATCACCTCCGCATGGTCCGGGGAGCGAGCGATACGCGCCCCGCGAGCCACAGTGAGGGGTGGTTCCCCCGCATCGATGACACGGCGCGGATGAATGCACGATACATCCACCGCAACGTAGACCTTGTGCGCACCCAACTTGACGAAAAGGCCGTTGCGCGGAAGTGGGCGCGTGCCGAAGCAGCCAGCGTTGTCGCTGACGAAGTCCAGCGCTCCAAAGCGCTGAACAAGCCCGGAGACGATGCGTTCGCCGGTGCCGATGAGGTTTCCCGTCTGGATCTTCACCCCTGCTACCGCTGCTAGCCCCATGGTGGGCGCCAACTATCGTGGTGGTGTCACGGCAGATGCCATGGATAGGCTAAAGGTGGGGACTAATATGCGCTAGGGGAATCCAGGGAGGGATAGTGGAGTGATTCTCCACACAAAAGTTTGTATTGATTTCCTTTGAAGATTACAAGTGCTCCTAGAGATGTATTGGCGAGAGGAGGAAGAAGGATCTCTCTTACTCTTGCCCACAATTTTTCCCTAGAACCTCAGCTCAACTAGTCACTGATGGAATCATAAACCCAACTAGAGCTCAACCCCTTCTACTGGAACCCTAGACCCCCCTTATATAAAGGAGGCTCGGTCCCTGCCTAGCGCATACGGGGAGGCATATTCCTAAGAATATGCCTCCTCCCAAAGTGGTAACCCGACCGGGGTGATTTTCCCCTGCGTCATACATGCTTTAGCTACGTAAGCCTCTGCGGCGCCTGCGTTAGCCGACATGGGCGTTGTCAGCCTTGTCAGCCATGACCCGGTGGTCCTGCCCTTGCTTTCTTCGCTCATGCAGTGTGTATCGGACCTTCTTTCTGACCAGAGAGATTCCTTCCTCCTTCCAGAAGCTAAGCAGGGATCCGGATCATAGTAGATTTGGTCACACCTGTTCCTACATATAAGTTATACAAGCACTTCCGACTTGCTCCTTAAGTCGGCTGAGACAATGTTAGGCGACCCCCCTGGTCCGGGTTACTCCGTGATCCGGCCTGCCTGGAGTTGACCCGGCCAGCATCTGCTTGGACCTTGCCGAACCTCGGCTAACTCGGCCTCTATACCCCAGAGTGACCCTACCCGGGGTTATCCCCCCAACAGGCTATAAACTACAGTATGTGTGAGCTGCGTTGATTAGCGAAGGTCATCAGCGGACGGGGGCCTCGACCGCACAAAAAAAGGTTTGTCACTCTCCATGCAACTTAGTAACTAGACTATGATAAATGTATATACGGAGAGAGAATACGAGTAATACAATGATCAACCCAATAGAATCAACTCATTACTACACGATGCATACAACTCAGTGTCCTAATAATATCATGCACGTAATCACGTAAGTACCTTTTTTTCAGCTGCATGCATTCACTCCTGAACACCATAAGTAAAAGTTTGAACTCGTGGAACGCCAAAATGACATCACCCAGCTAGCCCGATTAATGGTCTGCTGCTACAGTAACCTACACATCTACCCATATAGTCTACTCTGGGACACCCATCAATTTCTTGCATAGGGGCCCGTGCTAGAGCCTTCGAAGGGAAGTTATCTGTAATGCCCGGGAAAATATCCTCAATTAGAAATTGATTGTTATTTTATTTTGTGCATCATCATGACATCACCATGCATATTTTGTTCCCAATTTTGACCGCAAACTATTTTGCTAAAAACCTATTTTTGTTTTACTAAATATCCCTATGGTTTTATTAAATCTGTTTCCCTTTTCTTATTTTCAAACTAAAATAAAATAATATTTTCGGTCTGTTATATGACCCTAAATGGTTTTCTTATTTGACTAAAAATAAAATTAGGCTAAAGGCCCGTCTAAAGTTTTAGCCCAAAACTAGCCCATCTAGTCTACTTTGGACTAGCTAAATATCTCAATCTCCTTCTTTCTCCTTCTCAAACCCTAGCCCCAAATTAGAGATATAGATCTGACAAAAACTCTGCCGTCACCTCATCCTCTTAGTCTGCATGCAAGACATCAATCAGCAGAAACAAGCAAAAATCCAATCGTGGCCTCCTTCTCTTAATTCTTGAGCTAACAATCCCTTATCCAATCCCTTGCTCCAATCGATCTCCACCAAAACCAGCTCCACACGCCACCATCCCCTCCTCCTGTTGTTCTTAATCTGCCTCTCCACCACTAGGCTACATTGATGTAGCTAGCAGAGCAGGTGGCCGCCGCCAGCCTTGCTTCCATGTTGCTTGGCTGCGTGCGCCCCAAAACCCCATCGCCGCAATAGCAGTGGGGCTGCTCTCTGCTCCACGTGAGTCTCCCCTAGACGCGACACAGCCAACAGCTTCCTGTAGCTCCATCTCACCAGTTTTCCAATCGATCTCCACACCAAGACCACCGACCACCACCTCGTTCCGCGTCCAGCACGCACAAGTTCTTGATCCGGCTGAATTCTACCATGCAGCAGCCGACAACAGTGAGAATCTCAGGATCGTCATGTGTCTGACGCGCGTCATGCTACTCCTCTCTTTGTCCTGCATGCATACTAGATGTGCCATCGACCATCGTGTGCCACCAGCGCACCAAGCCAAGTTCCTCTATTCAGTACAGTGGCTATGTGATGTCCTTGTCCGGAGTCAACCCTTGAAGGTGAATCACGTCCGTTGACTCTGCCGTCTTACTCCAGCACCCCCGCCTCTCACTCCCGTCTGTGTTGCCTCACAGGTGTTCGACAAATTTCTCGCAAAACCTTCGGTTTGCTTTTCTACCCAGCTTCGTCAATCTGACACTGCTCTATGGGTCTTCGTCTTTATCGATCAAGATCTACACCTCATTATACACCTCGCTAGAGCTCACCTTCCGATGTTGTTGCCCCTCCAACAAGATTGGCGTCCTAGCATTCAATACTTCCACTACTTAGACTACCGGAACATCAAGATGGCACCGATGGGACTATTTCCGTGACTTCGTCTACTTCCCCTACTACAACAACAACCCGAAGACCATCTCTTGTTCCTTCCAATCCGAACCATGAGACCCTCACTCTATCCCTATTTTTTATAAAATGCTTTATTTCTTGTTGCATTAAACCATTCATGCTCACATACATATTGTTGTTGTTGGTGTATTTAGTTGATTCACCTCATAATTAAGTATGGAAACTATATGAGGGCTATCCTATTCTTATATTGCCTCTATTTAAATGTGTGTAGTGAATCGATGGCATGTTTTGTCTTGTTAAGTCAACATTTAATTTGCGGTGTAGCTAAATAACTTGAACCTCATATTTAATTGTCGGGATTTCTATTCTGCTTAATATTATTAAGATAGGCTGCATATTGCCATGTCATGCATCATATCATGAGCATGCCGGATCTTTGTCGTAGTATTAAATATCGCATCCGATGTTTCTTCTAGTGCTTTGCTTCTTCACCGGTTAGGAAGAAGAGTCGGTGCAAGATGCGACAAGCCTTCGGTCATGGACTTTGTCTCTCAGGCGAGCGTTCTCCCCCTTCTACCTATTTTGCATTTATAGTCTTTACTTCCTTCCTTTGATCTACTGCTATCCCTATTATCGATGCTTTAGTACCGATACCTTGATTTACCCGCTCTACCATATTGCCTTGGTTATCCTATTGCCTTGTTTGATTAGCTAGCTTTGCCCTTGTGAGTCATAGAGCATGCTTAGGTCTGTTGCTGCTCTCATACAGGTGAACCGTGATATCTGGTTATGGTTGATAACATGATAAGTTAAATGGGTGATGCTGATTATGGTTATGGTTTCACCTAATGATAAGGCCCCGGCAGGGACCACCTTTGGGAACTAATTGAGCCGACCTAGGACCCGTTCGTTCTACGATACTAGTTCTGAGTTCATCGCGCTAACCAAACGTGGGGGCACCTGGGATCCCCCCTCAACTACCGGCGCTATTCGTGTATCCAGAGGGTCACAAATTGGTTTTACATTTGGTGCATACGCATAATATGTCCTCGGACATGGTGACTATAATATGTCTTCAAACTTGATATTTGGTGGACAACAACTGCATTGCATACATAAACGCGGTTCGGCCGAGAGGTCATCTTCCATAGTGGAGCTCCGATCCTTCTTGACCGTGGTCGCAAATGCTGTACCTCCCTTGAGAATCATCGTGCCTCCTGGTTGGGTCAATACAGTAGGTGATACCTCTGGATACGCGCGTAGTTATGGGACAGTTCTTATTGTGAGATTTGAAAGGCACGCGTATTATATTGCCTGAAGGGTTGAACATGCATTTGGGTACCGTAGTGCACCCCTGCAGGGTAAATCTTTTCGAGAAGCCGTGTGTCCACGGTTATGGACGCCTCAGGAGTACGGTGTCATGATCATAGACAACGCCACTAATATTTTGCTTCTAATAACATGACTAGTAATTAGCCTTATCAACTAGACACCTACTTAATTAAAATTGCCACCGTGTGTGTTCTGCAAGTGGACTTCCTCGACTGGTCTTTGAGGGGGAAACTTTCGGATGGGTTATGTTTGGTGTTATATTATACTTATCGTATAGCGCTCTCTTATCTCGCTCTATTAGCCGAAGTTGTAGTGTGTCTCTATAAGTTAGATAGTGCAAGCTTTGCTGCCACTGAACCCACCATACCTATGTAGGCGAGGACCGCCGAATTCTAGCCTCGCCGTGTATTGGCCTTAGTACTGACCGCTCTCTTTTTCCTTTGCCCATTGTCGGCACCCCTTTGGCTTTGACAGGTATGTGATTGACGATGTTAGCAGGGTTACCCTTCCGGCTTGGTCTGGGCAGGGTTATGGATACCGCTTGGTTATTCTTCAGGACTCTTAGTCCAATTTGGACCTTGTCTGTACCCGCACACTATTTCGCTTTCTTCGAGATTTGTACCTTTGAGTTGTATCATTTGTATTCTTGACTCGTCGAGTAGTTGTTGTATATATAAGTTCTTGTGGGCTTTGTTGTAAACTACTGTGATGTAACTACTTGTAATCAAATCCCACCCACACGAAAGTGTTTGGTGGGCGTATTTGAATCGCTTCTATGCGGATTCTTGCGGGAAACGCTAAGATCTGCATAGACCCGATTCTGGGGCGTTACATTATCCCCTCTGGCCCGTTGATTTGGGATGGACGGACAAGATTTCTAGACGGCCATAATCACGTGGTCTCCACTCCCTCGTGCCCCTCCATTTCAAACACTGCGAAATTTCTCGTGCCCCTCCATTTCAAATGGTACCAAAATCACATGGTCCCCACTCCCTCGCACCCCTCCATTTCAAACACTGCAAAATTTCTCGCGCTGGGAACCTCCCGTAGCACTTCTCCGGCTGGCTTTGGCCGCCGGAACTCGACACCATGCACTCCTCACCCAACAGTATACCGAAGCTGCATCAGCTGCGGTCTCATCCAAAAAACCATTACTGCTTCACCTATGTCCACCGCACCCGACCGAGGTCACCGATTCCATCGTCGTCCACCGCACCTGATTTCGTTTTCCCACATTCCCATCCATGGCGCCGAATCTGTCAACGGCTGCCCAAGATCTGCATCAACACCGCCGACATCCTCCCCACCCATACCGTACTGGAACCGCCATGCAGTGCACCAATTCTCCCTCGTCCATCATGCTCAAGCCGGCATCGAGTGCCCAAGATCTGCTTCCCCGATGCAAACAGCCGGCGCAACCGCAACACCTTGGGTGACAAGGATGTCACCCGCGCAAGTACGGATGATGCTTAGAAGCCTATCTGACCATGCTAACGAAATCTCTAACTCTTTTTTTTTGTCAGCAGTACAGCAGGTTCAAGCCTGTCGCAGTGAACTGCATTTTTGTAATCGTGTTATACACCCAGTCAAAGCGCAGGCCTGTTCTTCGTGCTACATACTACGGAGTAGGTCACTTGACATGTTGGTTTGCATTCGGTGCTCTACAAATTTTGAAGTCATGCACATGTTCTTAGCTACTTCAAATAGCAGCAATTGCCTGCTGTCGTGTAGTTCTTGCAAAATGTAAAATTAGTGGAAAATATTAGTGTGGATTCCTTGCTCCACAGTAACTGAATCTATCTAGTTTGTCCTGAGATAAGTTCATGGTATTATTTCCTCCTTGGCATTGTTCTGCTGTCATCTATTACCCGTTTAGATTCTTCATACTAATCCGATTATAATTTTGTTGTTGCCATCTGGTTCTTCAAAACCTACAACACTAACTATTTTTTTTCCTGCATAGAGCCCAAAATGGAACAATGAACATGATGGTTTGCATAGTCTCTTCTACAGGTTGACAAGCGACGCCATTATTTCCTTATCTGGTGCTGGTTCGTCCTAAGCAATGGCATAATTGTCCTCTACTATGTAGTTCACTCGTGGTTTGCATTCCTGCTCTAGAAGTTCTCTTATGATGCCATTATATTTCTATCTGGTTAATTCTTAGCTATGACAGTAACTGCATGCCATTGTGTAGCTCACCGTTAATTTTGAGTCACCGAATGTCTCTTGCATTCCAAGAAATACCACTGCTTCCATATATATTTGCTTATATGACCTGGCTAGTCTATATTTGTTGAAATTCTAAAAACACTTTGTTTGATTGCTCATTTCATTGTAGGCACACTTGTCTAATGATTGTTTGTCTTATTCTACAGGTTCATGTGCGACCCTACTATATCTCGCATCTGGTTCTGGTTCGTCCTAAACAATGACATAGCGGTCCTCTACTATATATAGTTCATTCCTGGTTTGCATTCCTTCTCTACAAGTTCTCGTATGATGCGATTATAATTTCTATCTGGTTCATTCTTATCTACAACAGTAACTACATGCCATTGTGTAGCTCAACACAAATTCCAAGACACCCAATGTCTCTTGCATTCTAGGGTATACAACTGCTATAAGATCCCAACTTCAGCAACCCTGTTTAGTTATCTAGAGTGCAAAAATTAGGGGGAACAAAACCTTTTTCTTATTTAATTGTGCAGTGCTTGTTTGTTGTTGCCTGTGCTTATGCTTCTGATGGTATCATTTATGATATACTCCTTACCTCAACATCAGTGTCAAAAGCTATTTAATAAAACTATCCTGGCTCACTTTACATATTCTCAAATGTTTTGGCATTTCAAACATGAGCCAAGATGCTTCTGTAACCAAAACTATTTTAGTAGCTTCTATTGACAAAACTATGGAGAGCTATAATCTCCTTATGTTTTCAAGACAGAACCTTCAACTACTCTTACCTCTTGGATTTCCAAAACCTTGTATAAAACTTTTGAATTCTACTCTTAGTAGGGATACCAAGGACTCTTACCTTATTCAAACTCCAACCTTTGAAAATTTCCCAAACTTACCTCAAGCTAAGCTTGATGGTAACCCTAGTAGTAGTTGATTTGTTTATAAGATGAGTTGCCTTAATCTGCTGCTTGACTTGATTGCTTAGAAGTAGTATGAGCTACTCTAGGAGCTCATCCTCTAGGAACAAGAAACTTTAAAATCCCCAAACTCTAAGCAAGAATACAAGATGGATCTGATCTCTAGCCACTAGGTGATCATCTAAAACCCTTAACCAGATCAATTCTGAAGTGATCCATTCTAGAAGTTACCAAGTCAACCAAGACCAATATCAAGTATGGATCTATTATACCTAATATACACTTCAACATCATCCACTTGATGATGCTTTGATACCTTGCAAACCCTCAAAAACATTCCCACTCATATTCTAGTCAAAAACCCTAAATCTGCTAAATTTTGACTATGTCTGGAAACTATTTCAACATCAGTTCTTTGAGTGCCTCTCTTTCTCAATCTTGTGCCTTTTCGGTAATGCACTTGAATCATCTTGTATACCATCATAAGAACTACCAAGGACCACTCTCGCTCTTGGTTAAACCATCCTCTACCCCCCTTGTTCTTGATGGTTTTGCAGGCAAGAAAATAATCTTCTCTGCCAATCTTATCAACATGCCTAATTTGGAAGAAGCTCACACCTTCATGCCAAACTCTTTGGACCAACTATTTACATGGTGGTACTCTAATCATGAAGGTCTATCAATCCCTAGTTCAATTGTTTCAATCCCTACTTCACTTGTTTCAATGGCATAATAATTATTTTAAATACTTTTATTCTCCAATAAATCTTGGGAAAAATCTACAATGTGTGAATTCATATTTGGGATCATATCAAGCCAAAATCCATTCTTGTCCAATTTAAAAATATCCAATCTAATGTTAAAAACCATTTCTGCTCTATTTGAATACTTGACATAAAGAGGATCAAAATTCATCCAATAAATCCCATATAATTTATAGAGGCTTACCTTGACCCTATCCATCTACCTGTACCATTGCCCTACCCTTCCAAGATCAAACTTCAAGAGTTGCTTCATAAGCATAAAAAATGGCAAATCTTGGATAATTAACAACATTGGGTTAATACTCCCTCAAACCCTCACCAAACCACCACCCTTGATCACCATAACACCACTACATCATCTCTGGTCGACTCTCTACTATAACACTCACTTCTCCCTTGTTTCTTGCCATTGGAAGTGAGAGAGAGAGACTTGTCCTAGGAAACTTAAATCTTGATCTTAAAGCCACAGAAGCTGCAGCACGCCTCACATATCCCTCTAGTCGTGTCCCTGACCCCACCTACCTCCCCTCTGCACCACTGAGAGCCACCCTAGCTCTCCCTAGCCCTCTCCCCCTCCCTTCTTTTCTTTCACCCGAGGTAAAAAGGGTGGAGCACCCAAGGCTCCTAGGGTAGAGACACCGCCCCTCCTTTGGTCCCTGACCCATAACCTCGCCCTCCACCGTCTCTCTCCACCAACCTGCACTCTACACCACCCCCACCATGTGCAAAGGGACCAAGTCCATCCAATACACACCCCAACCGGGATAAAGACACAGGTCGCCCAACACCTCCCCCTCTGCCTCATTTACTCACCCGTCATTCCCTTACACACCGTCGAACGCCACTCCTCCTCCACCGCTCAGTCCTGGCCGGGAGAAGAGGGAGAACACCTCTCGGCCACCATCAAGAAACGAGTGTAGTTCCCTCTCTCCTGCTCCCCTCCTTCTGCATGTTGCCCTGATATCCCTAGGATTTTCTGAGGCTAACCCTGCCTTTATCTCTTCCCAGTGCAGCTCCTCTCGAAGCCAGGGCAGAGCTCCGACGAGCCCTCCCTTGCAGACAACTACGAATGAACTCTCGCCATAGAACCAGATCTTCCCGCCATCTCCGGAATCGCCTTGACGTGCTGCATCGACCCCACCGCTCCCCGGCCACCAGCAAAGCCCCGGTAAGCCTTCCCGTGCCCCGTCAAATCATCCCTAGGGTTCCACGTGGCAGCACCTGCCCCAACGGAGAAGATGACCTTGCGGTCGTAGATCGTCTCTAGATCTAACGGCCAGCGAGCCACCATACCAGTTCGGCCGCCCCTCCCACTGACCGGCGGGGCCAGCCCGTCAGGATTTGAATCCTTCCCGCCCGCTGTGACACGCTAGTGGGCCAGCTGCTACGCAAATCCGGCCCATTTACCTCCAGATCTGGCCCACGACGCCCCCCTTTTTTTCCTTTTTCCTGTATTTCTAGATCTAATAGTTTCCCTCTGTTTTAAATCATTTTGAAAATGGAAATCAACACAATATGCCCAGATCTAAATTTTCTAAGTACATGTATGTTTTCCCTAACACCCAGTAACCCTGGTTAGCTCATAATATGTATATATTAAATATATTAAATCAATTTGCATAAAGTACTTAAAACACTCCTTAAATCCCTCAGGTAGATTTGCATATCCAAATGGAGTAAATCCAAGTCCCTATGAAAGGTATTTGTTTTACCTACTAGAGAATATTTATCTCGTTCCATGTTAAGCTACATTTGGCATGTAAAGAAAATAACAAATTTAGGCCTATTATGACTTTAAGAAATTCCCCAGGCCAAACCACAAATTTTTTGGACCTAATTCAAAATCCCTTAGCAGAGGAACGTCAATATCTACCAAAACCTGAGAGATCAATATTTTTGGAGCCCCTGTTAAATATATCTGTTCCGGGGTTTTTCTAGTATAAAAATCACTACAGGAGTTTTACAACTCCAAAAAGGGTGAATTCAATTTCTACAGAATGGTATTAGAAATACCTAACATATGTCCTTGGTTACATATCAATAGCCGCTGTATATTTAATTTGGTGAAAAAGACAAAAAGCTTGCATAATTGACTTTGGGAATTTCCCAAGGGGATTATGGTAAATATTTTTAGAGGAATCCAACTTTCAAAAACCTTAAACACGAAAGGCTCCCAAAACCTCCAAGGACAACTTTATTTGAGCTCCATATCTTTTCTGGTGATTTATTCACCTAAACTAGAGGTTATTTCACTAAAATAATCATATCTAAATAAAGAAAAGTGATAAAATAATGAAACCACTTTTGTTGGCCTTGTTATTTCAATATTTATCTGTTGATATCAATTTTGTATATTGATATCATATAGGACCAAGCCTTAGTTCCAAACCCCTTTATTAAGTGGTTTTGGCAAATAAATCCTAAAGGAAATTCCCCAAAGGCAATTTAAGTAATTCCATTTGCTACTATCTCAATCTATCAAAACCTACTGAAGTGATTAGGGTGTTGAATGTTTGTTTGCTGTATTAAAATGATGCTTGTATGCCTTATGTTGATTGTGGCTCTGTTTGCTTGCATGTATCCTCCATAACGACGTTAGATGTGATTATATCAGAGACCGGAAGAAGATGGTTATTTATATTAGTTATTATGGTATTCTAAGAAGAACTCTAGGGACATAAATTGCCAGATTACTGATCTCAGGCAAGCCACCTTCTTGCTCATGAGCCTTGTCCTACTGTTTTACTTATGCATGTTTTATCTAATGTTTATGAAACTACATTGTTTTATTATATGATGAGTTATCTCTGGTAGTGGCTTGGCTCCTCCAAACCATTACATAATGGTACTACTGAGTAAAACCCCCTTGATGATACCTACTTGTCCCTAGTATTGTAGATGGTGCATAACACCATAACCCTTTAGAGACCCTGTTTTAGCCGAAGGAAAGCTATAGGATGGGAAGACCCGGAAAAGTTTTACAAAGAGTTTTATGATAAAACCTTGGTGAGGTTTGACCTACCAAGAGAAGTTGATAAATAAAAAGGTTTTCGTTTTACAAAAGATGTTGAAGGAAAGAGGAGGTAAAACGTTTACGAAAACGCACCCAGTTCTTTGTAGTTTTGCCAAAACAATTAACCCGTGCAACCACATTGCTCCTATATGGGAAGGGGATGGACTCGAAGTTTGGTTACTCTGGTATGAGTTGCCTCGCAACTACTACAAGGGATGTCAAGGTCTTCTCCTATAAAGGTCCATGTGAGACATCGACCTAGAGAAGGAACGAACTGTCTGCGGGTAGCCAAACGTTACTATGAGCCCCTCATTGAAAGTGCACACTTTGTGTAGTGAAAAAGGCGCTCTAGTTGGATTGGAAACTATACAGGACGTCCCGGTGTTGAGGGGAACAACACTCATAGGGTAGGCGCTTATACTGGAGTGGGCATTCTGAAGTTCTTGACCGGTTACTTGACTCACGATCGGTGTAGATCAGGGCAGGGTACTCGGATGGTGTTGGTAAAGTGTACAACCTCTGCAGAGTGTAAATCTATTCGAATAGCTGTGTCCATGGTCATGGATGGTTGGGAAGGTTGCTGTAGAGCGATGCTGGTTTTGTTTTGAAAAAGGATTTCGGAAAAGCAATGGCTTTGGAAATGTTTTGACCATGGGATGGTCAGAAAGGATACATGTTTTGACCATGGGATGGTAGGAAAGGAAGGAAAGGAACAAATGGGTGACCCAATCCTAACGTTTTCCAAAACTTTTCAAAAAGGTTTCCAAAAATGTTTTTTTCCAAAAGTTTTCAACAAAGGTATTTAGATGCTATATCTACAAGAGAAATTAGTTGAGAAAAGAACCTCTCTTGGAGCCCTCCTACTACCACAGCCATATTGCATATCCTCTTATTATTATTATTCTCTTAAGGTGGTTTGCGAGTATATTCAAAGTACTCACTGGTATTGTCCCTGGCTATTAACTTGGTCAGATAATAAGAAGAAGGTGACGATGACGACTATGCGAGCTAGGACGTTCTCCCAGACAGTTTTCTGTAGGTTAAGGCATGGCCTGGGCTCTACGCTTGATGAAGTTCCGTTGATGATTATTGATGTAGCCATAATGGCATGTAAGGTATGACATGCATCCGCTTAAGTAATCGATGTTTTACTTTGATACTTGTCGGTTATGTGCCACGACTAACTGATCATGGGATCATGGTGTATGCATAACAGGGATTCTCAGAGGATTAATCCGGGGGCCTCACAACTGCTTCCATATATATTTGTTGAAATGACTTGGCTAGTTTATATTTGCTAAAATTACAAGCCACACACACATATTTTTGGATTAATCATGTCATGTTGGGAACACTTGTTTAATGCGTTCTTGATTGTCCTGTTTGTTTGACATGTTGGTCAATAATTGAACCATTGACCGGTTGTAAACTCTAGTTTATAGCTCATGTCATATCAGTCAAATGAGTAGTTTGTCTTGTTTGATGTAGTAACTTGTTATTACTTAGTTTCAGACTGCAATTATTGCTATCACCAACAAAGACAGGACTGCAAGATCATGTCTCAAGGTGGGTTTACAATGTAGCTATCACACTCAAAAGGAGATGCAGTTGATGGATTGAGAAAGCAAATTGAGGACAATGCTATCAACTGAAATGCTGAATTTTCTTTCCCGGGTGTTGATATTATGTAATATTTTTAAGAAGTTTGCAGCCGATGTAATATCTAGATAACTCGCATAGGCCATGTAGGCATTTAGTTGACGCCGTCCACACATGGCTCTAGGCGGTACCATAACTACGCCAGCCTGGTCGATCAGGTATCATTATAGGGCTTTGTTATTTGCCCTTCTTGTATTGGGCCTACCATGAACAGTAAAAGATGCTCGCTAATTATACTCCTTTTATGATATTTGCGTGGGCTTCAAAAAGTCCAAAATTGTAGGTGCCCATGATCGTAACAGGCCTACCCTCAGGTGCAAGTAGTAACAGTAATATGCTTGAACAGTAACATGCTAGAATAGTAACATGCCAAAATAGTAACAGGCCAGACATAGTGGCAGCACAACACAGTAACGGGCCAAAGCAGTAACGGGTCAAAATAGTAACAGACCACAATAGTAATGAACCTGAATAGTAAAAGGCCAGAACAGTAACATGCCGAAATTATTACAAGGCATGAACAGTAACAGGACAAACATATTGTGAGGCCAGAACAGTACCAAATCAGAATAGTTGCAGGCCGCCTATGGGCCTGAAAGGTTGACGGACGATACAGTAAAAGGCCAGAACAGTAATAGACCTTCTTAAAGATGGACCGTTAGTAGGCGGCCCAGTATAATCTACGAGAACAATGACGGGCCAACCGTAGGACTTAACAGTATCGGACCTACTTGACGCAGGCTGTTAATGGGCCGCACAACATTCGGACAATGTGGGCCTCTATAGGACGAAACAATTATGGGACTAAAATTCGTGGGTCGTTGCTGGTTGCATATCTTGGGCCCATTTCAAAAATTTAGGACAAAATAATAACAGACCATCTTCTTATTGGGCTCTTTTCATGAGCGGACCCACTTGATATTTAGTAGGCCTTAGCTGGGCCTGGCTTCTGCCACAATTTCTCTGACTGTTAATGGTGGTAACCGGCTGTTAACGGTGGCTGCCACGTGGCGGTTTGCATGACGTCAGCAGTCAATGCAGCTGGCGAACAGATCTACGACATAACAAGTTTTCGTGGCTAAATGGTACGATCCACCATGGTCCAAAAAAATCCGTGGTAGATTCTTTTATGAGGGGGATTTAACCATGAAGGCTATCCGTCGTGCAAGACTTTTTAACCATGAAAAACATGCCTTCCACCATGAAAATCATCTGTTGTAAAAGCCAACTTTTCTTGTAGTGTTAAGCCTAGGAAGGGAGGTTGAGTTCTGCATGATATAAAGTACAAGAACCAAATATATAGCCGATAATTTATGGATATGATGTAGATTAAAATTATAATTATCTTTTTATAGGTACCTATTTTAATTTTATATAGACATGACATGTCATAATTCTATTATCTTAGTCTCACGTGCAAGACACATGCAACTTATGCTAGTAATACTAGTAAGTTGCACGTGCCATTCACGTGAGACTCAGATAATAGACATATCACATATCATCACTATATAAAATTAAAATTATAATAGGTAAACTTAAAAAATTATAAAGTTGATCAACATCTATAAAGTACGGGTGTGTATTTGGTTTTTGTACTTTATGTCATGTAGAAGTCAACGTTTATTAGCTACCTAACACTTGAAAATTTGGTAATATGGTCTAGCGAAACAATAGAGAAGATTCTTAAATGATGATGGAGAAGTTTGTTTTGATTTTTATGCACAACTTGCATTGTTATAAGGACTATCAGCAATACAATTTTCTAGATGATAGAATGGAAATGAAGATCCAACAACTGGAAATATTGAGATTCGAGAGTCTTGATCCAACGTTCAATATTCAAAGTTATTCATACACTATATAGTGGTAAGATAAGTGAAAGGGCAGCAGGCGCAATGAAATGCGTAATATTCGATACAAACGATGGAAACTATGGCTTGCATACAAAAGGAGTTTGATCAAATTGCAGGCCTTAGCCTTACATTACGGTGAAATGAGTGTTAGAATACAACCATAGGCAGACCCAAATATCCCTAGGCATTAGCACGTGCCCACAATTTCAAACGACCGACAAGCCTAATTTGATGGCAATTTTATAAAAAGTAGTGTTACTAGCCTTGAAATACATTGTTTGCCTATGCTTTAAATAATTCTTGGATCCGCCACTGAGTACAAAAAATTAATGGTTGAGGCCATATGATACAAATTAGGCAAAGGAAATACTACACCCAAAAGGAAATAGTTCAAGGTAAACAAATCCCTATTCCATATGATCACTATGTTCAACCCCTCTTCCTTGAACTGTTAATTTTGCTGGTTCTAATGCTTTGCGTTGGCCAACCTTGGGATGAACCACAACGAAGTTTGTCGCCAATTCCAATGAATGTTGGTTGTGAAACCAACAACGACGTCTTTAGCATTCATACTGAAGCGACATATTTCAAGATGAGGAACATATCCACCGAGACTAACTACATGCGGCGAGGTGTATACGTAGTTGCTCCTCATCAGATCTCGGGGGCCAAGTCCTTCCAGGCTAACTGGAATAGTAATCGGATATTTCAATACAAGGAAGATAGAAAATGCTCCAAGGTTAACAACCCTCCGCCATTGCATCAGTGGAAGTAACCTACTAGTGTCAATCAAGCACACATGGCATCAAAACCCAGTAGAATAGGTGCAAATAGTGTGGCCGTGATGATCAACAACATTTTCAGCGACATGATAACCACCATAAGTTGTGTCATACCATCCATCAGTAATGCCCACAATATTGATCAGAATAAGGCTACCACCATCAGGAGATCTTGCTGACCACCACCGATCAGGACCATACTCATCATTACCGCCAAAATAGGGTGGCCCCGGTAGACACATAGGACCTTGCAACGAAAGGACATTCAGAGGTCAGTTCAACAAAATTTGAATGATGAAGCTTAAAAGTTTAAGGATGGAAATTTTACCCCATGTCAGAGGATTCCATGCATAAACATTGCCAATCTGAGTTACAGTATACACAAGTCCATTGTGGATAATTGCATTGTGGTAGCTCAACATGCTGAACAGGTTCTCAAGAACCACCCACATACCATGACGACCATCAAGAAAGGCAATTACCATGTCAAAGATGCCAGGACGGAAAAATCCTTATGGTTCCTAGCAGTTGTCGGAACTCGGCAAATGGCTATGTTCAGTAGATTAGTATGCGGACCAGCCGCCACAAACATAATTAACTCGGGGGGTGGCCTCAAAATCAAAGATTGATGGTAGAGAAGTCTGGCGGTGAGTGAACACACTAACAAGCTCCCAGTTCTAGGTGAGGCCAATAGTGGTGATCTAATCTCCATGCACAGCTGCCCACTTCTTACCTGCATAATCTGGTATCACAGCATCAGAGGAGGACCTATCCAACGGCATCAGCTTGCACAAGTTCCACCTAACCTTATGTGGCTTCTGCTTGCCGCAGCTGCAATAGTAGCTGCCCTTGTACAACTTCTTCTTGCGATTGTTATAGTATAAGACATTGTACTCACGTGGTAGCTCAGTCGGGTGAGAGTGAAGAACACATGGGAGACCAAATGGATGAGACTTGGCCAGGGATGCACTATGTGTTGCTGAGTGAAGCTAACGTTTGCACTAGGCGATGAGGCTCACGACAGTGATGGCGTTGCATCTAGCCGAGACTTCTTCAAGGGGGCCATCGGAAAACACCCTAGAAGTGTCACTGTCATCGATTGATTGGGCCATCGCAAGGAAGAGATCGAGCAGGTGGGGGATGATGGCATTTAGTTGGCATCCCTTCTTTAGCCATCCCATGGAATATGCCATGACACCACCATGATAGTTGGCGCCCAGCATGGGGCCAGTAGCAGTGCTAGATGGTGTGTTCATCTGGACAGGAAACTTTATCACCTCGAGCGAGCACATCGTCTCTGGTTTGGTCTAGCGATTCGGCTCACTATACTTCGTCAGCGACAACTTTGGAAACCACCCATTTGTTGAGTTCACATCATAGAAAACAAAAAAAATCCTACGATGTGAACAACTAAGCAACAAGATCTATCTACCTAGATATAATACACGGGTGGATTTACATCCATAGAGAACATACCCTTGAAGAGCGACAAAGTGTTGTTAAAGAGTTTGAACTCGTGGATGATGTAGTCGTACACTTTCCAATCTCAAGATCGTGATGAAGTCCAGCGAGTCCAGCAGGTCCAGCACCAGCATGTCCAGCTGGTCCAGCACCAGCAAGTTCAGCAGGTCTAGTACCAGCAAGTCCAGCAACGCAAAGCAGCGATTGCATCCATGATCGCACACACGTCCGGTACCCCGACAACCTCCACATCCTCGCTCCAATGATGCAGCGGAAGCAGCAACTCCTTTCCACATAAAGCCACTGGGAACATGTATCTCGCTAATCCGAGACCATGGGGAATAATTTCTAGAGGGGGAGAGAGATCCTTCATGAGAAGGTGTTGCAAGAGGAGAGGAGCCATGTGGCTCATTTTATAGGGGGTGGGGCGCAGCCCCATGGCCATGGCTAGCCGGCCATAGTGGGTGCCCCCTGATACGTCCATTTTTTATCACTATTCTATATCATAATTTACTGTTATTCATTGATATATTTCATATTAAGAGATGATACTTATGTAATTTCATCTGTTTTTTCATGGTTGATGACTTTTGGAGCATGGACCGCTACAGTCAAGATTCTCATGGAGAAGGTGCTGTTTGGAAGCAAAATTCGCGAAGATCAGAAAAGACGGGAAAATACATGGAAAATTCTATTTTTCCAGAAGACGAAGATTGGCAGAAGGGGAGTGGAGATGTGCCACAGGGGGGCCACACCACCCCCTGGCGCGGGCAGCCCTAGGCCACGCCACCAGGTGGTGTGGCTGCCCTGGCCCACTCCAGGCTCTCCCCTTTGGTGTATATTATCCCCACGGAACCCTAATACTGGGGAAGCGACCATAGAAAGATTCCGCCGCCTCTTCGAGGCGGAAAACACCAAGAGAGAAAGATCTCTCTAGCAAATAGAATTCTGCCGGTGGAATTCCTACCCGGAGAGGAGAGATCGTCGCCATCAACACCACCATCCAGCTGGACTTCATCGGGATCATCATCATCATCACCACCATCATCACCACTTCATACCGCTGTAACAATTGGGTTGAATCTTGCATAGTTCTTAGGGGAAACTTTCCCGGTGTTGATTACTCCTTGTAGTTGATGCTATTGAGTGAACCACTGAATTATCGTTTAAGTTTAGATTGTTACATATCATTATTTCATCTTTGATCTTGATCCATATGATGTCTTGTGAGTAGTTCGTTTGTTCTTGAAGACATGGGTGAAGTCATGTTGTTAGTAGTGGAATTGTGTTGAGAAAGATTCAATAGTTTGATATTTAAGTTCTAGTGTATTTCTTCTAGTGGTGTCATGTGAACGTCGACTACATGACACTTCACCTATATGGGCCTAGGGGAATGCATTGCGTATTTGGCTACTAATCGTAGGGGTTGCCGGAGTGATAGAAACCTGAACCCCCATTAGGAAACCTTTGCACAAGGGATGTCAGGCTCTTAGAGTTTAAAGCTGTGGTTAGGTTTCTACCTTAATTACTTTCTTGCACTTGTGAATGCTTGCAAGGGGTATAATCACAAGTATGTATTAGTCTTAGGAAGGTCGGTACATTAGCATGAGTTCACCCACACAACACTTAGCAAACTAAAGAAGATTAATCAACTAGATGAAGCGAAAGCACTTGACGATATTCCCGTGTGTCCTCGAGAACGTTTGGTCGTCTTAAGTAATACAATCGGCTTGTCTTTGCTAAAGAAAGGATTGGGCACTCGCTGCATTTATTATTATTGTCTTTTATTTACTCATACTTTATTAATTTGCATTATCAAAAACCCCTAAAATCCATTTGCTAAGTATTTACAGAGAATTCCTGCTCCAAGGCACTCATCAACACCTTCTGTTCATCATTGGGTTCGACAGTCTTACTTATCAAAAATACTGCGATACACCCCTATACTTGTGGGTCATCAAGACTATTTTCTAGCGCCGTTGCCGGGGAGTGAAGCACTATTGGAGAGTGGAACTGGTAAAGGAAACTTCTACTATGAGTATTGTTTACTTCTGTTATTTGCTTTATTTTCAATATGGATAATTCACTGAGTTTCTTATTTCGTAATTCTACTACCACTGCTAAGGTAGTAGATGAACCACCACCTGCTGAGAATCATACTTTTAAAATACCTACAAGAATTAATTATCGTGTTATGGATAACTATTATGTTGGAGATGGAACTGTCCATCCCAGTGATCATTTGTTCTTTATACACGAATTATGCGGGTTGTTCAAGTGTGCAGGTATTACAACAGATCAAGTCAAGAAGAAGTTATTCTCATTATCATTGAAAGGAAGAGCAAAAGAATGGTATAAGCTGCTGAAGAATGGTCAAGCTCTTGAATGGGAGGAGATAGTGCCTCTCTTTTATTCAAAATTTTATCCTCCTAGTGAGATTCATAAAGATCGGAATAAAATATACAACGTTTGGCCTCTTGATGGAGAGAGTACAGCTCAAGCTTGGGGGAGATTGAAGTTACTAATGCTCAAATGTCCTATTCATGAGCTCCCTCACAATATTATTATCAATAACTTTTATGCAAGGCTTTCTCTCCATCATAAGGATTTATTGGATGCTTCTTGTGCTGGATCATTTACACGCATGGAAGAACAAGCTAAACGGGATCTTCTAGACCGTATCCAAGACAATGCTGAAGCATGGGAGAATTACAAAGGAAGGAAGTCAGGTATAAATTATGATTATGAATGCATTGAATCCTTTATGGGAACTGATGACTTTCAAAATATTAAAAATACTTATGGTTTAGACTCTCAAGCTATTGCAACTTATTTTAAGGCTTTTTCTTCCTATATTGAAGTTCCTAAAAAGAAGTGGAATAAGTATCATGCACCTTATAAAGACATTGTTAGTAGTGTTCCTGCAAGAAATACTAAAGTTTATACTTCTAATCATGTTTTACCTGAACCTTACATTGAGAAAATGCCTTTCCCAGTTAAAGTAAAGGAACATTCTATGATAGCTAGTATGGTTAATGAAAGTACAAATAAAGCTGTTGAACCTGATAAACAAATGGACGATGAACCTATAATAGCAAATGTGAAAGACTTTGTTACTAAATATGTAGAAGAGGGACACACTATCCTTTGTAAGAATATCCCTAATATTGTTTCACAAAGTAGTGTTATGAGAGCTAGTGTCCCTGTGTTTTCTGTTAGGATAAGTGATCATTGCTACAATGGTTCTTGTGATAGTTATATCATTAAATTTATGCATGATACTGAAGGTTATTATGAGAGAGGAAAGACTGTTCTAATGCATCTCAATAATATTAAGTTTCCTCGTTTTATGCTTAAAGTCTTTATGTTGCACTTGTTTTTCCTTCCTACGCTAGCTGTCCCTGGTTTCAACAACTTGTTTGCTTACAAAATTCCCTTGCATAGGAAGTGGGTTAGACTTAAACATGTGTATTTTTGCTTCTTAGTGCTCTCTTTTACTTCAATTCATATTCTTATGTGAGCATCATTG
The DNA here is from genome assembly GCA_023614405.1 of Avena insularis. Taxonomy (NCBI): domain Eukaryota; kingdom Viridiplantae; phylum Streptophyta; class Magnoliopsida; order Poales; family Poaceae; genus Avena; species Avena insularis. The sequence continues at coordinate 330,524,890 of CM042690.1, read as the reverse complement.
AAATTATTATGCCCATCTTAATGGCTATAAAGAAAGAGCTTTTTGGGAGACAACCCAATATATTTTTGCTTTCAGTTTTTTTTCTTTGAGTCTTGGAAGTTATTACTTCGGTAATAACCTCTCATTATCCTTTTTGTTTAGTTTTGATATAAAGATCAACCTCTAATGAGAGAGAAGTAAGATTTGGGGAAGTTGTTGTCCCGAAACAGATTTTTGTGCTTCACCGTAAACATTTGTGAGAGATCTCTGTATGTCGGATTGAGCTGTAATTTGTTGTGCTTCTGCCCCAGATTGTTATTTAACTTTAGTTAGTTTTGCACTTTTTGATTTGAGCAACAGAAGACTTTCAAAAAAATCGATCTTTACCTGCTGGTCTGTTTTCATAGATTTTTGCCACTTTCGCATTTGCCTCTTAAATCGATTTCCTTTTTTTGAATTCTTTTGGGTTTTCGGAAGGAGTTGTTTCAGTAGCTTATGTTTTGATTGATTTCAGTTGAAATTGAACTTAAAAGGTTAATTACCTCGCTTATACTTATGTTGCTAATGAGAATTGTGTGAAAGAAATTTCTAGGTTATCGGAGCAAATGGTGTAATAAGAAAGTGAAAGGTTTCATGACTCGAGCAATATGTGTATGAAGATGAAGATATTAATGTTATTCAAGCAGTGATGCTAGAAGAATTTATTAAACACCAAGTTCAGAGGCATACAGAGTCCATTTTCGAATAGGTAACAGTTCTGGTAAAAAAAGTTCCACGAAAATTCTATCCAGTTATATTTTTGGAGTTTTTACCCAACAAGGGAAACAACGAAGCGAAATAGGGACTGAAACGGAGCCAGGGTCACCCCCTGGCATGGGCCCCCCTAGCCGCACTAGCAGGTGGTGTGGCCACCTCGGACTCTGTCTCCGACCCGTTTTCTTCCAGTACCTTCCTTATGTTGTAAAAATTCATAATATATAATCCCCTGGATCCCCCAAGGTTTGTATATCGTGTTCTTGTCGCGTTTTCGATCTATTTCTGAGAGGTAGAATCTTAGATTTGGAGCCACAATGTCCTCCTCTAGATCAGCCAAGGGAGATCCCTCCACGGAAATCATTAACCCATACATGCGTGAGTTGAAGATTCATCCCAAGGAGTTGTTGCTCGAAGATGGGAAGGTACAGATGAAAGAGGTTCAGGGCCCTAAAGGTGAAGGAAATATGGAAGACTAGATGGAAGCATTGGAGCAAGAAGTCTTTAGGTACAGGAAGATGGCGGAACGTGAAGTGGATATCATCCATAAGATTTGTTTCGAACTCATCGCCGAGCACCAAAAGGAGACTTCTGAGCTTAAGGATGAAATTCTCTCACTCCACCAAACAAACAACCAACTGCAAGCACAGCTCTACGATGTGCAAAACCAAAACTGTGAGTATGAGGTTAGGTTTAAACGCATAAGTGCTGCTGCTAGTTTCAGGATGATGCAGACCAGGATGTCTTTTGTTAATGGGGAGCCCTTACCTTGGAAGTCGGACGATGATGAGAGAACGCCACCACCACCGAAGGAGTAATTCATCATCAGGTTCTGGCATCCCCTTGGTTTGTTCCAAGCTTGGGGGAGTGTCGCGTATCACATCACTATCTTCTATCTTTTTACCTTTTTAGTAGAGTCATATCATGAATAGAGAAATTATCATGTAGGATGGTTTGCATTATGGAATTGTACCCCCTCTTGTTAGATATCTATGTATCCCTTGGTGTGAGTTGCCGTTATGGAATATTAATGAGAAGTTCTATCATTTACTCTTTTGCATATCTTATATTAGTTTTCAATTTATGATTATATGATTGATCTTGTCTTTAGTATTGGTATCGCTTTGGGATCATTGAGTAAATTTAGTTGGTTTTAGCAAACCTGGCTCCGTCAGTAAAAACACTATTTTTGAGAATTGAATGAAAAGATAAAAGTACTCTAAAGAAATATATTTTCATCATCTTTCTTTCTTGATTTGATCATAAGCTTCGTATTATCTAGTTAAGATCTTTTGTCCTTCCAAGGAAGATTGCATGTTTGTTTTTATCATTTGTATGTTTGTTTGTTTCCTTCAACTCTTATGCTTGCTACCCAGCCTTGCTAGCAAAAAACCTGTACTGAGAGGGAATGCTTCTCGTGCATCCAATCCTTAAACCAAAACCTATGCCATTTGTATCCACCATACCTACCTACTAGCACTATTGCTATTCCAAGTAAATTCATGTTTTTATCTACCTTCCGAATTAAACTTGTTATGTGAAAATTAGTGCTTAAAGCTCTCACGAACTTGATGGCACACTTTACTTTCTTGCACTTAATAAACTTGAACCATTGTGTCCATCTTTGTTGTGTATATGCTTGCACTTTATAAGTTGAAGTTAGCAGAACCATGTATCATGGGGAACGCTTTCAACATTGCACTTATATTCCGTTGATATCATGATTCTTTTGCTTATGGATCTTGGCGGTGTGAAATAAAAGGGGAACTTGTAATATCATGGAGTTTGTATGTGTATTAGAGAAACGCCTGGCTGCTAGCCTAAGCCATGCCTAATCATGGTGGAAACTTGCAGCATAACCATAATGAGCACTCTATGAAGGATCCTCAATAAAAACCTATGCAAATAGCAAATAAAAAGATCGCTGAGATGCTCATTGTCTGCTTGCCTTGTCATTTTGATTATGGGATAGCTCCTGTATCATGTGCAAGGGGTACCCCTTGGCGGTTCTCTATGATACATATGTATTTACAATGACAAGAGCTTACTTGTGACTGAAGTTGAGTAGCATGAGGTTTGGTACTCGTAAGTAAGGGGCATGATATTTCAACTTATAACTTGTCAAGCATATCCTCTTAGTTGTGTCACTTTAACCTTCATCACCTAAAGATGCCTATGATAGGGCAATGAGAGATGAAAGCTAGTAAGTACCATAGTTTTTGGAAGCTCTTTATGAAACTTGAAATCCCTGCTTTCCTCTGTGAAGGGCCTATCTTTTACTTTTTAGTTGAGTCAGTAAACCTATTCCCTTCTATCTACGCAAGTATTTTGAGTTGTTCTGTTTCATTCATTCATATGATGATTTATTCAATCATGTTTCTTATGTTCCTTGCTTTCCACATTTGCTCTTATCTTAGTGTTTATTACTTTGAAAGCTATCATTGAAAACCCCCTTTATGTTTGAACTCCTACAAATTGTCAACTATTCTTCGACCAAGAGCTAAGTTTTCCATTACCAATTGTTATTTACTTTATGTATCTTTACTGTGTTTCCTTTACTTATTGCAAGTTAAGTTATATAATAGTGAGGTGTTTTCTATTATGATTTATGTATTGATGAATGTGATGCTTCTTGTCCGTATTCTTTTATCGACTCTTCACTCCATAAACCTAAGGTCATGTTTGGAGGCGAAATTCATGAAGATCATAAAATCCGGGAAAATACATGGAAAATTCTATTTTTCGAGAAAACGAAGATTGCCAGAAGGGGAGTGGAGATGGGCCACAAGGGGCCCACACCACCCCCTAGCGCGGGCAGCCCTAGGCCACGCCAGCAGTTGGTGTGGCCGCCCTGGCCCACTCTAGGATCTCCCCTTTGGCGTATATTATCCCCACGAAACCCTAATACCAGGGGAGCAACCACAAAAAGATTTCGCCGCCTCTGCAGGGCGGAAAACACCGAGAGAGAAAGATCTATCTAGCAGACAGAATTCTGCCGGGGGAATTCCTTCCCGGAGAGGGGAGATCGTCGCCATCAACACCACCATCAAGCTGGACTTCATCAGGATCATCATCATCATCACCACCATCATCTCCACCAGCACCATCATCACCACTTCATACCGCTATAACAATTGGGTTGAATCTTGCATAGTTCTTAGGGGAAACTTTCCCGGTGTTGATTACTCCTTGTAGTTGATGCTATTGAGTGAATCATTGAATTATCATTTATGTTCAGATTGTTACATATCATTATTTCATCTCTGATCTTGATCCATATGATGTCTTGTGAGTAGTTTGTTTGTTCTTGAAGACATGGGAGAAGTCATGTTGTTAGTAGTGGAATTGTGTTGAGAAAGATTCAATAGTTTGATGTTTAAGTTGTGGTGTATTTCTTCTAGTGGTGTCATGTGAACATCGACTACATGACACTTCACCTATATGGGCCTAGGGGAATGCATTGTGTATTTGGCTACTAATCGTAGGGGTTGTCGGAGTGACAGAAACCTGAACCCCCATTAGGAAACCTTTGCACAAGGGATGTCAGGGTCTTAGAGTTTAAAGTTGTGGTTAGGTTTCTACCATAATTAATTTCTTGTACTTGCGGATACTTTAATTAACAAACATTCACATAAAACCCCTTGCAACATTTTGATATCACATGCAGAACCAGTTTCAACAATTTCACCCGGAACAATTTCGATGTCCATCGAAACAATTCCAGCGTTTTCATAATCTTTCTCTGGTATCTTATTTGCTCCAAATGGAGTTGGTATCCCTTAAGTGTGTCACCCTATGGTTCGCGAATAATGCAGACATGATCGAGAACTTTCTCTAATCAATAATCAACAGCGGGACCTAGAGATCTGTACTGACTCCCACACATTCAATGTCCATGTCCATGATCAAAAAACCTTGATCATCACTAGGAACCCTTTATTTGTTTATTAAACACACATGTATTAATGCTTCCAATTAAAACAATTAAAGGATGCAAAATAAATATTTATCATAAACATGGAATAAGATAATAACCACTTTATTATTGCCTCTCGGGCATATTCCCTTTAGTCTCCCACTTGCAATAGAGTCAAGAATCTAGTTTGTAAACTTGCGCATTCAACACCTATGGCTTTCTGGTGTTGTATATACGCGTTTGCTAGTGGTTAACATAATCTCCGGGTCTGACACTTTCAGGTCCATGTGTATATGCATGTCTTTGCGTCTCTACGCATCACTCATTCTCTAATGAGATGGCATTGTATAAATTTAGTCATTGGTGATACCTTTAGTTCCTTTGGGTTAATAACATGTTGATATAATTGTCGCACAATATATCTTCATAGTACTAGCCCACTGTGAACCGCACCTAGTTTGATAACAAACTACTTAACCAAATTTCCTCCTTTGCTGCTACTATAGGAGTCATATACTTAGCCTTTTGTTGTAGTATCCGTCACAATGTATCAACTTTGGAACTCATCCGAATCCATCATGGAACCTAATTTCCATTACATTTTGCCACCCATAGTTTAAATTGAGATAAATTTAATTTGTATCTTGTGACAAACTAGTCTGAATGTAACATTTTACAATGAATTACTTTTAACTATTTGACACTTATACATGATATATTCTTAGCAGTTCAATATCTCATATATGTATGTCTGGCACAACCATTTTATCATTTCAATCTATCTATATAGACATTGATGCTAAATATTCCGATTTTGCCTAATTCTTTCATCGAAATCCAATTTTAATGAAATTCTTAATTCGTGTCAATAAAAGATACATCATTTCCAATCAACACCATGTCTTCTACATAATGTATTAGAAATATGTCTCAGCGCTCCCACTTAATTTCTTGCAAATGCAAGCATCTTCATCGTCTACGATGAAATTAAACCTTTAAACAGTTTCATCACGGTGAAGATTCTAACTCCGCTATCCTTACTTCAACAATTGAAGTTTGCATGCCCTTTTTAGCATCCTTTGATTTAACAAATCCCTTCAGACCATGTCATGTACACGTCCTAGGTAACCATTCTATTAGAAGAACATTGTTTTGTTTGTTCAACTACCATATACCAAATTATATGTAGTGGTTGCTACATTAATCGGTCAAGACTAAATATCACTATGAAAGATCAAATCTTGTCATAGTCAACTCCTTGAACATTGTCATAAACTCCTTTCCGACATGTCGACTATTTCACAGATGTCAAACATCCATGTCTATTTCTTCATAGATCCAAATATGACCGATAGGCTTCATGCCTTTCTAGAGGGACTTCCAAGTTCAAAAACTTGATTTCTTGTGTATGGAAACTATCACGTATTTTTATGAAATCTAGTCATTTTATGGAGTCAGGGCCCATCATCCCTTCTTTGCATGCAGTCCGTTAATCATTGTCAAAACAATAACGACTTGTTTATCAAATCTCACTATTTGATTGTTACCCGACGCATATGGTTCAAATAGGAACTCTAATCTCCGAGATCACAACCTTTGTAATCGCGGGAGCCATGTGCATTGTGGCCACCAATGGGACACTTTCCGGCACTGCGCTACTTAGCACATATAGCTAAGGTTCAATAACCTTATCAAAGTTCTATTATCCACCCACTTAACTTTTCACGAAAAACTCCTTCTCAAGAACCTTCACGTTCCAAGCGATAAACTCTTTTGTCCTTGGTGTTATGGAGGAATACCCAAAAAATTCTTTGGGATAACCTACAAAGACGTACTTATCCGACTTTGGTTGTAAACATTTTACTGATGCATAGCATAACAAAGTTTAAGAAAAGACAACTCAGGTTTTATCCCAAACCATAACCTTTATGGTCTCATTTCAACGGATCACGATGGTGCTCTTTTAAGTGTAAAAAGCGGTAGTCTCTAAATATTTAATCCTTAAAACATAATGATAGTTTTATAAATGACACCTTTGATCTTACCATGTCAAACAAGGTTCGATTTTATCTCTCGAACATACCATACTCCTATTGTTTATTGGGAAACACAAATACATGTAACAATTCCTCAAATCTTAGGTGTTTTGCTAAACATGTTACTCAAATATCTTCCTTTATGATCGAATCATAAATTTCTTTATTTTCTTGTTACAATGATTTTCCACTTCATCTTGAAAGTCTTTGAACAATTTTCAAATGTTTCATACTTCTTCCTTATTTAGTAAATATATAGATATATTCACTCAAATTTTTGGAGAAATCATATCAAGCTGAAAGATCCACCGCACATGGCTACATATAATGGACTATATACATCAACATGCACAATTTCCAATAAGTTAGTCACTCGTTCCCCTTTGGTCTATGAACGACAATTATCTCAAGGAAGTCTCACAAGCATCAATTGATCAAAATCAGAGACTCCAAAAATCCATCAACATGGAGTTTCTTCATGTTTTCTTTCCAATATAATTTAAACGGCGATGTCACTTTGTAAGTGATCTTTCAATCATTTGTCTTGCGAAATTTTAGCATTAGTTTTGATGGACGTGATTTCTCCAACAAGACTTGTAAAAGTTCATCCATCTTCTATGGAATACGATATTTATTTGAACAACCATTGTTCTCATAATACCAGAACAAAACAACAATTACTTAAAACAAATCTTGAAGGCAAGTTTTGATGTCAACGAGAAACACAATAACAATTTATTTGTTTTTGATGAACACCATCACATATTGTCTTGCCAATTACTTAGGCCATTGTAGTTCATGAATTGCGTTTTTCTGTATGCCATTTCACACCAACCAATTCGGTATCCAATACCCAAGAACCACATTGTTTAACAAGCAAAGAATACAACCATAACATATATATCATCTATATACCACAGTTGGTCACTTCCAGTCTTTTCTCTTTTCTGCCAAATCTTTTATAGATTCTCTTTCAGCATTTCCTTTTCTTCTAAAAGAATCTACCAACATCCATAGTGGGGCCATACACATGACACATAGTCCAAAGCGTGTATAGTCAAATACTAATACCTTTGGACTTACACTTTGAAGTTGATCACCATCATCAAATGTTCGGCATTCTTTCAAAAATCCATTCTTTAGTAATCTATTACTGTAGTAAACATTTTACCTACATCTTCTATTCATCCTTATCATGACAACTTTCATGATCTAGCTACTATAGCCTATAAGGACGAATCGTGAGTATAATGTCAGTTCCCAAAACCTTTTTGCGAGATTAGGACTCCTAGCGTCTCCAACTTTCACAAATTCTCATACAATATGAGAATGTCTATTTTTCCAAATTATACTCTATCATATTGCAACCATAAACATTGTTTCAGATATCATAATATCTTCCACACATGGTGGTTTCTGAAACAATTCTTTCAGCCCCCAGATAACCTCGATATTAATACAATATTTGAATATCAAGAATCATGGAGGCAAATATGATACTTTAGATACTAACATTGGAATTCTTACTCTTGATTTAATACTACTTATTAAACTTAATGGAGTAGATGGAGTTTGCTAAAAGTTTGCAATAGGACTTTTAAACTTTAATTTGACACTTAAAACAATATGATACCAGTTCGTAAAGTAAATATCCAGAATTCTATAGTTCCATTATCTCAATTAAAACTAAGCGCAAGGTAGTAAACAAATGCCAATGACTACAACAAATTATGCAAATTCAATTCGATTTTAGTTTATGATAAATTGAGTTCGACTAATCCAAATTACAAATGAACTCCCACTCAAAACCAACATCCCTCGAGTTGTTTTGGTGATTACATGAACCAAATCCACTACACCATGTCCGATCATCACGTGAGTCGGTGTAGCTTCAAAGGCGAGCATCTATATGGGCATCATATCTACCATATGACTCATGCTTAACCTTTTGGTCCATGTTCCGAGGCCATGTCTGTACATGCTAGGCTCGCTAAGTAAGAACCTTAGTACTCGCGTGTGTAAAACTGTCTTACACCCATTATACGAACATGGATTCAAGTACACCCGATCATCACGTGATGTTTTGAAGCGACAAAACATAAAATGGTGCATACTTAAGGAAGAACACATTTTTATCTTGCTAACTAAATGAGGGATCATCTTATAATGTTTCTAAGACACCAAACAAGCAGTATAAGATGGAAATATCATATGTGTAAAGTGAAATGATATGGTTCTCGCACTTGATCACTATCATGTGCATCGTGGTATGATCTTTATCATTCCTTTATGTGGAAGGCCAATGTCTATGGAACTTACACATTAGGTATGCTATAATTTCCAAGAGTATCAACTATACTTCAAATTATAACAATACCACATCATGACACTAGCCTAACAACAATCTAAACTAGACACCTCTTATTTATCAATTGCAAGTTTAAAGTGATTTAGGGCTTTCGAAGATAGAACCGGTCTTACCTACGAACATCGAACCACAATGATGATAACCAAATTATTAGCAACTCGTTGTAAATCAGATATTGACTATAGTAGGAGAGACAGCCACCCGCTAGCCACTCATTCAAAACTAGTTGCATGTCAAGTGTGGAACAGGTCTCATGTGCGAGGACATGTAAAATTAGTCCGGGCTGCTTCATCCCACTATGCCAGCAATATCCAAAATACATATAAAATGCAATAACACGATCATCACCCCCACATACTCTTATGTGTTCTACCCGTCAAAAGCATCTACGCATAGATCAGGCACTGATACCACTATTGGGTTTGCAACATAGAAAAAAATTCCTACGATGTGAACAACTAAGCACGAAGATCTATCTACCTAGATACAATGAACAGGTGGATATACATCCATAGAGAACATACCCTTGAAGAGAAAAAAAGCGTTGTTAACGAGTTTAAACTCGTGGATGATGTAGTCGTACACTTGACGATCTCAAGATCGTGATGAAGTCTAGCGAGTCCAGCACCAACATGTCCAGCAGGTCCAGCACCAGCACAGCAAGTCTAGTACCAACAAGCCCAGCACCGCAAAGCAGCGGTGCATCCGTGATCACACACACGCCCGGTATCCTGACAACCTCCGCGTCCTTGCTCTAGTGGTGCAGTAGAAACAACAACTCCTTTCTAGATAAAGCCACCAGGAACATGTATCTCGCTAATCCAAGACCATCAAGAATAATTTCTAGAGGGGGAGAGAGATCCTTCACGAGGAGGTGTTGCAAGAGGAGAGGAGCCATGGGTCTCCTTTTATAGGGGGTGGGGCACAGCCCCATGGCCATGGCTGGACGGCCATGGAGGGTGCCCCCACCTCTCCCTCATTCATGTGGGTGGAGCTTCCACTAAGCCCACTCACATAAATTTCAACTCCACCCACTTGCATTTAATGTCCACTAAATTAAATGCATTTTTCTCTTTAAATGAAACACTTTTATTTATTTTATTCATAATTTTGCTAATTACTTTAATTAACAAACATTCACATAAAACCCCTTGCAACATTTTGATATCACATGCAGAACCAGTTTCAACAATTTCACTCGAAATAATTCGGGTGTCCATCAAAACAATTACAGCGCTTTCATAATCTTTCTCTAGTTTCTTATTTGCTCCAAATGGTGTCTTACGAGGGGTAACCTCGGCAATGTCCATGAGGAAGGACTTAGGGTTTCATGAAAAGAGAAGGCTACGGATTTCGTCGGATGTCAGGAGAACAATGGAGTCAAAGTCGCCTAAATATTCGATGTCTCGCACTGTTACAAATCGCTTGGGGTTGTTCCGTATCTCCTCACTTAAGCCTCTCCCATCCTATATATAATAGGCCAGGTCTCGAAGCTATATGCGGATAGGTTACATATACATGATTACAATACCAACTCAATGTCGTAGCTTTTTCTTCTTTCCTAATACAACTACACCCTTTGTCTGTTGCTCCTTTCGGGCTATCATCTTGACTCTTCATGGGACGTAAACCTTTCTTCAGGCCTGGGTAGAAAATCATAGGTACCTAAGTAATCATACCTATGTCAGTATCTCCCGCGACTCTACTTGAATCGTAGATTCGAGTTGAGTCTCAAAGATATGTTTAGTTCTTTTCCTTTGTTTTTACTACTTTTGGTTTCATAGGGATTTGGTACAACAAGCCTGGTGCATCCGACGGATCGGGAATCATTTAATTGCACCTGGGAAAAAGCATGGTTTTCCTACATCAAATTCAAGTCCCCCAGCCTAAACTCCGAATTTATTATTGGCATAATTTAGTTTGAGCCGCTAAGGTTTTACCGAATACTGAATCCCAGTTTTATTTTATCAGGTACCCAACGCGTCCGTCGGGATATTTCATCACGTCATATATACAGATATATTACTGGCAGAGCGCATTCTTGTGCGATTACCAGGCCACACAGGATGAATCCCAGGGTTTTACCTTCATGTTTTGAACACGACATTCAAAGTTTTGTCACGTTTGAGTGCGATTCGAGATTTTCTTATGTTTTGATTTTTGTCAGATGCCCTCCTGGGTTGCAAATATTTCTGAATTTTATCAGATATTTTGATACTTTGTGAGAGATCCCAATGGGAGTAGCCTTATGAGGATACATTAATGTAAAATTGATAGATTTTTAAGCGATGATTGTCTTTGCTTCTCATGCATGATTTTTTCTATTGGGTGCGCGCCAGCGCTCCCGATGGGAGTAGCCCCCGAGGCTATGTTTGGATGCATGTATCTAGACATAGGCTCATAATTGCTTATTAATTTGATTAAAAAATAAAATCCCCTGAATTGATATGAACAAGAACTAAAGGTACGAAAAACTTATCTTTATATATATATATGGCACAACCGATGATACACTATTTTGGCAAATTGCCGCCTAGCCGTTGGCCTAGATATTCTGGCTTTAAAAGATGGACCATAGGCCTTATTGTATTGTAAGTAAACATAAAATCTTAAGCGTAAAAACGCCGTAGCTGTGCGACGTTCCATGGATTGGAATATTTGACTCCTGTCTTCTTGTCTTGTAGACGATATGCTCCTCCAGGAATACCTTCTATAACAATGTAGGGTCCTTCCCAAGGTGATTCTAGCTTTCGGTGGCCATCTTGCTTCAGGCACAGAACTAGGTCTCCTATTGCGAAGGATCTTGCGAAGGATCTTGGACGTAATCATCGTCCATGATAATTGCGCAAGTTTTGCTGATATATAGTAGCTCTTTGTAGGGTTTCATATCGAGCTTCGTCGAGTGCATCAACGTCATCCTCGAGCGCTTCTCTTGATACCTCTTCATCATATGCACCTACTCTGGGAGATCCATCTGAAACTTCGACTAGAAGGACAACTTCAGTGTCGTGTAGCAGAAAGAAGGGTGTTTCTTGTGTTGCAGTATTAGGGGTGGTTCGCAAACTCCACAAAACAGATGGTAACTCATCAACCCAGGCTCCTTTTGGTCTATTGAGTGGTGCAAGTAACCTTTTCTTGAGGCCATCAGTTACTAAACCATTGGCTTTTTCCACTTGTCCATTGGTTTGTGGATGAGCCACTAAAGCGTAGCTTACCTTGATTCCCATCTCCTCGCAGTATTCCTTAAACTCATTGGAGGTAAAGTTGGTTCCATTGTCTGTAATGATGTTATTGGGAATGTCGAAACAAAATACTATGGACTGCATAAAATTCACATCCGAAGATCCATCTTGAGTTGTGACCGGCATTGCTTCTAACCATTTAGTAAATTTGTAGTCTGCTACTAGCAAAAGATGTGTCCTCCTGGAGGGGCTTGTTGGTTTGCAGCCTGAAAGTTCCTGAGCGAGTGCATCACGATACCCAAGTTGCTTGAAATTGCCGCATTTCGCAAAGTTGGGCTGCCAACTACCAAGAGGGGCCATTTCGAGGCAAACTCATCTCACCCCTACCAAATTCAAACATTCCATTAAACTGCCACGTGAAGTAGATGGTCGGGACCCACATGTCAGTATTCTGTCCGTGACGCGAGCGCGAAAGCGGAAACCTGTTAGACAAATCGAGGAACTAAGTGGCTTGGTGCATTGGCCAATTTCATAAATCATCTCCCTCTTTTCCCCTAGCACTGGCGGCGTCGAAATCCACCCTCCAAGCAGAATGATCCCTTCGGACATTTTACTTCCAACGCCAAGTTGCTGCGCCCATTCGCTGTTCCCGAGCTCCAATGACACATGCCTCCGCCACCGCCGACGAGCTGAGTAGCACGGAGGATGGCAGAGCCTCCTACCGAGGAAGAAGTAGTTCTGACTAATTGCGGGTGATTTACCGCTATTTACAGTAGGTGTGATCTGGGTTTAGATATTGTTTAGGCTGGTTGCAATTTCGGTTGTGTTTAGTGCGAGTCCAAATTTTATACCTCATTTTATAATTGTCAAGTTTACTTAGGATTGTAATAATCTGCTGTAATTCGCAGTTGTAAGTTGTTTGAGGATTGTTAAAAACCTGGCATCTATCGGAATTACTACACGAACATGAAAAAATAGTTAAATTGTAAGAGGTACAACACACGATCTTCTGGAAGGGAGAATATCCATTGTATTACATGGGCATCGCATAGAACTTGCATAATTCATAAACATTCACTACAAAAACTAAACACACAAAGAGCTGACCTGAAGAGAATACATCAGGAGCAGACCCACACGATCCATCAATATGACGGATAGCCATCGTAGTAATCGTAGTGGTTGTTACCATCCTCGTCATAAGGCGGCACCATCTCTAGCTCAGAATGCTCGTAAATTCTGCAATACTCCGCCAGCAATCTTACATGTTCGAAAGGACGGTCATTGATCCGTAATCCTCCTACTCCATACCCATATACAACCCTTGGCTCCTCTTCCCACACAAGAGCATCAAAGTTGTAAAGTCTAATCTCGGATAGGTCCACATAGTATATGCTGCCTGCCTGCACCGTGGATACCCTGGTGCTGTCGACGCGGATGCACCGATTGTCACCAACAAAGAGAGCACGACTTCCAATGCCCCTGACCGGCTGAAGGACACGGTTCTAGGTATCAACCCGGTAAACAATCAGCCTGCCGCCGTAGATCGGTCCACTCACAACGACCAACAGCTCTTCGTCAGACTCGACGAGGTAAAGACGATTCTCTGGGAACTGGCAGCCCGGAACAGGGCATGCAAGGTGGGATGCATCTCTAGGGTCCATGCGGAGCGCTACAGCTAGACATCTCCATGAGCAGCACCACACATAGTCGAGAGGACAGACCCGTATCTGTCTGCGATGAAAATAGTACCGGCGTTTCACGAAGTCATACGGCGAGTATGACCCTTCACCAAAAACCAAGGGTCTCCCTTCCTCCGTGCCCTCATCTTCCCATCGAATGTTGTTGTGAAGATGGTTTCATGTAAACACCATCAACGACGGGAACATCGTCACAGCAATAGAAGCCACCTGCTCGATCGCTATCTCCACCCTCAAGTGCTTGATAGCACCCGAGAAGGGGTTGTACAACCGGGTCTTTTACGGATGCACCCTCTGTCCAAGCACAAGAAGGCCGTCGGATGTGCTACCCACATAAAAGTACCTTCAAGAGGAGAAACAGAGATTCAGTAAAGGTAAACATAGCAAGATTCGATCAAAGTAAACCAACTAGTAGACGAAGAAAGTGAACTTGAAAAACAGATAGTATAGGAGGTGAATGCAAAAAAGGATCATATATATACACATGAATATCAACAAAGCACCTGCGAATAACCCGGCTAATCTTCTTCTCAAGGTGGTGGCTAATTCTCACATTCAGCAACATGATGGCGGCATCGTCTACCAAATACTGATACGTCCATTTTGCATCACTATTCTATGTCATAATTCACTGTTATTCATTGATATATTTCATATTGAGAGGTGATACTTATGATATTTCATTTGTTTTTGCATGGTTGATGACTTTTGGAGCATGGACCGCTGCAGTCAGGATTCTGATGGAAAAGGTGCTGTTTGGAGGCAAAATTCGTGAAGATCAGAAAATCTGGGAAAATATACAGAAAATCCTATTTTCCCAGAAGACGAAGGAAGCCAGAAGGGGGGCTGGAGATGGGCCACAGGGGGCCACACCACCCCTTGGCGCGGGCCAGCCTAGGCCACACCACCAGGTGGTGTGCCACCCTGGTCCACCCCTGGCTCTCCCCTCTGGCGTATATTATCCTCCCGAAACCCTAAGACTCGGGGAGCGACCACAGAAAGATCCCACCGCCTCTGCGGGGTTGAAAACACCGAGAGAGAAAGATCTCTCTGGTAGACAGATTTCTGCCGGGGGAATTCCTTCCCGCAGAGTGGAGATCGTCGCCATCAACACCACCATCAAGCTGCACTTCATCGGGATCATCATCATCATCACCACCATCATCATCAGCTGCACCCTCACCATCATCTCCATATTGCTGTAACAATTGCGTTGAATCTTGCATAGTTCATAGGGGAAACTTTCCCGGTGTTGAGTACTATTTGTAGTTGATGCTATTGAGTGAACCATTGAATTATTGTTTATGTTCAGATTGTTATACATCATTATTCCATCTCTGATCATGATCCATATGATGTCTTGTGAGTAGTTCGTTTTGTTCTTGAGGACATGGGAGAAGTCATGTTGTTAGTAGTGGAGTTGTGTTGAGAAAGATTCAATAGTTTGATATTTAAGTTGTGGTGTACTTATTCTAGTGGTGTCATGTGAACGTCGACTACATGACACTTCACCTATATGGGCCTAGGGGAATGCATTGTGTATTTGGCTACTAATCGTAGGGGTTGCCGGAGTGACAGAAACCTGAACCCCCGTTAGGAAACCATTGCACAAGGGACGTAAGGGTCTTAGAGTTTGAAGATGTGGTTAGGTTTCTACCTTAATTACTTTCTTGTACTTAGGGATGTTTGCAAGGGGTATAATCACAAGTATGTATTAGTCCTAGGAAGGTCGATACATTACCACAGGTTCACCCACACAACACTTAGCAAGATAAAGAAGATTAATCAACTATATGAAGCGAAAGCACTTGACAGTCTTCCCATCTATCCTCGAGAATGTTTGGTCATCTTAAGTAATACAACCGGCTTGTCCTTTGCTGCATAAAGGATTGGGCCACTTGCTGCATTTATTCCTACTATCTTTTGTTTACTCGTACTTTATTTCTTGCATTATCAAAAACCCCTAAAAATCCGTTTGCTAAGTATTTGTAGAGAATTCCTGATCCATACCACTAGCCAACACCTTCTTCTCCTCGTTGGGTTCGACACTCTTACTTATCAAAAATACTGTGATACACTCCCTATACTTGTGGGTCATCAAGACTATTTTCTAGCGCCGTTGCCGGGGAGTGAAGCGCTATTGGAGAGTGGAACTGGTAAAGGAAACTTCTACTGTGAGTATTGTTTACTACTGCTAGTTGCTTTATTTTCGTTATGGATAATTCGCTGAGTTTCTTATTTGGTAATGCTACTACCACTGCTAAGGTAGTAGATAAGCTACCACCTGCTGAGAATGATGCTTTCAAAATACCTACAAGAATTATTGATCGTGTTATGGATAACTACTATGATGGGGATGGAACTATCCATCCCGGTGATCATTTGCTCTTTATACATGAATTATGCGGGTTGTTCAAGTGTGTAGGTATTACTACAAATCAAGTTAAGAAGAAGTTATTCTCATTATCACTGAAAGGAAGAGCTCAGGAATGGTATAAGCTACTGAAGAATGGTCAAGCTCTGGAATGGGAGGAAATATTGCCTCTCTTTTATTCAAAGTTTTATCCTCCTAGTGAGATTCATAAAGATCGGAATCAAATATACAACTTTTGGCCTCTTGATGGAGAGAGTACAACTCAAGCTTGGGGGAGATTGAAGTTACCAATGCTCAAATGTCCCATTCATGAGCTCCCCAACAATATTATTATCAATAACTTTTATGCAAGGTTTTCTCTTCATGATAAGGATTTATTGGATGCTTCTTGTGCTGGATCATTCACTCGCATGGAAGAAGAAGCTAAATGGGATCTTCTGGACCGTATTCAAGACAATGCTGAAGCTTGGGAGAATGACGAACGTAGAAAGTCAGGTATAAATTATGATTATGAATGCATTGAATCTTTTATGGGAACTGATGACTTTCAAAATATTAAAAAAGCTTATGGTCTTGATTTACAAGTTATTACGAATTGCTTTAGGGCTTTTGCATATTGAAATTCCAAAAAAGGGGATGGAACAAGTACCATGAACCTTATAAAGATATTGTTGACTGTGTTCCTGTTGGGAGTGCTGAGTATTGCACTATTGATCCCATCTTACCTGAACCTTATATCGAGAAGATTCCCTACCCAGATAAGGTAAAGGATCATCCTATGATAACTAATGTAATCACCAAAAGTGAAAAGAGAACTGTAGAACTTGATGAACAAATAAACATTGAACCTGTGGTAGCAATTGTGAAAGACCTTGTCACTAAAAGCATAGAAGATGGACACGTAATCTTTTGTGAGGTTGCTTCTAATATTGTTTCACACCCCAATAGAACTAAAAAAGCTAGTGTCTTTGTGCTTTCTGTTAGAATTGGTGATCATTTCTATTATAGTTTATGTGACATTGGTGCAAGTTCTAGTGCTATTCCTTATGAGATTTACAGAGAAATTATGCATGAAATCAGTCCCTGCGAATTGGAAGAGATTGATGTGGTTATTCACCTTGCTAATAGAGAGACCATCTCCCCAATTGGTATTATACGAGATGTGGAAGTTCTTTGTGGTAAGATTAAGTACACTACTGATTTTCTAGTACTCGGTTCAGCTGCTAGTAAAACTTATCCTATTATTTTTGGTAGACCTTTCTTGAGTACTTGTGGAGCTATTATAGATTGCAAAAGGGAGAAAATGTTGACTAAGTTTGATGGGGAATCTTATGAGTTTAATTTCTCAAAATTCGCTAAAGAACCTTGTGAAGAGGAAACCCATAATGAGGATTTTAGAGTTGAACAACTTGCTTCTATTTCTCTTGCTCCTAACAATGCTTTGCAGCAATTTATGGAAGATCATGAAAGTGAAATCTTCATGGAAGAAAGGAATGAGATTGACAAGATTCTCCGTGATCAGCCTAAGATGCTTAAGCATAATTTGCCTGTAGAAGACTTGGGTACCATGTTGCCACCTAAAAAGGATCCGGTCTTCGATCTAAAACCTCTCCCTGATGATCTTAAATATGCTTATATTGATGATAAAAAAATATATCATGTTATTATTAGCGCTAAACTTTCAGGAAAGGAAGAAGAAAGGTTATTGGAGGTTTTGAGGAAACACCGAGGAGCTATGGGCTATACTCTGGATGATTTAGAAGGTATTTCACCAACTATATGTCAGCATTCTATCAACATAGAACCAGATGCAAAGCCAGTAGTAGAGCACCAACGACGTTTAAATCCTAAGATGAAGGAAGTGGTAAGGAATGAGGTATTGAAACTCCTTGATGCTAGTATTATTTACCCTATTGCTGAGAGTGAATGGGTTAGTCCTGTTCATTGTGTTCCTAAAAAAGGAGGTATTACCGTTGTTCCTAATGATAATGATGAGCTTATTCCTCAAAGAATAGTAGTAGGCTATAGGATGTGCATTGATTTTAGAAAAGTCAATAAAGTTACTAAAAAAGATCATTACCTGCTTCCTTTTATTGATCAAATGTTGGAAAGGTTGTCCAAAAAGACCCATTTTTGTTTTCTTGATGGTTATTCTGGTTTCTCTCAAATTGCTGTTAAACAACAAGATCAAGAAAAAAACTACTTTTACTTGCCCTTACGGAACTTATGCTTACAAACGTATGCCTTTTGGTTTATGTAATGCACCTGCTACTTTTCAAAGGTGCATGTCTGCTATCTTTCATGGTTTTTGTGAGGAAATTGTAGAAGTGTTCATGGGTGACTTTTCTGTCTATGGAACTTCTTTTGATAATTGTCTACACAACCTTGATAAAGTTTTGCAGAGATATGAAGAAACTAATCTTGTTCTTAATTGGGAGAAATGCCACTTCATGGTTAATGAAGGGATTGTCTGTGGGCATAAAGTTTCTGAAAGAGGCATAGAAGTTGATAGAGCTAAGGTTGAGGAAATTGAGAAGATGCCATGCCCAAGAGACATCAAAGGTATTTGTAGTATCCTTGGTCATGCTGGTTTCTACAGAACGTTTATTAAAGACTTTTCTAGGATATCAAAACCCCTCACTAATCTTCTTCAAAAAGATGCACCCTTCGTTTTTTATGATGATTGTAAGGGAGCTTTTGAAACTCTTAAGAAAGCTTTATCTACGGGCCCTATTGTTCAACCACCTGATTTGAGTTTACCCTTTGAAATAATGTGTGATGCTAGTGATTTTGCTGTAGGTGCTGTCCTTGGGCAACGAATTGATAAAAAGTTAAACGTTATTCATTATGCTAGTAAGACTTTAGACGCTGCTCAAAGGAATTATGCTACTACTGAAAAATAATTTCTAGCTGTCGTTTTTGCTTGTGATAAGTTTAGACCCTATATTGTAGACTCAAAAGTCACCATTCATACTGATCATGCTGCTATTAAATTCCTTATGACAAAGAAGGACGCTAAGACTAGGCTTATTAGATGGGTGCTACTTTTGCAAGAGTTTGATCTACATATAGTAGATAGGAAAGGTGCTGAAAACCCTGTAGCTGATAATTTATCTCGATTGGAAAACATCTCTTTTGACCCTATGCCTGTTAATGACAGTTTCCCAAATGTGCGATTAGCATGATGAGGGTAAGCTTCATGAGGAGCCCTTGGTATGCTGATTATGCTAACTTTATTGTCTCCAAGTATTTTCCTCCAGCTTTTACAACTCAGCAAAGAAGGAAGATCTTCTATGATTTGAGGCATTATTTTTGGGATGACCCACACTTATACAAAGGAGTGGATGGTATTATGCGAAGATGTGTTCCAAAATATGAACAAAAGGAGATATTGCGTAAATGTCATGGTAGTGCTTATGGAGGACATCATGCAGGACATAGAACTACACAAAAGGTGCTACAATCAGGTTTCTACTGGCCTACCCTTTTTAAAGATGCAAAAAAATTGTTTTATCTTGTGATGAATGTCAGCGTGTTGGTAATATTTCTAGACGCAATGAAATGCCTATGAACTACTCTCTACTTATTGAACCCTTTGATTGTTGGGGATTTGACTTTATGGGTCCTTTCCCTCCCTCGAAAGGTTATACTCGTATTCTTGTTGCTGTTGATTATGTTACTAAGTGTATAGAAGCCATTCCTACGAAGAGTGCTGACGGGGAAACTTCTCTAAAAATACTTAAGGATGTTATCTTTCCTAGGTTTGGAGTGCCTAGGTACCTCATGACTGATGGGGGTTCTCATTTCATTCACGGTGGTTTTAGAAAGACCCTTGCTAAATATGATGTTAATCATATAATTGCTTCAGCCTATCGCCCCCAAACTAGCGGGCAAGTAGAGTTATCAAATAGAGAAATTAAATCCATCTTGCAAAAGACTGTTAATAGATCTAGAAAAAACTGGGCTAAAAAGTTGAATGATGCTTTATCGGCTTATAGAACTACCTACAAAAATCCTATGGGGATGTCTCCTTATAAAATGGTTTATGGGAAAGCTTGTCACCTACCTTTAGTGTGGCGACCCCGGATTTTCACCCGAGATTACCAAATTATGCAAACCACCATGATCCCATGATCAGTGCATCGTGGAGCATAACCGACATGATATCAAAATACACACATCCATTACAATACGGTACAATAGGTCTTACAATAATAGTCTTACAACTTTGCCTCCATGGGCACAAATAGATAATAGCAGCGGGTCATAATAATGCGGAGGACCCGAGTCAAGCCAAAGCCCAATAGGTGCCTGACTCGGAGAAACGCCCTAGTTCACAAAGTCGTCACCATACCCTCAATTGTCCTCCTCATCCTGCTCATAGTCTTACCAAGTTGATAGCCAGGGAACATTGCTAGTGAGTACTTTTGAATGTACTCGCAAACCACCATCCAAGGAACAATAGAAGTATGCAATATGGCTTGGGGGTAGGATGGCTCCAAGGAAGCTATTTACCAAAATCTCTTGGAGATATACTCCCTACTCTACCAATTTTTGTTTACCAAACCTTTTTAGGGTAAGAAAATAGTTAGTACAACTTGAAATACTAGGCTGGGGTCAACCCTGTTATTCACTTCCACTGTGGTCATCCCATGACCAAAACTTCAACTAGGTCCGACCATCCCATGGCCCATCCTCCTTGCCCTTCGACCATCCCCTGGCTGAATCTCTTTTTAGAAAACCTTTTTATAAACCAAAACCAGCACCGCTCTATAGAAGTTTGTCCAACCCGTCCTTAACTATGGACACGGCTATTCGAATAGATTTACACTCTGCAGAGGTTGTACACTTTACCCACAAGATCCTATACATCCGCCGCGAACTGTCGCGGATCGTCATACATCAGTATGCGGGTTTCGGATAACCAGACAAGACCTTCAGGATAATCCCCTCTTAACACAAGCGCGTACCCTGTGGGTGTTAGTCCCCTCAAAACCGGGACATCGGGTATCGAGGACCAACCGGACGCTTTTTCCACTTCTCGAGTGTGCGCTTTCAATGAGGGGCCCATAGTAATGCGTGGAGGCCAGCAGACCCTTCGTTCCTTCTCCAGGTCGATGTCCCACATGGACCTTTATCGGAGAAGGCCCACCCTCCAGGGATCCCCGATCCCCTGTAGTAGTTGTGAGGCACTTGTATCAGAGAGAACCACTTTCGGGTCAAGCCCCTTCCCATATAGGGATAATGTGGTTACATGGGGTTACGTTGTTATAGCTAGACTACAAAGAACTGGGTGCATTTTCGAAAACAATTTTTCCTCCATCTTCATCTTTGGTGCCTCCTCCAGTGGCAATAATACCAAAACATTTTAAAAGCTCCTCGACAAGTCCCACTTGCCTAGGTTTTCTATCAAAAACTTTTTATAAAACCATCTTGCCTTCGGGTTCCCAACCTAGAGTTTTTGTTAGGCTGAATCGGGGTTTCCAATGGGTTGTGGTATATTAGACCACCTTAACTACTAGGGTAGGAATAGGTAATCCAAGGGGGAGTACTTAGACAGTAACATAAGCATAAGTTTGGTGGAGCCAAACTAATACCATAATAACAATATAGCGAGTAAAACCAATGCAGTAGTAAAGTAAGTAACACGAAGTGCATGGAAAATAAGATGGGACAAGTCTCATGAACTTGTAGGTGGATTGCCTTGGTTGGCAGCTTGTTCCTGGTCCTCTTCCTCAAAATCCTCCCAAGTACCTTCCTCAAACTCGTTCTCGTTCGTATCTATCGTCGAAAAAGGAATTTATAATCAGACCACTATACCAACCATCATCCAAAAACACAAACCATGCAATTAGTACAGATCAATTGCACAACTGAACCAAACCAACCAAACATCAATAGCTATTGACCCCAGCAGTACAAGGCCATTAGAAACAATCAAAAAGGTTTGATTAAACAAATTTGGTGATTTTTGTGATCAAGACTAGATTAGCACTCAAGCAGATTTTTCGACCAAGACCTGTTGGTGGAAAGTGACTACAACATACATATCTGCGTAGCTATAGAAAATACCAAGCTAACCCTACTGGTTTCACCTCTATACCAAAAAGGGTTGATTTTTAATAAATAAAATACTAAAAACAGTGTAGAAACTAGTACTAAAATCCCCAGGGCAAAACTATAGAGCCAAAAATTAAGCCCTTCTAGGAATAAGTAGTACTATCAGAGGCCTAACTCTGGGAGTTTGTTTCATCCCAAAATTAGCTTCACATCAACCTCTGGAAAATAAACAAGAACCCTCTGTTCATAACTTGCAAAATTAAGAACAGAGGCTTCACACATCCAAAATGGATGATTCCAGTTTTGCTCAGTAGGCAATTGCACAGGCACCGTCTCGAACGTAGTTTCACAATTTTCTGAGCTCTAGAACTGAAATTATTGATTTAATACTCTAAACAGACACTATTTACCACATAAATTCTCAGTAAAAATACAGACAAGCTTTAGACTAGCTACCAGGGACATGCAATAGGTAAATACTAGGGTTATTCTACAAAATTTTAATCAAGCCAGAACACTACACAGATTTTATTTGGTGGAAATAAAGCTACAGAACAATTTTCTGGGAATTAAAATGACCTAAAAAGAAAAGAAATGACAGTGCAGAGGCTGGGTCGCAGCCCGCTACAGAGCTGGGCTGGCCCGCGTACACGGTGGCCTACACAAGAGGGCTGGGGATTCAAATCCTGCAGCAGGGCCCACGTGTCATCGGCACAGGGGGGTGAAGCGGTACCGGGCGATGCTGGTCGTTGGATTAAAAGACAGATCGACGGCTAGCAGCTTGTCTTCCTCTAGGGACAGAACGCCGGTGAGCAAACCCTAGCTCGACCGTGCTGGGGCTCGGGGTGGCTCACCTAGGGGCGGAGAAGGGTCGATGACGGTGGCGTTGGAGGCGGTCGTCGATGCGGATCTAAACAAGGGGCGGCTGAGGCGATTTCGGCTGCTGGCGGGGTCGGGGACATCCTCGGCTCCTCGGTGTCTGCGGCGTCCTCACGGCTCCGGTGATCCTGGCCAAGAGGGCAGGAGAGGAAGCGGTTAGACGCGGTGTGGGGAAGGGATGGGAGTGACGGTAGGGCAGAGAGATGGGCGGCGACAACCACCTAGACCATGCTTTCGGCAGCAGCGCGTCGGTGGCGATGGCGAGAACAGGGGCCGGGGGCTCTCCGCTCTGGCGGTGGAGTGGGGTGGCAAAGAGGGAAATGAGGTGGGTTCGCGGAGGTTGGGGTGGCCTAGGAGATTTAAAGCCAGTGGGGTGCACCCACGATGCACTAGGTGTAGGGGAGGGTGGTGAGAGAGGGGGAGCGGCCTGGGAGTGGCTGGGAGCGGCGGCGGGGTCCATATCTGCGTGGGAGGGCTGCTGCGAGCGTCTGGTTGCGTCACTGGCCTCGGGAGTGCGCGTGGCAGAGAGAGAAGTGGTGCACGCGAGGTGCTCGCGTGCTGTCACGCGTGATAGGTCACGAGGCAGTAGGGTGGGGGGAGAGGTCATGTCGAGGTAGAGGGCAGCGTCGAGCGTCTGGGAGCGACATGGCATGGCGCTCAGCGGCGTGGGCCGACACGGGTTGGGGGTGGTCGGGGCCGCGTGTGAGAGCGAGGAGAGGTGGAGTAGGGTGGCAGGGCTCTCTTCGGTCCACCGCACGATTTTTGCACCAAGAGAAGGAAGAGAGGGAGCGGGGTCGGGGGTTATCTGCTGAGGTGGACGCCGGCGGTTGGGGGTGGCTGGGCGCGCGTGGGAGAGAGAGGGAAGGGTGGAGGGAGTGCCTGGCGAGTTGGGGCTGTCCGAGGTGGGGCCAGATGGGACAGGAGGGAGGGAGAGGCTGCTGATTTTCGAGGTGGGCAAGATCTTCAATGATCTCACTTGTCTCTCCTCTTTGAAGTGTGCTGGCGCGTGCATGTGACCTGGTTGTGTGCAAGGTGGTAGCCCGGGTGGTGTTGCATCGTGCCAAGGCCAGAGAGAGGGTGTGGCATGGGCAGGGAAGAGGGAGAGGGTTTTGGGGCGATCTAGAGTGGTGTTGATGAGGTGGCAACTTTGGGAGCTTGCCATTTCGAGCTAGGGCCACCTATGGTAGGGGGAAGGGTATCGGGTGGTAGAGGGTGACTTAGTGATCATGCTTAGGCCTTGGTTGATCCTTGGATCACAGCCAGATGCTCACAAGGGCCAACCAAACTTTGGACAAAATAAGGGGGGTCATTCCCTAAGTGACAACTAGTGAGGTAACACTCACATGCAAAAGGCTAGGGCGTGTGGTTTTACCAGGACTAAGGGGTGGTTCTCAGGTACTAGTAGCATAGTACTACTTGGTACTCTTGTATGGTAAATGTTGGGTCCGCAACATAGAAAACAAAAAATTTCCTACGGTGTGAACTACACGCCAAGATCTATCTACTAGGTACAAAGCAACGGGTGGACATACATCCAATGAGAACTTACCCTCGTAGACAACGAGCTTTGTTAACGGGTAGGAACTCGTGGTTGATGTAGTCGTACACTTGCCGATCTCAAGATCGTGATGAAGTCCAGCAGGTCCGGCTCCAGCACGTCCATCAGATCCAGCTCCAGCACCTCCAAGTCCAGCACCGCAAAGCAGCGGTGCATCCATGATCGCACACACGTCTGGTACCCCGACAACCTCCGTCCCTCGCTCCAGCAAAGCAGCGGAAGCAGCAACTCCTTTCCAGATAAAGCCACCGGGAACATGTATCTCGCTAATCCGAGACCATGGGGAAATAATACTAGAGGGGGAGAGAGATCCTTCACAAGGAGGTGTGTGAGAAGTGAGGAGGGTGTGGCCTTTTATAGGAGGAGGGGGGTGCCCCTCCTTCATGGCCGGCACATGGAGGGGGTGACCCTTCACCTCCTCCATTCATGTGGTGGTAACCCCTCCACATTAAAATGCCCCTTCACATTCTCTTTTAAAGTCTCCACTTTAAATGCATTAAATTTCTCCAAATTTAATGCTCTCTCATTTAATAAAACTCTTTTATTATTTTTATTCAGAATTTTGTTAATTACTGTAATTAACAAACATTCACATAAAACCCCCTGCAACATTTCAATATTAAATGCAGAACCAATTTCAGCAATTTCACCCAAAACAGTTTCGGTGTCTAATGAAATAATTCCAGTGCTTTCTTAAATCTTTATCAGAAACATATTTTCTCCAAATGGTGTCGGTATCCCTTAAGTGTGTCACCCTACGGTTCGCGAATAATGCAGACATGATCGAGACCCCTCTCCGATCAATAATTAGCAGCGGGACCTAGAGATCCATACTGACTCCCACACATTCAACGATGACTTCTGTGCTCGTGAGAACCTTTAACGTTAGTAACTAAATCCCTTTGTCCCGCGATATATTACATGTACGAGATTCGATCATTGGTATCTCCATACCTAGTTTGATCTCGTTACCGACATGCACTCTTTTCTTGTTCCCGTGATATAACATTCTAGTGATAATATCACTTGCTTGCAAGCTATCTTAATGTGATATCACCGAGAGGGCCCAGAGTATATCTATCTGTCATCGGGATTGACAAATTCCACTCTTGATCCATGAGCCTCAACATAACACCTTCGTAGCACTGAACCCATCTTTATAGTCACCCTGTTACGTTGTGACGTTTGATGTTATCAAGATACTCTTCCGGTGTTAGCAATTAACATGATCTCATGGTCTAAGGATAAAGATTACTTTGTATGATGTTATAGCAATATAAACATAATGACTTGATCGTAATGCTATACTTTGGATGAATGTTCATCACATCATTCCACCAATGGTGTGACCTTGTTATTAACAACATCCAATTTCCATGATCAGGAAACCTTGATCATCTTGTTAATCAACAAGCTAGTCTATAAGAGAGGCATAACTAGGAACCCTTTTTGTTTATTAGACACACATGTATTGATATTTCCGATCAATACAATTATAGCATGCAAAATAAACATTTATCATAAACATGGAATAAGATAATAACCACTTTAGTATTGCCTCTCGGGCATATTTCCTTCAGTCTCCCACTTGCACTAGAGTCAATAATCTAGTTTGAAAAACTTTGCGCATTGAACACCTATGGCTTTCTGGTGTTGCATATACGCGATTGCTAGTGGTTAACATAATCTCCGGATCTGACAGTTTCAGGTCCGTGTGTATTTGCATGTCTTTGCGTCTCTACGCATCAGTCATTCTCAAATGAGATGGCATTGTATAAATTTGGTCCTTTGGTGAGACCTTTAGTTCGTTCGGGTTAAAATATGTTGATATTATTATCACACAATATATCTTCATAGTATTAGCCCACTTTGAACCACACCTAGTTTGATAACAAACTACTTAACACAAATGCCCTCCTTTGCTGCTACTATAGCAGTTATATACTTAGCCTTTTGTTGTAGTATCCGTCACAATGTCTCAACTTTGGAACTCATCCAAATCCATCATGGAACATCCTTTCCAATACATTGTGCTACCCATAGTCTAAATTGAGATAAATTTAATTTGTATCTTGTGACAAAACTAGTATCAATGTAACACTTTACAATGAACTACCTTTAACTATTTGTCACTTATACATTATATATACTTAGTTCTTCCAAAGCTCATAAGAATATCTTTACTATTGTCCAATGATCATCTTATGAATCATTCTGGTATATGCTCATAACATTTTGAGCATAGGACATTCTGGATATATACATATCATGGTATAATCGATCAAAATCTTCATGTGATTTTACTCACCAAGTGTTGAAACACTTTAATTTTGATACAATCCTTTCCATGCAGCAAGAACCTTTCTTGTTGTTTCCATATTGAACCCTTTCAATATCTCATATATGTATATACAACCATATTAGCGCCTTAATCTATCCATATAGATATTGATGCCTAATATTCCGGGTTTGCCCGAGTCTTTCATCGAAATCTTATTTTAATGAAATTCTTAACTTGTGTCAATACAAGATACATCATTTCCAATCAACAATATGTCCTCTACATAATGTATTAGAAATATGCCTCCGTGATCCCACTTAATTTCTTGCAAATGCAAGCATCTTCATCATCTCCGATGAATTTAAACTCTTTTAATAGTTTCATCATGGTGAAGATTCCAACTCCGCTATGCTTACTTCAACTATTGAAGTTTACATGCCCTTTTAGCACCCTTTGAATTAACAAAACCCTTCGGACCATGTCATGTACATGTCCTAGGTTACCGTTCTATTAGAAGAACCTTGTTTTGTTTATTCAACTACCATATACCAAATTATATGTAGTGGTTGCTACATTAATCCGCCAAGACTATATATCGCTATGAAAGATCAAATCTTGTCATAGTCAACTCCTTGAACATTGTCGTAAACTTCTTTCCGACATGTCGACTATTTCATAGATGTTAAACATCCATGTCTTATTTCTTTATAGATCCAAACACGACCGATAGGCTTCACGCCTTTCCGGAGGGTCTTCCAAGTTCAGAAACTTGTTTTCTCGTGTATGGATACTATCACGGATTCTATGACTTCTAGTCATTTTATGGAGTCAGGGCCCATCATCGCTTCTTTGCATGTAGTCGGTTCATCATTGTCAAAACAATAACGACTTGCTTATCAAATCTTACTATTTGATTCTTACCGACCCACACGGTTCTATAGGAACTCTAATCTCCGAGATCACACCTTTTGTAATCACGAGAGCCATGAGCATTGTGGCCACCACCCAGACACTTTCCGGTGCTGCGCTACTTAGCACATATAGCTAAGGTTCAACAACCTTATCAAAGTTCTACTGTCCTCCCACTTAACTTTTCACGAAAAATTCCTTCTCAAGAAACTTGACGTTCCAAGTAACAAACTCTTTTGTTCTCGGTGTTATGGAGAAATTCCCAACAAATTCTTTGGGATAACCTACAAAGACATGCTTATCCGACTTTGGTTGTAAACATTTTACTTATGCATAGCATACCAAAATTTAAGAAAAGACAATTCGGGTTTTATCCCAAACCATAACTCATATGGTGTCATTTCAATGGATCACGATGGTGCTCTTTTCAGTGTAAAAGCGGTAGTCTCTAAATCTTCAATCCTTAAAACATAATGGCAGTTTTATAAATGACACCCTTGATCTTACCATGTCAAACATGGTTTGATTTTATCTCTCGAATATGCCATACTCCTATGGTTTATCGGGAAACACAAATCATGGAACAATTCCACAAGTCTTAGGTGTTTTTTCTAAACATGTAACTCAAATATCTTCCTTTATGATCGAATCATAAACTCTTTATTTTCTTGTTACAATGATTTTCCACTTCATCTTGAAAGTCTTTGAACAATTTTCAAATGTTTCATATTTCTTCCTTATTAAGTAAATATACAGATATATTCACTCAAATTTTCGGAGAAAGCATATGAAGCAAAAAGATCCATCGCATATGGCTACACATAATGGACTATGCACATCAGCATGCACAATTTCCAATAAGCTAGTCATTCGTTCCTCTCTGGCCTATGGACGGAGTTTCAATTATCTCGAGGAAAGTCTCACATGCGTCAATTGATCAAAATCAAAGACTCCAAAATCCCATCAACATGGAGTTTCTTCATGTTTTCTTTCAAATATAATTTAAACAGCGATGTCACTTCATAAGTGATCTTTCAATCATTTGTCTTGCGACATTTTAGCAATAGTTTTAATGGATGTGATTTCTCCAACTAGACTTGTAAAAGTTCATCCATCCTTTATGGAATACGGTAATTATTTGAACAGCCATTGTTCTCATGATACCGGAACAAAATAACAATTATTTAAACAAATCTTGAAGGCTTGGTTTGATGACAACGAAAAACACAATAACACTTTATTTGTTTTTGATGAACATCATCACTCATTCTTTTGCTGGTTACTTAGGCCATTGTAGTTCATGAATTGCGTTGTCCTGTATGACACTTCATACCAACCAATTCGGTATCCAATACCGGTATCCAATACCTAAGAACCACATTGTTTAACAAGCAAGGAATATAGCCATAACATGTATATCTTCTATATACCTAAGTTGGACATCTCCTACCTTTTATTTTCTGCCAAATATTTTATAGATTCTCTTTCAGCAATTCCTTTTTCTTTTAAAAGAATCTATCAACATCAATAGTGGTGTCATTCACATGACACATAGTACAAAGCGTATATAGTCAAATACTAATACCTTTGGACTTGCACTTTGAAGTGGATCACCATCATCAAATGTTTGGCATTCTTTCAAAAATCCATTCTTTAGTAATCTATTAGTGTAGTAAACATTTTACTTACATCTTCTATTTATCCTTATCATGACAACTTTCATGATAAAGCTACTATAGCTTATAAGGAAGAATCACGAGTATAATATCAGTTCCCAAAACCTTTTTGGTAGATTTGGATGCCTAACATCTCCATCCTTCACAAATTCTCATACAATATGAGAACATGTATT
Source organism: Avena insularis (assembly GCA_023614405.1). Lineage (NCBI taxonomy): Eukaryota > Viridiplantae > Streptophyta > Magnoliopsida > Poales > Poaceae > Avena > Avena insularis. The sequence goes on along the minus strand of CM042690.1, from coordinate 330,495,043 downwards.
TTGCTAAATTATACTCTATCATAATGCAACCAAACACATTATTTCAGATATCACAATATCTTTCACACATGATGGTTTCTGAAACAATTTCCCAGCTCCAATATAATCTTGATATTAAAACAACTTTTTGAATATCAATAATCATGGAGGCAAACATGATACTTTAGATACTAACATTGGAATTCTTACTCTTGATTTAATACTACTTATTAAACTTCATGGAGTAAACAGAGTTTGCTGAAAGTTTGCAGTAGGACTTATAAACTTTAAATTGACATTCAAAACAATACGATACCAGTTCATAAAGTAAATATCCAGAATTCTGTAGTTCTATTATCTCAAATAAAAACTAAGCATAAGGTAGTGAACAGATGCGAATGACTACAACAAATTATGCAAATTCACTTTGATTTAGTTTATGAAAAATTGAGTTCGACTAATCCAAATTAGAAATGAACTCCCACTCAAAAACGACATCCCTCGTGCCTTTTTGGTGATTACACGAACCAAATCCACTACACCAAGTCCGATCATCACGTGAGTCGGTGTAGCTTCAAAGGCGAGCATCAATATGGTCATCACATCAACTATATGACTCATGCTTAACCTTTCGGTCCGTGTTCCAAGGCCATGTATGTACATGCTAGGCTCGACAAGTAAGAACCTTAGTATTCGCGTGTGTAAAACTGTCTTACACCCGTTGCATGAAAGCGTAGAGTTGAGAACACCCGATCATCACGTGATGTCTCAAAACACGATCCATAGAACGGTGCATACTTAAGGAAGAACACATTTTTATCTTGATATCTAAAAGAGGGATCATCTTATAATGCTACAGAAAGCGCCAAACTAGCAGTATAAGATGCTAACATCTAATGTGTAAAGTGAGATGATATGGTCCATGCATTTGATCTCTATCACTTGCATCGTGGTATGATCTCTATCGTTCCTTTGTGTGTAAGGCCAAGGTCTATGGAACTTACACGTTGAGTGTGTTGTAAGAGTATCGATCATACATCTACTTACAACAATACCATATCAATACACTAGCCCAGCAACGATCTAAACTAGATGCCTCTAATTTATCAATTGCAAGTTTTACGTGGCTTAGGGATTTCGGAGATAGAACCGTTCTTACCTACGAACATGAACCAACAAGGATAACTAAGTTATTAGCAACTCGTTGTAAATCAGATATTGACTATAGTAGGAGAGACAGACACCAGCCAACCACTTATGCAAAACAAGTTGCATGTCAGTCGTGGAACCTGTCTCATGTACGATCACATGTAAGGTTGGTCCGGGCCGCTTCATCCCACTATGCCACCAATATCCAAAATACATGAAAGAAGCAATAACATGATCATCATCGCCCACATATAAACATATGTGTACTACCCGTGCAAAGCACCTACGCATAGATCAGGCTCTGATACCACTGTTGGGTCCGCAACATAGAAAACAAAAAATTTCCTCGATTGTGAACTACGCCAAGATCTATCTACTAGGTACAAAGCAACGGGTGGACATACATCCAATGAGAACTTACCCTCATAGACAACGAGCTTTGTTAACGAGTAGGAACTCGTGGTTGATGTAGTCGTACACTTGCCGATCTCAAGATCGTGATGAAGTCCAGCAGGTCCGGCTCCAGCACGTCCATCAGATCCAGCTCCAGCACCTCCAAGTCCAGCACCGCAAAGCAGCGGTGCATCCGTGATCGCACACACATCAGGTACCCCGACAACCTCCTTCCCTCGCTCCAGCAAAGCAGCGGAAGCAGCAACTCCTTTCCAGATAAAGCCACCGGGAACATGTATCTCGCTAATCCGAGACCATGGGGAAATAATACTAGAAGGGGAGAGAGATCCTTCACAAGGAGGTGTGTGTGAGAAGTGAGGAGGGGGTGGCCTTTTATAGGAGGAGGGGGGTGCCCCTCCTTCATGGACGGCGCATGGAGGGGTGACCCTTCACCTCCACCATTCATGTGGTGGTAACCCCTCCACATTAAAATGCCCCTTCACATTCTCTTTTAAAGTCTCCACTTTAAATGCATTAAATTTCTCCAAATTTAATGCTCTCTCATTTAATAAAACTCTTTTATTTTTTTTATTCAGAATTTTGTTAATTACTTTAATTAACAAACATTCACATAAAACCCCCTGCAACATTTCAATATTACATGCAGAACCAATTTCAGCAATTTCACCCGAAACAGTTTCGGTGTCTATTGAAATAATTCCAGCGCTTTCTTAAATCTTTATCTGAAACATATTTGCTCCAAATGGTGTTGGTATCCCTTAAGTGTGTCACCCTACGGTTCGCGAATAATGCAGACATGATCAAGACCCCTCTCCGATCAATAATCAGCAACGGGACCTGGAGATCCATACTGACTCCCACACATTCAACGATGACTTCTGTGATCGTGAGAACCTTTAACGCTAGTAACTAAATCCCTTTGTCCCGCAATATATTACATGTCCGAGATTCGATCATCGGTATCTCCATACCTAGTTTGATCTCGTTACCGACATGCACTCTTTTCTCGTTCCCGTGATATAACATTCTAGTGATCATATCACTTGCTTGCAAGCTATCTTAATGTGATATCACCGAGAGGGCCCAGAGTATATCTATCTGTCATCGGGATTGACAAATTCCACTCTTGATCCATGAGCCTCAACATAACACCTTCGTAGCACTGAACCCATCTTTATAGTCACCCTGTTACGGTGTGACGTTTGATGTTATCAAGATACTCTTCTGGTGTTAGCAATTAACATGATTTCATGGTCTAACGATAAAGATTACTTTGTATGATGTTATAGCAATATAAACATAATGACTTGATCGTAATGCTATACTTTGGATGAATGTCCATCACATCATTCCACCAATGGTGTGACCTTGTTATTAACAACATCCAATGTCCATGATCAGGAAACCTTGATCATCTTGTTAATCAACAAGCTAGTCTATAAGAGAGGCATAACTAGGAACCCTTTTTGTTTATTAAACACACATGTATTAATGTTTCCGATTAATACAATTATAGCATGCAAAATAAACATTTATCATAAACATGGAATAATATAATAACCACTCTATTATTGCCTCTCGGGCATATTCCCTTCAGTAAAAAGGGTGAAGTATTTAATCAAACCATGGCTCCAAAGTTGGAAGAAAATTAGATCTCTATGACTTAGCCACATATAAGTTGGGTGGGGTGACTAACTAGTATGACCCTTAGTGGTCATGCAAGCATGTAACTTAGCAAACAACACTACCCAAAACAACACAAGTGATCAAACAATCTAATATAGCTAGGCAAATATGCACATAAGTAGAAAAGCTTTATTTCCTCCTACTTTCTAGATTCCCAACCTTCAACAAACATGGATGCAGAAAATGGGATGTTACAAACCTTCCCTCCTTAAAAGAATCTCGTCCCAGGATTCGCTGGTTTTGCTGTCAGGAGATGGGGAATTCCTTCTGGAGAAAATCCTCTCATTCCCAAGTGGCTTCGTCTTCCGAATGGTTACTCCATTGAACCTTGTAGAAGTTTATGTTCCGATGCTGGGTGAGCCTATTAGCTTTCTCTAGGATTTTGACAGGCACCTCACGATAGGTTAGATCACGGTTGAGGTCAATGGCTTGATAGTCAATCTCCTTGAACGTTTCGGGTTTGTTGGATGTCTGGAGGCACTTCTGGAGTTGGGACACATGAAAGACATTATGGAACTCTGCCAATTCCTTGGGTAGTTCTAATTGGTATGACACCTTTCCTCGTTGGGCGCGGATCTTGAAGGGCCCAATATATCTAGGAGCGAGCTTCCCCTTTTCATGAAACCTCTGCATTCCCTTTAGAGGGGAGATGTGAAGATACGCAAAGTCGCCCTTGTTGAAACTCACTTCTCGGCGTTTGGTGTCGGCATAGCTTTTCTGACGAGATTGGGCAGCTCTCAAGCGATCACGGGCTAGCTGTACTTGCTCTTCTGCGGCCTTGATCACATCAGGGCCGAAGATTTGGCCCTCTCCGGTCTCAGTCTAGTTTAGAGGGGTTCTACACTTCCTTTCGTAGAGGAACTGTAAGGGGGCCATCTTTAGGCTGGCTTGATAGCTGTTATTGTAGGAGAATTCTGCGAAGGGCAGACAGTCCTCCCACTTGGATTCGTAGGATAGGACGCAGGAGCGAAGCATATCCTCCAGTACTTGATTTACTCTCTCTGTTTGTCCCCCGGTTTGTGCGTGATAGGCGGTGCTAAAGGATAGAGTGGTACATAAGGCCTCATGTAGCTTATTCTAGAAGCGGGAGGTGAACTGCGGTCCTCTATCTGACACGATCTCTTTGGGGACTCCATGGAGACTGAAGATTCTGGAAATATACAGTTCCGCTAACTTCTTTCCATTTCCATTGATGGTTATTTTCACAGGGATAAAATAGGCGACCTTGGATAGGTAGTCGACTATAACCCAAAATGAGTCGTGGCCTCTGCTGGAGGTAGGTAATCCTGTGATAAAGTCCATCCCAACCTTTTCCCATTTCTACTCCAGAATCTTCATGGGTTGCAGCAATCCAGCGGGTCGCTGGTGCTCAGCTTTGACTCTCTGGCATATGTCGCACTTAGCCACGAACAAAGCGATTTCGCGCTTCATTCCATGCCACCAGAACTGTTCTTTCAGGTCCTGATACATCTTGGTGCTACCGGGGTGGATGGAGTAGAGTGTCTTGTGGGCTTCCTTCATAATCATCTGCTTCAAGCCATGCTCGCTGGGCACGCAGATGCGCCTTCTGTACCATAGTACACCCATGTCGTCAACTTTAAATCCGGGGACGGTCTCTCTCTCCATTCTTCTTTTAATGCCTTCAATACTTTTGTGACCTTTCTGAGCTTCTTTGATTTGCTCTAAGAGGGTCGGCTTTAGCTCCAGATGGGCTAACAATCCATGGCTGACTATCTTGAGTCTGAGCCTTTCTAGTTCTTGATTTAGTTCTGGTTGCTCTTTCAATATCATAGCATTCAGGGAACATGGTTCCCGACTAAGGGCGTCGGCTACGACATTAGCCTTGCCCGGGTGATAGTGAATGCCAAGATCGTAGTCCTTTATCAGCTCAATCCATCTTTGCTGCCTCATGTTCAACTCTTTTTGGGTGAAGATGTATTTCAGACTCTTGTGATCTGTGTAGATCTCGCAGCAATTCCCCATCAGATAGTGGCGCCAGGTCTTAAGTGCATGAACCACTGCTGCGAGCTCCAGGTCATGGGTGGGGTAGTTCATCTCATGAGGCTTTAGCTGTCTAGATAGATAGGCGATGACCTTGCCTTCCTGCATCAGCACACTCTCGAGTCCTAACTTGGAGGCATCGCAGTAAACCTTAAAGCTTTTGGTGATATCCGGCATGGTCAGGACAGGGGTAGACACTAGTCTCTTCTTGAGTTCCTAAAAACTCTCTTCACACTTCTCAGTCCACTTGAACTTCTTGTCCTTCTTCAGCAGTTGTGTCATTGGCGTTGTGATACTTGAGAAACCTTCCACAAATTTACGGTAGTATCCGGCTAAACCCAGAAAGCTTCGGATTTCCGAGGGGTTTGTGGGGTCTTTCCATTCCAGAACCGACTTAATTTTGGTAGGGTCGACTGAAATTCCTCCGTCACACAGGATGTGGCCAAGGAATCCAACTTCCTTTAACTAGAACTCGCACTTTCTGAACTTAGCATACAGTTGATGCTCTCGGAGGGTCCCTAGTACGACTCTCAGGTGCTGCTCATGCTCGGCTTCAGTCTTGGAGTATATGAGGATGTCGTCGATGAACACTACGACGAACTTTTCCAGGTAGGGCACGAATAACTTATTCATGAGATTCATGAAATAGGAAGGGGCGTTGGTTAAGCCAAAGGACATGACGACGTATTCATAGAGACTGTATCGGGTGGTAAAGGCGGTCTTGGGGATGTCTGATTCTCGGATCTTGAGTTGGTGGTATCCGGTGCGGAGATCTATCTTGGAGAAGATTTTGGCCCCATTTAACTGGTCAAACAGATCTTCGATCTTGGTTAAGGGATACTTGTTTTTGATTGTGAAATCATTGAGTTTCTGGTAGTCCGTCACTAGTCGGGTGGTTCCATATCTTTTATCCACACAGAGAACGGACGATCCCCAAGGGGAGGCACTCGGCTGTATGTGATCCTTGTGTTCCAGGTCGTCCAACTGTTTCTTCAACTCGACCAATTCTTCGGGGTTCATATGATAAGGCCTCTGAGCTATGGGGGATGTTCTGGGGACTAGCTCTACGATGAACTCGATATCCCTGTCAGGGGGTATACCGGGCAACTCCTCCAGGAACACATCTGGATATTCACAGACTACCGGGACTTGATCTAGGGTAGGTCCGGCTATACTCTTCTGGCAATAGATCCGGGATGAGGGCACAGTTGCCTTATACTCGACTTGAACTCCTTCACTACTTGTCAAGGATATGGACTTTCTGACACACTCAATGATTCCATGGTACTTGGTCATCCAATCCATTCCTAGGATCACGTCTAGACCTTGGGTTCCCATAACTATTAGGTCGGTCGTGAAGGTTTTACCATGTATAACTATGGGGATATCTCGGCAGACGGATTTGGTTTTGGCCGTAGAATCGGGTATTTGTACTAGCATGAGCCTGCTCAGTTGACTAGGTTCCATCCCAATTCTTTCAACAAACGGCTCCGTAACAAATGAATGCGAGGCCCCAGAGTCAAATAGTACTGTAGTAGGGATGGAGTTGACAAGGAACGTACCCAGAACAATGTCAGGAGACTCCGGGGCTTCCTCAGCAGTGATATGGTTCAAATGTCCTCTGGTCGCATTGGCAGGCTTCTTGGGTGCGGCACCCTTAGCTAGGGCTCGCCTGGCGTGGCCTTGATTCAGGCGGGCTGCATTAGGGCGGGGTGCATTGTCCTTCTTCCTCTCGGGGCATTCACGGGAGAAGTGCCCCACTTGACCACAGTTGAAGCAGCCAGCCGTATTGGGGTGGGCATTGGTGTTGACAGGACCTCTTGGGGCGTGTCTTGGGTATCCACCTCCAGGGCGAGGGTTGTTATAGTTACGATTGGGGTTGTTGGTGCGCGGACCATAGGACGGAGTTCTCTACGGTGGGGGTGCAGGCCTTGAGGGTGGCATGCTTCGCGACCTCTATCCACTAGGTCCTCCCTGTTGCATCATCCGGCACTTGTGATTCTCAATCACTCCTTTGCGCTTGTTCTCTACCAGTATGGCGGCATCAACGAGGGCATCCAGCTCCTGGAATCCCTGGGCTACTAAGTGGCACTGCAGTTCATCCTGGAGTCCATTCATGAAGGTATCCACCTTCTTCTCTTCTGTGTTGGTGTCATTCGGGGCATACCGGGCCAGATCAGTGTACTTCTCCAGATATTGCAGGACTGACATTCCTCCCTACTTCAGATCACGGAATTGATCTCTCATCATCTTGATTATACCAGGTGGGATATGATGCTTCCGGAACCTTTCCTTGAAGTCCTCCTAGGTGATGGCTTGTCCCGCGGGCAGAATCTCCTTGACACTGATCCACCAAGTCCTAGATTGAGCCGCGAGAAAATGAGTGGCCAAGGTGACTTTCTCATTCTCTCCTACACGCGCAACTTCGAGGTTGTTCTCAATGGTGCGGAGCCAGTCATCGGCGTCAAGTGGATTGGCGCATTTGGTGAACACAGGTGGGTTGGTGTTCTAGAAGTCCCTAAGTCTGGATCTCTGCCCCTCGCCCTCGGGCTCGGGAGCGTTTCTAGCTGCGGCTTGCACCAGCTGCTGGAGAGCGGCAATGTTGGCTTGGCGTTCCTCATTGGCGGCTTGGCGGTCTTGCGTGAACATGTGCAGGAGCGGCTATTGGGTCCATAGCATAGAAAACAAAAAAATTCCTACGGTGCGAACTACACGCCAAGATCTATCTACTAGGTACAAAGCAAACGGGTGGACAGACATCCATAGAGAACTTACCCTTGAAGACAACGAGCTTTGTTAACGAGTAGGAACTCGTGGTTGATGTAGTCGTACACTTGCCGATCTCAAGATCGTGAGGAAGTCCGAGCGCCGCAACTCAGCAGCGCAACACTTTTCAAGTTCCACCGGACAACCTCCACCTCCTCGCTCCAGCGATCCAGTGAGCAGCAACTCCTTCGGACAAAATGCCACGGGAACATGTATCTCGCTAATCCGAGACCATGGGGAATAATTCTAGAGGAGAGAGATCCTTCACAAGGAGGTGTGAGGATGAAGGAGGAATGGGTGGCCTTTTATAGGAGGAGGGGTGCCCTCTCTCCATGGCCGGCGCATGGGGGGTGACCCCTCACCTCCCCCATTCATGTGGTGGTAACTCCTCCACATTAAAATGCCTCTTCACATTCCCTTTTAAAGTCTCCACTTTAAATGCATTAAGTTTCTCCAAATTTAATGCTCTCTCATTTAATAAAACTCTTTTATTAAATTTATTCAGAATTTTGTTAATTACTTTAATTAACAAACATTCACATATAGCCCCTTTCAATATTTCAATATCACATGCAGAACCACCTTCTACAATTTCACCCGAAACAGTTTCCGGTTTCTATTGAAACAATTCCTGCACTTTGCAATTCTTTCGTCTGAAACATATGTGCTCGAAAATGGTGTCCGGTAACTCTTAAGTGTGCCACCCTACGGTTCGCGAATAATGCAGACATGATCGAGACCCTTCTCCGATCAATAATCAGCAGCGGGACCTGGAGATCCGTACTGACTCCTACACATTCAATGATGACTCCTGTGATCGTGAGAACCTTTAACGCTTGTAACTAAATCCCTTTGTCTCTCGATATATTACATGTCCGAGATTCGATCATTGGTATCTCCATACCTAGTTTGATCTCGTTACCGACATGCACTCTTTTCTCGTTCTCGTGATATAACATTCTAGTGATCACATCACTTGCTTGCAAGCTATCCTAATGTGATATCACTGAGAGGGCCTAGAGTATATCTATCCATCATCTGGATTGACAAATTCCACTCTTGATCCATGAGCCTCAACATAACACCTTCGTAGCACTGAACCCATCTTTATAGTCACCCTGTTACGGTGTGACATTTCATGTTATCAAGATACTCTTCTGGTGTTAGCAATTAACATGATCTCATGGTCTAAGGATAAAGATTACTTCGTATGATGTTATAGGAATAAACACAATGACTTGATCGTAATGCTATACTTCGGATGAATGTTCATCACATCATTCCACCAATGGTGTGACCTTGTTATTAACAACATCCAATGTCCATGATCAGGAAACCTTGATCATCTTGTTAATCAACAAGCTAGTCTATAAGAGAGGCATGACTAGGAACCCTTTTTGTTTATTAAACACACATGTATTGATGTTTCCTATCAATACAATTATAGCATGTAAAATAAACATCTATCATATACAAGGAATACATAATAACAACTTTATTATTGCCTCTCAGGGCATATTTCCTTCAGCTGTGGCATGGTCAGGGGTGGTGGAGGGGGTCCGTGTGGGCGCACCATCCTGAAGGTATATGGTTAGGAGGGGTTACCAAGGGGGCAGTTTGCAACCAGAAACAAGGTGCGGGAAGGAGATAACTAATCAAACAAGCATGCATAAGAGAGATGGGTGCTTAGGAGTTAAGCAACCATCGAAATAACCACAAAATAACCAAGTTCATGCGTCACATCTCGACCCTAGATAATACTACGAGTTCAATCATACAAGCAAGCAGAATACAGACAAATCTCCAGTCAAAAGGGGGACACGGCGATATTCTTACTTTCTCTCGTAGACTAACGTGAAACCTACCCCGCGTCGCGGCGTGTGGTGGTGTCTTCCTCAATGATGACCTCAGTATCATCCTCAGACTCGAAAACGCGTTCTTTGGGATCCTCTTCTTCCTCACCCATCTGATCATCATCTTCGGGTTCACTCTGTGGCTCCATGTCGAAATCCTCCTTGTAGGCCGCATCATTATCAGTCTCATTCAGCAGGTCGTTGTTATCCTTGTCGAGCTGTGCGCATTCCTCCTCCAATGCTTCTATCCGGGCCTCCATGGTCACCGGGAGTTCCTTCTGCTCCTTGGTGGTCTTCAGGAGACGCTTCTTCCTTGCCACAATCGCCTGCTTGTTCAGCTTGGTCTGAGCGTGCTCCAATTTCTCGATCCTCAAGTCCTCCACAAGGGTGAGGTACTCCAAGGTCTTGTTGTCCACGCGAGTGAGAACATCATCCATAGATTCCTGGGTCTTCCTCAGGACATACTCCATGTTTTGGATATGCTCACCAGAGTCATTGTGCTACGGGGTCACAGTGGCGTAACCCCGAGGGTGGCGCCCCCCAAAATGGTAGAACTTGGTTCCCTCTAGTTGTTCATGATGGTGATAGGCGAGGCGTGCTAGAGCCTCTTGAGCCACACGGAGCACACCATCGCCCCAATCCTTTTCTAGCACCTCCACCTTCAGCTCCTCGGAGAATGGAGGCACTACACCACCTCTCGTGGTGTAGACAACTAACCAATTCTTCTCTCCTTCAACCATCCTAGGAATGAAAGCGCCTTGGATCTCTGGTGTGGGACGGCCCACATGCTTGGCCAAGTACCTCAGCTCAGCCTCAAACAACTGGAGTGGCAAGTCCAGTCCGACCTGACGATACATGTTTGAACACCACAGCCATCTACAAAATTTTAGGTAAGTTTAAGTTAGTGAACAGTGTGCAAAATTTTAGATATGCAAAAATTTAATTTAATGTAAGTTGTTTTCAAAATAGAGGGGAGGATTCATAAGCAATATTTTTTCAAATATCAAACTCCTTCCTTTATAGAGAAAATAATTTTTGAGGTTCAGGTATAAGGTCCAAGCTAACCAAGTCTATGGCGACCCCGAATTTTCACCAGAGATTACCAAATTATGCAAACCGCCACGATCCCATGATCAGTGCATCGTGGAGCATAACCGACATGATATCAAAGTACACACATCCAATACAATACGGTACAATAGGTCTTACAATAATAGTCTTACAACTTTGCCTCCATGGGCACAAATAGATAATATCAGTGGGTCATAATAATGCAGAGGACCCGAGTCAAGCCAAAGCCCAATAGGTGCCTGACTCGGAGAAACGCCCTAGTTCACAAAGTCGTCACCATACCCTCAATTGTCCTCCTCATCCTGCTCATAGTCTTACCAAGTTGATAGCCAGGGAACATTGCTAGTGAGTACTTTTGAATGTACTCGCAAACCACCATCCAAGGAACAATAGAAGTATGCAATATGGCTTGGGGGTAGGATGGCTCCAAGGAAGCTATTTGCCAAAATCTCTTGGAGATATACTCCCTACTCTACCAATTTTTGTTTACCAAACCTTTTTAGGGTAAGAAAATAGTTAGTACAACTTGAAATACTAGGCTGGGGTCAACCCTGTTATTCACTTCCACTGTGGTCATCCCATGACCAAAACTTCAACTAGGTCCGACCATCCCATGGCCCATCCTCCTTGCCCTTCGACCATCCCCTGGCTGAATCTCTTTTTAGAAAACCTTTTTATAAACCAAAACCAGCACCGCTCTATAGAAGTTTGTCCAACCCGTCCTTAACTATGGACACGGCTATTCGAATAGATTTACACTCTGCAGAGGTTGTACACTTTACCCACAAGATCCTATACATCCACCGCGAACTGTCGCGGATCGTCATACATCAGTATGTGGGTTTGGGATAACCAGACAAGACCTTCAGGATAATCCCCTCTTAACACAAGCGCGTACCCTGTGGGTGTTAGTCCCCTCAAAACCGGGACATCGGGTATCGAGGACCAACCGGACGCTTTTTCCACTTCTCGAGTGTGCGCTTTCAATGAGGGGCCCATAGTAATGCGTGGAGGCCAGCAGACCCTTCGTTCCTTCTCCAGGTCGATGTCCCACATGGAGCTTTATCGGAGAAGGCCCACCCTCCAGGGATCCCCGATCCCCTGTAGTAGTTGTGAGGCACTTGTATCAGAGAGAACCACTTTCGGGTCAAGCCCCTTCCCATATAGGGATAGTGTGGTTGCACGGGGTTAAGTTGTTATAGCTAGACTGCAAAGAACCGGGTGCGTTTTTGAAAACAGTTTTCCTCCATCTTCATCTTTGGTGCCTCCTCCAGTGGCACGAATACCAAAACATTTTAAAAGCTCCTCGACAAGTCCCACTTGCCTAGGTTTTCTGTCAAAAACTTTTTATAAAACCATCCTTGTCTTCGGGTTCCGAACCTAGAGTTTTTGTTAGGCTGAATCGGGGTTTCCAAGGGGTTATGGTATATTATACCACCTTAACTACTAGGGTAGGAATAGTTAATCCAAGGGGGAGTACTTAGACAGTACCATAAGCATAAGTTTGGTGGAGCCAAACTAATACCATAATAACAATATAGCGAGTAAAACCAATGCAATAGTAAAGTAAGTAACACGAAGTGCATGGAAAATAAGATGGGACAAGTCTCATGAAATTGTAGGTGGCTTGCCTTGGTTGGAAGCTTGTTCCTGGTCCTCTTCCACAAAATCTTCCCAAGTACCTTCCTGAAACTCGTTCTCGTTCGTATCTATCGTCGAAAAAGGAATTTATAATCAGACCACTATACCAACCATCATCCAAAAACACAAACCATGCAATCAGTACAGATCAATTGCACAACTAAACCAAACCAACCAAACATCAATAGCTATTGATCCCAGTAGTACAAGGCCACTGGAAACAATCAAAAAGGTTTGATTAAACAAATTTGGTGATTTTTGTGATCAAGACTAGATTAGCACTCAAGCAGATTTTTCGACCAAGACCGGTTGGTGGAAAGTGACTACAACATACATATCTGCGTAGCTACAGAAAATACCAAGCTAACCCTACTGGTTTCACCTCTATACCAAAAAGGGTTGATTTTTAATAAATAAAATACTGAAAACAGTGCAGAAACTAGTACTAAAATCCCCAGGGCAAAACTACAGAGCCAAAACATAAGCCCTTCCAGGAATAAGTAGTACTACCAGAGGCCTAACTCTGGGAGTTGGTTTCATCCCAAAATTAGCTTCAGATCAACCTCTGGAAAATAAACAAGAACCCTCTGTTCATAACTTGCAAAATTAAGAACAGAGGCTTCACACATCCAAAATGGATGATTCCATTTTGCTCAGTAGGCAATTGCATAGGCAATGTCTGGAACTTGGTTTCACAATTTTCTGAGCTCTAGAAAAGAAACTATTGATTTAATACTCTAAACAGACACTATTTACCACAAAAATTCTCAGTAAAAATACAGACAAGTTTTAGACTAGCTACCAGGGACATGCAATAGGTAAATACTAGGGTTATTCTACAAAATTTGAATCAAGCCAGAACACTACACAGATTTTATTTGGTGGAAATAAAGCTACAGAATAATTTTCTGGGAATTAAAATGACCCAAAAAGAAAAGAAATGGCAGTGCAGAGGCTGGGACGCGGCCCGCTACGGAGCTGGGCCGGACCGCGTACACGGTGGCCTACGCGGGAGGGCTGGGGATTCAAATCCCGCAGCAGGGCCCGCGTGTCATCGGACAGGGGGTGAAGCGGTTCGGGCGATGCTGGCCATTAGATTAAAAGACAGATCGACGGCTAGCAGCTCGTCTTCCTCTAGGGAAAGAACGCGGTGAGCAAACCCTAGCTCGACCGTGCTGGGGCTCGCGGTGGCTCACCTAGGGGCGAAGAGGGGTCGGTGACGGTGGCGTTGGAGGCAGTCGTTGATGCGGATCTGAACAAGGGGCAGCAGAGGCGATTTTGGCTGCTGGCAGGGTTGGGGACGTCCTTGGCTCCTCGGTGTCCGCAGCATCCTCGTGGCTTCGGTGATCCTGGCCAAGAGGGGAGGAGAGGGAGCGGTTAGACGCAGTGTGGGGAAGGTATTAGAGTGAGGGTAGGGCAGAGAGATGGGCGGCGACAACCACCTAGACCGTGCTCGACGGTGCCGTGTTGGAGCGGCCCTAGCGAGAGCAGCAGGGGGCCGAGCGGGCTCGGCTCCACTCTGGGGGTGGAGTGGGGTGGCAGAGAGGGAAATGAGGTGGGTGCGCGGAGGATGGGGTGGCCTGGGGGCTTTAGAGCCAGTGGGGTGCACCCATGGTGCACCGGGTGTAGGGGAGGGTGGTGAGAGAGGGGAGCATCCTGGGAGTGGCTGGGAGCGGCGACGGGGTCCGTATCTGCGTGGGAGGGCTGCTGTGAGCGTCTGGTCGCGTCGCTGGCCTCAGGAGCATGCGTGGCAGAGAGAGAGGTGGTGCACGCGAGGTGCTCGCATGCTGTCACGCGTGACAGGTCACGAGGCAGTGGTTGTGGCGCTGTGCTAGGGGGAAGTCTAGGACGGATAGTAGGGTGGGGGAGAGGTCATGTCAAGGCAGAGGGCGGCGTCGAAGCGTACCGAGCGAGCGGGGGAGCGGCATGGCGCGCACGACGCTCTGCCGACGTGGCCGGCACGGGTTGGGGGTGGTTGGGGCCGCGGGTCAGAGAGAGGAGAGGTGTAGTAGGGTGGCGGGGCTCTCTTCGGTCCACCGCGCGATTTTTGCACCGAGAGAAGGAAGAGAGGGAGCGGGGCCGGGGGTGATCTGCTGAGGTGGACACCGGCGGTTGGGGGTGGCTGGGCGTGCGCGGGAGAGAGAGGGAAGGGTGGAGGGAGTGCCTGGGGAGTTGGGGCGGTCCGAGGTGGGGCCAGATGGGACAGGAGGGAGGGAGAGGCTGCTGATTTTCGAGGTGGGCAAGATATTCAATGATCTCACTTGTCTCTCCTCTTTGCAGTGTTCTGGCGCGTGCATGCGACTTGGGTCTGTGCAAGGTGGTAGCCGGGGTGGTGCTGCATCGTGCCAAGGCCAGAGAGAGGGTGTGGCACGGGCAGGGAAGAGGGAGAGGGTTTTGTGGTGATCTAGAGTGGTGTTGGTGAGGTGGCAACTTTGGGAGCTTGCCATTTCGAGCTAGGGCCACCTATGGCAGGGGGAAGGGTATAGGGTGGTAGAGGGTGACTTAGTGATCATGCTTAGGCCTTGGTTGATCCTTGGATCACATCCAGATGCTCACAAGGGCCAACCAAACTTTGGACAAAATAAGGGGGGCCATTCCCTAAGTGACAACTAGTGAGGTAACACTCACATGCAAAAGGCTAGGGCTTGTGGTTTTACCAGGACTAAGGGGTGGTTCTCAGGTACTAGTAGCATAGTACTACTTGGTACTCTTGCATGGTAAAAATGGTGAAGGATTTAATCAAGCCATGGCTCCAAAGTTGGAAGAAAATTAGGTCTCTATGACTTAGCCACATATAAGTTGGGTGAGGTGACTAACTAGTATGACCCTTGGTGGTCATGCAAGCATGTAACTTAGCAAACAACACTACCCAAAACAACACAAGTGATCAAACAATCTAATAGAGCTAGGCAAATATGCACATAAGTAGAAAAGTTTTATTTCCTCCTACTTTCTAGCTTCCCAACCTTCAACAAACATGGATGTAGAAAATGGGATGTTACATTAGAATTAGAACATAAAGCCTACTGGGCCGTTAAAGAACTAAATAAAGATTGTAAGATCACTGGTGAGAAAAGATTATTTGACTTAAGTTCTTTACATGAATGGAGGAGTGAAGCCTATGAAAATGCTAGGCTCTTTAAGGAGAAAGTTGAAAGATGGCATGACAAGCGAATACTTAAGAGAGAATTTCATGTTGGTGAGAAAGTTCTATTGTATAGGTCTCGTATCAGATTTTTTGCAGGAAAACTACTATCAAAATGGGAAGGACCTTTCATTATTGAAGAAGTATACCGTTCAGGAGCAATAAAATTTTCTTCTTTAAAATATAATACTACACAAGTAGTGAATGGGCAGCGACTCAAACACTATATTGCTGGGGATTCTTATAATGAAGATGTTGTGCCTTTCAAGTTATAACTCCGGAAAAATCTATCAAGGACCAAATTCAGAGACCTGTAGAGTCTGCTTTCAAATAGGTAACAGTTCTAGTAAGAAAAGTTCCACAAAAATACTATCCAACTATATTTTTGCAGTTTTTACTCAATAAGGAAAGCTACGAAGTGAAAAAGGGACGGAAACGGAGCCAGGGTGGCTCACACCACCCTGTGGCGCGGGCCCACCCCTGGCCACGCCACCAGGTGGTGTGGCCACCCCAGACTCTTGTCTCTGGCCCGTTTTCTCCCAGTACCTTCCTTTCATCATGAAACTTCGTAATATATAATCCCCCAGATCCCCCAAGGATCGTATATCGTGTTTTCGTCTTGTTTTTGTTTCGATCTGTTTCTGCCAGGACATACTCTTTGAAACCTTAGAAGCACAATGGTGTCCGCCAAGGATAAAGGGAAGGAGCTTATGGAGGAGGATCTCCAAGACCCCAAGCAGGGGCTGGTACCTTTAGTCTCTTGCGCTGCATCAACGGAAACCCTACGAGTCACTAAAGAGTTATGCGATAAGTACCGAGACTTGAAGAGGAAGGTGGACATGCTTCAATGGGAGAATAATAGGCTTCGCAAGATGTTGGAAGATTTCCTCATGTCAACTAAGAAAATATTACCACCACCACCATAGGAGTAATTCGTCATCAGGTTTGGCATCCCCTTGGTTTGTTCCAAGCTTGGGGAAGTGCCGCGGTATCACATCACTATCTTCTATCTTTTTACCTTTTTTAGTAGAGTCATATCATGAATAGAGAAGTTATTATGTAGGATGGTTTGCATTATGGAAGTGTCCCCTCTCTCGTTAGATATGTATCCCTTGGTGTGATTTGCCGTTATGGAATATTAATGAGAAGTTCTATCATTCACTCTTTTTCATAGCTTATATTAGTTTTCAATTCGTGGTTATATGATTGATCTTGTTGTCAATATAGGTAGCACTTTGGGATCATTGAGTTAATTTAGTTGGTTTTGGCAAACCTGGCTCGGTCAGTAGCAACACTATTTTTGAGAGTTAAATGAAAAGACAAAATTACTCTAAAGAAAATAATTTCATCGTCTTTCTTTCTTGATTTTCTCATAAGTTTAGTATTCTCTAGTTAAGATCTTTTGTGCTTCCAAGGAAGATTGCATGTTTGTCTTTATCACTTGTATGTTTGTTTGTTTCCTTCAACTCTTGTACTTGCTACCCAGCCTTGCTAGCCAAAAACCTGTACTGAGAGGGAATTCTTCTCATGCATCCACTTCCTTAAACCAAAACCTTTGCCATTTGTGTCCACCATACCTACCTATTAGCATTATTGCTATTCCAAGTAAATTCTTGTTTTATCTACCTCCCAAATTAAACTTGTTATGTGAAAATTAGTGATTAAAGCTCTCACGAACTTGATGGCACACTTTACTTTCTTGCACTTAATAAACTTGAACCATTGTGCTCACCTATGTTGCGTATATGCTTGCGCTTTGTAAGTTGTGAATTAGCAGAACCATGATGTCATGGGGAACGCTTTCAACATTACACTGGTACTTTGTACCTAGTTGATGTCATGTTCTTTTGTCTATGGATGTCGTCGGTGTGAAATGAAAGGGGATCTTGTAAGTCCATGGAGTTATGCATGTGTGTTAGAGAAACGCCTGGGCCGCTGGTCTAATCCATGCTGACATGGTCGAAACCTGCAGCATAACCATAACGAGCATCTATGAAGCATTCTTCTTATAAAAAAAGAGATAGAGATTGAGAAAAAGAGAAAAGAAGAAAAAAGAGATATTATGAAAAGAGGAAAGAGAGCAAAAAGGACCATATTCCCATGGTAAATAAGAAGATTGCTGAGATGCTTGTTGTCTGCTTGCCTTGTCATTTTGATATGGGGATTCTTCCGTATCATTGGGCAAGGGGTACCCTGTTGGCGGTTCTCTATGATACACATATGCTTACGATGACAAGAACTTACCGGTGACTAAACTTGAGTAGCATGAGGAGCGACCCTCGTATTTAAGGGACATGAGATTCTCAATTTACAACTTGTCAATGCATATCCTCATATTTGATCACTTTAACCTTAATCACCTAAAGATGCCTATGATAGGGGCAATGAGAACTGAAAACTAGTAAGTATCATAATTTTTGGGAGCTCTTTATGAGACTTGCAATCCCTGCTTCCCTCTGCGAAGGGCCTTTCTTTTACTTTGTAGTTGAGTCATTAAACCTACTCCTTTCTATCTCAGCAAGTATTTTGAGTTGTTGTGTTTCATTCATTCATATGATGATTTATTCAATCATGTTGCTTTTGTTCCTTGTTTGGCACATTGCTCTTATCTTGACGTTTACTACTTTGAAAGCTATCATTGAAAACCAGTTATTTGTGAACTCCAGCAAATTATCAACTATTCTTCGACCAATAGCTAAGTTTGCCATTACCAATTATGATTTACTTTATGTATATTTATTGTGTTTCCTTTACTCATTGCAAGTTGAGTTATATAATAGTGAGTTGTCTTCTATTATGATCTATGTATTGATGAATGTGATGCTTCTTGTCCATATTCTTTTATCGACTCTTCACTCCATAAACCTGATGCCATGTTTATTGAGCTCAGTTTCGCTTGGGGACAAGCGAAGTCTAAGCTTGGGGGAGTTGATACGTCCATTTTGCATCACTATTCTATGTCATAATTCACTGTTATTCATTGATATATTTCGTATTGAGAGGTGATAATTATGCTATTTCATCTGTTTTTGCATGGTTGATGACTTTTGGAGCATGGACCGCTGCAGTCGGGATTCTGATGGAAAAGGTGTTGTTTGGAGGCAAAATTCGCAAAGATCAGAAAATCTGGGAAAATATACAGAAAATCCTATTTTTCCAGAAGACGAAGGAAGCCAGAAGGGGGCTGGAGATGGGCCACAGGGGGCCCACACCACCCCCTGGCGTGGGCTAACCTAGGCCGCGCCACCAGGTGGTGTGGCTGCCCTGGTCCACCCCTGGCACTCCGCTCTGGCGTATATTATCCTCCCAAAACCCTAAGACTCAGGGAGCAACCACCGAAAGATTCCGCCGCCTCTGCGGGGCAGAAAACACCGAGGGAGAAAGATCTCTCCGGCAGACAGATTTCTGTCGGGGGAATTCCTTCCCGGAGAGGGGAGATCATCACCATCAACACCACCATCAAGCTAGACTTCATCGGGATCATAATCATCATCACCACCATCATCATCATCAGCACCCTCAC
Organism: Avena insularis; assembly: GCA_023614405.1. Lineage (NCBI taxonomy): Eukaryota > Viridiplantae > Streptophyta > Magnoliopsida > Poales > Poaceae > Avena > Avena insularis. The sequence goes on along the minus strand of CM042690.1, from coordinate 330,475,815 downwards.
CACCATCTCCATATTGTTGTAACAATTGCGTTGAATCTTGCATAGTTCATAGGGGAAACTTTCCCGGTGTTGATTACTCTTTGTAGTTGATGCTATTGAGTGAACCATTGAATTATTGTTTATGTTCAGATTGTTATACATCATTATTCCATCTCTGATCATTATCCATATGATGTCTTGTGAGTAGTTCGTTTTGTTCTTGAGGACATGGGAGAAGTCATGTTGTTAGTAGTGGAGTTGTGTTGAGAAAGATTCAATAGTTTGATATTTAAGTTGTGGTGTACTTCTTCTAGTTGTGTCATGTGAATGTCAACTACATGACACTTCACCTATATGGGCCTAGGGGAATGCATTGTGTATTTGGCTACTAATCGTAGGGGTTGCCGGAGTGACAGAAACCTGAACCCCCGTTAGGAAACCATTGCACAAGGGACGTAAGGGTCTTAGAGTTTAAAGCTGTGTTTAGGTTTCTACCTTAATTACTTTCTTGTACTTATGGATGTTTGCAAGGGGTATAGTCACAAGTATGTATTAGTCCTAGGAAGGTCGGTACATTAGCACAGGTTCACCCACACAACAGTTAGCAAGCTAAAGAAGATTAATCAACTATATGAAGCGAAAGCACTTGACAGTCTTCCCATGTGTCCTCGAGAACGTTTGGTCATCTTAAGTAATACAACCGGCTTGTCCTTTGTTGCATAAAAGATTGGGCCACTTGCTGCATTTATTCCTACTGTCTTTTGTTTACTCGTACTTTATTTACTTGGATTATCAAAAACCCCTAAAAATCCATTTGCTAAGTATTTGCAGAGAATTCCTGATCCATACCACTAGCCAGCACCTTCTGCTCCTCGTTGGGTTCGACACTCTTACTTATCGAAAATACTACGATACACCCCCTATACTTGTGGGTCATCAGATACTCCTCCGACAACTGGTGCTCCAGAACAATCTAGTTGGCTAGCATAAAGTGCTCCTCCGTGCAGCCGCGCCAGGTGTTGCATACTGCCCGGAAGGCGGCGTAGTAGTCGAAGTCGTCCGTCGAAAGGAAGATGTCACCTATCTTCTGGACGAGTCCATCAGGGAGACTAGCCCACGGTGAGTCCTGCTGCTTCTTGCCGCCCATGGATGATGGTGTTCGTGTGGTCTCGGTCCCGTTAACTGGCAGAGGAAGCGGTTCCAGAGACACGCATTTAAAAAACGCTTGTGAAATCCTAGTGAAGCATCTGGAAACGAGACAATGGCATGCACATAGCCACCACAACCGCAGCCGCATTTCATCAAACTGGCATGGGCACGCACTTGAGCCTGCACACGCGCACTAATACGGACAACAGATGTGCACACCAGCGTACGACCCCTGGGAGCAAGCGAATGTGTAGGATGATACTAGTAGTAGAATCATAACCTCATTGTATATAATTATCCCTGGGAGCACGTCAATGCGTAGAATGTGTAGATAAAATTGCAGGTAACACCAACATTCTAGGAATTTGATGCACAAAACACAGAAACATAGTTCGTGGCTTCAAGTTTTGCAACTGGCCCAAATGAACTGCTTAACTTAACAAGATGAATAAGAGAGAATCTAATTGTTCATAATCATACACCATTATTCATACTTGCAAACTCCATTTATTTATTCATCGATATCCTGCATGCTGGTCCGGGAGGGCAGCGTGCTGGCGACGGACGGGAGGATGGGGGGGACAACAAATTGTGTATGTGTCATTTGCACGCTGGTGGGGAAAGAGGCTTCGAGGGGAAAGAAGAGAAGTAAATTGGACGTGACACTGGCAGGTGGGCCCAAGGAACACATAACCCTGACAAGGTGGGAGCGCATGGTATTGCCAGTTTGTCCAGAGTAAGTGAACGGAAAGCATGGCCAATCATGTCGCAAAACATCCTACTCGTGGATCGCTCATACAAAAAACCATCGCAATCGACCAAGCGCCCCGATGGAACGATATGTAACAATCGTGATGCAGAACAAGTGTCTTGGGGCGTGCCTTCTAGAAGACTTGATCTAACGGCCACCATTGGGGGCTAAGGTTACGGCTCTCCTAAGGTTAGGATCCATGTGGTTTATGAAACGAACACACATGCAAATGGCCCGGGTGGATCCATGTGGTTCATGAAAAGAACACACATGCAAATGACTCTAGTGGGTCTATGTGGTTTATGAAAAGAACACAAATGCATTGAACTTTTGTGGATCCATGTGGTTTCTGAAAAGAACACAAATGCAATGATTCTAGTAGTGTTTTAGAAGAAGAACACACATGCAATGACTCTAGTGGATCCATATGTGGTTTAGAAAAAGAACACACATGCAATGACTCTAGTGGATCCATGTGGTGTATGAAAAGAACACACATGCAATGAACTCTAGTGGATCCATGTGGTTTATGAAATGAACACAAATGCAATGAACTCTAATGGATCCATGTGGTTCATGCAAAGAACACACATGCAATGACACTGGTGGATCCATGTGGTTTATGAAAACAGCACAAATGTAATGACTCTAGTTGTGGTTTTTGAAAAGACTACAAATGCAATAAACTCTAGTGGATCCATGTGGTTTATGAAAAGAACACACATGCAATGACTCTAGTGGTGGTTTATGGAAATAACACACATGCAATGACTCTAGTTGTGGTTTATGAAAAGAACACACACGCAAATGCAATGAACTCTAGTCGATCCATGTGGTTTATGAAAAGAACACACATGCAATGACTCTAGTAGTGGTTTATGAAAAGAACACACATGCAATGACTATAGTGGTGGTTTAGGAGAAGAACACACATGCAATGACTCTAGTGGATTCATATGTAGTTTTGAAAAAGAACACACATTCAATGACACTGGTGGATCCATGTGGATTATTAAAAGAACACACATGCAATGACTCTATTGGATCCATGTGGTTTATGAAAAGAACACGCATTCAATGAACTCTAGTTGATCCATGTGGTTTATGAAAAGAACACACATGCTGTGGTGGCATCACTTCATATGTTCTTTTCCTAAAACCCCAATGATGCACACTAATACACTCACACATCCAATGAAAAGAACACACATGCAATGACATCCATGTGGTTCATGAAAAGAACACACATGCAATGACACTAGTTGTGGTTTATGAAAAGAACACACATGCAATGACACTGGTGGATCCATGTGGTTTATGAAAAGAACACACATGCAATGACTCTAGTTGTGGTTTCTGAAAAAGAACATAAATGCAATGAACTCTAGTGGATGCATGTGGTTTATGAAAAGAACACTCATGCAATGAACTCTAGTGGATCCATGTGGTTTATGAAATGAACACAAATGCCATGACTCTAGATGTGGTTTATGAAAAGAACACACATGCAATGGCACTGGTGGATCCATGTGGCTTATGCAAAGAACACACATTCAATGAACTCAAGTGAATCCATGTAATTTATGTAAAGAACACACATGCAATGAGCTCTAGTGGATCCATGTGGTTTCTGAAATGAACACACATGCAATGAACTCTAGTGGATCCATGTGGTTTCTGAAATGAACACACATGCAATGAACTCTAGTGGATCCATGTGGTTGATGAAAAGAACACACATGCAATGCCTATAGTAGTGGTTTATGAAAAGAACACACATGCAATGACTCTAGTGGTGGTTTATGAAAAGAACACACATGCAATGACTCTAGTGGTGGTTTAGGAGAAGAACACACATGCAATGACTTTAGTGGATCCATATGTGGTTTAGAAAAATAAGACATATTCAATGACACTAGTGGATCCATGTGGTTTATGAAAGGAACACACATGCAATGACTCTAGTGGATCCATGTGGTTTATGAAAATAACACACATGCAATGACTCTAGTGGTGGTTTATGAAAAGAACACACATGCAATGACTCTAGTGGTCATTTATGGAAAGAATACACATGCAATGACACTGGTGGATCCATGTGGTTTATGAAAATAACACACAACCTATGACTCTAGTTGTGGTTTATGAAAAGAACACAAATGCAATGAACTCTAGTGGATCCATGTGGTTTAGGAAAAGAACACAAATGCAATGAACTCTAGCAGATCCATGTGGTTTATGAAAAGAACACACATGTAATGAAGTCTAGTGGATCCATGTGGTTTATGAAAAGAACACACACGCAATGAACTCTCGTGGATCCATGTGGTTTATAAAAAGAACATGCATGCAATGAACTCTAGTGGATCCATGTGGTTTAGGAGAAGAACACACATATAATGACTCTAGTGGATCCATGTGGTTTATGAAAAGAAGACACATTCAATGACACTGGTGGATCCATGTGGTTTATGAAAAGAACAGGCAAGCAATGACACTGATGGATCCAAATGGTTTTTGAAAAGAACACACATGGAGTGACTCAAGTTTTAGTTTATGAAAAGAACACACATGCAATGAACTCTAGTGGATCCATGTGGTTTATGAAAGAACACGCATGCAATGAACTCTAGTGGATCTATGCGGTTTATGAAAAGAACACACATGAAATGACACTAGTGGATCCATGTGATTTATGAAAAGAACACACATCCAATATCACTAGTGGATCCATGTGGTTTATAAAAAGAACACACATGCAATGACTCTAGTGGATCCATGTGGTTTATTAAAAGAACACACATGCAATGACTCTAGATGCGGTTTATGAAAAGAACACGCATGAAATGACAATGGTGTATCCATGTGGTTTATGAAAAGAAGACACATTCAATGACACTGGTGGATCCATGTGGTTTATGAAAAGAACAGGCAAGCAATGACACTGATGGATCCAAATGGTTTTTGAAAAGAACACACATGCAGTGACTCAAGTTTTAGTTTATGAAAAGAACACAAATGCAATGAACTCTAGTGGATCCATGTGGTTTATGAAAAGAACACACATGCAATGAACTCTAGTGGATTCATGTGGTTTATGAAAAGAACACACATGCGCTGGACTATAGTGGATCCATGTGGTTTACGAAAAGAACAGACTTGCAATGACTCTAGTGGTGGTTTATGAAAAGAACACACATGCAATTACTCTAGTGGTGGTTTAGGAGAATAACACACATGCAATGACTCTAGTAGATCCATATGTGGTTTAGAAAAAGAACACACATTCAATGACACTGGTGGATCCAAGTGGTTTATGAAAAGAATACAAATGCAATGAACTCTAGTGGATCCATGTGGTTTATGAAAAGAACACACATGCAATGAACTCTAGTGGATCCATGTGGTTTATGAAATGAACACAAATGTTGTGGTGGCATCACTGAAAGTGCTCTTTTCCTAAAACCTCAATGATGCACACAAATACACTCACACATTCAATGAAAAGAACACACATGCAATGAATTTGGTGGATCCATGTGGTTTATGAAAAGAACACACATGAAATGACTCTATCTGTGGTTTATGAAGAGAGAACACATGCAACGACACTGGTGGATCTATGTGGTTTATGAAAAGAACACACATGCAATAACTCTTGGTGTGGTTCATGAAAAGAGCATAAATGCAATGAACTCTAGTGAATCCATGTGGTTTATGAAAATAACACACATGCAATGAACTCTAGTGGATCCATGTGGTTTATGAAAATAACACACATGTAATGAACTCTAGTGGATCCATATGGTTCATCAAAATAACACACATGCAATGACTCTAGTGGTGGTTTATGAAAAGAACATACATGCAATGACTCTAGTGCTGGTTTATGAAATGAACACACATGTAATGACAGTGGTGGATCCATGTGGTTTATGAAAAGAACACACATCCAATGACTCTAGTGGATCCATATGTGGTTTAGAAAAACAACACACATTCAATGACACTGGTGGATCCATGTGGTTTATGAAAAGAACACACATGCAATGAACTCTAGTGGATCCATGTGGGTTATGAAAAGAACACACATGCAATAACACTGGTGGATAAATGTGGTTTATGAAAAGAACACACATGCAATGACTCTAGTGGGTCCATGTAGTTTATTAAAAGAACACACATGGAATGACTCTAGATGTGGTTTATGAAAATAACACACATGCAATGACACTGGTGGAACCATGTGGTTTATGAAAAGAACACACATTAAATGACACTGGTGGATCCATGTGGTTTATGAAAAGAACACACATGCAATAACACTGGTGGATCCATATGGTTTATGAAAAGAACCCACCTGCAATGACTCTAGTTGTGGTTTATGAAAAGAACATAAATGCAATGAACTATAGTGGATCCATGTGGGTTATGAAAAGAACACACATGCAATGAACTCTAGTGGATCCATGTGGTTTATGAAAAGAACACACATGCAATGAACTCTAGTGGGTCCATGTGATTTATGAAAAGAACACACATGCAATGACATTGGTGGATCCATGTGGTTCATTAAAAGAACACACATGCAATGACACTGGTGGATTCATGTGGTTTATGAAAAGAACACACATCTAATGACATTGGTGGATCCATGTGGTTTATGAAAAGAACACACATGCAAGAACTCTAGTGGATCCATGTGGTTTATGAAAAGAACACAAATGCAATGACACTAGTGGATCCATGTAATTTATGAAAAGAACACACATGCAATGACTCTAGTTTTGGTTTATGAAAAGAACACAAATGCAATGAACTCTAGTGGATCCATGTGGTTTATGAAAAGAACACACATGCAAAAAACTCTAGTGCATCCATGTGGTTTATGAAAAGAACACACATACAATGACTCTAGTGGTGGTTTATGAAAATAAAACACATGCAATGACTCTACTGGTGGTTTATGAAAAGAACACACATGACACTGGTGGATCCATGTGGTTTATGAAAAGAACACACATCCAATGACTCTAGTTGTGGTTTATGAAAAGAACGCAAATGCCATGAACTCTAGTGGATCCATGTGGTTTATGAAAATAACACACATGCAATGAACTCTAGTGTATCCATGTGCTTTATGAAAAGAACACACATGCAAAGAACTCTAGTGGATCCATGTGGTTTATTAAAAGAACACACATGCAACGAACTCTAGTGGATCCATGTGGTTTATGAAAAGAACACTCATGCAATGAACTATAGTGGATCCATGTGTTTATGAAATGAACACAAATGCAATGACTCTAGTTTGGTTTATGAAAAGAACACACATGCAATGACACTGGTGGATCCATGTGGTTTATGACAAGAACACATATTCAATGACACTGGTGGATCCATGTGGTTTATGAAAAGAACACACATTCAATGAACTCAAGTGGATCCATGTGATTTATGGAAAGAACACACATGCAATGACTCTAGTAGTGGTTTATGAAAAGAACACACATGCAATGACTCTAGTGGTGGTTTATGAAAGGAACACACATGCAATGACTCTAGTCGTGGTTTAGGATAAGAACACACATGCAATGACTTTAGTGGATCCATATGTGGTTTAGAAAAAGAACACATATTCAATGACACTAGTGGATCCATGTGGTTTAGGAAAGGAACGCACATGCAATGAGTCTAGTGGATCCACGTGCTTTATAAAAATAACACACATGCAATGACTCTAGTGGTGGTTTATGAAAAGAACACACATGCAATCACTCTAGTGGTCATTTCTGAAAAGAACACACATGCAATGAGACTGGTGGATCCATGTGGTTTATGAAAAGAACACAAATGCAATGAACTCTAGTGGAACCATGTGGTTTAGGAAAAGAACACAAATTCAATGAACTCTAGCGGATCCATGTGGTTTATGAAAAGAACACACATGCAATGAACTCTAGTGGATCCATGTGGTTTCTGAAAAGAACACACATGCAATGAACTCTAGTGGATCCATGTGGTTTAGGAGAAGAACACACATGTAATGACTCTAGTGGATCCATGTGGTTTATGAAAAGAACACACATGCAATGAACTCTAGTGGATCCATGTGGTTTATGAAAGAACACGCATGCCATGTACTCTAGTGGATCCATGTGGTTTATGAAAAGAACACACATGCAATGACTCTAGTGGTGGTTTATGAAAAGAACACACATGCAATGACTCTAGTGGTGGTTTATGAAAAGAACACACATGCAATGACTCTAGTGGTGGTTTATGAAAAGAACACACATGCAATGACACTAGTGGATCCATGTGGTTTATGAAAAGAACACACATCCAATATCACTAGTGGATCCATGTGGTTTATAAAAAGAACACACATGCAATGACTCTAGTGGATCCATGTGGTTTATTAAAAGAACACACATGCAATGAATCTAGATGTGGTTTATGAAAAGAACACACATGCAATGACAATGGTGGATCCATGTGGTTTATGAAAAGAACACACATGCAATGTACTCTAGTGGATCCATGCGGTTTATGAAAAGAACACACATGCAATCACTCTAGTGGTGGTTTATGAAAAGAACACACATGCAATGACTCTAGTGGTGGTTTATGAAAAGTACACACATGCAATGACACTAGTGGATCCATGTGGTTTATGAAAAGAACACACATCCAATATCGCTAGTGGATCCATGTGGTTTATAATAAGAACACACATGCAATGATTCTAGTGGATCCATGTGGTTTATTAAAAGAACACACATGCAATGAATCTAGATGTGGTTTATGAAAAGAACACACATTCAATGAACTCAAGTGGATCCATGTGATTTATGGAAAGAACACACATGCAATGACTCTAGTAGTGGTTTATGAAAAGAACACACATGGAATGACTCTAGTGGTGGTTAAGGAGAAGAACACACATGCAATGACTGTAGTGGTGGTTTATGAAAGGAACACACATGCAATGACTCTAGTCGTGGTTAAGGATAAGAACACACATGTAATGACTTTAGTGGATCCATATGTGGTTTAGAAAAAGAACACATATTCAATGACACTAGTGGATCCATGTGGTTTACGAAAGGAATGCACATGCAATGACTCTAGTGGATCCACGTGCTTTATAAAAATAACACACATGCAATGACTCTAGTGGTGGTTTATGAAAAGAACACACATGCAATCACTCTAGTGGTCATTTCTGAAAAGAACACACATGCAATGAGACTGGTGGATCCATGTGGTTTATGAAAAGAACACAAATGCAATGAACTCTAGTGGATCCATGTGGTTTAGGAAAAGAACACAAATGCAATGAACTCTAGCGGATCCATGTGGTTTATGAAAAGAACACACAAGCAATGAACTCTAGTGGATCCATGTGGTTTATGAAAAGAACACACATGCAATGAACTCTAGTGGATCCATGTGGTTTATAAAAAGAACACGCATGCAATGAACTCTAGTGGATCCATGTGGTTTAGGAGAAGAACACACATGTAATGACTCTAGTGGATCCATGTGGTTTATGAAAAGAACACACATGCAATGAACTCTAGTGGATCCATGTGGTTTATGAAAGAACACGCATGCAATGTAATCTAGTGGATCCATGTGGTTTATGAAAAGAACACACATGCAATGACTCTAGTGGTGGTTTATGAAAAGAACACACATGCAATGACTCTAGTGGTGGTTTATGAAAAGAACACACATGCAATGACTCTAGTGGTGGTTTATGAAAAGAACACACATGCAATGACACTAGTGGATCCATGTGGTTTATGAAAAGAACACACATCCAATATCACTAGTGGATCCATGTGGTTTATAAAAAGAACACACATGCAATGACTCTAGTGGATCCATGTGGTTTATTAAAAGAACACACATGCAATGAATCTAGATGTGGTTTATGAAAAGAACACACATGCAATGACAATGGTGGATCCATGTGATTTATGAAAAGAAGACACATTCAATGACACTGGTGGATCCATGTGGTTTATCAAAAGAACAGGCAAGCAATGACACTGGTGGATCCAAATGGTTTATGAAAAGAACACACATGCAGTGACTCAAGTTGTGGTTTATGAAAAGAACACAAATCCAATGAACTCTAGTGGATCCATGTGGTTTACGAAAAGAACACACTTGCAATGAACTGTAGCGGATCCATGTGTTTTATGAAAAGAACACACATGCGCTGAACTATAGTGGATCCATGTGGTTTATGAAAAGAACACACATGCAATGACTCTAGTGGTGGTTTATGAAAAGAATACACATGCAATGACTCTAGTGGTGGTTTAGGAGAATAACACACATGCAATGACTCCAGTGGATCCATATGTGGTTTACAAAAATCACACACATTCAATGACACTGGTGGATCCATTTGGTTTATGAAAAGAACACAAATGCAATGAACTCTAGTGGATCCATGTGGTTTATTAAAAGAACACACATGCAATGAACTCTAGTGGATCCATGTGTTTTATGAAATGAACACAAATGTTGTGGTGTCATCACTGCAAGTGTTCTTTTCCTAAAACCTCAATGACGCACACAAATACACTCACACATCCAATGAAAAGAACACACACGCAATGAATTTTGTGGATCCATGTGGTCTATGAAAAGAACACACATGCCATGACTCTAGTTGTGGTTCATGAAAAGAACACAAATGCAATGAACTCTAGTGGATCCATGTGGTTTATGAAAATAACACACGTGCAATGAACTCTAGTGGATCCATGTGGTTTATGAAATGAACACAAATGCAATGAACTCTAGTGGATCCATGTGGTTCATGAAAATAACACACATGCAATGACTCTAGTGGTGGTTTATGAAAAGAACACACATGCAATGACTCCAGTGGTGGTTTATGAAATGAACACACATGTAATGACACTAGTGGATCCATATGGTTTATGAAAAGAACACACATCCAATGACTCTAGTGGATCCATATGTGGTTTAGAAAAACAACACACATTCAATGACACTGGTGGATCCATGTGGTTTATGAAAAGAACACACATGCAATGAACCCTAGTGGATCCATGTGGGTTATGAAAAGAACACACATGCAATGACACTGGTGGATAAATGTGGTTTATGAAAATAACACACATGCAATGACACTAGCGGATCCATTTGGTTTATGAAAAGAACACACATTCAATGACACTGGTGGATCCATGAGGTTTATGAAAAGAACACACATTCAATGAACTCAAGTGGATCCATGTGATTTATGGAAAGAACACACATGCAATGACTCTAGTAGTGGTTTATGAAAGGAACACACATGCAATGACTCTAGTGGTGGTTAAGGATAAGAACACACATGCAATGACTCTAGTGGTGGTTTATGAAAGGAACACACATGCAATGACTCTAGTCGTGGTTTAGGATAAGAACACACATGCAATGACTTTAGGGGATCCATATGTGGTTTAGAAAAAGAACACATATTCAATGACACTAGTGGATCCATGTGGTTTATGAAAGGAACGCACATGCAATAACTCTAGTGGATCCACGTGCTTTATAAAAATAACACACATGCAATGACTCTAGTGGTGGTTTATGAAAAGAACACACATGCAATCACTCTAGTGGTCATTTCTGAAAAGAACACACATGCAATGAGACTGGTGGATCCATGTGGTTTATGAAAACAACACAAATGCAATGAACTCTAGTGGATCCATGTGGTTTAGGAAAAGAACACAAATGCAATGAACTCTAGCGGATCCATGTGGTTTATGAAAAGAACACACATGCAATGAACTCTAGTGGATCCATGTGGTTTATGAAAATAACACACATACAATGAACTCTAGTGGATCCATGTGGTTTATTAAAAGAACACACATGCAATGAACTCTAGTGGATCCATGTGGTTTATGAAATGAACACAAATGTTGTGGTGGCATCACTGCAAGTGTTCTTTTCCTAAAACCTCAATGACGCACACAAATACACTCACACATCCAATGAAAAGAACACACACGCAATGAATTTTGTGGATCCATGTGGTCTATGAAAAGAACACACATGCCATGACTCTAGTTGTGGTTCATGAAAAGAACACTAATGCAATGAACTCTAGTGGATCCATGTGGTTTAGGAAAATAACACATGTGCAATGAACTCTAGTGGATCCATGTGGTTTATGAAATGAACACAAATGCAATGAACTCTAGTGGATCCATGTGGTTCATGAAAATAACACACATCCAATGACTCTAGTGGTGGTTTATGAAAAGAACACACATGCAATAACTCCAGTGGTGGTTTATGAAATGAACACACATGTAATGACACTAGTGGATCCATGTGGTTTATGAAAAGAACACATATCCAATGACTCTAGTGGATCCATATGTGGTTTAGAAAAACAACACACATTCAATGACACTGGTGGATCCATGTGGTTTATGAAAAGAACACACATGCAATGAACTCTACTGGATCCATGTGGGTTATGAAAAGAACACACATGCAATGACACTGGTGGATAAATGTGGTTTACGAAAATAACACACATGCAATGACACTAGCGGATCCATGTGGTTTATGAAAAGAACACACATTCAATGACACTGGTGGATCCATGTGGTTTATGAAAAGAACACACATGCAATGACACTGGTGGATCCATGTGGTTTATGAAAAGAACCCACATGCAATGACTCCAGTTGTGGTTTATGAAAAGAACACACATGCAATGACTCTAGCTGTGGTTTAGAAAAAGAACACACATTCAATGACACTAGTGGATCCATGTGGTTTATGAAAAGAACACACATGTAATGAGTCTAGTGGATCCATGTGGTTTATGAAAAGAATACACATGCAATGAACTCTAGTGGATCTTTGTGGTTTATGAAAAGAACATACATGCTGTGGTGGCATCACTACATGTGTTCTTTTCCTAAAACCTGAATGATGCACACTAATACACTCACACATCCAATGAAAAGAACACACATGCAATAACTTTGGTGATTCCATGTGGTTTATGAAAAGAACACACATGCAATGACTCTAGTTGTGGTTTATGAAAAGAACACACATGCAATGACACTGGTGGATCCATGTGGTTTATGAAAAGAACACACATGCGGTGACACTACTTGTGGTTTCTGAAAAGAACAAAAATGCAACGAACTCTAGTGGATCCATGTGGTTTATGAAAAGAACACACATGCAATGAACTCTAGTGGATCCATGTCGTTTATGAAAAGGACACACATGCAATGACTCTAGATGTGGTTTATGAAAATAACACACATGCAATGACACTAGTGGATCCATGTGGTTTATGAAAAGAACAAACATTCAATGACACTGGTGGATCCATGTAGTTTTTGAAAAGAGCACACATTCCATGAACTCTAGTGGATCCATGTGGTTTATGAAAAGAACACACATGCAATGAACTCTCGTGGATCCATGTTTTTATGAAATGAACACACATGCAATGAACTCTAGTCGATCCATGTGGTTTATGAAATGAACACACATGCAATGAACTCTAGTCGATCCATCTGGTTTATGAAAAGAACACACATGGAATTTCTCTAGTGGTGGTTTACAAAAAGAACACACATGCAATGACTCTAGTGGTGGTTTAGGAGAAGAACACACAAGCAAAGACTCTAGTGGTGGTTTATGAAAAGAACACACATGCAATGACTATAGTGGTAGTTTAGGAGAAGAACACACATGCAATGACTCTAGTGGATCCATATGTGGTTTAGAAAAAGAAGACACATTCAATGACACTGCTGGATCAATGTGGTTTATGAAAAGAACACACATGCAATGACTAGTGGATCCATGTGGTTTATGAGAAGAACACACATGCAATGAACTCTAGTGGATCCATGTGTTTTATGAAAAGAACACACATCCTGTGGTGGCATCACTACATGTGTTCTTTTCCTAAAACCCCAATGATGCACACTAATACACTCACACATCCAATGAACAGAACACACATGCAATGACTTTGCTAGATCCATGTGGTTTATGAAAAGAACACACATGAAATTACACTAGTTGTGGTTTATGAAAAGAACACACATGCAATGACACTAGTGGATCCATGTGGTTTATGAAAAGAACACACATGCAATGACTCTAGTTGTAACATCCCAATTTCAGCAACCCTGGTTAGTTGTCCAGAATGCAAAAATCAGGGGGAACAAAAACTTTTCTTGTTTAATGCTGAAGTGCTTGCTTGTTGTTTGGATATGCTTATGCATATGAATGTGTATTAGATGATATACTCCTTACCTTAACACCAGTTGACCAAAGCTACTTCTCAAAACAGTCTTGGCTTAATTTCCATATTCTCAAATGTTATGGCATTTCAAAACCTGAGCCAAGATGCTTATGTAACCAAAACCATTTTAGTAGCTTCTATTGACAAAACTGTGGAGAGATATATAATATAATCTCCTTATGTTTTATAGATAGGACCTTCACCTATTCTTATCTCTAGGTTTCCCAAAACCTCCTTCTAAAGCTATTGAATTCTACTCTTGGTAGAGATACCAAGGACTCTTACCTTACTCAAACTCCAACCTTTCAAAATTGCACATCCTTACCTCAAGCTAAGCTTGGTGGTAACCCTAGTAGTAGTTGATTTGTTTGTAAGGTGAGTTGCCTTGATCTGTTGTTTGACTTGATTTCTTAGAAGTAGTATGAGATACTCTATAAGCTCATAACTAGGATCAATGTGTTTCCAAATCATCACACCCTAAGCAAGAATACCAATCTGGGTATGATCTCTAGCTACTAGGTGATCAACTAACACCTCTAACCCGACCCCTTCTGAAGTGATCCCTCCTAGGAGCTTCCAAGTCAATGAAGACCAATATCAAGCATGGATCCTTTCTACTCAATATACACTTCAACATCATCCACTTGATGATGATTTTGTACCTTGCAACCCATCACAAACATCCCGTCTCATGCCCTAGTCAAAAACCCTAAATCTGCCAAATTTGGCTGTCTGGAAAACTATTTCCAACATCACCTTTTTGAATGCCTCCCTTTCTCAACCCTTGTGCATTTTTGAAAATGCATCTGAACCATCTTGTTAACCATCATAAGGACTACCAAGGCCCGCTCTTGCCCTTGGTTAGATCATCCTCCAACCTACTTGTTCTTGATGGTTTTGCAGGCAAGAAAATAACTATTCCTGCAAATCTAGTCAACATGCCTACTTTGACAGAAGCTCACACCATCATTCAACCTTTTATGGACCAAATCTTTGCATGGTTGTGTTCTACTCATATAGGTATACCAATATCTACTTCACTTGTTACAATTGGATCTTTGTGCTTCTTAAACCCACATGGTTTTAAAGGCATCATGACTCATCTGGTATGGCAGCCTTATTTTCAACAAAGTTTGCCATCACTTCCAGACCACCTCAATTGTAACCAATCCAAACTCCTTCTGCCATGATGATCTACATAACTTGGTCTATCCATACATATACCCCATGTTCCAATGGGATCTCTGAGCTCCAAGACCAAACAAGGTTTTGGTGGTATGAAAATAACATCGCCCTAGATCATCAATTCCTTGTTTTCCCATCTAATTCAAGTTGGACTTACAATTCCCAAGGTTGCAAATGCTTGATACACCTTGTGTACATCATCTACCTTGATCATCAAGATTTATCAAATATTATGCATAATTATTATGGCTCCAAATCTAACTAATCTCTATAATAGTCAAAATCTCTAAAACTCCTTTCCCAAAGGAAAGTTTGGTTTTAGCCAAAACACTTCCCCAACTCTAAGCACTTTTGAGGCACATATATCATACCCTATCTTCCCACTTCAAAAATAAATATTTTTGAAGAGCTTTATTATTTCTTTTTGCCTATTTTCTTAAATGGCAGAAATGGAATAATAATAGTTTTAAATACTTCTAAGCCTCAATAAATCTTGGGAAAATTCCCCTAAGTGTGTATTCACATTTGGTACCATATCACATCAAAAATCAACTATTACCAATGTAAATTTATCCAATGATCCTCTATAAACCACTTCTGCACTTCTTGAATAATTGATCAAAAATGCACTAATTATCATCTGAAAAATCCCAAACAAATCTTGGAGATGTATCTTAACCTTGGCCATCTACCAGTACCCTTAACTCATCTTTCAAAGATCAAATTTGGAGAACTTGACCATGATCTTTCTAAATGGCAGATTTGGACTTTTACCCACCTTAAACCAAAACCCAACCAAACCCTCACCAAATGTGGACATGTGACCACCACAGCATCTCTAACACCCCCTGGTCGTGTGCACTGTACCAAATACTATAGCACACCCCATCCCTTGTCTTTTGCTCTTGGAAGGAGAGAAGGAGAGATAGGCCACATCTTGCAAAATCTTCAAAGCAGCAGCAGCCACTCCCCTCCCCCTCTCTAGTCGTGCTCAGGCCCACATTGCCTCCCAGCACCACCCAGCTCGACCAACCAGTGACCAGCCCTCCCCTCTAAATCCCTCCATGCACCAAGCTCACCATGGACCTCTCCATTCAGTTTAAAGGACTGGAGGCCAGCACCACTCTCCCCTCTTCTCTCAGACCACCCCTACCATATCCCCTTACCCCTCTCAAGCTCCAGATCCAAATCCCCAGCTCCCCAATCGCCATGGAGGAGAGTAAGCTCTCCTCTCGGTCTCCTTCGAGTAGTGGAGTACTTGGTCGACTCCGACCTTCCCCATCCCCCACCTATCACCCCAAATCCCTCTCTTAGCTACCCTAGATCCCCATCCACCCTTCCCTGGCTTCCCCTACCTAGGAGCCCGAAGCTTCCTCCCATGGAGCTGCGAGGAAGAAGAAGGCCGTACAAGGGCTACCCTACTCCTTTCCTCCCCATTTCTTCTCTAGCGTGAGCCTCCCGGCGAGCCTGAGCTAAAACAACTCTTTTATCCAACATGCAGACACCCTTGAGCGTGCTCCTGCGAGCTCCCGACAGATCTGTACCGGTGAGATGCGTGAACTGCTCCCCCGTGGCTGAACCCCTCGATGTCGACCATCTACGGAGTCGCTGTCGTCGACCGCGTCGCCTCGTCACCTCCCCGACCTCCCCCGAGCCCCAAGTGAGCCGTGTCGCTGCTCCCCGAGTTCCGCTAGGGTTTCAGCCCGCCGGCGCCGTCGTGAGGTGGACGACGGACGCATGGTCGTCGATCGCCCTTTAATCCAACGGCCCTTGTTCGCAGATACCCCTTCGCGCCCCCGCTGACGCTGACGACCGGGCCCCGCTTGGCTGCTTCAAGTCGTGGCTCCCACACGCTGGCTTCGCCCGCCGTGGGCCGAATCCACTCCCTCGGCCCAGTTGCGCCCGGTATCTGGCCCGCGAGCCTCTCCTCCCCTTTTCTTTTATCTAATTATACTCTTTCCAAATTTACCTGCAAGGTTTAATTCAAGATAAAATGAAAACTGCCCTCTTCTGCCCAGATAAAAATATATACATGTAAACACATGTTTTGTTAAACATGCAAAGTAAGAACCTTGCCCAAAACAGTATTCCTTATTTCCTGAAAAAAATCTACAAAAAGGTGTATTTTGCACTAGATAAATGCCAAAGTGAGCTATACATGTTCAAATGTGATGAAAAAAACTTCCCCTAAAAGGTTATTGATGTACCTATCAGTTAGCATTTATCTCCTGTCAAGGTGAACCCTGGTTTTACCCCCGTAAAAATAACAAAATCCATCCATATCTACCTTTAGAAAATTCCCTAGGCCAAAGTATAACTTGCTTTTAACTGATTCCAATTCCCAGGAAAGTGGTACATCAGGACATGTCAAAATCCAGGAGCTCAAGAATTATTGAGTTTTTGAGGATTTATAATGCATTAAATAATTCTATGTGCAGTGCTTTCACTAGATAAATCACTACAGTAGCTCTGCAACTCTAAAAATACTGATTCCAGTTGGTACTGGGAGGTATTTGCAATACATGTAGATTAAATCTGGTGAAAAAGACAAGTTGTCTCTAGAACTTCCTTTGGGAATTTCCTGAGGGCATTCTATTAATTATTTTGGGATGATTCTAACTCTTAGTGAACAAGTACATCAATCCCTACCTAACCACCTAAGGAAATAATTTCTGGACATACAGAACCTTTCTAGTGAATTATTTCATAAAACTAGAGTATTTCCCACTAGAAAATTCATTATAAATCAATGGGAATTGATAAATTGGTGAAACCACTTTTGTTGGTTTCATATTATCACTACCTATGTGGTGGTATCATCTCTATACAAGGTATCCTACAGAACTTTGACCTTATAATTAAACCCCTTAATTAAGTAGTTTAGGCACCCAAATCATTAAAGAAAACCCACAAAGTCATTTCAAGTAATTCCACGTGTGTAGACGCCAACCACTCAAAACCTACTGAATTGTAAACTTGTATTGTCCATTGCTTGCTGTATGTATTGATGTTTGTATGCCTTGTGTTGATTGTGCTCTTGCTTGTTCGCATGTGTGCTCCCCGACGACGATAGTTGCGATTATCTTGGAGATCAGAAGAAGATGGTTATTACGATTATTATTATGGTGTTCTAAGAAGAAGTCCAGGGACATTTATGCCATATTGCTGATAGCAGGCAAGCCACCTTCTTGCTCATAAGCCTTGTCCTACTATTTTACTTATGCATGTTTTATCTACCGTTTATGAAATTGCATTGTTTTACGATATGATGTTGTATATCTGGTAGTGGTTTGGCTCCTCCAAACCATTACTCAATGGTACTACTAAGTACAACTCCCTTGACGACACCTACTATGGTAGATGGTGTAATGCACCATACCCCTTTTTGGAGACCCTGTTTTAGCCAAAGCAAAGCTAGAGGATGGGAAGACCCCGGAAAAAGTTTTACCAAATGTTTTCTGATAAAACCTTGGTGAGGTGGGACCTCCTAAGCGTTCTTGAGAAAGAAAAATGTTTTGTTTTACAAAATACTGAAGGAAACCTGGAGGAAAAAGGTTTACCAAAACGCACCCGGTTCTTTGCAGTTTAGCTATAACAACTTAACCCGTGCAACCACACTATTCTGGAATGGGACATGGCTGGATTTGATGTTTGTCTATTCTGGTATAAGCTGCCTCGTAACTAGTACAGGGGATCATGATCCCCGGAGGCTGGGCCTTCTCCAATAAAGGTCCATGTGGGACATCGACCTGGAGAAGGAAGAAACTGTCTGCTGGCAGTCAGGCGTTACTATGAGCCCCTCATTGAAAGCGCACACTCGAGAAGTGGAGAAAGCGCTCCGGTTGGTCCTCGGTACCCGACATCCCGATTTTGACGGGAGTAACACTCATAGGGTAGGCACTTATCCTGGAGTGGGCATCCGGAGAGTCTTGATCGGTTACTCGACCCACGATCGGTGTAGATCAGGGTAGTGTACCCGGATGGTGTGGGTAAAGTGTACAACCTCTGCAGAGTGTAAATCTATTCGAATAGCCGTGTCCACGGTCATTGACGGGTTGGACAAACTTCTGTAGAGCGGTGCTGGTTTTGTTTTCAAAAAGAATTTCAGAAAAGAAAAGGCTTTGGAAATGTTTTGACCACGGGATGGTCGTAAAGGAGAAAGGTTTTAACCATGGCATGGTCGGAAGGAGGAGAAAGGAGTTTGGTCGTGGGACGACCTGAAGACGGGAACAAATGGGTGACCCAGTCCTGATGTTTTCCAAAACTTTTCAAAAAGGTTTCCAAAATGTGTACAAAGGTTTTCAACAAAGATATGGAGATGCTATATCTACAAGAGAAACTAATTGAGAAAAGAACCTCTCTTGGAGCCCTCCTACTACCACAACCATAATGCATATCCTCTTGTTATTACTGTTATCTTAAGGTGGTTTGCGAGTACATTCAAAGTACTCACTAGCATTGTCCCTGGCTATTAACTTGGTCATATAGAAAGAAGAAGATGAAGTTGATGGCTATGCGAGCTAGGACGGCCTCCCAGTCAGTTGTCTGTAGGTTAAGGCATGGCTCGGGCTCTATGCTTAATGAAGTTCCACTAATGATTGATCGATGTAGCCATAATGGCAAATAAGGTATGACAGGTATTTGTTATGTATTGGATGTTTACTTTGATACTTGTCTGATATGTGCCACGACTAACTGATCATGGGATCGTGGTTATATGCATAATAGGGATTCTCGGAGGATTAATCCTGGGGCCCCACAGACTTGGTATCAGAGCTATCCTGACTGTAGGAGAACCTTAGTTAGCATGGTCACTCGACAGGATCCTTATTTTGAAAACCCCTGCCTTTGAAAACTAGTTTCTCAATGAGTTTCAAAAAGTTCTACTTCTTCTCTTACTCTAATTAAATGCCTTCGAAAATGGTTTCCTCTACCTCTCGTCCAAACTTCAAACCTACGGATTCTAAATAACTAGGATCTAGAACTCGGTGAAGATAATGAGAACCAGATGAAGACAAGCAACTACCAGCAAACACAAGGAGACTACAAAATCGCTCTACCAGCAGAATCCTCCTAATCAGAAGACATCAAGTGTTGCACTATCAAGAAGCGTCCAAGATACGACAAAGGCTTCATCTGCAAGATAGTGACTCCAACCTGAAGAAATACGATATCTAGGGTCAATAGTCCTAAGATTGGATTTCCCCTATATCGCGAGTAGTGAACTCCTTGGTCCCTAGCGTTGACCGTGTTTGCTTTCCTAAGTGCATCCTGTGACCCTTGATGTGTGATGTTTGCCGAGGACATGGCGATCCCCTCACTCTGTTCGCCCTGTTTATATGCTCTGGTTTGCTTTGACCTCCTTAAAAAAGTGACTCGAGGAGCGATAACCCACCTAGTAACTCAGGAAACCCTTGTGTTAGTTGTCTGTAATGAGACCCAGACTAACCTCGAGAGTGTATGAGAGGAAACGCATCGCAAGAACCAGGAGTTCGACATCGTCAAGTTAGTATCAACTCGAAGATTTCACCTTAGTAGGACGGCATACCTCGTCAAACTCACCTCAAAATACTCGTCAATAGAACCACACTCCCTTGTTCCTCAGTCTACTACAGCAAGAATCCCGTTGAAGCCGGAAGTCGATCACCGAAGGATCCTCAATACCCACAAGAAACCACCTGATAAGTCAACCAAGACAAGAAGTGAAGACCTAGCCACACTAACCTTTAGTGTATTAGAGCTTCTAACTGCCTCGAGAGACTAACTAAAATAGTCGACCCTACCCAAACTAACGGAATGATCCTCCCTAGAAGGTCAGAATTACCCCTGAAGCCAGATGATATGAAAGCATGAAGACAACTCCTCGGAAGCTAGATGTCTCTACTCTGACGGAACACTCCCAAGAGGAGTTGTAAACTGCTAACTTCTGCTCAGCTAACTCCTTAAAGCTTCGTTAGAAGACCATCCCCCCCCCCCCACAAAGGTTTGCGAGAATAGGGTGTCACTCGAAAACCTCAACTCAAGACTCAAGAAGATACAGCCTTCCTCTAATATCAAGTCAACACGCCAAAACAGAAGATCCGCATCCTCCCGAAGCACCTTAGGGAAGTTCTAAGGTGGAAAGACTGCGTCTTTCCACTCAATCTCCAGAAGACTGTCTACCGGAAGATACTTCAGAAAAAGATCCCCAGATTCGACGTTTTTTCGCCAAACTACAACCCAGGAGTTATCATAGGAGAAAATAACTGAAGATCCTATGAATTTCCTCTGTCGTTCCAGCTGAAGACCCACCGGAAGGGCCACCGGATCGCTAACCGCTCAATTCCAATCTCTTAGAGGATGTGAGACTCCAACGACTCCAACAGACAAAGTAAGAATAATCATAGTACATAAGTCCCGTAGGACCTCCCTTCGCGGACATCTTCGTAAGATTCCATCTCTAGGAAAAAGAGTGACGATAGTCTTCAAAACATCCATCTGCGACTCCAAGAAGGAAGGATTACTTCACTCCTAGAATTCTACCCTAGTTTAATCCTAAGGGGGAAAGACTGCGTCTTTCCCACCAAAATAGAGTAACCCTTCACTAGAAGCAAACCCAGGAGTATCGACCGTAAAATCTTTAGTAAGGATATGCTATGCCCCTAAAGAAGAGCTGTGAATCCTAAGAGAAAGGTACACCTAGCTGTAGATTCTATCCTCCGACGAGTACTCCGTGAAGTTCAGCATCGACATAGTCAGTCCAGTCTAAGCCCTCGAGATATAGTGTCCGGAAGGAAAAGACGGTCATCCCTCGCAATCAGGACTAGACTCTACTCAACTCTCCGTGCATGCCGGAAGACTGAAGCTCAACTTCGTCGACAGAGTAGTCACTTTGAAAGATGGAGTCCATAAGATAGTATGCGTATGACACCTAGTATCAACCCGACTCAAATCCCCTAACCCTGCTCCTCCAGAATCTCGGGACGAGATTCTTTTAAGGGGGAAAGGTCTGTAACATCCCAATTTCAGCAACCCTGGTTAGTTGTCTAGAATGCAAAAATCATGGGGAACAAAAACTTTTTCTTGTTTAATGCTGAAGTGCTTGCTTGTTGTTCGGATATGCTTATGCATATGAATGTGTATTAGATAATATACTCCTTACCTTAACACCAGTTGACCAAAGCTACTTCTCAAAATAGTCTTGGCTTAATTTCCATATTCTCAAATTTTCTGGCATTTCAAAACCTAAGCCAAGATACTTATGTAACCAAAACCATTTTAGTAGCTTCTATTGACAAAACTATGGAGAGATATATAATATAATCTCCTTATGTTTTATAGATAGGACCTTCAACTATTCTTATCTCTAGGTTTCCCAAAACCTCCTTCTAAAGATATTGAATTCTACTCTTGGTAGAGATACCAAGGACTCTTACCTTAATCAAACTCCAACCTTTCAAAATTGCCCATCCTTACATCAAGCTAAGCTTGGTGGTAACCCTAGTAGTAGTTGATTTGTTTGTAAGATGAGTTGCCTTGATATGCTATTTGACTTGATTGCTTAGAAGTAGTATGAGATACTCTAGGATCTCATCACTAGGATAAATGTGTTTCCAAATCATCACACCCTAAGCAAGAATACCAATCTGGGTATAATCTCTAGCTACTAGGTGATCAACTAACACCTCTAACCAGACCCCTTCCAAAGTGATCCCTCCTAGCATGGATCCTTTCTACTCAATCTACATTTCAACATCATCCACTTGATGATGCCTGTGTACCTTGCAACCCATCACAAACATCCCCACTCATGCCCTAGTCAAAAACCCTAAATTTGCCAAATTTGGCTAAGTTTGGTAAACAATCAACATCACCTTTTTGAATGCCTCCCTTTCTCAACCCTTGTGCATTTTTGAAAATGCATCTGAACCATCTTGTTAACCATCCTAAGGACTACCAAGGCCCCATAGTTCCCTTGGTTAGATCATCCTCCAACCTACTTGTTCTTGATGGTTTTGCAGGCAAGAAAATAACTATTCCTGCAAATCTAGTCAACATGCCTATTTTGACAGAAGCTCACACCTTCATTCAACCTTTTATGGACCAACTCTTTCATTGGTTGTGTTCTACTCATATATTTATACAAATATCTACTTCACTTGTTCCAAGTGGATCTTTGTGCTTCTTAAACCCACATGGTTTTTAAGGCATCATGACTCATCTGGTATGGCAGCCTTATTTTCAACAAAGTTTGGCATCACTTCTAGACCACCTCAACTGTAACCAATCCAAACTCCTTCTGCCATGATGATATACATAAATTGGTCTATCCATCCATATGCCCCATGTTCCAATGGGAGATCTGAGCTCCAAGACCCAACAATGTTTTGGTGGTATGAAAATAACATCACCCTAGATCCTCAATTCCTTGTTTTCCCATCTAATTCAAGTTGGACTTACAATTACCAAGGTTGCAAATGCTTGCTACACCTTGTCTACATCATCTACCTTGATCTTCAAGATTTATAAAATATTATCCATAATTATTATGGCTCCAAATCTAATTAATCTCTATAATAGTCAAAATCTCTAAAACTCCTTTCCCAAAGGAAAGTTTGGTTTTTGCCAAAACACTTCCCTAACTCTAAGCACTTTTGAGGCCCATATATCATACCCTATCTTCCCACTTCAAAAATAAATATTTTTTAAGAGATTTATTATTATTTTTTGCCTATTTTCTTAAATGGCAGAAATGGAATAATAATAGTTTTCAATACTTCTAAGCCTCAATAAATCTTGGGAAAATTCCCCTAAGTGCGTATTAACATTTGGTACCATATCACATCAAAAATCAAATATTTCCAATGTAAATTTATCCAATGATCCTCTATAAACCACTTCTGCACTTCTTGAATAATTGATCAAAAATGCACTAATTATCATCTGAAAAATCCCAAACAAATCTTGGAGATGTATCTTAACCTTGCCCATCTACCAGTACCCTTAACTCATCTTTCAAAGATCAAATTTGGATAACTTGACCATGATCTTTCTAAATGGCAGATTTGGACTTTTATCCACCTTAAACCAAAACCCAACCAAACACTCAGCAAATGTGGACATGTGACCACCACAGCATCTCTAACACCCCCTGGTCATGTGCACTGTACCAAATACTGTAGCACGCCCCCTTCCCTTGTATTTTGATCTTGGAAAGAGAGAAGGAGAGATAGGCCATATCTTGCAAAATCTTCAAAGCAGCAGCAGCCACTCCCCTCTCCCTCTCTAGTCGTGCTCAGGACCACACTACCTCCCAGCTCGACCAACCAGTGACCAGCCCTCCCCTCCAAACTCCTCCATGCACCAAGCTCACCATGGACCTCTCCATTCGGTTTAAAGGACTGGAGGCCAGCACCACTCTCCCCTCTGCTCTCAGACCACCCCTACCCTATCCCCTTACTCCTCTCAAGCTCCAGATCCATATCCCGATCTCCCCCATCGCCATGGAGGAGAGTAAGCTCTCCTCTCGGTCTCCTTCGATTAGTGGAGTACTTGGTCGACTCCGACCTTCCCCATCCCCACCTATCACCCCAAATCCCTCTCTGAGCTACGCCAGATCCCTATCCACCCTTCCCTGGCTTCCCCTGCCCTGGAGCTCGAAGCTTCCTCCCATGGATCTGCGAGGAAGAAGAATGTCGTACAAGGGCTACCCTACTCCTTTCCTCCCCATTTCTTCTCTGGCGTGAGCCTCCCGGCGAGCCTGAGCTAAAACAGCTCTTTTATGCAACATGCAGGCACCCCTGAGCGTGCTTCGGCGAGCTCCTGACAGATCTGCGCCGGCGAGATGCATGAACCGCTCCCCGTGGCCGAACCCTCGATGCCGACCATCTACGGAGTCGCCGTCGTCGACCGTGTTGCCCCGTTGCCTCCCCGACCTCCCCCGAGCCCCAAGTGAGCTGCACCGCCGCTCCCCAATCTCCTCTAGGGTTTCAGCCTGCCGGCGCCGTCGTGAGGTGGACGACAGACGCATGGTCGTCGATTGCCCTTTAATCCAACGACCCTCGTTTGCAGATACCCCTTCGTGCCCCCGCTGACGCTGACGACCGGGCCTTGCCTGGCAGCTTCAAGTCGAGGCTCCCGCGCGCTGGCTTCACCCGCCGTGTGCCGAATCCACTCCCTCGACCCAGTTCCGCCCGATATCTGGCCTGCGAGCCTCTCCTCCCCTTTTCTTTTATATAATTATACTCTTTCCAAATTTACATGCAAGGTTTAATTCAAGATAAAATGAAAACTGCCCTCTTCTGCCCAGATAAAAATATATACATGTAAACACATGTTTTGTTAAACATGCAGAGCAAGAACCTTGCCCAAAACAGTATTCCTTATTTCCTGAAAAAAATCTACAAAAAGGTTTATTTTGCACTAGATAAATGCCACAATGAGCTATACATGTTCAAATGTGATGAAACAAACTTCCCCTAAAAGGTTATTGTTGTACCTATCAGTTAGCATTTATCCCCTGTCAAGGTGAACCCTGGTTTTACCCTAGTAAAAATAACAAAATCCATCCATATCTACCTTTAGAAAATTCCCTAGGCCAAAGTATAACTTGCTTTTAACTGATTCCAATTCCCAGGAAAATGGTACATCAGGACATGTCAAAATCTAGGAGCTCAAGAATTATTCAGTTTCTGAGGATTTATAATGCGTTAAATAATTCTATGTGCAGTGCTTTCACTAGATAAATCACTACAGTAGCTCTGCAACTCCAAAAATAGTGATTCCAGTTGGTACTGGGAGGTATTTGCAATACCTATCCATTGCCCTTTACCTCATATCAAAACCCAATGTAGATTAAATCTGGTGAAAAAGACAAGTTGTCTCTAGAACTTCCTTTGGGAATTTCCTAAGGGCATTCCAGTAAATATTTTGGCATGATTCTAACTCTCAGTGAACAAGTACATCAATACCTACCTAACCACCCAAGGAAATAATTTCTGGACATACATAACCTTTCTGGTGAATTATTTCTTAAAACTAGAGTATTTCCCACTAGAAAAATCATTATAAATCAATGGGAGTTGATAAATTGGTGAAACCACTTTTGTTGGTTTCATATTATCACTACCTATCTGGTGGTATCATCTCTATACAAAGGTATCCTACAGAACTTGGACCTTATAATTAAACCCCTTAATTAAGTAGTTTAGGCACCCAAATCATTAAAGAAAACCCACAAAGTCATTTCAAGTAATTCCACTTGTGTAGACGCCAAACACTCAAAACCTACTGAATTGTAAACTTGTATTGTCCATTGCTTGTTGTATGTATTGATGTTTGTATGCCTTGTGTTGATTGTGCTCTTGCTTGTTCGCATGTGTGCTCCCCGACGACGATAGTTGCGATTATCTTGGAGATCAGAAGAAGATGGTTATTATGATTATTATTATGGTGTTCTAAGAAGAAGTCCAGGGACATTTATGCCATATTGCTGATAGCAGGCAAGCCACCTTCTTGCTCATAAGCCTTGTCCTACTGTTTTACTTATGCATGTTTTATCTACCGTTTATGAAATTGCATTGTTTTACAATATGATGTTGTATATCTGGTAGTGGTTTGGCTCCTCCAAACCATTAATCAATGGTACTACTAAGTACAACCCCCTTGATGACCTTACTATGGTAGATGGTGTAATGCACCATACCCCTTTTTGGAGACCCTGTTTCAGCCAAAGCAAAGCTAGAGGATGGGAAGACCCCGGAAAAAGTTTTACCAAATGTTTTATGATAAAACCTTGGTGATGTGGGACCTCCCAAGAGTTGTTGAGAAAGAAAAAGGTTTTGTTTTACAAAATACTGAAGGAAAGCTGGAGGAAAAAGGTTTACGAAAACGCACCCGGTTCTTTGCAGTTTAGCTATAACAACTTAACCCGTGCAACCACACTACTCTGGAATGGGACAGGGCTAGATTTGATGTTTGTCTATTCTGATATAAGTTGCCTCGCAACTACTATAGGGGATCGCGATCCCCGGAGGTTGGGCCTTCTCCCATAAAGGTCCATGTGGGACATCGACCTGGAGAACAAACAAACTGTCTGCTGGCAGCTAGGCATTACTATGATCCCCTCATTGAAAGCGCACAATCGAGAAGTGGAAAAAGCGCTCCGGTTGGTCCTTGGTACCCGAGGTCCCCGTTTTTAGGGGAGTAACACTCATAGGATAGGCACTTATACTGGAGTGGGCATCCGGAGAGTCTTGATCGGTTACTCGACCCACGATCGGTGTAGATGAGGGTAGTATACCCGGATAGTGTGGGTAAAGTGTACAACCTCTGCAGAATGTAAATCTATTCGAATAGCCGTGTCCGTGGTCATGGACGGGTTGGACAAACTTCTGTAGAGCGGTGCTGGTTTTGTTTTCAAAAAGGATTTCGGAAAAAAATGGCTTTGGAAATGTTTTGACCATGGGATGGTCGTAAAGGAGAAAGGTTTTGACCATGGGATGGTCGGAAGGAGGAGAAAGGAGTTTGGTCGTGGGACGACCTGAGGACGGGAACAAATGGGTGACCCAGTCCTGATGTTTTCCAAAACTTTTCAAAAAAGCTTTCCCAAATGTGTACAAAGGTTTTCAACAAAGATATGTAGATGCTATATCTACAAGGGAAACTAATTGAGAAAAGAACCTCTCTTAGAGCCCTCCTACTACCACAACCATAATGCATATCTTCTTGTTATTACTGTTATCTTAAGGTGGTTTGCGAGTACATTCAAAGTACTCACATGCATTGTCCCTGGCTATTAACTTGGTCAAATAGCAAGAAGAAGATGAAGTTGACGGCTATGCGAGCTAGGACGTCCTCCCAGTCAGTTGCCCGTAGGTTAAGGCATGGCTCGGGCTCTACGCTTAATGAACTTCTGCTGATGATTGATCGATGTAGCCATAATGGCAAATAAGGTATGACAGGTATTCGTTATGTATTGGATGTTTACTTTGATACTTGTCGGATATGTGCCACGACTAACTGATCATGGGATCATGGTTATATGCATAACAAGGATTCTCAGAGGATTAATCCGGGGGGCCCACACTAGTGGTTTATGAAAAAGAACATAAATGATATGAACTCTAGTGGATCCATGTGGTTTATGAAAAGAACACTCATGCAATGAACTCTAGTGGATCCATGTGGTTTATGAAATGAACACAAGTGCAATGACTCTAGATGTGGTTTATGAATAGAACACACATGCAATGACACTGGTGGATCCATGTGGTTTATGAAAAGAACACACATTCAATTACATTGGTGGATCCATGTGGTTTATGAAAAGAACACACATTCAATGAACTCAAGTGGATCCATGTGATTTATGGAAAGAACACACATGCAATGAACTCTAGTGGATCGATGTGGTTTCTGAAATGAACACACATGCAATGAACTCTAGTGGATCCATGTGGTTGATGAAAAGAACACACATGCAATGAATCTAGTAGTGGTTTATGAAAAGAACACACATGAAATGACTCTAGTGGTGGTTTAGGAGAAGAACACACATGCAATGACTCTACTGGTGGTTTATGAAAAGAACACACATGCAATGACTCTAGTGGTGGTTTAGGAGAAGAACACACATGCAATGACTTTAGTGGATCCATATTTGGTTTAAAAACACACATGGAATGACACTGGTGGATCCATGTGGTTTATGAAAATAACACACATCCTATGACTCTAGTTCTGGTTTATGAAAAGAACACAAATGCAATGAACTCTAGTGGATCCATATGGTTTTGGAAAAGAACACACATGCAATGAACCCTAGCGGATCCATGTGGTTTATAAAAAGAACACACATGCAATGAACTCTAGTGGATCCATGTGGTTTATGAAAAGAACACACATGCAATGAACTCTAGTAGATCCATGTGGTTTATAAAAAGAACACGCATGCAATGAACTCTAGTGGATCCATGTGGTTTAGGAGAAGAACACACATGCAATGAACTCTAGTGGATCCATGTGGTTTATGAAAAGAACACTCATGCAATGAACTCTAGTGGATCCATGTGGTTTATGAAAGAACACACATGCAATGAACTCTAGTGGATCCATGCGGTTTATGAAAAGAACACACATGCAATGACTCTAGTGGTGGTTTATGAAAAGAACACACATGCAATGTCTATAGTGGTGGTTTATGAAAAGAACACACATGCAATGACACTAGTGGATCCATGTGGTTTATGAAAAGAACACACATCCAATATCACTAGTGGATCCATGTGGTTTATAAAAAGAACACACATGCAATGACTCTAGTGGATCCATGTGGTTTTTAAGAAGAACACACATGCAATGACTCTAGTGATGGTTTACGAAAAGAACACACATGGAATGACTCTAGTGGTGGTTTAGGAGAATAACACACATGCAATGACTCTAGTGGATCCATATGTGGTTTAGAAAAAGAACACACATTCAATGACACTGGTGGATCCATGTGGTTTATGAAAAGAACACAAATGTAATTACCTCTAGTGGATCCATGTGGTTTATGAAAAGAACACACATGCAATGAACTCTAGTGGATCCATGTGGTTTATGAAATGAACAAAAATGTTGTGGTGGCATCACTTCAAGTGTTATTTTCCTAAAACCTCAATGATGCACACAAGTACACTCACACATCCACTGAAAAAGGACACACATGCAATGAATTTGGTGGATCCATGTGGTTTATGAAAAGAACACACATGCAATGACTCTAGCTGTGGTTTAGGAAGAGAACACACATGCAATGACACTGGTGGATCCATGTGGTTTATGAAAAGAACACACATGCAATGACTCTAGTTGTGGTTCATGAAAAGAACACAAATGCAATGAACTCTAGTGGATCCATGTGGTTTATGAAAATAACACACATGCAATGAACTCTAGTGGATCCATGTGGTTTATCAAATGAACACAAATGCAATGAAATCTAGTGGATCCATGTGGTTCATGAAAATAACACACATGCAATGACTCTAGTGGTGGTTTATGAAAAGAACACACATGCAATGACTCTAGTGGTGGTTTATGAAAAGAACACACATGCAATGACACTGGTGGATCCATGTGGTTTATGAAAATAACACACATGTAATAACACTTGTGGATCCATGTGGTTTATGAAAAGAACACACATTCAATGACTCTAGTGGATCCATGTGGTTTATTAAAAGAACACACATGCAATGACTCTCGATGTGGTTTACGAAAATAACACACATGCAATGACACTGGTGGATCCTTGTGGTTTATGAAAAGAACATACATGCAATGACCCTAGTTTTGGGTTTTCAAAAGAACACAAATGCAATGAACTCTAGTGGATCCATGTGGTTTATGAAAAGAACACACACGCAATGACACTAGTGGATCCATGTGGTTTATGAAAAGAACACACATGTAATGACTCTAGTTTTGGTTTTTGAAAAGAACACAAATGCAATGAACTCTAGTGGATCCATGTGGTTTATTAAAAGAACACACATGTAATAAACTCTAGTGGATCCATGTGGCTTATGAAAAGAACACACATATAATGACTCTAGTGGTAGTTTATGAAAATAAAACACATGCAATGACTCTAGTGGTGGTTTATGAAAAGAACACACATGACACTGGTGGATCCATGTGGTTTATGAAAAGAACACACATCCAATGACTCTAGTTGTGGTTTATGAAAAGAACAAAAATGCAATGAACTCTAGTGGATCCATGTGGTTTAGGAATAGAACACACACGCAATGAACTCTAGCGGATCCATGTGGTTTATGAAAAGAACGCACATACAATGACTCTAGTGGTGGTTTATGAAAAGAAAACAGATGCAATGACTCTAGTGGTGGTTTATGAAAAGAACACACATGCAATGACACTGGTGGATCCATGTGGTTTATGAAAAGAAAACATATCCAATGACTCTAGTTGTTGTTTATGAAAAGAACAAATGCAATGAACTCTAGTGGATCCATGTGGTTTAGGAAAAGAACACACATGCAATGAACTCTAGCGGATCCATGTGGTTTATGAAAAGAACACACATGCAATGAACGCTAGCGGGTCCATGTGGTTTATGAAAAGAACACACGTGCAATGAACTCTAGTGGATCCATGTAGTTTATGAAAAGAACACAGATGCAATGAACTCTAGTGGATCCATGTGGTTTATGAAAAGAACACACATGCAATGAACTCTAGTGGATCTATGCAGTTTATGAAAAGAACACACATGCAATGAACTCTAGTGGATCCATGTGGTTTATGAAAATAACACACATGCAATGACTCTAGTGGTGGTTTATGAAAAGAACACACATGCAATGACACTGGTGGGTCCATGTGGTTTATGAAAATAACACACATCAAATAACACTGGTGGATCCATGTGGTTTATGAAAAGAATACACATGCAATGACTCTAGTGGATCCCTATGGTTTATTAAAAGAACACACATGCAATGACTCTCGATGTGGTTTATGAAACGAACACATATGCAATGACAATGGTGGATAAATGTGGGTTATGAAAAGAACACACGTGCAATGACACTAGTGGATAAATGTGGTTTATGAAAAGAACACACATACAATGACTCGAGTGGATCCATGTAGTTTATTAAAAGAACAAAAATGTAATGACTCTAGATGTGGTTTATGAAAAGAACACACATGCTATGACACTAGTGGATCCATGTAGTTTATGAAAAGAACACACATTCAATGACACTAGTGGATCCATGTGGTTTATGAAAACAACACATATGCAATGACACTAGTGAATCCATGTGGTTTATGAAAAGAACACACATGAAATGACTATAGTGGTGCTTTAGGAGAACAACACACATGCAATGACTCTAGTGGATCCATATGTGGTTTAGAAAAGAACACACATTCAATGACACTTGTGTATCCATGTCGTTTATGAAAAGAACATACATCCAATGACTCTAGTGGATCCATATGTGGTTTAGAAAAACAACACACATTCAATGACACTGGTGGATCCATGTGGTTTATGAAAAGAACACACATGCAATGAAATCTAGTGGATCCATGTGGATTATGAAAAGCACACACATGCAATGACACTGGCGGATAAATGTGGTTTATGAAAAGAACACACATGCAATGACTCTAGTGGATCCATGTAGTTTATTAAAAGAACACACATGTAATGACTCTAGATGTGGTTTATGAAAATAACACACATGCAATGACACTAGTGGATCCATGTGGTTTATGAAAAAAATCCAATGACACTGGTGGATCCATGTGGTTTATGAAAAGAAAACACATGCAATGACTCTAGTGGATCCATGTGGTTTATGAGAAGAACACACATGCAATGACTCTAGTGATGGTTTACGAAAAGAACACACATGGAATGACTCTAGTGGTGGTTTAGGAGAATAACACACATGCAATGACTCTAGTGGATCCATCTGGTTTATGAAAAGAACCCACATGCAATGACTCTAGTTGTGGTTTATGAAAAGAACATAAATGCAATGAACTATAGTGGATCCATGCGGTTTATGAAAAGAACACACATGCAATGAACTCTAGTGGATCCATGTGGTTTATGAAAAGAACACACATGCAATGAACTGTAGTGGGTCCATGTGATTTATGAAAAGAACACACATGCAATGACACTGGTGGATCCATGTGGTTCAATAAAAGAACACACATGCAATGACACTGGTGGATCCATGTGGTTTATGAAAAGAACACACATCCAATGACATTGGTGGATCCATGTGGTTTATGATAAGAACACACATGCAAGAACTCTAGTGGATCCATGTGGTTTATGAAAATAACACACATGCAATGACACTAGTGGATCCATGTGGTTTATGAAAAGAACACACATGTAATGACTCTAGTTTTGGTTTTTGAAAAGAACACAAATGCAATGAACTCTAGTGGATCCATGTGGTTTATGAAAAGAACACACATGTAATAAACTCTAGTGGATCCATGTGGTTTATGAAAAGAACACACATATAATGACTCTAGTGGTAGTTTATGAAAATATAACACATGCAATGACTCTAGTGGTGGTTTATGAAAAGAACACACATGACCCTGGTGGATCCATGTGGTTTATGAAAAGAAAACACATCCAATGACTCTAGTTGTGGTTTATGAAAAGAACAAAAATGCAATGAACTCTAGTGGATCCATGTGGTTTAGGAATAGAACACACACGCAATGAACTCTAGCGGATCCATGTGGTTTATGAAAAGAACGCACATGCAATGAACTCTACTGGATCCATGTGGTTTATGAAAAGAACACACATGCAATAAACTCTAGTGGATTCATGTGGTTTATTAAAAGAACACACATGCAATGAACTCTAGTGGATCCATGTGATTTATGAAAATAACACACATGCAATGACTCTAGTGGTGGTTTATGAAAAGAGCACACATGCAATGACTCTAGTGGTGGTTTATGAAAAGAACACACATGCAATGACACTGGTGGATCCATGTGGTTTATGAAAATAACACACATCCAATAACACTGGTGGATCAATGTGGTTTATGAGAAGAACATAGATGCAATGACTCTAGTGGATCCATGTGGCTTACGAAAAGAACACAAATGCAATGAACTCTTGTGGATCTATGTGGTTTATGAAAAGAACACACATGCAATGAACTCTAGTGGATCCATATGGTTTATGAAAAGAACACACATCCAATGACTCTAGTGGTGGTTTATTAAAAGAAAACACATGCAATGACTCTAGCATGGGTTATGAGAAGAACACACATGCAATGACACTGGTGGATCCATGTGGTTTATGAAAAGAACACACATCCAATGACTCTAGTTGTGGTTTATGAAAAGAACACAAATGCAATGAACTCTAGTGGATCCATGTGGTTTAGGAAAAGAACACACATGCAATGAACTCTAGCAGAGCCATGTGGTTTATAAAAAGAACACACATGCAATTAACTCTAGTTGATCCATGTGGTTTATGAAAATAACACACATGCAATGAACTCTAGTGGATCCATGTGGTTTATGAAAAGAACACACATGCAATGAACTCTAGTGGATCCATGCGGTTTATGAAAATAACACATGTGCAATGACTCTAGTGGTGGTTTATGAAAAGAACACACATGCAATGACTCTAGTGGTGGTTTATGAAAAGAACACACATGCAATGACACTGGTGGATCCATGTGGTTTATGAAAATAACACACATGTAATAACACTGGTGGATCCATGTGGTTTATGAAAAGAACACACATTCAATGAATCTAGTGGATCCATGTGGTTTATTAAAAGAACACACAAGCAATGACTCTCGATGTGGTTTATGAAAAGAACACACATGCAATGACCCTGGTGGATGCTTGTGGTTTATGAAAAGAACACACATGCAATGACCCTAGTTTTGGTTTATCAAAAGAACAGAAATGCAATGAACTCTAGTGGATCCATGTGGTTTATGAAAAGAACACACATGCAATGAACTCTAGTGGATCCGTGTGGTTTATGAAAAGAACACACATACAATGACTCTAGTGGTGGTTTATGAAAAGAAAACACATGCAATGACTCTAGTGGTGGTTTATGAAAAGAACAGACATGCAATGACACTAGTGGATCCATGTGGTTTATGAAAAGAAAACACATCCAATGACTCTAGTTGTGGTTTATGAAAAGAACACAAATGCAATGAACTCTAGTGGATCCATGTGGTTTAGGAAAAGAACACACATGCAATGAACTCTTGCGGATCCAAGTGGTTTATGAAAAGAACACACATGCAATGAACTCTAGCGGATCCATGTGGTTTATGAAAAGAACACACATGCAATGAACTGTAGTGGATCCATGTGGTTTATGAAAAGAACACACATGCAATGAACTCTAGTGGATCCATGTGGTTTATGAAAAGAAAACACATGCAATGAACTCTAGTGGATCAATGCCTTTTATGAAAAGAACACACATGCAATGAGTCTAGTGGTGGTTTATGAAAAGAACACAGATGCAATGACTCTAGTGGTGGTTTATGAAAAGAACACACATGCAATGACACGGGTGGATCCATGTGGTTTATGAAAATAACACACATCCAATAACACTGGTGGATCCATGTGGTTTATGAAAAGAACACACATGCAATGACTCTAGTGGATCCATGTGGTTTATTAAAAGAACACACATGCAATGACTCTCGATGTGGTTTATGAAAAGAACACATATGCAGTGACAATGGTGGATAAATGTGGGTTATGAAAAGAACACACATGCAATGACACTAGTGGATAAATGTGGTTTATGAAAAGAACACAAATGCAATGACTCTAGTGGATCCATGTAGTTTATTAAAAGAACACAGATGTAATGACTCTAGATGTGGTTTATGAAAAGAACACACATGCTATGACACTAGTGGATCCATGTAGTTTATGAAAAGAACACACATTTAATGACACTGGTGGATCCATGTGGTTTATGAAAATAACACACATGCAACGACACTGTTGAATCCATGTGATTTATGAAAAGAACACACATGAAATGACTATAGTGGTGGTTTTGGAGAACAATACACATGCAATGACTCTAGTGTATCCATATGTGGTTTAGAAAAAGAACACACATTCAATGACACTAGTGTATCCATGTGGTTGATGAAAAGAACACACATGCAATGACTCTAGTGGATCCATGTGGTTTATGAAAAGAACAGACATGCAATGAACTCTAGTGGATCCATGTGGTTTATGAAAAGAACACACATCCTGTCGTGGCATCACTGCATGTGTTTTATAACCCATAAGTATAGGGGATCGTAAGGTAGGATAAATATTCTCTCAAGTTCTATCAACCACTGATACAACTCTACGCACACTAAAAGTTTGCATTATCTAGGAAATAAAACTAGAGCAATAATACGAGTAATAGAGATAGCTTTGCATGATAATAAATAACAATAAAGTAAAACTAGTTGCTGCAGCAATAAAATACACTAAACTAACAGAACCATGAGTGTGGAATAGTGGTGGTAATTGTGGTGGCTTTGTCCAAGTTTAAATAGCGAATAGATCGGGTTCATTGTCTTCGATGCAGTTTTCTATGTGGGAGAGGCTAAATATACATGCAGGTTTCTGTCACTACGGCAGAACTTCCCCCTTCCTCTTACACATACTACAAACCCTATGATGTTAAATCCATGCGCGCACAAATATAATGGATACCAAAGGACTGTACCATATCAACATAAACCTCTAATGAACCAAAGACGTTCAACTATTCAATCTAAGAACAAAGAAACTACGCAAACATGACATAGATCATAGGATTATAACTTATAGCATCAAACACCATGTTTACATAGGACGGTACAGAGGTGTGTGGGAGGATGAACCACTGCATACTAGGAGGATTAGGTGATGGAGATGGCGGTGAAGATGGTGAAGAGGGCGGTGGTGGCGGCGCGGGGGACTCCTTCCCCGCCGCCGGTATCATGGGGGAGCACCGCCCCTTAGCCCCCTTCCTTCATGGCTTGTTGGGAGCCCTCCCACATGGAGATGGGATCCATGGGGGAGGCAAAAACGTGGCTTTGCTGGCTGCAAATTCGTGGGTGGAGATGCCCTGGGCGAATTAGGTTTCCTCCGTTTATATAGCTTCTCGGATTCCCGTCACCCCATCTTGGGCTGCAGTAAATCGGGCCTAAAAAGCCCGTCCGGACTCGGAATCAGCTAAATTTTATGTGCAGAACATTTTTCGCGAAATTTTCAACAACTTTGTAGTTGAAGAGTTTTCCGTTTGACGCTGTCTTCGACCCAAAAGGTGACCGTTTTCAAAAAGAGTTCTGAGACAGATTTCTGGAAAAATCCCAATTTAACTTCAACAAGGTTTCCACTTCTATTCTTGGTAATTCCTACACATCAAAGTGTAAAACAAGAATATTGTGCACTTTTGCAACTATTAGTAGGTTAGTCCAAAGAAATCATAAACTTTATACAAAAAGGAGTGTCAAAAGCATATTATTAGCATAAAACCTAGATACGTTATGGACGTATCAACATCCCCAAGCTTAGTTCCTGCTCGTCCTCGAGTAGGTAAACGATCAAAACAATATAATTTTTGAGGTGACATGCAGACAACACAATCTTGATCATCATTATTGTAAAAGTATTGATAGCTGGGATTAAGGTACTCTAAACATGAATCATGAAAGATAGAGTTCTAACAATAAGACATAGATGCTTTGCAAGACGTTTGTTTGTTTCACATAAAGAAAGCATAATGAGAATGGTATTCAGCTTGTCCCTCATAGAGTAGCAAAACATAAATGCATAGGACACCTTCAAAGTTCATAAGAGTGACTAGATACAAATAGTTTAGGAACAAGCAATATCAAAGTTATGCATCAATCAACAAGTCTTGGGACAATGCACATAGAACTAAGAATGACAACTATGCTCTCTTAATTGGTGCATAAAGATAGAAGGTGGAGACTCAATATAAAAGTGGAGGAAAGGCCTTCATAGAAGGAAGCAGGGATTCAAGTCTCATAAAGAGCTTCCAAAAATTATGGTACTTATTAGCTTTCAGCTCTCATTGCCCCTATCATAAGCATCTTGAAGTGATTAAGGTTAAAGTGAACAAACTATGGAGTATATGCTTGACAAAGTATAAGTTGGAAATCTCATGTCCCTTGAATACGAGGGCCGCTCCTAATGCTACTCAAGTTTAGTTACTGGTAAGTTCTTGTCATAGTAAGTACATATGTATCATAGAAAACCGCCAATGGGGTACCCCTTTCCCGATGATACGGAAGAATCCCCATATCAAAATGACAAGGCAAGCAGACAACGAGCATCTCAGCAATCTTCTTATTTACCATGGGAAAATGTGCTTTTTTCTCTCTTTCCTCTTTTCTCATCTCTTTTTTTTTCTTTTTTGTCAATCTCTATCTCTTTTTTTATAAGTAGAATGCTTCATAGATTGCTCATTATGGTTACGCTGCATGTTTCCACCATGATTAGGCATGGATTAGACCGGCGGCCCAGGCGTTTCTCTAACACACATACATAACTCCGTGGACTTACAAGCTCCCCTTTCATTTCACACCGACGACATCCATTGACAAAAGAGCATGATATCAACTAGTTACAATGTACAAGTGCAATGTTGAAAGCATTCCCCATGACAGCATGGTTCTGCTAATCCCCAACATATAAGTGCAAGCATATACAACATAGATGACACAATGGTTCAAGTTTATTATGGGCAAGAAAAGTAAAGTGTGCCATCAAGTTCGTGAGAGCTTTAATCACTAGTTTTATCATAACAAGTTTAATTCAGAAGGTAGATAAAAGCATGAATATACTTGAATAGCAAATGCTAATAGGTAGGTATGGTGGACTCTTTGGGATAACTTGGTTTTATTTGGAGTTGGATGCATGAGTGGAACTCATACTTGGTTATGGAGGCTAGCAAAAGACTGGGAGCGACCAACTAAAAGAGCAATAATGGCCATAATCATGCAAAGCGACAAAACATCATTAATTAAAGCATAAAGTGATATTACAAGTCGAAAACTAAAGGATCATAAAGGCTATGGTGACTTGGGATAGTCATAACATGGTGTGAGCATGCGCCAAGTCAACCCAAATAACGCATCAAAAGAGAATACCACAATACTATGCTTTAATATGCTAAAACAACGCATGATTTTTTCAAGGCACATTAAGCAATCTCAATTGTTTATAACATGTCATGCTACAGCAAAAATCACTAAGCATAAATCCAAAACAATATCAAGCATGACATGACAAAGCATAGGCCACCATAAAAAACGAGCTCCTTTTACCACTTAAGCATGAACTTTTCCTACTCTTTTCCAATCCAAACCACACTTATTTGAAAACTAATGTATGAAAGAGGGGGTCCAACCAATTTATTTAAGCAAACTAAGCAAACCAAGCAAACGAAAACCAAAAATGGAAATGAAAACGCTCCAAGAACAACACAATTGTGCATGAAACAATAAAATGAAGTGTTTGAAAGAACCTGAGATTTTTATTGATGAAGAAGGGGATGCCTTGGGCATCCCCAAGCTTTAACGCTTGTACTTCTTGGATATTTCTTGGGGTGGCATAGGGTGGCATCCCCAATCTTGAGCTTTAGTCCATTCTTTATCTCATTACATCATTATTTCCTTAACACCTGGAATTTTTCCTTTATACAAAACTTCACATAATCTTCATTAGCAACATTAGTATACTCAAGATAATAATTCTTTGGGTTCAGTTTCAACACCAATAAAACTTCCAGTAAAAAACAAGATACTGTAGCACTTCCCTTAAAAAGCTCAATTCCCCAAAGAGAACCCAAAAAGGAATCAACAAGAAGCAAATGCAAATAATGGCAGAAATCTGTCAAAACAGACCAGCAGATAGAAACCAATTTTTTCGAAGACCTTATGTTGCTCAAATCGAAAAGTGTTGAACTAAGGAAAAGTTGTATAATATCCTGGGTAAGAAGAACAAAAAATTACAGCTCACACCGACGTACGGAAATTTTACACGAATTTTTACAGCAAAACACAAAAATCTATTTCAGGACAGCAACTTTCCCAAGCATTACTTCTCTCTCATTAGAGGTTACTCTTGGCACAAAAAGAAAAGAAAAAGGATAAGGAGAGGTTATTACTAAGGCAATAACTTCCAAGACTCAACTAAAACTTTTGGGTTATCTCTCAATAAGTACTTCTCTTTAATGCCTTTAAGTTAGGCATAGGATGAAGATTCAAGTATTTTTGAATGAATAAGCATTAAGATCAATACCAAAAATATCTTCATTTTTAAAGGCTTCATGCATTCCTACAAGTTTTTAACTGAAAAGCTTCCATGGAAAGATTTGTTTTGGTTTCATAGGCATGAACACAAGTGTTCAAGGTCGACCCCCACTTAACCATTACTCATCTTTCCAATCACTTTCCTTTTTTAAAACGTTTTTAGGTAAAAAAGTATAACTAATTTTTTTTGTAATTCGCATTCCCTATCCATACTAAGATAGAGAACAACTTAAAACTGAAAGTAAAACCCACTTACAAATAAAGCAAACAAGTGCACACAAGAATATTCACCCACACGCTATTGCTCCCCGGCAACGGCGCCAGAAAAGGTCTTGATAACCCACAAGGATAGGGGATCGTGTGTAGCCTTTTCGATAAGTAAGAGTGTCGAACCCAACGGGGAGCTAAAGGTAGGATAAATATTCTCTCAAGTTCTATCAACCACTGATACAACTCTATGCATACTAAACGTTTGCATTATCTGGGAAATAAAACTAGAGCAACAATATGAGTAATAGAGATAGCTTTGCATGATAATAAATAACAATAAAGTAAAACTAGTTGCTGCAGCAATAAAATACACTAAACTAACAGAACCATGAGTGTGGAATAGTGGTGGTAATTGTGGTGGCTTTGTCCAAGTTTAAATAGCGAATAGATCGGGTTCATTGTCTTCGATGCAGTTTTCTATGTGGAAGAGGCTAAATATACATGTGCTTCACTACTTGGAATTACATGTACTATATGATTGGATTGTTAGCAAACATCCGTAAGTACTAATCAATGCATTAAGGTTTTCCCAACCATAGCCTTAAGTTTAATGGTCCTCTTACTCCCATACGTGCAACGTTCCGGTTCAAGTCCTCAGGTTTCTGTCGCTCCAGCAGAACTTCCCTCCTTCCTATTACACATACTACAAACCCTATGATGTTTAATCTATGCGTGCACAAATATAATGGAAACCAAAGGACTGTACCATATCAACATACAACTCTAATGAAACAACGCAAACATGACATATATCATAGGATTATAACTTATAGCATCAAACACCATGTTTACATAGGACGGTACAGAGGTGTGTGGGAGGATGAACCACTGTATACTAGGAGGATTAGGTGATGGAGATGACGGTGAAGATGGTGAAGACGGCAGCGGCGCGGGGGACTCCTTCCCCGCCGCCGGTATCATGGGGGAGCACCGCCCCTTAGCCCCCTTCCTTCATGGCTTCTTGGGAGCCCTCCCCCATGAAGATGGGATCCATGGGGGAGTAAAAAACATGGCTTTGGTGGCTGCAAATTCGTGGGTGGAGATTCCCTGGACGAATTAGGTTTCCTCCGTTTATATAGCTTCTCGGATTCCCGTCACCCCATCTTGGGCTCCAGTAAATCGGGCCTAAAAGGCCCGTACAGACGCGGAATCAGCTAAATTTTATGTTTAGAATGTTTGTCACGAAATTTCCAACAACTTTCTAGTTGAAGAGTTTTCCGTTTGATGCCGTCTTCGACCCGAAACATGACCATTTTCAAAAAGAGTTCTGAGACAGATTTCTGGAAAAATCCCAATTTGACTCCAACAAGGTTTCCACTTGTATTCTTAGTAATTCCTACACATTAAAGTGTAAAACAAGAATATTGTGCACTTTTGCAACTATTAGTAGGTTACTCCAAATAAATCATAAACTTTGTACAAAAAGGAGTGTCAAAAGCATATTATTAGCATAAAACCTAGATACGTTATGGACGTATCAGTGTTCTTTTCCTAAAACCCCAATGATGCACACTAATGCACTCACACATTCAATGAAAAGAAAAGACATGCAATGACTTTGGTGAGTCTATGTGGTTTATGAAAAGAACACACATGCAATGATTCTAGCTGTGGTTTAGAAAAAGAACACATATTTAATGACACTAGTGGATCCATGTGGTTTATAAAAAGAACACACATGCAATGAGTCTAGTGGATCCATGTGGTTTATGAAAAGAATACACATGCAATGAACTCTAGTGGATCCATGTGGTTTCTGAAAATAACACACATGTTGTGGTGGCATCACTGCATGTGTTCTTTTCCTAAAACGCGAATGATGCACACTAATACACTCACACATCCAATGAAAAGAACAAACGTGCAATGACTTTAGTGGACCCATCTGGTTTATGAAAAGAACACACATGCAATGACACTGGTGGATCCATGTGGTTTATGAAAAGAACACACATGCAATGACTCTAGTTGTGGTTTCTAAAAAGAACACAAATGCAACAAACTCTAGTGGATCCATGTGGTTTATGAAAATAACACACATGCAATGAAATCTACTGGATCCATGTGGTTTATGAAAAGAACACACATGCAATGACTCTAGATGTGGTTTATGAAAAAATCACATATGCAATGACACTAGTGGATCCATGTGGTTTATGAAAAGAACATACATTCAATGACACTGGTGGATCCATGTGGTTTATGAAAAGAGCACACATTCAATGAACTCTAGTGGATCCATGTGGTTTATGAAAAGAACACACATGCAATGAACTCTAGTGGATCCATGTGGTTTATGAAATGAACACACATGCAACCAACTCTATTGGATCAATGTGGTTTATGAAAAGAACACACATGCAATGACTCTAGTGGTGGTTTACAAAAAGAACACACATGCAATGCCTCTAGTGGTGGTTTAGGAGAAGAACACATGCAATGACTCTAGTGGTGGTTTATGAAAAGAACACACATGCAATGACTATAGTGGTGGTTTAGGAGAAGAACACACATGCAATGACTCTAGTGGATCCATATGTTGTTTAGAAAAAGAACACACATTCAATGACACTGGTGGATCCATGTGGTTTATGAAAAGAACACAAATGCAATGACTCTAGTGGATCCATATTGTTTATGAAAAGAACACACATGCAATGAACTCTAGTGGATCCATGTGGTTTATGAAAAGAACACACATCATGTTGTGGCATCACTGCATGTGTTCTTTTCCTAGAACCCCAATGATGCACACTAATACACTCACACATCCAATGAAAAGAACACACATGCATTGACTTTGCTGGATCCATGTGGTTTATGAAAAGAACACACGTGCAATGACACTAGCTATGGTTTATGAAAAGAACACACATGCAATGATACTGGTGGATCCATGTGGTTTATGAAAAGAACACACATGCAATGACTCTAGTTGTGGTTTATGAAAAAGAACATAAATGCAATCAAATCTAGTGGATCCATGTGGTTTATGAAAAGAACACTCATGCAATGAACTCTAGTGGATCCATGTGGTTTATGAAATGAACACAAATGCAATGACTCTAGATGTGGTTTATGAAAAGAACACACATGCAATGACACTGGTGGATCCACGTGGTTTATTAAAAGAACACACATTCAATGACACTAGTGGATCCATGTGGTTTATGAAAAGAACAAGCATTCAATGAACTCAAGTGGATCCATGTGTTTTATGGAAAGAAAACACATGCCATGAACTCTAGTAGATCCATGTGGTTTCTGAAATGAACACACATGCAATAAAGTCTAGTGGATCCATGTGGTTGATGAAAAGAACACACATGCAATGACTCTAGTGGTGGTTTATGAAAAGAACACACATGCAATGACTCTAGTGGTGGTTTAGGAGAAGAACACAGATGCAATGACTCTAGTGGTGGTTTATGAAAAGAACACACATGCAATGACTCTAGTGGTGGTTTAGGAGAAGAACACACATGCAATGACTTTAGTGGATGCATATGTGGTTTAGAAAAAGAACATACATTCAATGCCACTAGTGGATCCATGTGGTTTATGAAAGGAACACACATGCAATGAATCTAGTGGATCCATGTGGTTTATGAAAAGAACACACATGTAATGACTCTAGTGGTGGTTTATGAAAAGAACACACATGCAATGACTCTAGTGTTGGTTTCTGAAAACAACACACATGCAATGACACTAGTGGATCCATGTGGTTTATGAAAAGAACACACATCTAATGACTCTAGTTGTTGTTTATGAAAAGAACACAAATGCAATGAACTCTAGTGGATCCATGTGGTTTAGGAAAAGAACACACATGTAATGAACTCTAGCGGATCCATGTGGTTTATGAGAAGAACACACATGCAATGAACTCTAGTGGATCCATGTGGTTTATGAAAGAACACACATGCAATAAACTCTAGTGGATCCATGTCATTTATGAAATGAACAAAATGCAATGACTATAGATGTGGTTTATGAAAAGAACACACATGCAATGACACTGGTGGATCCATGTGGTTTATGAAAAGAAGACACATGCAATGACACTGGTGGATCCATGTGGTTTATGAAAAGAACACACATTCAATGACACTGGAGGATCCATGTGGTTTATGAAAAGAACACACATTCAATGAACTCAAGTGGATCCATGTGGTTTATGGAAAGAACACATATGCAATGAATTCTAGTGGATCCATGTGGTTTCTGAAATGAACACACATGCAATGAACTCTA
Source organism: Avena insularis (assembly GCA_023614405.1). Taxonomy (NCBI): domain Eukaryota; kingdom Viridiplantae; phylum Streptophyta; class Magnoliopsida; order Poales; family Poaceae; genus Avena; species Avena insularis. The sequence goes on along the minus strand of CM042690.1, from coordinate 330,431,003 downwards.
GTGGATCCATGTGGTTGATGAAAAGAACACACATGCAATGACTCTAGTGGTGGTTGATGAAAAGAACAGACATGCAATGACTCTAGTGGTGGTTTAGGAGAAGAACACACATGCAATGACTCTAGTGGTGGTTTATGAAAAGAACACACATGCAATGACTCTTGTGGTGGTTTAGGAGAAGAACACACATGCAATGACTTTAGTGGATCCATATGTGGTTTAGAAAAAGAACATACATTCAATGACACTAGTGTATCCATGTGGGTTATGAAAGGAACACACATGCAATGAATCTAGTGGATCCATGTGGTTTATGAAAAGAACACACATGTAATGACTCTAGTGCTGGTTTATGAAAATAACACACATGCAATGACTCTAGTGGTGGTTTCTTAAAAGAACACACATGCAATGACACTGGTGGATCCATGTGGTTTACGAAAAGAACACACATCCAATGACTCTAGTTGTGGTTTATGAAAAGAACACAAATGCAATGAACTCTAGTGGATCCATGTGGTTTAGGAAAAGAACACACATGTAATGAACTCTAGCGAATCCATGTGGTTTATGAGAAGAACACACATGCAATGAACTCTAGTGCATCCATGTGGTTTATGAAAAGAACACACATGCAATGAACTCTGGTGGATCCATGTGGTTTATAAAAAGAACACGCATGCAATGAACTCTAATGGATCCATCTGGGTTAGGAGAAGAACACACATGTAATGACTCTAGTGGATCCATGTGGTTCATGAAAGGAACATACATGCAATGAACTATAGTGGATCCATGTGGTTTATGAAAATAACACACATGCAATGTACTCTAGTGGATCCATGCGGTTTATGAAAAGAACACACATGCAATGACTCTAGTGGTGGTTTATTAAAAGAACACACATGCAATGACTCTAGTGGTGGTTTATGAAAACAACACACATGCCATGACACTAGTGGATCCATGTGGTTTATGAAAAGCACACACATCCAATAACACTAGTGGATCCATGTGGTTTATAAATAGAACACACATGCAATGAACTCTAGTGGATCCATGTGGTTTAGGAAAAGAACACATTAGCAATTAACTCTAGTGGATCCATGTGGTTTATGAAAAGAACACACATGCGCTGAACTATAGTGGATCCATGTGGTTTATGAAAAGAACACTCATGCAATGACTCTAGTGGTGGTTTATGAAAATAACACACATGCAATGATTGTAGTGGTGGTTTATGAAAAGAACACACATGCAATGACTCTAGTGGTGGTTTAGGAGAATAACACACATGCAATGACTCTAGGGGATCCATATGTTGTTTAGAAAAAGAACACACATTCAATGACACTTGTGGATCCATCTAGTTTATGAAAATAACAAAAATGCAATGAACTCTAGTGGATCCATGTGGTTTATGAAAAGAACACACATGCAATGAACTCTAGTGGATCCATGTGGTTTATGAAATGAACAGAAATGTTGTGGTGGCATCACTGCAAGTGTTCTTTTCCTAAAACCTCAATGATGCACACAAATACACTCACACATCCAATGAAAAGAACACATATGCAATAAATTTTGTGTATCCATGTGGTTTATGAAACGAACACACGCAATGACTCTAGTTGTGGTTTATGAAGAGAACACACATGCAATGACATTGGTGGATCCATATGGTTTATGAAAATAACATACATGCAATGACCCTAGTTGTGGTTCATGAAAAGAACACAAATGCAATGAACTCTAGTGGATCCATGTGGTTTATGAAAGTAACACACATGCAATGAACTCTAGTGGATCCATGTGGTTTATGAAATGAACAGAAATGCAATGAATTCTAGTGGATCCACGTGGTTCATGAAAATAACACACAAGCAATGACTGTAGTGGTGGTTTATGAAAAGAACACACATGCAATGACTCTAGTGGTGGTTTATGAAATGAACACACATGTTATGACACTGGTGGATCCATGTGGTTTATGAAAAGAACACACATCCAATGACTCTAGTGGATCCATATGTGGTTTAGAAAAACAACACACATTCAATGACACTGGTGGATCCATGTGGTTTATGAAAAGAACACACATGCAATGAACTCTAGTGGATCCATGTGGGTTATGAAAAGAACACACATGCAATGACACTGGTGGATAAATGTGGTTTATGAAAAGAACACACATGTAATGCCTCTAGTGGATCCATGTAGTTTATTAAAAGAACACACATGTAATGACTCTAAATGTGGTTTATGAAAATAACACACATGCAATAACACTGGTGGATCCATGTGGTTTATGAAAAGAACACACATTCAACGACACTGGTGGATCCATGTGGTTTATGAAAAGAACACACATGCAATGACTATAGTGGTGGTTTAGGAGAAGAACACACATGCAATGACTCTAGTGGATCCATATGTTGTTTAGAAAAAGAACACACATTCAATGACACTAGTGGATCCATGTGGTTTATGAAAAGAACACAAATGCAATGACTCTAGTGGATCCATATTGTTTATGAAAAGAACACACATGCATTGAACTCTAGTGGATCCATGTGGTTTATGAAAAGAACACACATCATGTGGTGGCATCACTGCATGTTTTCTTTTCCTAGAACCCCAATGATGCACACTAATACACTCACACATCCAATGAAAAGAACACACATGCAATGACTTTGCTGGATCCATGTGGTTTATGAAAAGAACACACGTGCAATGACACTAGCTATGGTTTATGAAAAGAACACACATGCAATGATACTGGTGGATCCATGTGGTTTATGAAAAGAACACACATGCAATGACTCTAGTTGTGGTTTATGAAAAAGAACATAAATACAATCAAATCTAGTGGATCCATGTGGTTTATGAAAAGAACACTCATGCAATGAACTCTAGTGGATCCATGTGGTTTATGAAATGAACACAAATGCAATGACTCTAGATGTGGTTTATGAAAAGAACACACATGCAATGACACTGGTGGATCCACGTGGTTTATCAAAAGAACACACATTCAATGACACTGGTGGATCCATGTGGTTTATGAAAAGAACAAGCATTCAATGAACACAAGTGGATCCATGTGTTTTATGGAAAGAAAACACATGCAATGAACTCTAGTGGATCCATGTGGTTTCTGAAATGAACACACATGCAATAAAGTCTAGTGGATCCATGTGGTTGATGAAAAGAACACACATGCAATGACTCTAGTGGTGGTTTATGAAAAGAACACACATGCAATGACTCTAGTGGTGGTTTAGGAGAAGAACACAGATGCAATGACTCTAGTGGTGGTTCATGAAAAGAACACACATGCAATGACTCTAGTGGTGGTTTAGGAGAAGAACACACATGCAATGACTTTAGTGGATGCATATGTGGTTTAGAAAAAGAACATACATTCAATGCCACTAGTGGATCCATGTGGTTTATGAAAGGAACACACATGCAATGAATCTAGTGGATCCATGTGGTTTATGAAAAGAACACACATGTAATGACTCTAGTGGTGGTTTATGAAAAGAAAACACATGCAATGACTCTAGTGTTGGTTTCTGAAAACAACACACATGCAATGACACTAGTGGATCCATGTGGTTTATGAAAAGAACACACATCTAATGACTCTAGTTGTGGTTTATGAAAAGAACACAAATGCAATGAACTCTAGTGGATCCATGTGGTTTAGGAAAAGAACACACATGTAATGAACTCTAGCGGATCCATGTGGTTTATGAGAAGAACACACATGCAATGAACTCTAGTGGATCCATGTGGTTTATGAAAGAACACACATGCAATAAACTCTAGTGGATCCATGTCATTTATGAAATGAACAAAATGCAATGACTATAGATGTGGTTTATGAAAAGAACACACATGCAATGACACTGGTGGATCCATGTGGTTTATGAAAAGAACACACATGCAATGACACTGGTGGATCCATGTGGTTTATGAAAAGAACACACATTCAATGACACTGGAGGATCCATGTGGTTTATGAAAAGAACACACATTCAATGAACTCAAGTGGATCCATGTGGTTTATGGAAAGAACACATATGCAATGAATTCTAGTGGATCCATGTGGTTTCTGAAATGAACACACATGCAATGAACTCTAGTGGATCCATGTGGTTGATGAAAAGAACACACATGCAATGACTCTAGTGGTGGTTGATGAAAAGAACAGACATGCAATGACTCTAGTGGTGGTTTAGGAGAAGAACACACATGCAATGACTCTAGTGGTGGTTTATGAAAAGAACACACATGTAATGACTCTAGTGGTGGTTTAGGAGAAGAACACACATGCAATGACTTTAGTGGATCCATATGTGGTTTAGAAAAAGAACATACATTCAATGACACTAGTGTATCCATGAGGGTTATGAAAGGAACCCACATGCAATGAATCTAGTGGATCCATGTGGTTTATGAAAAGAACACACATGTAATGACTCTAGTGGTGGTTTATGAAAATAACACACATGCAATGACTCTAGTGGTGGTTTCTTAAAAGAACACACATGCAATGACACTAGTGGATCCATGTGGTTTATGAAAAGAACACACATCCAATGAACTAGTGGATCCATGTGGTTTATAAATAGAACACACATGCAATGAACTCTAGTGGATCCATGTGGTTTAGGAAAAGAACACATTTGCAATTAACTCTAGTGGATCCATGTGGTTTATGAAAAGAACACACATGCGCTGAACTATAGTGGATCCATGTGGTTTATGAAAAGAACACTCATGCAATGACTCTAGTGGTGGTTTATGAAAATAACACACATGCAATGATTGTAGTGGTGGTTTATGAAAAGAACACACATGCAATGACTCTAGTGGTGGTTTAGGAGAATAACACACATGCAATGACTCTAGGGGATCCATATGTTGTTTAGAAAAATAACACACATTCAATGACACTTGTGGATCCATCTGGTTTATGAAAATAACAAAAATGCAATGAACTCTAGTGGATCCATGTGGTTTATGAAAAGAACACACATGCAATGAACTCTAGTGGATCCATGTGGTTTATGAAATGAACAGAAATGTTGTGGTGGCATCACTGCAAGTGTTCTTTTCCTAAAACCTCAAAGATGCACACAAATACACTCACACATCCAATGAAAAGAACACATATGCAATAAATTTTGTGTATCCATGTGGTTTATGAAACGAACACACGCAATGACTCTAGTTGTGGTTTATGAAGAGAACACACATGCAATGACATTGGTGGATCCATGTGGTTTATGAAAATAACATACATGCAATGACCCTAGTTGTGGTTCATGAAAAGAACACAAATGCAATGAACTCTAGTGGATCCATGTGGTTTATGAAAGTAACACACATGCAATGAACTCTAGTGGATCCATGTGGTTTATGAAATGAACAGAAATGCAATGAACTCTAGTGGATCCACGTGGTTCATGAAAATAACACACAAGCAATGACTCTAGTGGTGGTTTATGAAAAGAACACACATGCAATGACTCTAGTGGTGGTTTATGAAATGAACACACATGTTATGACACTGGTGGATCCATGTGGTTTATGAAAAGAACACACATCCAATGACTCTAGTGGATCCATATGTGGTTTAGAAAAACAACACACATTCAATGACACTGGTGGATCCATGTGGTTTATGAAAAGAACACACATGCAATGAACTCTAGTGGATCCATGTGGGTTATGAAAATAACACACATGCAATGACACTGGTGGATAAATGTGGTTTATGAAAAGAACACACATGTAATGCCTCTAGTGGATCCATGTAGTTTATTAAAAGAACACACATGTAATGACTCTAAATGTGGTTTATGAAAATAACACACATGCAATAACACTGGTGGATCCATGTGGTTTATGAAAAGAACACACATTCAACGACACTGGTGGATCCATGTGGTTTATGAAAAGAACACACATGCAATGACACTGGTGGATCCATGTGGTTTATGAAAAGAACCGACATGCAATGACTCTAGTTGTGATTTATGAAAAGAACACAAATGCAATGAACTCTAGTGGATCCATGTAGTTTATGAAAAGAACACACATGCAATGAACTCTAGTTGATCCATGTAGTTTATGAAAAGAACACACATGCAATGAACTCTAGTGGGTCTTGTGGTTTATGAAAAGAACACACATGGAATGACACTGGTGGATCCATGTGGTTCATTAAAAGAACACGCATGCAATGACACTGGTGGATCCATGTGGTTTATGAAAAGAACACACATCCAATGACATTGGTGTATCCATGTGGTTTATGAAAAGAACACACATGCAAGAACTCTAGTGGATCCATGTGGTTTATGAAAACAACACACATGCAACGACACTGGTGGATCCATGTGGTTTATGAAAAGAACAAACATGCAATGACTCTAGTTTTGGTTTATGAAAAGAACAAAAATGCAATGTACTCTAGTGGATCCATGTGGTTTATGAAAAGAACACACATGCAATAAACTCTAGTGGATCCAGGTGGTTTATGAAAAGAACACACATACACTGACTCTAGTGGTGGTTTATGAAAATAAAACAATGCAATGACTCTAGTGGTGGTTTATGAAAATAACACACATGCAATGACACTGGTGGATCCATGTGGTTTATGAAAAGAACACACATCCAATGACTCTAGTTGTGGTTTATGAAAAGAACACAAATGCAATGAACTCTAGTGGATCCATGTGGTTTAGGAATAGAACACACATGCAATGAACTCTAGCGGATCCATGTGGTTTATGAAAAGAACACACATGCAATGCACTCTAGTGGATCCATGTGGTTTATGAAAAGAACACACATGCAATGAAATCTAGTGGATCCATGTGGTTTATGAAAAGAACACACATGCAATGAACTCTAGTTGATCCATGTGATTTATGAAAAGAACACACATGCAATGACTCTAGTGGTGGTTTATGAAAAGAACACACATGCAATGACTCTAGTGGTGGTTTATGAAAAGAACACACATGCAATGACACTGGTGGATCCATGTGGTTTATGAAAATAACACACATCCAATAACACTAATGGATCCATGTGGTTTATGAAAAGAACACACATGCAATGACTCTAGTGGATACATGTGGCTTATGAAAAGAACACAAATGCAATGAACTCTTGTGGATCCATGTGCTTTATTAAAATAACACACATGCAATGAACTCTTGTGGATCCATATGGTTTATGAAAAAAACACACATACAATGACTCTAGTGGTGGTTTATGAAAAGAAAACACATGCAATGACTCTAGTGGTGGTTTATGAAAAGAACACACATGCAATGACACTGGTGGATCCATCTGGTTTATGAAAAGAACACACATCCAATGACTCTAGTTGTGGTTTATGAAAAGAACACAAATGCAATGAACTCTAGTCGATCCATGTGGATTAGGAAAAGAACACACATGTAATGAACTCTAGCGGATCCATGTGGTTTATAAAAAGAACACACATGCAATGAACTCTAGTGGATCCATGTGGTTTATTAAAAGAGCACACATGCAATGAACTCTAGTGGATCCATGTGGTTTATGAAAAGAACACACATGCAATGAATTCTAGTGGATCCATGCGGTTTATGAAAAGAACACGCGTGCAATGACTCTAGTGGTGGTTTATGAAAAGAACACACATGCAATGACTCTAGTGGTGGTTTATGAAAAGAACACACATGCAATGGCACTTGTGGATCCATGTGGTTTATGAAAATAACACACAGGTAATAACAATAGTGGATCCATGTGGTGTATGAAAAGAACACATATTCAATGACTCTAGTGGATCCATGTGGTTTATTAAAAGAACACACATGCAATGACTCTCCATGTGGTTTATGAAAAGAACACACATGCAATGACAATGGTGAATCCATGTGGTTTATGAAAATAAGACACATTCAATGACACTAGTGGATCCATGTGGTTTATGAAAGAACACACAAGCAATGACACTGGTGGATCCATATGGTTTATGAAACGAACACACATGTAGTGACTCTAGTTTTGGTTTATGAAAAGAACACAAATGCAATGAACTCTAGTGGATCCATGTGGTTTATGAAAAGAACACACATGCAATGAACTAATAGTGGATCCATGTGGTTTATGAAAAGAACACACTTGCAATGAACTCTAGTGGATCCATGTGGTTTATGAAAAGAACACACATGCGATGAACTCTAGTGGATCCATGTGGTTTATGAAAAGAACACACATGCAATGACTCTAGTGGTTGTTTAGGGGAATAACACACATGCAATGACTCTAGTGGATCCATATGTGGTTTAGAAAAATAACACACATTCAATGACACTGGTGGATCCATGTGGTTTATGAAAAGAACACAAATGCAATGAACTCTAGTAGATCCATGTGGTTTATGAAAAGAACACACATGCAATGAACTCTAGTGGATCCATGTGGTTTATGAAATGAACGCAAATGTTGTGGTGGCATCACTTCATGTGTTATTTTCCTAAAATCCCAATGATGCACACTAATACACTCACACATCCAATGAAAAGAACACACATGCAATGATTTGGTGGATCCATGTGGTTTATGAAAAGAACACACATCCAATGACTATAATTTTGGTTTATGAAGAGAACACACATGCAATTACACTGGTGGATCCATGTGGTTTATGAAAAGAACACACATGCAATGACTCTAGTTGTGGTTCATGAAAAGAACACAAATGTAATGAACTCTAGTGGATCCATGTGGTTTATGAAAAGAACACACATGCAATGAACTCTAGTGGATCCATGTGGTTTATGATATGAACACAAATGCAATTAACTCTAGTGGATCCATGTGGTTCATGAAAAGAACACAAATGCAATGACTCTACTGGTGGTTTATGAAAAGAACACACATGCAATGACTATAGTGGTGGTTTATGAAATGAACACACATGTAATGACACTCGTGGATCCATGTGGTTTATGAAAAGAACACACATCCAATGACTCTAATTGATCCATATGTGGTTTAGAAAAAGAACACCCATTAAATGACACTGGTGGATCCATGTGGTTTATGAAAAGAATACACATGCAATGAACTCTAGTGGATCCATGTGGGGTATGAAAAGAACACACGTGCAATGACACTGGTGGATAAATGTGGTTTATGAAAAGAACACACATGCAATGACTCTGGTGGATCCATGTAGTTTATGAAAAGAACACACATGTAATGACTCTAGATGTGGTTTATGAAAAGAACACACATGCAATGACACTGGTGGATCCATGTGGTTTATAAAAAGAACACACATTCAATGACACTGGTGGATCCATGTGGTTTATGAAAACAACACACATGCAATGACACTGGTGAATCCATGTGGTTTATGAAAAGAACACACATGCAATGACTCTAGTTGTGGTTTATGAAAAGAACAAAAATGCAATAAACTCCAGTGGATCCATGTGGTTTATGAGAAGAACACACATGAAATGATCTCTAGTGGATCCATGTGGTTTATGAAAAGAACACACATGCAATGAACTCTAGTGGGTCCATGTGGTTTATGAAAAGAACACACATGTAATAACACTGGTGGATCCATGTGGTTCATGAAAAGAACGCACATTAAATGACACTGGTGGATCCATGTGGTTTATGAAAAGAACACACATCCAATAAACTGCTTCGACAAACCTAGGGACTGCCCTATAGAACTCGGGGACTGTGCAGCCAAACCCGGCATAGATTATGTTAGTGGATCCAATGGTAATTGATGAAGTTATTTTCCCTCCCCTACTGTATTAGCTTGGGTGTAGCCATTTTTTTCTTTTCTGAGATATGGAAATTTGCCAAGTGATGAGGTATTAGCCAGACAAGTGCAGAGAAGGGAAAAATCCTACACCATTATAAATGGCGAGTTATATAAAAGAAGTGTGACTAATGTTCTTCTGTGATGTGTTGACCCAGAAGAAGGGTAGGAAATCCTTCAGGATATCCATCTGGCGAATGTGGGCATCATGCCTCATCGAGAGCCCTAGTTTCCAAAGCATTCTAGAATGGATTTTATTGGCCAAGTGCCTTACAAGAAGCTGAAGACTTGGTGAGAAAGTGCAATGGGTGTCAGAGGTATTCGAGTAAGATTCATATGCCAGCCTCTACACTCAAAACTATACCTATCACTTGGCCATTTGTAGTGTGGTGTTTGCATATGGTGGGGACGTTTAAGCCAGCACGTGGCAACATGACTCATATCTTTGTCATGGTTGATAAATTCACCAAATGGACTAAGGTCAAACCAATAAGAAAGTGTGATGGTCCCATATCCATATCATTCTTGAAAGATATAATCTTGAGATACAGATATCCACACAGCATAATAACCGATAAATGTCACAAACTTTGCTGAAGGAGCATTTTCTCGATTTTGTAATGAAAAGAAAGACTCGATGTAGCATCGGTCACACATCCCAAATCAAACGGGCAAGTTGAAAGATCAAATGGACTCGTGTTGTCCGGGATAAAACCTCGGCTCATTGTGCCGCTGCAGTGCTTAGCTGGATGCTGGATTAATGAACTCACGACAGTACTATGGAGTCTAAGGACCACTCCGAATCGATCAACTAGCTATACACCATTTTTCCTTGTACATGGGGAAGAACTTGTATTACTAGCCGACATAGTGCATGACTCGCCGAGAGTCACCCAATATACAAAGGCCGAGGTACAGGAAGCGCGGGAAAATGATATTGGTTTGTTGGAAGAAGCAAGAGAATTGGCATTATCTAGATCATCCATATATTAGCAAAATCTCCGACGCTACTATAGCCAGAAAGTAAATCCTCAAGTATTTCGAGAAGGGGATCTCGTGCTTCGGCTAGTGCAACACACTGCAGGAATGCAGAAATTATCGCCTCCATGGGAAGGGCCATTTATTATGAGCAAAGCACTACACAACGATGCATACTATCTGATAGATGCTCAAGCACAGGAGAAGAACAAGGCGGACATGTTAGGATAGGAGTCAAAGAGGTCGTGGAATGTAGCACTACTTCGTCCATTTTACACTTAGGAGAAGTGTATGTATCCCAAACTCCCATATGTCGGTTTGTATGCCGAAAATGAGCTTATGAATGAAATCTCGGCACCTCAAGCAGTTACTCGGGGACTACCTTAGTAGTAATTGTCAATTCAGTACTTTACTTTTTTTTCTTACCCCTTAGGCTGGGATAGTAATATGTCAGCACCAAAGGCCCACTCTTCGACTTACTGTTGTCTGAAACCCGACTTCATGGCAAGCAAGAGCAAAAGCTAGCGAGTGTTGTGCACACAAAAAATGACTAAGGAAAGAAAAAAGAGCGATCTGATACTTGTTTTTTGGACTAACCCCTGTATTTTATTTCATTATTCTTATGTTGAATAACTCTGAGCTAATTCTTGTGGTTTCGAGTATTGTTAATTTAATTTTCTAGTCTTGTGACTCATAAATCAAACACCAAAAAATGGTAGACATGAGCCAAGATCATAAAATTGAGTAAACAAGAAAATAAACTCGGTGACTCCGCCCAAAGGAACCCGACATAAAAGTTTAGTGGTACCAAATCAACTTAAACTATATGATACATCTACACCTGGCTGTTGGGGTTCCGCGTATGAAAACAATAAATTTTACTCTACGCCCCCTAAACCCGTGAAGCTGCCAGGACCTATCTATTAATGTCTGATAGAACGGAGGGCTTTTGAACTTACCCTTGAAGACCGAAAAGCGTTGTCAATGCTTAGGAGAGCGTGGTTGATGTAGATGAGCCGAAGCCGACCTCAAGGTCGTGATGAAGTCCTCGTGCTCCTTCGGCTCCAACGACTTGAGTGCCTCAAGTGCGAAACCTCGCTGGGAATTACACACATCCGGTGCCTGACGATGACTCCCGCTTCCCCGATCCAGCAGCAGTTGCAGAAGTAGAGCTCGCGGATCTGAATCCCACAGCGCGACGGTGCTCTTCGGTGAAGATGTATGTCGATAGAACAGTCCAGACTTGGGACCATGGTCACTAGAGAGTGAGGGGGAGAGAGAAAATATCAAGGAGGTCCTCCCAAAAGTGAGAAGACCTTTATTGATTATTGGTGTATTTAAATTGGCCAAATACCCCACTATATATAGGGGGAGGGGAGGTACTACCTCCCTGAAAGTCCCGGGTGGGACTAAAGGAGAGGAGGGGGAGGGGTGGCTGCCGGCCACCCTAGTGGGCCCCATGTAGGGGGGCTAGGCCCAGCCGGCCTCCCCCTTGCCCCTTCTCCCTCTCTCCTTTCCACAAATGGGCCCTCTCCCTCCGCAAATTGGCCCATTAAGCCTTTGACCATTAAAATTGATTTTCTCTTTATTAAATAATTTATGAATAAATGACTAAATCAACATTTAACATTCATTCACATATTATTCAATCTCCGTGGCCATGGAACACCTTCCACCTCCACTCCGGACATCCTCTAGACTTACTGAAACCCTTCCGGTTTTCTCTCTACAACTCCTCGGTGATTCCACCGATCCTATAAAAACTCTCTAAGCATCATCAAGCCCTTAAGCGTGATACCCCATGGTTCGGGAACACTCCATACATGGTCGGGACACTCCCGCACAAATGATCGATAGAGGGACCTGGATGGCCATGTGACCCCTGTGCGTTCCACGAAGATCTTTCGTCGTTTGAACTGGGACAATTGTGTCTTATTCCCTTTGTCAATCGATACTTGCATTGCCCATGATCTGATCAATGACATCACCATGTCGTGTTCAATCTTGTTACTGAACAATCCTACTTGACTCGTTCCGACAAGTGATATCCTCTTGATCAAATCACACGCTGCGCAGCTATTGGATATAACTTCTCCGAGTGGGCCCCTTGAGTATCTTCTCGTCACATGGACGGAAAAATCCCGCTCTTGACATATATTGCCTCCACGGTTTCCTCCGAATACCTGAGCACACCTTTATAACCACCGTATTACCAGATGGCGTTTGATGCTATCTATGCACTCTCGGGAGACAATGATTGATATAGCCTCATGGTCAAAGGAATAGTCTACGAGGATCCATTTCTAATCATCGTAACTTGAACTTCGTGACATGATCGGGTCACAATGTTTAGGTTGGGTATTGGTTCATCATCTCAGAATGAGATGACCTCATCTCCAACTGGCGTAAATGCCACATGATCAGGAAACATGATCATCTATTGACCAATGAACCAGTGACTAGAATTTCACTGGGAACCCCTGGTTGTTTGTATATCACACGTGTATTGATGTTTCCACTCAATACAGTTATAGCATGGTATAAAACTTAATCATAAACTATATGAAATATGATAATAGTCCTTACTACTATTTGTCTCTAGGGCATATTTCCAACAGTCTCCCACTTGCACTAGAGTACAAATACACTAGCTGCATTTGTTCTCAATCATTGGCACCATATATCCGGTACCCTGAACATGCTTGATCATGAAAGAGGTTGAGTCTTGGGTCTGTACTTTATAGTCCCAAATCCTTTGCAACTTACTAATGTCACCTTGATTGACATTAATACTTTATCATCACATGATAGCATCTGTGTGTATGCATCGTCGCTATGGCGTGAGCGAGGCTGATTCCGAGAGCCTCGGTGACTTTAGATCAACCTCGAGGGCTTTCTCATGGGCATTGTGCCTTGGGACACATCATTCTATGTTAGAAGCGAACTAGCCCCGCCATAACATTATACAACACTTTAGATGGTACCCTTATCTATTATTATAAATGTATTCATCGAAACACCAGTGCACTCTGTGCAACTTTCGATGTTTTGTTCACCTTGCTTCCTACTTGACTTTAATTGGTATTACGGGAGTTTCCAACATATTCCCTTATAACATAACCCCTTATGTTTTAAGATATGTCATCCTTTTATGGATTTGGAAAATATATCCATAGTTCTCTACTAGATACTGCGGACAAACTTAGTTCAACATTCCGTGATTCAAACTTAATCACTTTTAAACGTTCCTTATTGGATCACATATTATGTTAAGTTATCATCATGGTTTACTAAGATAGAACATATGTCTCAACATAGTGGATGACGATCATCTTTTTCTTTCTTTCAACCATTGATGTTAAACTTAATGCTATTCCTAATTCGAGTTATTAAGGATTGGTTCCTTAATTAACTTTTATTCTGAAACCCCTTTTCAGAATCCCTTAAGGAATACTACATAATATCATAATACACTTATTATCAACTTCTACATCTTATAAATCATTATTTATAAGTATTTGCGCTTTCATTCTAAACACAGTTTAAGAATTACCCCTATAAGCTTCCACTCAAAATATGTTCCTACATATTTGAATTTGAGACTTATATTGCTCCCACTTAAAAATATGTCAATCACATGTTGTTTCAGGAATACTTTCATAGCTCCCACTCAATTTTATGCAAATTGCATATCCACTCACTATTTTGAACAACTTCAAAATCCTTTGATCAAATGTCAAACTTGGAGTTTTACTATGAGATACTAGTGCTATTACTAGTTTTAAATCCTTTAGACATTCAGCACACTTGAATCAAATTCATTTGAATCCGTCCAATACTTGACAAATTTGTGCTTTTGTCATTCACCCCTTTTTCCACTATGGCTTTGCAGTTATTTGAGAAAAATTCAAGTAACCCCTTTTTTCTTGTGAGATTCAGCAACGAATTTCTTTCTAATCTCAAGTGAATTTTGCTTTTAGGATTTCTCATAATCTTAGTTTACCATTATTTCCTTTGTAGTTCATAGGTATGTCATATTCCAATAATCGTGACAAATGATTCTCAAATGTCTCCATACAAGATATGGATTACATTTTGAATCCTACTTCATGTAGTGAAAACACTAGTGGGGAAAAACACAATGATCAATATCATTGATACTTTCCTTCTATGCAGAGAATCGTTCAGGAACGTTGTTCGTTGCGCTTCTCAAAACTCTAATGCTGGGATATGAATCCTCATCATGTTTTACACTAATTTCCATTTGCTCCATAATTGAGAAATATCACTAGAAGTGAGCTTTCTCAATAATGCACCAAAATCCAAGCAGTACGAATCTTGCTTTCCTTTTGGTTTTAGCTATGGATTTCGTATTCAAAGTTTCCAATGAATACTCCACAAGGACTTATTCGCTATTGTTTTGGTTATATCGAATAACCCCAAAACTTTCACGAATTCAAATGGTTCACTACATTCTAATTGAGTGCTAACTATTTCTAACTAATGGTCTCTACATCTACACTACAATGATTTATTTGGTGCCTTCTATTCACCCCCTTTTGGTATCTAATATCACATTGTGATGCTTTGCATTTTGACGTTTCAAAATGTTTTGCATTTCATAATTTCTTTTATGCCATATTTATAAAGTTGAATTTCATTACTATTGATCAAATCATAGTAATTAGATTCCCTTTTATATTTATACCCTTTGTTGATGAAACACTTTGATCAAATCAAATAGTTTCATATTCATGTTTCCTTTGGTAAACTTATTTACACATTTAAACAATCATATAATGATAATTACCATTTTCATTAAAAACCCAATACATCAAATATGTATTTACTTTTAACAATTCTTTAAACACTGTATTCAAGTAATACACGGTGTTCAAGTTAATTTGCCGAACTTAGGCATGATTTATATGTGATAAGAAATCGAATGACTTTCACATATTATCATTATAACTTTGAATTTAAACAATGGTTTTCATTCATTAATGAAATATCATTTAAGTTGGGTATATTAAGGCATTTCAATATTTTACAAATGTTCATGTATTATCAATTAGTTTCAAATAACAAGGATAATTCACACATAATCAAACAAGATATGAACACGAATAGAAATCATTCATATAAGTAGAACAACTATTCGTTACAAACTCATATGAATAACCGTCTCACAAAGTGTGAGACACACTAAAGAAGTTCACAATCTCTTGATTACAATAATCATCCTAAACATAAACTAAATGATAAATGTCGAGGGAGAGTGTCGTCGGCCATCATCATTATGCTCGCCATCAACACGCAATGTCACCTCTCCAACAAGCACCTCTCATGCAGAAGGACCTGGTTTCAACAAAACAGAAGAAGTATCAGATATACTTAACACTGCAAATGTGTTTGCAAGATTATAACATTTATAAAACTGTATATCAAATATATACCTTTGTCATTGATGACCTGGGCGACATCTGGTTCAACCAACACAATCCTGAGATGTGTCACGAACCGATGAAACTCCATTGTTTCCGCGTCGCCCCTCATTACACCTATCCCCACAAGGGTTCCTAGTAATAACACGACCCCTATCAGCTACATCTCCCCCGATTAAACACGGCCATCGATGTGGGTTCAAAGGTGGACGCTAAACATCGGTCACATCATTCATGCGACTCATGCTCGATCTTTTGACCATCCGTGTTCCGAGGCCACGCTTCTGTGGCATGCTAGGCTCGCCAACTCAACCTTAGTATATTCACTATGCAACATGGCTTGCGCCCATTGTATGCGAACATAAATATGTCTGATACCCAGGCCTGTAACCCTGGATCGCCTCATACCGAAGAACTTTCTTGGTGGTGCACACTAAGGGGGAACACAATCATTGGTAATTTTAACAGGGATCATCTTATCAGGCTACCGTCGAGTATCTAATACTAGCACACAATAAGATATACAAACAATAACATTGAATGTAAATGCTATGTGATATGGTCCTTCACGTCATGATCTCCATCCGTCGTCACCGGTTTCCAGTGCCAGGATTCCGGCACAGTAGACACCAGGGTACCAGTGTCTTTCCGGCGTGGTAGTCCGTCACCTTCGTGACTATCTACTACTACGTAACAAAAGGTAATCACTTTACCTTTGCCACACCCATATCACAAAGCAACGCCCCCTGCAAAACAAAGTTAGACGCCTCTACTTTATCTTTGCATGTTTTACGTGGCTGAATGGGCTTTCGCACAAGAACCATTCTTACCTACGAACTTTCAGCACAACGCTGATCAAGTAGTTGTCTCTACTACACCCCTTTCGGGGCCCTCCGTTGCAAATGGTATACCAACTAATGCGAGAGAGACAGACACCCCCCTAAGCCACTTTATACGGTACAAGCCGTATGTCAAGCGTGGACCAGTCTCACGAATGAACACGTAAAGTCGGTTGGGGGCTGCTTCATCAAGCATTACTGCGGTATACACAAGTACACATGGGAGGGTAACAACTAAAAGATCAACGCCCACATGCTACATCTCGTGTGTTCTACCCGTACTAGCATTACTAGGCATAGATCTAGCTCTGATACCACTGTTGGGGTTCCGCCTATGGAAACAATAAATTTTACTCTATGCCCCCTGAACCCCTGAAGCTGCCAGGACCTATCTATTAGTAATATAGTAACGGGAGGGGATTTTCGCAAACTTACCCTTAAAGACCGAAAAGCGTTGTCAACGCTCATGAGAGCGTGGTTGATGTAGACGAGCCGAAGCTGACCTCAAGGTCATGATGAGTCCACGCGCTCCTTTGGCTCCAACGACTTGAGTGCCTCAAGTGCGACACCTCGCGGGGAGTTACACACGTCAGGTTCCCGACGATGACTCCCGCTTCCCCGATCCAGCAAGAGTTGAGGAAGTAGAGCTCCTGGATCCGAATCCCGCAGCGCAACGACGCTCTGCGGTGAAGATGTCTCTCGTTCGCGCAGTCCATACTTGGGACCACGGTCACAAGAGAGAGAGGGGGAGAGAGAAAATATCAACTAGAGGTCCTCCCAAAAGTGAGAAGACCTTTATTGATTATTGGTGTATTTAAATTGGCCAAATACCCCCACTATATATAGGGGAAGGGGAGGTACTACCTCCCTCAAAGTCCCGGGGTGGGACTAAAGGAGAGGAGGGGGGAGGGTGGTCGCCGGCCACCCTAGTGGGCCCCGCGCGAGGGGGCTAGGCCCAGCCGGCCTCCCCCTTGCCCCTTCTTCCTCTCTCCTTTCCCCTAATGGGCCCTCTCCCTCCGGACATTGGCCCATTAAGCCTTTGACCATTAGAATTGATTTTCTCTTTATTAAATAATTTATGAATAAATGATTAAATCAACATTTAACATTTATTCACATATTATTCAATATCCGTGGCCATCGAACACCTTCCACCTCCACTCCTGACATCCTCCGGACTTACCGAAACCCTTCCAGTTTTCTCTCTACAACTCTTCGATGATTCCACCGATCCTATAAAAATTCCCTAAGCATCATCAAGCCCTTAAGCGTGATACCCCACAGTTCGGGAACACTCCAGACATGGTTGAGACACTCCCGCACCAATGATCGACAGAGGGACCTGGATGGCCATGTGACCCCTGTGCGTTCCACGAAGATCTTTCGTCGTTTGAACCGGGACAGTCGTGTCTTGTTCCCTTTGTCACTCGATACTTGAATTTCCCGAGATCTGATCAATGACATCACCATGTCATGTTCAATCTCGTTACTGAACAATGCTACTTGACTCGTTCCGACAAGTGATATCCTCGTGATCAAATCACACGCTGCGTAGCTATTGGATATAACTTCTCTGAGTGGGCCCCTTGAGTATCTTCCCGTCACATGGATGGACAAATCCCGTTCTTGACATATATTGCCTCTATGGTTTCCTCCGAATACCTGAACACACCTTTATAACCACCGTATTTCCAGATGGCGTTTGATGCTATATAAGCACTCTCGGGAGACAGTGATTGATATAGCCTCACGGTCTAAGGAATAGTCTACGAGGATCCATTTCTAATCATTGTAACTTGAACTTCGTGACATGATCGGGTCACGATGTTTAGGTTGGGTATTGGTTCATCATCTCATTCTCAGAATAAGATGACCTCATGTCCAACTGGCATAAATGCCACATGGTCAGGAAACATGATCATCTGTTGATCAATGAACTAGTGACTAGAATTTCACTGGGAACCCCTGGTTGTTTGTATATCACATGTGTATTGATGTTTCCACTCAATACAGTTATAGCATGATATAAAACTTAATCATAAACTATATGAAATATGATAATAGTCCTTACTACTGTTTGTCTCTAGGCATATTTCCAACACTGGCATACCGGTGATTTAACGAAATTTAAAGTTTTTTGAGCCTAAGGGGCCACAGGATCCGAATCAGTAGCATCCGCATATGCATGAGGAGTCTCGTCTCCCAGGGTATGAGCCTTGGTTTCATCTTCATCATCCGGGTGTTCGTCATCACCGTTGGAGTTTTCATCGACTTTGTCATTGATGTCGTCATGGTAACTCAGCCCTTCATTCTAAGCATGAACCTTGGCATACCGAATGAGCTCATTGGCTCAGGCCTGGCGCTTCTTGATGAAATCCGGATTAACGGTCCATTTGGAACCAGTGTGCATGGTCCGAAGAATATATAAATTGATGCTCGCATACCATGATAACATAAAGTTTAGAGCACCATTAGCACTAGCTCGAGCAGCCGACTCACGCCACAAACTCACTTGCTCCTCACATTCCATCAATCTCTCGACAAGTTCTTGACATGCTTTGGAGTAGACTCTTGCGTCCAGAGTACTTTGAATACCCGGATGCCAGCATTAAGAAGGTCAACCCTGAAAGTTTTTACTAACTCAAGGCTGGTCGAGAGCCCGGCCATGGCATCATCCATATTGTGCTCCTCCAGGATAGGACCCGCCTCAGCTCTTTTTGCCCGACACTTCTTGACAACAGCATCAACAAGAGGTTTTCATTCAGGGAAGTTACCTGAGGAACAAGGAAAAAGCACATAGTTAAAGGAAATAAGAGTACATGAAAAGTGTCGGTAGTAAGCGAAGAGTCATGGGGAGAAAACTCACGGGCCATAATATTATTGGTCTGAGCAAGTTCAACCAACCACCTCCCAGTGTCCTTCTTGAGTTTTTCAAACCCAGTAGAAACCGAGTCAAACTTGATCTCGACCTCTTTGAGCATATTCTTGTCTTTCTCAAGATGGATGGTGAGCTGGCTCTTCTCCTCAGAGAACTCCTGGTCAATCTTCTAGAGCTTAGCCTTTTGGACTCTTTTTCAGTTCTTCATTCTCAGCATGAAGTCAAGATATTTCGTCTTGTCTTTCCTTCAACTGAGCTTGGTGCTCCCCTGCTTGTTCGAGAAAATGACTCATCATTTTAGGTATAAATATGTAGTCCCAATGAACCTCTGCAAGAGCTTTTGTCCTGGCTATGCCGAGGTAAAAATTATAATGTGAGTCAAAAGGGGCAAGTACAAAGTGAGGTGCAAGAGGCAAGTACCTTCCATGTCAGCAAAGCGCTTTTGCAGCTCCTCGTTCTTGGCATCAACCTCGGATGGCAAAAGCGAATCAAGGGTTAACTCGGCAGATATAAAATAAAAGAGTACTAGGGCAATATAGCAGGGACATATCCTTATTCTTCATCTCAAGTAACAACTTCTTGTGCTTAGTGGAGAGGGTCCGGTGCTCCAAGATGAGTTTCTAGAATTCTGCATTGAGTTTGTTGGTGGAGCTCTAAAAATGATAGTGTTAGTCACCGAGTAAACTGGATATTCGATTCTACTCAAGATTCGAGTCAAGTAAACTTAACCCGAATCTAGGTGGATGGATATTCGATTCTACTCAAGCTTTGAGTCAAGTAAAATTTACCCGAATCTAGGTAGCTGGATATTCGATTCTACTCAAGATTTGAATCAAGTAAACTTAACTCGAATCTAGGTGCCTGGATATTCGATTCTACTCAAGATTCAAGTCAAGTAAACTTAAACTGAATCTAGGTGGCTGGATATTTTATTCTACTCAAGATTCAAATCAAGTAAACTTAACCCAAATCTAGGTGGCTGGGCATTCGATTCTACTCAAAATTCGAGTCAAGTAAACTTAACCAGAATCTAGGTGGCTGGACAAGATTCGAGTCAAGTAAACTTAACCCAAATCTAGGAGGCTGTATATTCAATTCTACTCAAGATTCGAGTCAAGTAAACTTAACCCGAATCTCGGTGGCTAGATATTTGATTCTACTCAAGATTTGAGTCAAGTAAACTTAACCGGAATCTAGGTGGCTAGACATCCGATTCTACTCAAGATTCGAGTCAAGTAAACTTAATCCAAATCTAGGTGGCTAGTTATTCGATTCTACTCAAGATTCGAGTCAAGTAAACTTAACTTGAATCTAGGTGGCTGGACAAGATTTGAGTCAAGTAAACTTAACCCGAATCTAGGTGGTTGGATATTCGATTCTACTCAATATTCAAGTCAAGTAAACTTAACCCAAATCTAGGTGGCTGGATATTTGATTCTACTCAAGATTTGAGTCAAGTAAACTTAACCCAAATCTCGGTGGTTGGATATTCGATTCTACTCAAGATTCGAGTCAAGTAAACTTAACCCGAATCTAGGTGGCTGGATATTCTATTATACTCAGATTCGAGCCGAGTAAACTCGACCCAACTGTAGGTGGCTGGATATTTGATTCTAATATGAATTTGAACTAAGTTATGATAACTCAACCCAATACCTCTGATGAACTAAGATTCGAAATTAGATTAAGTAGTGTTGGTCTAAGAGCATTTGACCGAGTAATATGTTAATCCCCCATAGGCTCCGGGTCTAGGGGTTATATATATATCTACTGCAAGTACGAATGAAGAAACCAAGATATTTACCTCCATTATCTTGTCAGCTTTAGCAAGAGCCATTCGGGCAGTAAACATCCACTCAACAACTTCGGCTAGGCCAATATTCTGCTTGGAGTTTCCAGATGTTGTTCCAATATGTAGCATAGTGGGTGAGGGAAGCAAGGCTTTGATCGCTCAAAGTCCGGGTCAGGACCAAACCTTTCCTGGAAGAACATTTATTACTACTAGACATCTCCGCAACGGGGCTAACATAAAGTGCTAGCTGCTTATCTTTAGACGAACTAGAGGTAGCGTTGGGTTTCTTCAGAAATTCAATGACTAGCGGTTGCTAGGGTACAACCGCAGTTTTCTTTTGCATTACCTTGGTCGCCACTACTGATTTCTTCGACTTAGGTAGTTGGGTTTGCCCACTGCTATGATGAGGTTAGCAGAGGTTAAGACTGCGAAATTTGTTTAGTTATGGGCTGCAAGCTCAGCCAAGTTTGTTGTTGCAGCCGAGTCTAAGCTGACTCGGACGATTGTTGTGTTTGTTGCTGCTGCTGATGCTGGGTTGATTCGGAGGGCTTTCGTGGTTATTATTGAACTTGGGGTTTATTCGACTCTAGGATAACTAGAGTCTCACCTGAAACTGTCTCGGCACCTGGGTTGCTAGCACCAGAATCTCCCATCTCTCTATCACGGGCGGTGGTGTTTTCCCTCTAGTCTGGCATAGCCTCGTCAGTTGGGAAACCACCTCCCCCTCCAACCTTGGCCTCACTCTCCGGTCAGGAAGATTTGTATCTGGCGCTAGAGGAGTGTTAGCCCATATCGGACTAAGGACTCGGGTTTCTGGAGGAGGAGAGGGTGGAGAGATAATCAGAGAGGCCATGCTGAAACCACTTTGGGATACATCGAAAGTGGGCCTGCAGTTAGATATAATGAGACAAAAATAGTAAGATAAGAAAGAGAGAAACAAGAAATACAAAAATAGAGAAACAAGAAATATAGAAAGAGAGAAACAAGAAATATAAGGATATCCCATAAGAGGAAGCTTATCCGGAACTATCAGGTGGTGCCTTTTGCTTCCAAGGTTTCTTGAATCCCTTCTTTTGCCTCTTCGCATGTTTAGGTGACTTGGGTTGTGGGGCAGAAGCCGAGGCGTGTTTCTTCACCGCACCTTGACCTCCCATAACAACAGGAGGCACATCATGCACCTGGCCAGCTGGGTTAGCTGGTGTAGAGTGAGGAAGATAGGTGAATGATATTGGCATTAGGTCAAGTACATCAAGAATATGAAAATAATCCTCCCCCTCATCATCATCTGGCCATTCCCTTAATAGTTCTAAGACATGAGTCTTACCATGGGATCGGCAGGAGCCGGCATCAGGAATGGGCATAAAGTCCCCAGACTCTGGATCTTCTGAATCCGATGTATCACGGAACTTACCCCAAGTGCTAGAAGGATTCTCAGTATCCTCAACAATTTGCTGGAGAAATTTCTATACGTTGAAACAAAGAAAGGTCAAATGAACTAATTTGCCGACATAATGGTTAAGACGGCATAGGTAACTCAGTTTTTTGTTTTACCTGAGGTGTTGGGTTTTCTCGGCTGAAGGGTGGTTTGCTCCAGACCCACTCCTCGGTCATATTAGTCTTGAAGATGGACTTGACCCGCTTAAAACTTGATCCTTGTTTAGCTCGAAGGTAGAGGTGTGGTTCAGGTCAAAGCGACCGGTCGTGTGACATATCTTGTGGCTATGGAGCTAGACGCGGTAGACCCGACTGCTGATGAACATGGCCATAAGATCATCACCCGATAACCCAGCAACTTTCAACTCAACAATATACGAGTTAACCTTGTTGATAAACGGATTTTGGGTTTTCAGGTCAAAATCCCAGTTATCTTTGGAGGGAACACCAACGGAAAAGGCCGGGAGCCGAATCATATCTCTCTAAGTATTGTTATTCACGTAGAAGAACGATCTCAACCATTTCTTGCATGAGTCGAGATCTTGGATCTGGGGGAAAATAGATTTCTTCTGGGGCGTAATAGAAGCAGCCCCGCCTTGGGTCAGAGGACTTTCGCCAGGCGGAACACCCAGAGAAGGAACAACTTGGGACCAAAGTTGAAAGTACTTCGCCCAGAGGTTTACTCAAGGCCAGAGGCCAAGGTATCCCTCGCAGCATGAGATGAAAGTAGAGAGAGAAGCAATGGGATTAGCCGGGAGATGATGGGGTTGGAGACCGAAAGTTTCAAGGAATTGCTTGGTGAAATCACTCACGGGAAGACCAAATCCTCTAGCAAAGTGAGAAATGAAAACAACATACTCACCATCCTCTGCTTCGAGAATTTGCTCGTCGTCGGGGATGCGGCAATCTACCTCTGGCGGAATTCGTCGGGTCTGCTGGAGCCAATCGATCTCTACCGACGTGACATCAGAGCCTTCCCATGAACCGTGCTCGGAGGCAGTTTCTTCTTCTTGCTCAGCAACGACAGGATCAAGCATTATATCAAGAACCAAATACAATATATGAAGAGGCAAATATAATTAATAAGGTAAATGAAAATGAAGAAGAACCAAATGAAAGGGGTTTAATATGCTGCTCAAATGCAATGTGGCATGGTGAGCATGATATTATGATGATGCAATAATGACAATTACATAGTATCCTTAATCCTTATTTATTATGTAGCATTCCAATGTTAGACAATTGGGATGCTACATCAGAGTTGTTGGAGAACAATGATGATGGATAGATCCAAACATGAGATACCATGAAATGCATCGTTAATAAATATCTTTGGCACAAGAAGAAGGGGCGACCCCTACTGTTTAATCTCATAAGACTTTGTTTTGCGAAATCGTTTGACCATGAGACATATGTGAACTTGGGAACAATATGTACGTGACAAGATTCTCCAAACGTTACTCTTAACAGAGTGACTATAAAGTTGATGCGTGTTCGTACCAGATGGTTCGCCGATCATTCACATGATGTTCTTATGGGAATTGATACTCCTGATGATGGAGAGATACACTCTAGGCCCGATCATATACTATGATGTTCATCATCGTCTGGCCGGACACGTGATCAAGATGTTGAGCACAAGAACATCGATAGTACAGAATGAGTAAAGAGTACATTCCAGGTAACAAGAATAACCTAGTATTTCATCTTGGGTAATGTAAAGTTTTAACGAATCAATAAGATGTGTACTGGACTCAATACTACGGTTCACACGATAAAGAACTTCGTGTTATTTGTGGGGGGTGCTACTTTTATCAAAGACACTGATAGTAATCATTGTCATCAGAATGAGACATTTATGACATTTTAAAATGTGAGTACGAATGACATAGCTGGATGAAGTAATTCCAAAAGGATATTTCAGAGTGTCTCGGAATATTCTGGAGGAGTCCGGGATATCGCCGAGTGTGGATGGAATGGTTCTGGACATTAAAAGAGGATGCTGGAAATATTTTAGGAAGGTTTTGAATAAATTTGGAGGTGTCCGAAGGTAATTCAGAAAGATTCGAAATAATTATTTATATTAATAATAAATAAGAAATTATTATTTATTAATATTCCAATGGGTCCCATGGGCCGAAAGACGGCATGGGCCCACTGGGCCACACACACACGCGCGCGCGGTGTGTGGGACCCTGGCCGAGTCGGCCAGGGCCTCCCATATGGCCGGCAACGGAGGAGGTGGGGGGTGAGGCCGTGTGGGGGAGGAGTCCTCCTTGATCTCAAACTTGCCCCCCAAGTTAGTTTTGGAGAGGACTCCGTATTTGATGCGGACTCCGTATTGGATATGGATTTCCTCTCTCTCTCTCTCATTGGTGGAAGAAAGGAAAAGGAGGAGTCCTTGTAGAATACGAAGCCCAGTCCTACTCTCCTCTGTTGAGGAGGGAATCCACCTAAATACTAAGGGGAGAGGGATAAGGGCAAGACACACTAATCCAATCCCTATCCCAAGCCACACACTAATAAGAACCAAATACAAAAAGGGCCATAATAAATAAAGTGCGCAAACATATGAATATATGCAACAAGCAAAGCAAGGTATGCCATGATGGAATGATGCATAATTATATGGTATAACATAGCATCGCATGGGTGAGGTGTAAGAACAATAATAAAGCACTTTAATTAATTATTTAGTCATGTGTTGCTCTCATAAATCTTGTTTTATACTTAATATTTATATGATGCATGCCTTGATATCATGGAATGCATAGTTGGAAAGGGCTCGTCAGACTGATCGATTTAGAGATATCATTTGTCGAATTCGAAATTACGAAATGAAAGTTGTGAATTTATTAAGAAAATGGCATTTAAGGGTAAATATTAATTCGAAAATTTTAAATGCCTAGAATTTATTTTAAATAGCATATTCATATTCCTGGCATTTTTATGATAAGAAAGCATATATCATTTGTATTATTTTAATTTATGAATTTAAAACATTATTTAAATGCAAAATAATTTTAAAAGGGGTCAAAGTCAAAGGTTTGACTAGTCAGGGTCAAATCTGACGAGGATATATACAGGCATTATGATGATTCTGACTGCCTGAACTAGAAGGAAATATTGAGTCAAATCAATAATGACTATTAGGTGAATTCATTTATAATTGAACCTAATGTTTTACTTAATGAGAACTTTATACTACCTAAGTCTATGCATCTTTGTACGATCAGGTTTATTGATAACACAAGCGTTACGCGAGGAGGAGGAGGAGAAGGAGGAGAGGTGCAGCAAGAAGGACAAGCGCTGATTTCCAATATCAACAAGTGCGCGAGGGAGGAGCGGGAGGCATGCGCACTAGGAGGCAATGAGGAAATCACGTATGAGCAAGATAGAGAGATGGTGCACCAAGAATTACATGTTTGAGGTGTTCCACGACGTTTGGACTGCGTGCCAATAAGACCGAACCCATACATGGGTCGGTATGTATCAGTTTGAGTCGAACCGAGTCAGTTTGGGCCAAGATATGACTGTTTTTAGGCCCGTTTAGAGGGGAGGATGCCCCAGCCCTCATATAAAACTCCGTAGCCATCACAAGTTAGGGTTTAGACCATGTTAAAATATTTTGGAGTTGATTTTTTCATAGAACCTCTGAAATTACCCTGTGTTCGTATTTTACAACTATAATTGAGTGTGATTTGTTGTTCCATTGGAAATTAGTAGATTGCATACTACCGTTCGTGGTCACGGCTGCGTGCGCAAGAGCGTGGTGTTGTGAATATCCTACAAGGTTCGAGAGCTATTGCAGGCATCAGGGATCGAGCAGAAGAGTTCATAGCTTCAGGCTAGTTATCTATCATCCACCATCATCACCGCCATCCGCTTACTGAGAACATCAAGCTACCCATATCATTTTGGTATCAGAGCGTTGGGTTACTCGGTGAGCAATATTATCTTGGTATCAGATTTCCAGTGTTGCCTCGGTAAGCATCCACAAATTCATCCATAGATTAGTTGTTTTTGTCCTATACAGAAAACGTCACACAAAAATATTAGGGTTCATAGTTCATTGCAATAGCCTAGATAACATTGTTCGTGAGTTCTAGTCGCTAATCGTAATCCTTTTGCGTAGCCTTTCTTCTAAATCTGAGTCGTAGTTTTTGTCTAGTTTTTGTCTGTTTTTGATCCGTTGTCGGAGTCTCTGGATTATTTCTAGACTGTTCGTCGTGTTCTTGAGTCTTAGATCTATTAGATCTGTTTTATTTTAGTCTAGGTTGTAGATCCGTTTGAAAGAAAAAACACAGAATCTGTCTCGTGTACGTGCGTGAACTTGAGGGAGAAGGAAAGAAAAAGAAAGAAAATCTGATGGTGTGTATCCTGCATGTAAGCTTCCTCACGTGGGTTTTAAAAAAAATATACCGCCTTGATCGCTACAAGGCAGACTCTTCTATCCTAGTACGTGAGCATCCTCACGTTTAAATAAAAAAAATTGAAAAAAATGGATGCTCGCCTGACCACAGACAAGTCTATCATCATACGAGAAATTTTGTTTTCCTGCCGAGACCCTGTCGTAGCAGGATTTTGGTCCTTTTTTCTGCCGTGACAGAGACCAATTCTTAGGTCAAATTATTATTTTTTGTTTATTTTTTTACTGAGTCTACATAGCGTACCTATCCTTGTCAGACTTAGTGTGGCATCCCGCAAAAACCACTACTACAAAATCGCGTTGTTTTTGTGCATTGCATCGTGATGACCGCATGTTCATGTCATCATGCCACATTGCATTTGAGCATCGTCATCATCATGCATCTGTTGTCTCAAACTATTTTCAAAAAACCCTATATTCTGTTTTCTAAATACCTAGCCTTTATTCAAATACAAAACCTGGGCTTGTCCGAAATATTTTGTCTTGTCTACAAAAGGATTTTAAAAGCCCCGTTTTTAATAAACAAAATTTATATTATTTTTTTAGGAGGCAGCCAGCCAGGCCCGAAAGCCCGGCCGGCCACCTCTAAACCCTAAAAATAAAATCATATCCTACCCAGCCAAACCCTAGCTACCTACCCCAAAACCACACCCAGCCGCCACTTCTCTCTCTCTCTCCACCGCACACACACCTCCACCTCACCCCGACCAACCCCGTCTCGCCACCTCACCAGACCATGCCACCTGCCCACACCCCAACGCCACCTGCACAAACGCCCCCACGCGACCCCCGCCACCTGCCGCAATGTGCTCCCACCCGCGCCTGCCGCTAGTCTGGCCCACCCCGACCCCCACCACTCGATCACGCCTCGTCGCGTGCACACTTCCCTCGACGCGACGCACCTCTCCATGTGAACCCGGTCGCACCCCGCGTGAGGTCCCACCTCTCCCTCGTCGATCTCTGTCTTCCACCTACCGCACGCGAGCGCCTCTCCCTCTCGCTGTTTCCCCACGCGAGGCCTGCCGCAGCCAAGGCCCTCGCCTCCCTCCGTGCGATGCTCTCTCCTGTCGGCCGCCCTCTTCTTTTCCCCCTGCAGCGCGTGCCTCCGCTCACCCGGGTTCCGCCCCGCGCCCGCCGCCAAGCGAGGCTGCCGCCCTGCTTCCTCCTCGCCGCCTCGGCCTCCTGCTGCCTCCACCACGAGCTCTGCTGGCCCTGACCAGCCTGGCTGCCGCAGGTTCCAAGCTCTCCCCGCCTCGCCAGAGCCCAGCCCAGACTGCGCGCGAGCCCGTCGAGCCTGACCTGAGCAGAGTGTCGCTGCCTCTCCCTCAACCTGCGGGCGACCTCCGTCCTCGCCACGGTGCCCTGCCGACCAGCGTCATCGCCTCATCGTCCTCCCCGAGCACTTCTCCCTTGGGATGCTGCCGCCGGTTGCCGTCGACCTCGTCGGGACTTCCTCGTGCCGCCCTCATCGCCTAGTCGTCCTCCTCTGCCTCTCCGTCCGCCGCCGCAACGCCTTCTCCCGCCTGGAACCGCGCCCCTGCAAGCACGTCAGCCGTGGTCCTATAGGCGCCGTCGCACTTGTCCTCTACCACGGCCTCCTCGCGCGAATCGTTGTTTCGTCGCCTCCATGACGCGCTATGCTGCTTCTCTGCGTCTGTTGGTTTCCTCGAGTGGCAACGCTTTTGTTCCTTGGATGCGTGTATGCCCTGTATGGGTGTTCTGTGCGCCAAGTCCAAGTCAGAGACCCCTCCGCGCCCCCTCGCCGATGTTGAGCCCGCCACCGGATATCATTTTGGAGCCAAGATCGACCACATGGCAGCACTAGACGAACCCTCGACAAGACCTCCGTTCGGGACTCCAAGTACTCCTTGTGGATCCGAGGACAAACAACCGAAGACCGTGCTGATGTTGGACCAAGATCGCCATCGTCAATGAAACCGGTACACCAAGACCTTCGTACATGGATGCTCACCAACAAGACCGGCTTAATGCCGATGGGTCCGAAGGATGTACATGGTGCCACTAGAAGACCGCCAAGATCGCCATCGACTAACGACGTCATACCCGAGGGTCACCGACACGGAACAACAAGGTCTCCATCTCGGAACGCTAAGTTCGTCATCCCGAACGCCAAGACCGACCCGATATGCGGACCCGACAAGATCTTCGTGACGACAAGATCGACATCGACCAAGGCAAATCTGATGCCCCCCCCCCCCCGACGCCAAACCAAGTCCTTCTTCCCGGAATGCCAATATCTCCTTTCGTTGTCCGACACCGATCCCGTCGAACCGTTCCCCCGTCGAACCCTATCGAACCCCAACCCCCCGGAACCAAGATCTTCCGAACCCAGATGTGTGACCCTAAGCCCCTATATTATAATATGACATTATCAACTGTCGCATATTAAATTGATCATGCTTGCATACATGTTTGTGGGTTGGGGGCATTATGCCGATTCACCTCATAATTAATTATGGAGTCTATATACGAGATATTGTTGTCTTATCCCGGACTCCATTTAATTTGTGTAGCGAACCGATGCCATGTTTCGCCTATTAATACAACATTTAAATTGCGGGGTAGTTAAATAACTCGAACTGTCTAATTAATTGTCGGGACCCCGGTTCCGCTTAATACTGCCTAATTGCACCGCATCTGTATCACATCATAATCATGCCGGATCTTCTGCCGTAGTATTAAATATTGCATCCGGTGTTTCTTCTAGTGTTTGCTTCTTCGCGGATTAGGCTGATGAGTGGATGCGAGTACCGACAAGTTCTCCGGCTATGATCCGTCGGCAATGTTTCCCAGGCGAGCATCTCTTCCCCTTCTACCTATTTTGCATTTCTTTACTTCCTCCTGTTGATCTACTGTTATCCGTATTGCGATGCTTTAGTTTCCGTGCACCAGTTATACCCGTGCAGCCTCTATATTGCCTTGTACACCTCCTATTACCTCTGTTTGGTAGATAGCTGGCCTTGCGAGTCGTAGTTGCTTGCTCAGGTGCGATCTCGTGTTGTCGAGTACCACAGTTGTTGGAATGCTGGCAGATGTTTTTGGTGGAGATGATCATGACTTTAAATACAACTATTAAAATGCTAGATATAACTAATGCAGAGGCATCGGTGGGAAATAGATGTTATTTGGTTCTTCCACGCTCACTTGTGTCCCGTAGGACCCCGAGTACTTGATACAAGTTCCTTGACTATCGCACTATCCGCATATGGGACCATGAATCCCCTTAGCCAGAGCTTGATTCATTCTTATTTCTTGGGGCCACAAAGTAGTTTGGGGCTTTATTACTATCCTGTACTTATGCCATGCTTTACTGCTTTATTTACCATTGTGCGTGGAGCACCTATATTGTTTAGGATCATGACATGTTTTTGCTGTATCGACAAGCCCAGTCACACTTTCGGGTTCCCAATCGTTTACAGCCGTCCACACAAACCTTGGGTCTGTCTCGGAGTCGGCCAACTTCGTTGCGGGTAGCTTAATGGGGTGGCCCCCTGAAATAATATATGAATCCTGTGATTGCTTTGTCGTGAAAGCCTCGTTGGGTTCTGAGTTGGTTTTTCCGAGGTTGATCGTGTGTGTGTTGCTATTTGTGCACCCCTGCAGGGTAAATCTTTCTGAAAGCCGTGTCCGCGGTTATGGATGACTTGGAGCACGGTATCTCGATCATAGACAAGCATAACTAAAGTAGTGCTATAAACTTGACTTAATATATGACTAGTAATCAGATTCAACTATCACAGAATGGATATTAAAATGCCAACAACTGGTGGATATGGGATTGTTCTATGTCATACTATACCTGCCTAGTAAGTATTGCAACTCCAATGGAATGTGATAAAAGTGCCAACAACTGCTAGGTTTTGGGATTCCTCGGGACAATTATATCTGACTAGTAAATGTTCCAACTACAAAGGAATGTTAACTAAAACTGCCCACTACTTATGCTATCAGGATGACTCGTGATATCTATATCTGACTAGTAAGAGTTTCAACTATAATGGAATGAATAAAACTGCCAACTGTTTGAGTTCCTCGGTTTGACTTCTTCGTTTGGTCTCGAGGGGGAAATACCAGGATGGTTTTGTTTGGTGTTAGCTTCAGGTTGGATCCGAATAGGTCTTTCTTATCCCTCTCTGATAACCGCCAGTTGTATCGAGTCTTTATAGGTTGTTAGTGCCGCTGCGCTGCCGCTTCAGCCCACCATACCTATGTAGGCGAGAGCCACCGAATTCTAGCCTCGGTGCATCGGCCTCGATCGACGCTCCTCTTTTTCCTTTGCCCTTTGTCGGCACCCCTTTTGTTTTAGCAAGTTTAAGTTCGACGTCGTTAGCAGGGTTACCCTTCCGGCTTGGCCTGGGCAGGGTTATGGACGCCATTGGTTATTCTTCCGGGCTCTTAGCCCCATTTGCATGTTGTTCGTACTCTGACGATGTATCGCTTTTAAGGTGATTTGGATCTTTGTATTGTATATCTGTATTCTTGACTCGTTGAGTCGTTGTTGTATATATATCTGTTCTGTGGGTCCCATCGAGGACTGTTGTGTAATGGTATTACTTCGTTTTCCACCCGCACGAAAGTGCCTGGTGGGCGTCCTTGAATCGTTTCTATGCGGGTTTGGCGGATAGGGCTAATACTTGAATAGGGCCGATTCGACGGTGTTACAGAGTGGTATTAGAGCTCAGCAGTTACGATACCCCACAAGTCTAGCCTGTAGGATAACCTGGCTAACGGACGATCTAGAGTGTCCAAACTACTTTGCAAAGTCGGTTGGATAAATCTCATTAGGTCTGCTTTTACATCTTACCCCTCTGATGTTCTCCTCTCACCTCCGCGTGTTTTGATTCTACTCTCTTATCTTTTCTTCGAGTCCAGGATTTCTCGTGGTTGGGTTTCCGTCGTACCTTCAGGGTATCGCTTCCTCCTTTGGTAACGGTGTTTCTACCTCCGGACTTCATGCTAGCTGAGTGATCCTTTATCGGTGGTACCATTCTTTGTTCCTTGTTTGTGCCTTCCGGTGTTCTCCAACGCGACGACATCATCTACGCCAGATCCGATGCAGAGCCTGCATCACTCCCTTGTTCTGAACCTCGATTGTCGACATCTTCAGTCTGATTCCGAGAATGGTTGCACGTTTTTCTACTGATTGTGCGGAGTAATAGTTTGGGTGCGTGATGGATTGGCCCCCATGCCGACTACTCAATCTATTTTCTCTCGTACATTGAAGTGGATTAGATGCATCGGTTCTCTCTTTCTATCGAAGTTAGAGGTGGCTTTATTTGTGGATACCTTTACCTTCGTCCTTTGTTTCCCGGAGTGTTCTCTCGACGATCACGGACAACGACCTCTTGTTAGTGGTGTCGCGAGCATCTACATGAAACGAGAAGATTCAGATCGCCGACCTTCTTCCCGGTACCATGAGGCAGATCTCGAGGGCGGGATCCATTGTTAGTGGTGTCGAATTGTGGCATCCCGCAAAAACCACTGCTAGAAAATCGCGTTCTTTTTGTGCATTGCATCGTCATGACCGCATGCTCATGTCATCATGCCACATTGCATTTGAGCATCGTCATCATCATGCATCTGTTCTCTGAAACTATTTTCAAAAAACCCTATTTTCTGTTTTCTAAATACCTAGCCTTTATTCAAATACAAAACCCGGGCTTGTCCGAAATATTTTGTCTTGTCTACAAATGGATTTCAAAAGCCCCGTTTTTAATTAAAAAAATTATATTATTTTTGTTGGAGGCAGCCAGCCAGGCCCGAAAGCCCGGCCGGCCACCTCCAAACCCTAAAAATAAAATCCTATCCTACCCAGCCAAACCCTAGCTACCTACCCAAAAACCACACCCAGCCGCCACTTCTCTCTCTCTCTCTCCACCGCACACACACCTCCACCTCACCCTGGCCAACCCTGTCTCGCCACCTCACCAGACCACACCACCTGCCCACACCCCAACACCACCTGCACACACGCCCCCACGCGACCCCCACCACCTGCCGCAACACGCTCCCACCCGCGCCTGCCGCCAGTCTGGCCCACCCTGACCCCAACCACTCGATCTTGCCTCGTCGCGCGCACACTTCCCTCGACGCGACGCACCTCTCCCTCGTCGATCTCTGTCTTCCACCTACCGCACACGAGCGCCTCTCCCTCTCGTTGTTTTCCCCGCGTGAGGCCCACCACAGCCAAGGCCCTGGCCTCCCTCCGTGTGATGCTCTCTCCTGCCGGCCGCCCTCTTCTTCTCCCCCTGCAGCGCGTGCCTCTGCTCACCCGGGTTCCACCCCGCGCCCGCCGACAAGCGAGGCTGCCGCCCTGCTTCCTCCTCGCCGCCTTGGCCTCCCTTTGCCGGCCTCCATCCTGAGCTCCTGCGCTGTTGCCCGACCCGCTGGCTCCGTCGCCGCAGGTTCCAAGCTCTCCCCGCCTCGCCGGAGCCCAGCCCAGACTGCACGCGAGCCCGTCGAGCCCGACCTGAGCAGAGCGCCGCTGCCTCTCCCTCAACCTGTGGGCAACCTCCGTCCTTGCCATGGTGCCCTGCCGACCAGCGTCATCGCCTCATCGTCCTCCCCGAGTACTTCTCCCTCCGGATGCTTCCGCCGGTTGCCGTCGACCTCGTCGGGACTTCCTCGCACCGCCCTCATCGCCCAGCCGTCCTCCTTTTCCTCTCCGTCCGTCGCCACAACGCCTTCTCCCGCCTGTAACCGCGCCCCTGCAAGCACGTCAGCCGCGGTCCCGCAGGCGCCGTCGCACTTGTCCTCTCCCACGGCCTCCCCGCGCGAATCGTCGTTTCGTCGCCTCCATGACGCGCTATGCTGCTTCTCTGCGTCTGTTGGTTTCCTCGAGTGGCAACGCTTTTGTTCCTTGGATGCGTGTATGCCCTGTATGGGTGTTCTGTGCGCCAAGTTCAAGTCTGAGACCCCTCCACGCCCCCTCACCGATGTTGAACCCGCCACCGGATATCATTTTGGAGCCAAGATCGACCACATGGCGACATTAGACGAACCCTCGACAAGACCTCCGTTTGGGACTCCAAGTACTCCTTGTGGATCCGAGGACAAACAACCAAAGACCACGCTGATGTTGGACCAAGATCGCCATCGTCAATGAAACCGGTACACCAAGACCTTCGTACATGGATGCTCACCGACAAGACCAGCTCAATGCCGATGGGTTCGAGGGATGTACATGGTGCCACTAGAAGACCGCCAAGATCGCCATCGACTAACGACATCATACCCGAGGGTCACCGACACGGAACAACAAGGTCTCCATCTCGGAACGCCAAGTTCGTCATCCCGAACGCCAAGTCCGACCCGATACATGGACCCGACAAGATCTTCGCAACAACAGATCGACACCGACCAGGGCAAATCCGATGCGCCCCCGACGCCAAACCAAGTCCTTCTTCCCTGAACGCCAAGCTCTCCTTTCGTTGTCCGAGACCGATCCCGTCGAACCGTTCTCCCGTCGAACCCTGTCGAACCCCAACCCCTCGGAACCAAGATCTTCCGAACCCAGATGTGTGACCCTAAGCCCCTATTTTTATAATATGACATTATCAACTGTCGCATATTAAATTGATCATGCTTGCATACATGTTTGTGGGTTGGGGGCATTATGCCGATTCACCTCATAATTATTATGGAGTCTATATGCGGGATATTGTTGTCTTATCCCGGACTCCATTTAATTTGTGTAGCGAACCGATGCCATGTTTCGCCTGTTAATACAACATTTAAATTGCGGGGTAGTTAAATAACTCGAACCGTCTAATTAATTGTCGGGATCCCGGTTCCGCTTAATACTGCCTAATTGCACGGCATCTGTATCACATCATAATCATGCCAGATCTTCTGCCGTAGTATTAAATATTGCATCCGGTGTTTCTTCTAGTGTTTGCTTCTTCACGGATTAGGCCGATGAGTGGATGCGAGTACCCGACAAGTTCTCCGGCTATGATCCGTCGGCAATGTTTCCCAGGCGAGCATCTCTTCCCCTTCTACCTATTTTGCATTTATAGTCTTTACTTCCTCCTGTTGATCTACTGCTATCTGCATTGCGATGCTTTAGTTTCCGTGCACCAGTTATACTCGTGAAGCCTCTATATTGCCTTGGACACCTCCTATTACCTGTGTTTGGTAGATAGCTGGCCTTACGAGTCGTAGTTGCTTGCTCAGGTGAGATCTCGTGTTGTCGAGTACCACAGTTGTTGGAATGCTGGTAGATGTTTTTGGTGGAGATGATCATGACTTTAAATACAACTATTAAAATGCTAGATATAACTAATGCAGAGGCATCAGTGGGCAATAGATGTTATTTGGTTCTTCCACGCTAACTTGTGTCCCGTAGGACCCCAAGTACTTGATACCTGTTCCTTGATTATCGCACTATCCGCATATGGGACCATGAATCCCCTTAGCCAGAGCTTGATTCATTCTTATTTCTTGGGGCCACAAAGTAGTTTGGGGCTTTATTACTATCATGTACTTATGCCATGCTTTACTGCTTTATTTACGATTGTGCGTGGAGCACCTGTACTGTTTAGGATCGTGACACGTTTTCGCTGTATCGACAAGCCCAGTCACACTTTTGGGTTCCCAGCCGTTTAGAGCCGTCCACACAAACCTTGGGTCCATCTCAGAGCCGGCCAACTTCGTTGCGGGTAGCTTAATGGGGTGGCCCCCTGAAATAATTTATGAATCCTGTGATTGCTTTGTCGTGAAAGCCTCGTTGGGTTTTGAGTTGGTTTTTCCGAGGTTGATCATGTGTGTGTTGCTATTTGTGCACCCTATGCAGGTAAATCTTTCTGAAAGCCGTGTCCGCGGTTATGGACGACTTGGAGCACAGTATCTCGATCATAGACAAGCATAACTAAAGTAGTGCTATAAACTTGACTTAATATATGACTAGTAATCAGATTCAACTATCACGGAATGGATATTAAAATGCCAACAACTGGTGGATATGGGGTTGTTCTGTGTCATACTATACCTGCCTAGTAAGTATTGCAACTCCAATGGAATGTGATAAAAGTGCCAACAACTTCTGGGTTTTGGGATTCCTCGGGACAATTATATCTGACTAGTAAATGTTCCAACTACAACGGAATGTTAACTAAAACTGCCCACTACTTATGCTATCAGGATGACTCATGATATCTATATCTGACTAGTAAGAGTTTCAACGATAATGGAATGAATAAAACTGCCAACTGTGTGAGTTCCTCGGTTTGACTTTCTCGTTTGGTCTCAAGGGGGAAATACCAGGATGGTTTTGTTTGGTGTTAGCTTCAGGTTGGATCCGAATAGGTCTTTCTTATCCCTCTCTGATAACCGCCAGTTGTATCGAGTCTCTATAGGTTATTAGTGCCGCTGCGCTGCCGCTTCAACCCACCATACCTATGTAGGCGAGAGCCACCGAATTCTAGCCTCATCGTGTACTGGCCTCAGTACTGACGCTCCTCTTTTTCCTTTGCCCTTTGTCGGCACCCCTTTTGTTTTAGCAGGTTTAAGTTTGACGTCGTTAGCAGGGTTACCCTTCCGGCTTGGCCTGGGCAGGGTTATGGACGCCATTGGTTATTCTTCCGGGCTCTTAGCCCCATTTGCATCTTGTCCGTACTCGGACGCTATATCGTTTTCAAGGTGATTTGGATCTTTGTATTGTATATCTGTATTCTTGACTCGTTGAGTCGTTGTTGTATATATATCTGTTCTGTGGGTCCCATCGAGGACTGTTGTGTAATGGTATTACTTCGTTTTCCACCCGCACGAAAGTGCCTGGTGGACGTCCTTGAATCGTTTCTATGCGGATTTGGCGGAGAGGGCTAAAACTTGCATAGGGCCGATTCGAGGGTGTTACACTTAGTAAGGCTTTCTTTGTGTCTAAAACTATCCTACGAGACTAGCGTGCTTAGTGCTCCGCGGGCTGCTCAGTTTAGCAATCTTGTGCCCATTTCGTTGAGATATTGCTAGCGTCTCTCTTTGTGCATTGCAACACGAGTGTTCCTCGACACACCTCACTTTATTGAGGTCATTTTCATAGTTGCAATTGTCCTATTTATCTCCACCGTGTGTGTGTTTCCGTGGATCTTTGTCATACGATCAGCACTAGGACTTGTTTGCGATGTAGTTAGGATACCATACCTATAGCTCCACCATAAATAATCTGTGTGCCCTGTGATCCTTCTCTATACCTTTGGTATTCACTTCATCACATCAGTGCATCAGTCTTTGATTTCAAATCGGTAAGCATCACTATTCACTTTGGAACGGTAAGATCTGCTTTCTTGTCAGTTTTTGAGTGAGTTGTGAGTGTGCCACCAAAACAATTTTGTGTTTTTGCACTAATGTACTAATCATGACTTCTACTAGTGTTGATGTGATGCAGAAATTAGATGATGTTTACCATGACTATTTAGCTATTGTGGTTGGCATGGCATATGATCCAACTACAATCAAGTGGCGATTTGGGAAATTGATATGGGATTTGGTTTTGCAAGATGTCGTACTTTCAATAGCAAGTTTAATGGCCATATAGAATATATTCTTGCTCACCGACGTGTAGATGAAGAGGTAGCTCGTTGGTGGAAGGACGCAAGGATTGTGTATGGTATCATGGGTCAAAAAATCCTTGGGAAGATTTCAAGCAATTTCTACATTCTATGTTTTTGAACAACTACAAATGGCCTATTCCAGAAATTTTGAGAGTGGACACTAATGAGACATGTGAGTTTTCTACTAACGTAATCACGTCTACTCCTAGTGTTGTATCTTGTGATGTGAAGGTTGTTTTTGAAGAAAGGGAGCCGCCTATTTTACAACCTGCATCACACGATCTGGTATTGTCACTTGAGGAGGATGTCGTCGTACCTACTATAGCTGAGAAGATTGTTGATGACATTGGTACTGTTTTGGAGATTCAGCCAACATGTGCGACATATTGTGAGTTTATTCCTTTACTGAAGCCTCCTTGTGACTTGCCTTGCACTAATGTTACAGCACCATGTGATAGTTTACCAAATTCGAATTTTGATCATGTGGTACTGATTATACATAAGGAAATACTTGCTCGAATACCTCCTACTGATATTGTGTATTCCATCATGCTAAATGAACCTATGAATATGAGTAGTGTTGTGGATAAGATTTCTGAAATTTCATTTCTGAATTCTAGCACATATTCTCCTTGTTTCACTTTCAATATGATTGGTGAATATAGCATGCATGAAAATTTTCTTGTGGATCACATATGCATTACTTGTGATAGAATCGATGAACTCAAACATGTTGTTTTCAGCCATACATGTTGTGTGTCGACGACTTTGTGTTGTGGGATATATGCTAAAATTTGTGATAATATGAAACTAAAGTCAGATCTAGTTGATATAATGCATCCAACACAAGTAATTTTACCTATGTTGGATCGTTGTAATCTTGCTAGAATAGAACCCAAGTTTTCATATTCGTTGTGTTTGTACCAAAATTCGTTGGCTAGTTGTGCTAATGCTTTATACTTCACTTATATTTTCAAATTGAGTTGCATTTTACATACTGGACAACATGATCATGTTCATAATAATCAGAGTAGCGCAGTTAAAGGATGGCATGATTCAATTTGGTTTTCAGACATATTGAATTGGTTTGATCTTATTCACAAATTTGATCATAGATCTTCTTTGAGAAAACTGAATTTAATATTGAAGAACATGACTATCTATTTAGTTGTTTTTCACCATGTTCATGATTCTTTGTACTTCACTTATACCTGCAATTTAAGTTGCTTGATGTATACTAGACATACTTTTCATGTGAACAACAATAATACAACATGTTATATATACATATACTTTGCGTACACGTTGTTCTTTTTATTTATCCCACTTTCAGCTTACCTAAAGCCGATGACGGCTTTTCATGAAGAAAGGGAGGATGATGAGGATATATACAGGGAATATGATGATTCTGACTGCCTGAACTGGAAGGAAATATTGAGTCAAAT
Source organism: Avena insularis (assembly GCA_023614405.1). Taxonomy (NCBI): domain Eukaryota; kingdom Viridiplantae; phylum Streptophyta; class Magnoliopsida; order Poales; family Poaceae; genus Avena; species Avena insularis. The sequence goes on along the minus strand of CM042690.1, from coordinate 330,391,325 downwards.
CAATAATGACTATCAGGTGAATTCATTCCTAATTGAACCTGATATTTTACTTAATGAGAACTTTATACTACCTAAGTCTGTGCATCTTTGTATGATTAGGTTTATTGATAACACAAGCGTTACGCGAGGAGTAGGAGTTGCAGCAAGAAGGACAAGCGCTGATTTCCACGAGAGTGAGGAGCGGGAGGCATGCGCACTAGGAGGCAATGAGGAAATCACGTATGAGCAAAAGAGAGAGATGGCGCACCAAGAATTACATGTTTGAGGTGTTTCACGATGTTTGGACTGCGTGCCAATAAGGCCGAACCCATATATGGGTTGGTATGTATCAGTTTGAGTCGAACCGAGTCAGTTTGGGCCAAGATATGGCTGTTTTTAGGCCCGCTTAAAGGGGAGGACGCCCCAGCCCTCATATAAACCTCTGTAGCCGTCACAAGTTAGAGTTTAGACCATGTTAAAATATTCTAAAGTTGATTCTTTCATAGAATGTGGCATCCCGCAAAACCACTACTAGAAAATCGCGTTGTTTTTGTGCATTGCATCGTCATCATCATGCATTGTTGTCTGAACTATTTCGAAAAACCTAGTTTTGCTTTGTACAAATACCCCTCTCTATTTCGAATGCAAACCCGATCGTATCGGATATTTTATTTACCTATAAACTATTTGCAAAGTAGCCTTGTTTTAAAATAAACAACACCAAACAGACACATATTTACAAAACTAATAAAACCTAGGCTCTAAATCCTAAACCACCCAAACCTATCCTACCCACCACTCACAGCTCGCCACCTCACCCCTCACCCAATTTCCTACCCACCCCGCCACCTCATCAATCCACCAGTCCCTCCCCTCTCCCTCTCTCACTCGCAGCCTCCCTACCCTCTCTCTCTCCCTCACCGACACCTGGACCCCACCCCACAGCCCCCACTCCCTCCCAAACCGACCCACCCCTGGTCAACCACCCCCTGGACCCGCTCCCCTAGCCCCACCTAGCCCCCTGCCCGTGGGACCCACCCGGCCCCAACTCTCTGGCCCCACCCGCACCGCAGCCTCCTCCCTCCTCCTCTCCACGCCCTCTCCTCCCCCCTCACCCGACGGACCGCCCCTCCCCACCGCTCGTGAGCACCCCCTCGCCTCTCCCGTCACCTCGCCCAGCCTCTCCTTCCTCCCGGCCTCATTGACCCTTCCCCGCTGCCGATCCACGAGCCCTTGCCATTCACGCCTCCTCCCGTGTGCCCTTCTCCCTTCTCTCCCCGCCTCGCGCCCGCGCCCTTCTGAGCTCCCACTCCCATGAGTCTCCCGCCGCCATGCCACCGCTGCGCCCTCTTCCCTAGCTCCGGTCGCCCCCTTCAAGCTCCTGGCCGGCCGCCGCCCTTCCTCCTCACGAGCACCTCATGGCGCCCTCCACCCGGCCGACCCTCTCCAACGCCGCCATGCCGCCGGTGCTAGCAATGTCATTCGCGCCTCGCGATCCCCGATGGCCACCCGTGCGTCGCCAATGCTCGTGTAGGAGCATAGTAACCGCCAAGATAAACACCGACCCGAAGACGGCGAGCCCGATGAACCATCGGTGACCCTCGAAGAACCACCGACAAAGGGTATCAAACGCCATGCTCGTCTTCATGGATCCTCATGAACTCCGACGGAACCAGGTTCACTCTGAGCAACCAAAGCCGAGCCTTCAAGGTTGTCGGTGGAAACCGAGGATCCCCGGACGCCAAGACCGTCGACATGGATACCGAAGGACGCGGAGCATCAAGTACTTCCACTCGGACGCCCACGGACTCGGAGAAACCCTCGGACGCCAAATCGCCTCATGAACCCGAAGACCCGAACGAAGGCGCCAAGGTCGCTACGCAACATGCCAAGTACTTCACCCTAGATGAGACAAGTACTACTTCCGATGCAGCGGACCGACAAGATCTTCATAGCGACAAGATCGACACCGACTAGGGCGAGTCCGATCGCCGACGCCGAACCAAGACCTCCTCCCGGGCGCCAAGATCTACCTCCGTCATCCGAGAACGATCCCGAGGCGAACCCCGGATCCGGACCACAGGACCGACCCGAACCGGAACCCCAAGCTGCGAACCCTAATGTGTGAACCCTTCCGAAACCCTATTTTATAATATAATACAACTTGTGTATATTAAATGTTCATGCATGCATATTGTCGTGTGGTTTGGGGGCCTTATGCCGATTCACCTCATAATTAAATATGGGGCCCATATGGGCAAATCTATTCTCATATTGGCCTCATTTAAATTTGTGTAGCGAACGTAACTTATCTCGCCCTGTTAATTCAACATTTAATTTGCGGGGCAGATAAACAAATAGAACCATATATTTAATTGTCGGGACCCCCGGTTCCGCTTAATATGACCTAATTGCATCGCATCTTTGCCATGTCATACATCATGCATGCATCATGCCCGATCTTTTGCCGTTGTATTAAATATTGCATCCGGTGTTTGTTCTAGTGTTTTGCTTCTTCGCGGATAAGGCCGTTGAGTTGATGTGAGCTTCGCCCCGATCTTGGGTTGAACCTTCGGCAACGTTTTCAGGCGAGCATCTCCCCCTTTCTACCTATCTTACTTTTATAGTATTTATTCCCTCCTGTTGATCTTTGCTATACGTTTGCGATGCTCTAGTTTTTACCGTAATATCCCTTGCAGCCATATATGGCCTTGGACACATTCTATTACCTGTTGTTTGGTAGATAGTTGGACCCGCGCGTCGTAGTCGCTTGCTCAAGTGTTTTTTGCGTGTCGTCAAGTACCACAGTTGTTGGAGAAGTGCCGCATGTTCGATGTTGGAGATGATCATGGCTTTACTTTTTGTTCACGTAATTACTGTTTAACAACTAAAATTGAAGTAAGTAAGCAGAGGCATCGGTGGGTGATAGATAACATTTGGTTTCGATCGCCCACTTGTGTCCGTGGGACCCGAGTTCTTGACACTGTTAGAGATCGGCGCTAACCACGGTGGGGAGATATGGGCCCCCATTGATTATTACCCGATTTCAAAGTATTGTCTTGGGGCCACAAACTAGTTTGAGGTTTTATTTACTATCCTGTACTTATGCCATGCTTTCTTGCTTTATTTAAATTGTGCGATGGATAGCACCTTTGTCTTTGTTAGGAAGCGGAGTGTTTTATTTGTGTCGGCAGTCGATTTTGGGATTTCTTTGTCGTTTACCATATGCGCAAACCCCGAGTCCGTCTCGGAGACCGACTTCGTTCTTGGTGTACTTAGTGGGGTGGCCCCGTGCTTGCTTTGGGTCAGGAACGTCATGACTTAGGCCCCGCCGACATACGATGGGTGTATGTTAAGCGATCCGCAAAAAGGGTCAAGTGCTTGTGGATACTTTGGTGCACCCTGGGTTTAATCTTTTCGAAGCCGTGTCATGTTATGGGCGACTTGGAGCAAAGTGCTTGATCATAGACAACTATAACTAAAGTTTATTGTTATAAATTGACTTGTATCCGATGTGACTAGTAATCAGTTTCACTACAACGGAATGGCTAAGTAAAAGTACCAACAAGCTGCTGGGTTTTGGGGTTATCTCATGCTGATTGTATTTGACTAGTAAGTTTCGCAACTTCTGAATGGATAACTAAAATGGCCCTGCTTATTTTATCGGGATGATTATCTATACCGACTAGTAATTGCCGCAATGGCGAATAAATAAAAGCGCCAAGCGTGTGAGTTCCTCGGTTGACTTCCTCGTTTGGTCTCGAGGGAAACACGAGATGGGTTTGTTTGATGGTAGCATCAGTTGGTTCCATAGGTCTTTCTTACCCTCTCTAATAGCCGCCATTGTATCGAGTCTCTATAGGTTGTTTAGTGCATCTTTGTGCCGCTCGATCCACCATACCTATGTAGGGCGACCGCCAATTCTAGTCTCGCCGTGTCTTGGCCTCAAGATCGACGCTCTCTTTTTCCTTTGCCTTTGTCGGCACCTTTTATTTAAGGTTTGAGATCGGCGTCGTTAGCGTGGTTACCCTTAGGCTTGGCGGGGTTATGGACGCCATTGGTTATTCTTGTGGCTCTTAGCCCCATTTGCATCTTGTCCGTAGTCGGACGCTCAATCGCTTTCAAGGTGATTTGGATCTTTGTATGCTATATCGTATTCTTGACTCATTGAGTCATTTGTTGTATATATATATTGCTTGGGTCCCATCGAGGACTGTTGTGTAATGTTATTACTTCGTTTTCCACCCGCATGAAAGTGCCTGGTGGGCACCTTTGAATCGTTTCTATGCGGGTTTGGCGGGGATCGCTGAAACGTGCATAGGGCCAATTATGAGGGTGTTACATAGAACCTCCAAAATTACCCTGTGTTCGAATTCTACAACTATAAATGAGTGTGATCTGTTGTTTCATTGAGAATTAGTAGATTGTGTACTACCGTTCATGGTCACGGCTGCGTGCGCAAGAGCATGATGTTGTGAATATCCTACAAGGTTCAAGAGCTGTTGCATTGGCATCAGGGATCGAGCGGGAGAGTTCATAGCTTCATGCTAGTTATTTATCATCCACCATCATCACCGTCATCCGCTTACTGAGAAGATCGGGCTACCCCATATCAAAATCGGGCCAAATTTGAAATATGTTTGAATTCGTATTAAAAAATGATTCATATTTTATTTTATAAGTTCCCTCAAATTCAAATTATTTCAAAAGTTATGAATTAATTTGTATTTAACACACTTTCTGGAATTTTATTTATGTAGAAAAAGAACGCTAGGACTTTTTGTACTAGGGCAGAGCTAGACGCAGTCAATGACAAGCGGGACCGAGTGCTGATTGGTGTTGCGCCAATGGGGGCACTTGGGGGTGACAAGTGGCGGTGTGGGGGGGGACTGCGGGCTGAGGAGAAAGAAGCAGAGGGGTCTTTTTACAAAAGGTTCTCGGATGTTAACTGACGAAATTGAATCTCAGATTTGGAATATGAATTGAATCGGACCGAGTTCGTACGAAGATGGCGACGTAACGGTGCAAAATGTGGATTTTCCATAAAAACAGAAGTTGGAGATATCCTCAAGAACGACTACTTTGGAGAAGGAAGTTTCTTCAAACGATGAATTTACGTGCCAGAAAAGATGTAAGTTCAGAGCGGATTCAGTTTTTGGACTGGAAAACATAGAAAAACTTCTTGACTTCAGATGATATTTGCGACAAAACTGTGAGGAATTTGATGATGCCGCAAAAACAAAAAATGTAGATCTTCGCAATACCTAGAACTTTGCTGAAGGGAGTTTATTCATACGGGGAATGGTTGTGCCGAAAACAAGTCGAGAAGAGGCCCAGTTCAGTCTAGAAACGTGATAGTTTTTCAGAAACGCAGATTTCTGGTCGATCTTCGTCCGAAGCTATCTTCACGCTCAGGTCTCAAAATCGACCATGGTTTGAAGCTGGAGGTAGCTGGATGATAGGGATACAGGTTTGGTTCAGGTAGTTCTCCCCAAGGAGCAATATGGGCGTCAGAAAACAGACGGAACAGAGGGTCGTTGTGGTGTTCTGCGTTGTCTCCTGGGTGCGTGCATGCTGCTGCCAGAGCGTGGTGTGCGGCTGCTGTTGCGCGTGGCGAGCGGCTCCGAGATAGGAAGATGATGGAGACGGGGTTTAGGAGATGCAACGGGGTGGAAGGGGTGCAGGGGATGCAGAGGATGCTCACCGCAGGGTGTTGACGAGCGACACGAGGCCCACATCGAGGAAGCCTGCAGCGGGAAGAATATCTTGGCGGTGCGCAACGGCTACGACAGCAAAATGATCTCGGTGTCGTGGCACGGCGTCTCCTCCTCGCTCCCTATCTAGCATAGCTCCAGAGGGAAAACGAGGTAGACGGCGAGGCAACGAGTGGGGTCTTGGCCATGGCGGCGGCGTCCTGGTCAGGTGGAAGAAACATGGCGTCGGGGAGAATAAGATGAGGACGGGTCTCGATCTGGCTGGTTTGGTGGCATGGTGGTGCTTATAGCTTTATGCAGAGGATAGGGACAGGGAAGCACGCGCACTTGGCGTGGGTGCGGGGCTGCGCTGTCGCACTCAGCACGTGAGGTAGGCCGGGAGAAGAGGAACAGGGCGACACACCTCGTTGTCCACTTGGCTCGGTCAGGTTGCAACAGAGAGGCAAGGAAGGGCTCTGGGTTGCAGGGTTCGTTTTGGCTCACTACACCGATGGATGGAGCTGGATTAGCTAGCTAGCTAGGAAAACATCGTGTGGCACAAGCACAAGCATGCACATGTAGCTCGGGGTGCTCACCGCTAGGTGTGTGTGCGCGTGTGTATATGTAGATAGGTGTGGATGATGCATACACACACAAGTGGTTTTATCTTGATCTAGGTTTGATTTGAAAAGAACCCAGGCCAAAAGATTTGAAGAGGTTTGCAAAATCAACGTCAAATGAAAGAACTAGAGTAAGATAGGAATTTTGTGTCTATATTTCATGTGACATGAAATAATGGTACCCACACATATGATACATGCACATGGCATTAGCATATGGTTTGGATAAAACCATGGTGAACATAGAGGGATCCATACATGCATATGTATATATGTGGCTTGATTAAATACCAAAAGAGAATACAGGTGGCCACATACATATTTATATATGGTGCAAATTGGAGATGATATCAATAGGAGATGATATGGCAAGTTAGTAGATGGAGGAAAATATAAAAGATATGCTCCCAACTCAATTTGGGCATCAAGCATTATATCAAGAATCAAATACAATATATGAAGAGGCAAACAAAATTAATAAGACAAATGAAAATGAAGAAGAACTAAATGAAAGGGGTTTAATATGCTCATCAAATGCAATGTGGCATGATGAGCATGATATTATAATGATGCAATAATGACAATTATATAGTAGTCTTAATCCTTATTTATTATGTAGCATTCCAATCTTAGACAATTGGGATGCTACATCAGTTGGAGAACACTGATGATGGATAGACCCAAACATGAGATACCATAAAACGCAACATTAATAAAGTTATCGGTTTAATCTCATAAGACTTTGTTTTGCCTTTACTATAAATCATTTGACCATGAGATATATGTGAACTTGGGAACAATATGGATGTGGCAAGATTCTCAAAACGTTGCTCTTAACGGAGTGACTATAAAGTTGATGCTTGTCCATATCGGATGGTTTGCCGATCATTCACATGATGTGTTCATGGGAATTGATACTCCTGACAATGGAGAGATACACTCTAGGCCCGTTCATATACTATGAAGTTCGTCATCATCTGACTGGACACGTGATCAAGTTGTTGAGCACAGGAACATCGATAGTACGGAATGAGTAAATAGTACATGCCAGGTAACGAGAATAACCTAGTGTTTCATCTCGGGCAATGTAAAGTATCCACGAATCAATACGATGTATACTAGACTCAATACTATGGTACAAACGATAAAGAACTTCGTGTTATTTGCGGGGTTGCTACTTTTATCAAAGACACTGATAGTAATCAATGACATCAGAATGAGACGTTTACGACATTTTAAAATGTAAGTACGAATTATATAGTTAGATGAAGTAATTCCAAAAGGATATTTCGGAATGACTCGGAATATTCTGGAGGAGTCCGGGATATCGCCGAGTTTGGATGGAATGGTTTCGGACATTAAAAGAGGATGCTGGAAATATTTTAGGAAGGTTTCAAATTAATTCGGAGGTGTCCGAAGGTAATTCGGAAAGCTTCGGAATAAATATTTATATTAATAAGAAATTATTATTTATTAATATCCTAGTGGGTCCCATGGGCTGAAAGACAGCATGGGCCCACTGGGCCACACGAGCGCGCGGGGGGACCCTGGCCGAATCGGCCAGGGCCTCCCCTATGGCCGGCAGGTGGAGGAGGTGGGGGAGGGGGCGAGGCCGTGTGGGCGGGGGGAGGAGTCCTCCCTGATCTCAAACTTGCCCCCCAAGTTGGTTTTGGGGAGAACTCTGTATTTGATGCGGACACCATATTCGATATGGATTTCCTCTCTCTCTCATAGGTGGAAGACCTTGTAGAAGTGCAAGAACTCAACGGTGTTGTCCTTGATGTCATAGCGTGGAGGAATATCTATCATGTACTTGAGTGGACATGTCACGGTGCGCATCTCCTTGTTGAACAAGACGCAGACGGTGTTCTAGGAAGGGGTTCCACCGGTGAGGGTGTCGTGGTTGTTGTCGCCCACCGCAGTAGCTTCTGCGATGCTATGCTCCTAGCACCTGTGGCATTTTGTCGATGGAGACACCAGTGTCCTCCGTAGATCTATCGACAACATGTGGCGAGGAAGTGGTGTGGTAGTGCGGCGGAGCCATTTAGTGCCCCCGCGAACCACAGTTGTTCCCCGCATTTCCGCTAGTTGGTGGTGGTGGGGGAGGTGGTGCTCCACTAGAGACATGGCCTACGCGCGGGCACTACGTCGGTGGAGGCATCGCAGAACGCGACAAGGACTGTGGAGGCATCGTGGAGAGCGAGCTTGTCGGCGCAACACCGGTAGTGTTAACGAGCTCGGTGACATGCTGGAGCCACGCGTTGTGACCGTCTGATGGCAACAACTCCATGTGTACCAACTCGCTGGGACTCCAAGTATAGAGTGTTGTAGAAAGCGTCTTTTTCCCACAAGGGTGACTTGAGGGTTAATATTGAATTCTCAGGAAATTGGCTCAGAAGTTAATTCTTCTTATCATGTCAAGCAACCTGTAAAGGAAAGTTCTTGCGTGTGTCCCCAACCCACCGTTTGTTTGTCAAGCACAATGTTTCATATTACTAATATGAAATAAAAATAAAAATAAAGTGTAGTGAAGTAAACTAAGCAAACAAGATGATGATGGTGATAGTTTGGTTGTTTTTGGGTTTTGTTGGGTGATTGCAAATGAAGAAAGTATTTTTGTATTTTCGGATTAAAAAATTGCAGCAAATGTGAAGTGTGATAAAAGTGTTGGAAAGGTGTTTCTTATGATTTAAAATAGACCGGGATTCATGGGTCCACTTGTCTACTCTCTTTTTCAGTTAAAGTGAACATAAATAATTCATCAGAGACATAATATTAATGGAACTTAAACATGTGTTTGATAAACATTCATATGGGCATCACGTCCTAACAAAGAGATGATGCAACACATCTGTCTTATACTCTACAAGATAGGGATAAATCCAAGAAAATCTTGAATTAAGCATTACACGGAGTCTATCCTTAAGCAATATGACATGATGTTTGAATTAAAAATATGCTACCTTGCCCAAACAAGATTATCCAGCTATCACAAGATAATTATAGCACATGAATTCACTTAATCCCTAGTGAGGCAGCAAAATAAAGGTAAAACCCATAGTAGATCATAGATTTTGTAGTCACTATCTATGCACTACCGCCATCCTACTCTAGCTAATACAAACTTTTCCCCACACAGTCTCTTGCATACAAGTTGGATCAAAACAAGTACTTAAGAACGAAACACATAATATGCATCTATCAATACATATTACACATAATAGATTTCAATTCATATAGCAAATCATTAAATAAGGATCCACCACATAGGAATTACATATATGACTATAATCATTTTGGGCAGCTCATATGGTACTAAGATCTATGAACAACAAGAGAGAAATAGATCAAGCTAGCTACTTCCACAAACCCATAGTCCAGAGGTGGACTACTCCATCTTCATCATGATGACGACGGTGGAGATGTTGGAGAAGGTGGAGATCCCTCCGCGGCGGCTCCGACAGAGTTCCCCCTCCAAGCTTTGCTGATTCTAACTCATTTTCAGTGTTTCTCTGTTGTGCAACGCTCTCTACGATGGATCCTCTAGGGGACCTTTTTATAGAGGTTTTTGGGTCAAGCCAAGTTCGTGGGAGAAAGAATCAAGGGCATCCGATGATTGAGGACGAAGAGAGGGGGCGCCCTACTAGGCTGGGCCCCACAAGGTGCCTTTTGGCCCTCCTGGCCCTTTTGGTGAGATCCAAGCGCTCTAGATGTTTTCCTTGGTGAAATATTTATGCTCTAGAAATCCCCGATCTGTTTGACTTTATTTAGGTCCCTGAAAGCTAAAAATACACAAAACAGGGTTCTCCTGTCCTGCAGGGTTATAACCAAAATAAAGGGGTGTAACATCCCAAATTTTTCCTAATTTTGGAATGTTAAACAAAGAAAATAAATGGATTGAATTTTTTGACCTTATTGTAAATAAAGAGAACTTTCGAGGACTTGTTTAAAATTTTCCTAAGCCGCATTAGAAAAAAAGGTTGGATTAACATGACTATCTAATCGGCTAACAAATTCTTCGGCAAATCCAAAATATACATATTGTGTTTCAGTTGCGCTAATTTGGATTTTGAGACCCTGAAATATTTTTCAAACACATACTCCGTCCGTTCCTTAATATAAGGTGTATAGTTTTTTGAAAAATTTCAGAATATAAGGTGCGTAGAGAATTTTGGGATTTGTTCCTCTTATTTAGGAGGCAATTAATTCGATCAGGAGAGAGAGTATACTCATATTTCGTATGTTCCCTCTATATCACATCAATCACCTGCGGGATTCACGTCCTAAAGCAACGAAATTTGTCCTCCCAAATTGTGCGCTAATATTCGTGCCAGAAAACTATACACCTTATATTAAAAAACGGAGGGAGTATTTCACAAGAGAAGAAATAACATAACATTTTCAAATATAAGTGTTGGAGGATGTTCCATTTGGAGTTATTTGAATCTTAAATTGCATTTTCGAGGATATTATAATTATTTCCAGACCAATGAAGATCAACCGAGGGAAGATAATATGACATCTTCAAAATTAATGGTTGGAAAATCATTATATAATATTTTAATTTCTATTTGGCAGTCTTTAAATTCCCAAAACTATATTAGGAAAATTAAATTAAAACATGAGCCATGAAAGAAGCTATTAGAAATTTAAGTTGGAAAGATACTATCCTCGACTCTATATACTTGTTCCACTTTCTAATAAAAAATCTATAATTTTGGAAATGATCTGACATAGTATGAACTCGTAATCAGTTTTCTAAGTAAAAGAAAAATTAAAAATGGAAAGTAAAAGAATGGAGCAAACCTGTACGTGATAACTGTGTGCAGTCTGACCGCGTGCATGACCCCAGCCTGAGCTTTTACTCGTGCGCACGCAGCGAACGGAGCTGGACGACCCAAGCCAACCCGCGTCAGGTCTTCTCCTCCCTAATTTTTTTTCTCTCTGACGCTGGCCCACATGCCACTACAAACCTCCAGCCAGAGTCCTAGGGCACAAACGAGTCCGTCCCGTATCTGAACCACCTCCTGCAAAAAATCAACCGGATTCAGTTGATTTCTTTGCCCCTTCTCCACGAAATCATGCCATATAATCCCCATCCGATCCCTCTACTCTTTCAATCTTTCCAGAAAACCTAGCCTAAAATCACCTAATCTAGCTCGAACAGATCTCGCCGGAGTGCACCACCGCTGAAGCTCGAAATCGTCAAGTACATCGCCAATGCAGTCCCAAAACTCTCTCTATCTCCCTCTGTTCCTTTATCCCACTATCCTCCTCTTCTCCTTGACATGATTCCTGTACCGCAGGAGCATGGGAGCCTCACATGCGAGCTCACCGGAGTTCGTCCCTGTCGCCACTCCAGCCAGCTGTAGCTTATACGGGGGGTCCGACAGAAGACCGACGACCACACAAACAGGCCAACCTCGCTGTCCCGCAGGCCGTGCACGCGCCCTTGAACCCCGGAGACTGTTGGAACACCGCCATCGACCACGTCCGACTTGCCGCCACCATCCTGTTTGTCGTCGACGACCACCACCGCCTCCCTACACAGTGAAACACGTCGCCAAGCACGCCTTCAAGGTCTTCATCAACTGCCGCATCTCTTGGACTACCTCTGCGGCCTAGGAGACCACCGGAGCGCAGCCCATCGCCGTCGTCCACTGCGGCTGGTATGTTACTTCCGCCAGGCTCTTGATCGCGTGATAGTATATTAGCAGGCACCTGCATGTCATGACCTGCCACGTTTTATATTTTTCTTTCTCTTTCTTCTCAACTTCCGATCGATCGGTTCTTTCTACCAGTTCACCACCAGTCCATCTGATCTTGCTTAATCTATTAGGTCAGTTGACTAATCTAATATGTACCATCCACTCAGGTCAGTTGACTAATCTAACATGTACCATCCACTCAGAACACACTTGACACTAGGCTTTTTATTCAAGGAGCACGCGTGTATGTTTGTAGTATCGGATCCAGATCGCATGTAAAAAATTTAGATCAGGTTAAATCTTGTAAAATGTGTATCTTTTGATCTATAAATCCGAATTAGATGATTCCTGTGGTGTTGGTTTTGTACTTAAATTTTCTCTCCAGTAAATTTATAGTTTACAATTTTAGATAACTTTAATCTGTTTGACTTTCCCCGCAAAAGATTCAAAACCCTTAAAAAGGATGAAACTACGACAATCCATAATTAAAGAATTGTAACTCCGTTTTAGTTGATTCCTTCTGCTTGGGTTTCATAATTTCACGATCTATCTAGTGGCACTAGAATTTATAATTTATGATTAGTAAATCTGTCTGTTTGCAGTTTTGAACCTTAAACCTCCATATGAGCATAATTAGGGTTGTATAGATCATATTAAATCAATCCCTTTGCAAATTAATTTTAGTGACGTTTTCTACATGTTAGAATCTGTGGACGAAAATATAATGTTTTTCCATTTGTTTACTTGTATTTTTTTTTATTTTTCTATACGTTAGATTTATTCCGAGTGCGAGAGAAGTTCTACACTGAAGTAAACCATCGCCAAATTTAACTAAAGCAAGTTACACCTTTGTTCATATCTTTGTCCTATGTTTTTATATTATGTATGTTTTGCTCTTCAAAAGAGTAGTATGCATGTGTAGAATGTTTTAGTAGAAATATTTTACAAGTGTTTTACAAGTGCGATGTTGTTTTATAGTATGTCATGAGTAGATTTATACTTAGGATTATTTCCACTTCTAATAGAAATTCCCTGAAGTTTTCTAAGTGTTATGCTTGTGCTATGCTATATATAAAATATCGAGGGGGTTCAAAGAAAAGAAAAAAAATCTAAGTAGATAAGCTCATTTTGAGCGAAGCTTTTCCTCTCAAGTCTACTTCAAAATAAAAATTATATTTTTCTTCTGGGCGGAACGGTTGTTGGGACAAGGAGTGGAATTTTAGTGGAGGACAGCCGCCCAGGAGCAAAGAAGTCTGCCATATTTCAGAATTCAGAAGCTTTCAGTGCAACCATAATATATATGGGCTCTATCTTGGTAGTACTTAGTGGGAACCCTCACCTAGGTACCACCATATGGAGGATTTTTGGCACATGTGGATCCGGAAGGTAGAAGGTCTACCGAGGGAAAGATTCGACATGGTCTTGTTTATAAAAAGACTTCATCGTGGATTGTGAGTAAAGTGCGCAAACTCTGACCGTGTGCATGAGCCATGAAAGAAGCTATTATAAATTTAAGTTGCAAAGATACTATCCTTGGCTCTATATACTTGTTTCGCTTTCTAATAAAATAATCTATAATTTTGGAAATGATCTGACATAGTATGAAGTCATAATCAGTTTCCTAAGTAAAACAAAAATTAAAAATAGAAGGAAAAAGAATGGAGCAAACATGTACATGACAACTGCGTGCATACTGACCGCATCAAAGTGCGTTTGTGCCGGGAAGACTGATAACAGACAACATTCTCCTTGCATATGAATTTACTCATTATATGAAGAATAAGAGAAATGGAAAAGAGGGTTATGCCGCGATTAAGCTAGACATGAGCAAAGCGTATGATAGGGTGGAATGGATGTTTCTGGAGGATGGTGAGGAGACTCGGCTTTAATGAGAAATTGGATCAGCAGGATCATGTTGTGTCTCCACGGTGACAAACCAATTTCGGGTAAACGGAGCTTGTACGGAGAGTATTACACCACAGAGGGGACTTCGACAAGGGGATCCCCTACCTCCTTACTTGTTCCTAATCTGTAGTGAAGGTTTCTCGACCCTTCTTAATAAGGCCTAAGCGGATGGTACACTCCCTGATATTCGAATATGACATGCTGCCCCGAGCTTTAACCACCTTTTATTTGTGGACGACTCACTGGTACTCAATAAAGATTCACGTGAGAGTGCCAGATCTCTACAAAGTTTGCTACAACATTACGAAGGTTGCTCGGGACAGACCATCAATTATGACAAGTCCTCAGTTATGCTTAGCAGGAACACCAAGACTTGGTGTAAACAAGGTGTGATGAGTGAACTACATATCCAGGGAGAGACGTGGACTGAAAAATATTTGGGGATGCCGGTGTATGTGGGTCGATCAAGAGGGCAAATCTTTGAGTACTTGAAAGACCGCATATGGAAGAAGATCCAGGGATATAAAGAGAGGTTTCTATCCAAAGTGGGAAAGGATATTCTGATCAGCACAAGCGATCCCTACCTTTGCGATGTCATGCTTTGACTTGACAAAAACTCTTTGCGAGGAAATGAGTGCTATGATCTGTAGGTTCCCGTGGGCACAACAAGAAAAGGAGAATAAAGTGCACTGGCTGAGCTGGGAGAAATTGACATGCTCGAAATGGGATGGTGGCTTAGGATTCAGAGACTTGCATGGTTTTAACATGGCCATGCTTGCTAAACAAGCCTGGCGCCTTGTGATCGCACCGGACTCTTTGTGTGCGCAAGTTCTTAAGGCAAGGTATTACCCCAACACTTCAATCCTGCAGGCAATGATGACAAACGACATGTCCTATACCTTCCGTAGTATTCTGAAGGGAATGGAACTGGTAAAGGAGGGGATGATCTGGAGAATTGGAGATGTCTCAATGGTAAACATATGGGCGGACCAGTGGATTCCACGTGTTAGTATTTATCATTAGTATTAGTATTAGTATTTGGTATTAGTATTAGTATTAGTATTACTATTACTATTAGTATTTGTATTACTATGTAGTATTAGTATTAGTATTAGTATTACTATTACTATTACTATTAGTATTTAGTATTAGTATTAGTATTAGTATTAGTATTTAGTTAGTATTTAGTATTAGTATTAGTATTTAGTATTAGTATTACTATTACTTAGTATTAGTATTAGGTTAATTGTATAGGTTAGTATTATCTAGGGTTAGTTAGGGTTACTTAGTTAATTAGGTTTAGTTTAGTTAGTGTTAGGTTTAGGGTTAGTGTTATTAGTTTAGTTAGTTAATTATGTTTTATGATTGTAATTTATTGCTATTATTTAGTTATGCCGCGTCCACCTCGTCTGAGCCTACTGGACTCCGTCGGGGATGTCCGAGTCTTGGCTCCTCCAGGTTGGCACTGGGAGGTGCTACCTGTCGGGACTCGTACCTTGGGGAGGAATCCGGGTATCATCGTCGACCCGGAGCTTCTTTGGTGGCATCCACGAGGTCCAGGAGCGGTGCAGAGGGAGCCAGCCCCCGAGGAGGTGGTACGTCATCGTATCAGGGAGGAGGACGAGCATGTACGACGATACATGTTTCTTTTGGAGACTAGGTTCTCCAATATCTGGTAGGTTCACGGATCTCACCCGAGCTATTCTCCGGTGATGGTTCCTCTTATGTAGCTGTAGAGCTCCCGTAGCACAGAATGCGGCAGCCACGTTCGCTAGTTTGATATGAGCGAGATGTATTAATAATGTACTTTATATTATGAGCAAGATGTATTAATAATGTACTTTATCTTATATTATTATACTTTATCTTAATCACTAAGTACTGTATCCGAGTTGTCGCAGTTGTAATATTCTTTTACTTAATGCAATATTCTTTTTCTGTATTAGTTAAGCTATGGACGGTAGACAGAATGAAGAGGAGCTTCTCAACATGATATATAAGGGTACTGGGGGGTCTTATTATGATGGCTCCGAATATCTTAATTTGTCTAGAGGAGACGATGGTGGAGAAAATAGTGGAGATGATGGTGCTGACCATGGTGAAGACACCATAATAATGACAAACTCTGTCGAGGTATATAAAGCCTCTATCGATCATTCACTAGTATAGATGTACTAATTGATTCGTATATATGTACCGACGAATGTTTCTTCTCTTAGACCTCCGCTTCCGGCCAATCTTCTACAAAGACAAGAGGCCCGACACACAAGTTGCCCGCTGATGTCCGTTTCAACATTGACTTAGTCTCTCCACAGGGTCAACCACTGGAGCCCAAAGAAGCTGCGAATGCATTTACAAGTCAATGCGGAGTGATTGTTAGAGACAAAGTCCCGATCACCACGCGAAATTGGAACAAGCCAGGAAAGAAAAAGGATCTAGCTGGGGCTAGTTTTGTAGATGACAGAGCGAAAGATACGATGTGGAATTCTCTCATGACACATTTCACCCTACCAGTCTTGGAGACTGATGAGCTCACACAACAAATGACGAGGAAAGTCAAGCACTTTGCTCTTAAGAAGATGGCAGAACTATTCAAGAAATGGAAAAAAAGATTGTACCACAAGTATGTCTTGAAGAAAACAACTCCTCCATTCGTTGGCCCACTAGAGTTGCAGCAGGATAACTGGGCCGCATTTGTGGAATACAAGACCTCGGAACCAGCTAAGGCAATATCAGCAAAAAATAAGTTAAATGCAGCCAAAAAGAAATATCACCATCATATGGGCACAGGTGGCTACAGGAGTGCCATGCCTAAGTGGGATAAAGCTGAGGCTGACCTGGAGGCTAAAGGGGTCACTCCAGCTACGTCTAGTTGCCCTTGAGGTCAAGAAATTGGGTATTCGGGCATGGGGCATCATTAGACCCAGAAACAGGCGAGATTGTTGCAGCCGAAGAAATTTCTTTACCCAAGAAAGAACTTGTTAAAGTGATAAAAGAGGTTGAAGAGGGAACACTTGTTCCCGACAGAGAGAACGATGAGCTGACAAAGGCTCTCGGGAATCCTGAAAAGGCTGGACGAACAAGAGGGTTCGGACCTTCTTATGCATGGGTTATCAGGTTTCCCGAGCACCATGACACGTACAGAAGCCGATCGAGAAGAACAAAGCGGAAAAAAGAGGAGGATACGGAGCGGTTCGCGAGGTTTGAAGCCATGCTGTAGGAGCATCGCCAGGAGCTTAATGAACTTAAAGGACTCCGACAGCAAGATCCTACACCGGACAATCAGATCGCAAATATCGTGAAAGCAGCGTGGCTTCCACGGAGGGCCATGGTAATGATACAACGATGGATGTGTACCCCGTGGATGCAATTAAGGAGAAGACTAGTTGTGAGCTGCATGTTGAACTGAAGAATATTTCCATGAAGGTGGCGGTCGGCTTTGCTTTACCTTCTACACCGGGAGCGACCTACCATTGCAATCTGATTCCAGCTGGCTATGCTCGTGTCGGTGTGGATGAAATTCTACCTATGTGTCAGTCACTACAGCTTGACATCCCTGGAGGTGAAGGGGAGACGACACTAGGAGAAGTCACGAGTGGCTTCATTCTTTGGAAAAAGAATACATCAAGTTTCTGGGCTCGACACCAAGGCCACCTTCTCCACCGAGAAACAATCCATCACCTCCAAGGCAACCGTCTCCTCCCAGTGCACCGTCTCCTCCAACTCCACCTCCAGGTGCACCGTCTCCTCCCAGTAATAGTCCAATCCATGACCCCAACACGAGTCCATCTCAATCTACGCAGCCGCCTCCACCCTCTAAGGGCCAAAATCGGAAGAATACCACCTCTCCATCGAGCGATAACCAATGCCCGAAGCGACAGTTGTCGCCCCTCCCAAGAGTACCGCCGGTTCCTCCCAAGGGGGCTTACGACATGACCGATGAGGAGACCGATGTGGTCGTATGGGCCGAAGTGGATGCTCATTTTAAGAATAAACAACCTGAGCCAGAGGTCCAAATAAAACCGGAAACCAAGGAGCACTTTAGGAAATTACTGACACAGCCATCCCAAGCTCAGTTAAATGCGCCAGATGACTATACACGATGTCTTCAGAAGACACTAAAACAGAAGAGATCAAGCGGTAGAGGAAGCATCAAAAAAGAGGTTCCCAGAAGGGGGAACAAGCAAAACAATCGAGTGGTAGCGGAAGCATCAGAACAGACATCCCCCAGCTGGGGAAACAAGCAAAACAATCGAGTGGTAGCCGAAGAACCAAAAGAGATGTTCCCTAGCTGGGGAAACAAGCAAACCAATCGCTCCCCCACTCCAGGTGAACATACCCGAACCTCAACTATATGAGGAAGAACCTATGGATTCGGAAACGGCTAGGATATTGGCCGAGCAATGTGGTATGCCTATTCATGAAATTATTCACGGCGATATGCCCAAGGCTGAGGTAGCACCCAATTTTGTTAACAGGGAGCCTCTGGTCAGTTCTGAGAGGCTCCGGGATATGCCAACACAAATGCGACGATTCCATGAATGGTACATGAAAGCATCAAAAGAACAACGAAATTGGCTCATACTGAAAGTTCGAAAATCGCATTACTTCATTGAAGACGAGGTCCCTATTGAATTTACAGAATTATTTTAGTTATTCAATCTAAAGGAACTCGACAAAACTATCCTCATTTCGTATTTATGTAATTAGGTCTCTATCTCAGCTTGTTCAATTCATTGCCGGTAAGTATACTCACTATATTCTTTTGTACGCTATATATAATGATGCAGAATGAAGATGCTCGATTATAAAAGAAAGGCTATCAACGGATTTGGGTTCATTGACCCGCATCGAGTTCATGGAGCTATACAAAAGGATAAACCACTAGAGACCGAGCACAACTTGTTGTGGTTTTTCACGAAACAACATTTCTATAATGAAATACTATTTCCTTACCATGACGGCAAGTGAGTTTTTGTACACATTAACTTTTGCTTACTCGATGTTCAGTGTAAATGATGAGTTACTGACGTATGTAAACCTTGCGTAGGTACCACTGGATTCTTCTAAGCATTTCACTTGACTTGGGAAGAGTTCACATCATGGACTCACTAAACAAAGACATTGAAAACTACCGCAGCATTATCGATGCGCTCCAGAGGTAATTTCAACCATTATCGCACTATTATCGGTTTCTTTTGTTCATTTTCTAGGATATCAAGTAGTTATTAACTGATACATTAATTTTCTTTGTCGGGTAGGGTTTGGACACAGTTCAAGAAACATGTCCGTGGTCAATGGCGTGAGGAGCTATTTTTTAAATCACTCTCGGTAAGTAGTACGAGCTAAGTCCGCACATCTATTTAATTCTAGTTTATGTGCATTTATCATGCTAGAGTTATTATTTGATTGAATTCTATTCTTATAAAGTGCGCGAGGCAGCCATAGGGAACTAATCTATGTGGATTCTACGTGTGCGAGTTCATTCACATCAATATTGAGAAGCCCTCGGAAAATGTTCGAGTAAGTAAACAATATATTCACCCTTTATTTCTATTACAAAAAGTTGTGTTGAGTCTAATTCATACGATCTCCTTTTTATATAGTTGGACGCAATGCGGGACAAGCTCCTACCAGAGGACCGCCTAATAGCAATCCAAGAGGAATTTGCTGCATTTTTTGTCGACGAGGTCATAGACCCACACGAAGAATACTCTATACGTAGACCGTAAAGCATCCATGTAATGATCTCCATGTAATCAAATAGACAGCTCTGGACCCGGTTGGGACTCCATATATGCTTGTAAGAGAAATTATATTATATATTGCGTCAATGTGTACAAGTACTATGTAGTAGCGTTCTGTATGTATATGAAAACTTGTTTCTAATGAAAACACAGAATAAAAAATAACTAAACACAAAATCAAAAGAAAAACACAAAACCCTAAAACCCCATCCCCTGCCGCGGCAGCCAAATGGCCCAAAATGTTGCCGCCGCAGGGAACCTTTAGTCCTGGTTCGTAACATGACCCAGGGCTAAATGTCCTGCCGCCCAGCGCGCCTAGCAGGCCATGTGGTTGGACCTCTATCCCCGGTTCATAACTGAACCGGGGCTAAATCTTGGACCTTTAGTCCCGCTTTCGCAGTCCCGGTTCGCAAACCGGGCTAAAGACCCTTACGAACCGGGGCAAATGACCCGGTTTCTACTAGTGATCTATCTACTAGATACAAGCAACAGGTGGATATACATCCAAAGAGAACATACCCTCGAAGACCGACAAAGTGTAACGAGATTGAACTCGTGGATGAAGTAGACGAACGCTTGCCGATCTCAAGACCGTGTGGAAGTCCTAGCGCCGCAAATCAACAGCGCATCCGTCCTCGCACACACGTTTAGGCCACCGGACAACCTCCACCTCCTCACTCCAGTGAAGCATCGGAAGCAGAAATTCCTTCCAGACGAAATGCCACCGGAAACATTATCTCGCTAATCCGAGACCATGGGAAATAATTCTAGAGGGGGAGAGAGATCCTTCACGAGGAGGTGTGAGTGAGAAGGAGTGAGAGGGGGGCTTTATATAGGAGAGAGGGGAAAGGCCCTTCCCATGGCCCGCGCACCATGGGGGTGCCCCCACCTCTTCCTCATTCATGTGGAGGGAGCTCCACTCACATAACTTGCCCCTCCATTTTCTCCACTCAAAAATCCCACTCATATGTATTAAATTTCCACCAAACTTAATACAACTCTCATTTAATAAAACTCTTTTATTTATTTTATTCAGAATTTTGTTAATTACTTTAATTAAAAAATCACATAAAACCCCCTACAATATTTCAATATCACATGCAGAACCAATTTCAACAATTTCACCCGAAACATTTCTGGTGTCTATTGAAATAATTCCAGCACTTTGTAATTCTTTCATCTAGAACATATTTGCTCCAAATGGTGTTGGCAACCCTTAAGTTTGTCACCCTACGGTTCGTGAATAATGCAGACATGATCGAGACCCCTCTCAGATCAATAATCAGAAGCGAGGCCTGGAGATCCATACTGACTCCCACACATTCAACGATGACTTCTGTGATCGTGAGAACCTTTAACGATATCAACTAAATCCCTTTGTCTCGTGATATATTACATGTCCGAGATTCGATTATTAGTATCTCAATACCTAGTTTGATCTTGTTACCGACATGCACTCTTTTTTTGTTCCCGTGATATAACATTCTAGTGATCACATCACTTGCTTGCAAGCTATCTTAATGTGATATCACCGAGAGGGCCCAGAGTATATCTATCCATCATCGAGATTGACAAATGCCACTCTTGATCCCTGAGCCTCAACATAACACCTTCGGAGTATCTGAACTCACCTTTATAGTCACCATTTTACGGTGTGACGTTTGATGTTATCAAGTCACTCTTTCGATGTTAGCAATTAACATGATCTCATGGTCTAAGGACTAAGATTACTTCGTATGATGTTATAGCAACATAATGACTTTGATCGTAATGCTATACTTCAGATGAATGTTCATCACATCATTTCACAAATGTTGTGACCTCGTTATTAACAACATCCAATGTCCATGATCAGGAAACCTTGATCATCTTGTTAATCAATGAGTTAGTCTATAAGAGAGGCATAACTAGGAACCTTTTATTTGTTTATTAAATACACATGTATTGACGTTTCCAATCAATACAATTATAGCATGCAAAATAAACATCTATCATATACAAGGAATACATAATAACAACTTTATTATTGCCTCTCAGGGCATATTTCCTTCAGTCTCCCACTTGCACTAGAGACAATGATCTAGTTTACAAAGTGATAAATCTAGTCTTACTCAATGTCTTGCCTTGCAACATAGGTAAGAACCCCTTCTTACTTCCGTCCATATTAAACTTCTTTAATATCTTATCAATGTATGTACTTTGCGATAGCCCAATTAGGCGCCTTGATCTATCTCTATAGATTTTAATGCCTAATATATATGAAGCTTCACCAAGGTCCTTCATCAAAAAATTCCTGTTTAGATAACTTTTAACACTGTTTAAAAGATCTATATCATTTCCAATCAATAATATGTCATCCACATATAATATCAGAAATGCCACATTGCTCCCACTCACTTTCTTGTAAATACAGGCCTCTCCATAAGTTTGGACAAATCCAAACTCTTTGATCACCTCATCAAAGCGGAGATTCCAACTCCAGGATGCTTGCTTTAGTCCATAGATGGATCGCTGAAGCTTGCATACCTTATCAGCATCCTTAGGATTAACAAAACCCTTAGGTTGTATCATATACAACTCTTCTTCAATATTACCATTGAGGAACGCAGTTTTGACATCCAGATGCCATATTTCATAATCGAAATATGCAACAATTGCTAACATAATCCTAATCGACTTTAGCATCACTATAGGAGAGAATGTCTCATCGTACTCAACTCCTTGAATTTGTCGAAGCCCTTTTGCGGCAAGTCGAGCTTTATAGATGGTCACATTACCATCAGCATCATTTTTTCTTTTGAAAATCCATTTATTCTCAACGACCTTTCGATCGTGAGGTAAGTCCACCAAGGTCCAAACCTGGTTTTCGTACATGGATTCCATATCGGATATCATGGCTTCTAGACATTTGTTGGAATCTGGGCTCATCATCGCTTCTTCATACGTCGTTGGGTCATCTATTTGATCAATCATGAAATTTATAACAGGATTTCCGTACATTTCAGGAGTTGCACGTGTCCTTCTTGACTTGCATGGTTCGGTAGTGTCCTCTTTCGGAGTTTCATGATCATTATCATTAGCTCTCTCTTCATCAGGTGAAGTCAACTCCGAAACAATTTCTGCTGCTGCGCCACTCGCCATTTCATGAAGAGAAGGTTCAATAACCTCTTCAAGTTCTACCTTCCGAGTTCTCACACCTTTCACAAGAAACTCCTTCTCAAGAAAGGATCCATTCTTGGCAACAAAAACTTGCCCTTGGATCTGTGATTGAAGGTATACCCAATCGTTTCTTTAGGTTATCCTATGAAGACGCATTTTTCCGATTTGGGTTCGACTTTATCCGGCTGAAGTTTCTTCACATAAACATCGCATCCCCAAACTTTAAGAAATGACAACTTAGGTTTGTTTCCAAACCATAATTCAAATGGTGTCGTTTCAACGGATTTAGATGGTGCTCGATTTAAAGTGAATGCAGCGGTTTCCAGTGCATAACCCCAAAATGACAGTGGCAAGTTAGTCAGAGACATCATAGATCAAACCATATCCAATAAAGTATGAGTACGACATTCCGACACACCATTATGTTGTGGTGTTCCTGTAGGGGTGAGTTGTGAAACTATTCCACAGTCTTTCATATGTGCGCTAAACTCGTAACTAAGATACTCTCCTCCACGGTCGGACCGCAGCAATTTGATCTTTTTGTTATGATGATTTTCCACTTCATTCTGAAATTCGTTGAACTTTTCAAAGGTTTCAGACTTATGTTTCATCAAATAGATATACCCATATCTACTCAAATCATCCGTGAAAGTAACAAAATAACGATATCCACCTCACGCGGACACACTCATTGGTCCACATACATCAGTATGTATGATTTCCAATAAATCTGTCGCCCGTTCCATTGAACCGGAAAACGGCGTTCTAGTCATCTTGCCCATAAGGCATGGCTCACATGTATCAAATGATTCAAAATCAAGTGATTCCAAAAGTCCATCAGAATGGAGTTTCTTCATGCATTTAACACCAATATGACCTAGACGGCAGTGCCACATATATGCAGATATATCATTATCAAGTTTAATCCTTTTAGCATCAACATTATGAATATGAGTAATACTACTATCGGGATCCAACAAAAATAAACCATTCATCATAGGTGCATGACCATAAAAGATATCATTCATATAAATCGAACAACCATTGTTTTCTGATTTAAAGGAATAACCACTTCGCATCAAACACGATCTGGATAAAATGTTCATGCTCATACAGGCACCAAATAACAATTATGTAGATTTATCACTAATCCCGATGGCATATGGAGAGGCAGCGTTCTGACGGTGATCACATCAACTCTTGATCCATTGCCGACACGCATCATGACCTCATCCCTTGCTAGTTGTCGCTTGTTCCGTAGCCCCTGAATCGAGTTACATATATTAGCAATGGATCCTGTATCAAATACCCAGGTGCTACTGCAAGTACTAGTCAAGTACACATCAATAACATGTATATCAAATATACCTTTGTTTGCCTTGTCGGCCTTCTTGTCCGCCAAATACTTGGGGCGGTTGCGCTTCTAATGGCCAGTCCCTTTGCAATAGTAGCACTCGGTATCAGACTTAGAGCCAGCTCAGGATTTCTTTTCAGGTGCGGCAACATATTTGCTGCCCTTCTTTCCCTTCTATTTGCCCTTCTTGTCTTTCTTGAAACCGGTGGTCTTATTGATCATCAACACTTGATGTTCTTTCCTGATCTCCACTTCTGCAGTTTTAAGCATTGACAGAAGCTCGGGAAGAGACTTCTTCATGCCCTGCATATTATAGTTCATCACGAAGTTCTTGTAGCTAGGTGGCAGAGATTGGAGAACACGATGTATGGATAAGTCAATGGGAATCGTTATTCCCAAGGACACAAGCTTATCGGCGTACCCAGACATTTTGAGTACGTGCTCACTAACGGAGCTATTCTCTTCCATCATGCAGCTAAAGAAATTTTCAGAAGCATTATAACTCTCTATGACAACATGGGTATCGAAAATCAGTTTCAGTTCTCCCATGGTATCAAAGGCATTGCCATTTTTGAAATGCTTTCGAAGTTCTGGCTCTAGCCCATACAATATGCCGCAATGAACTAAGTTGTGGTCCTCTTGACGAGTCAAATAGACATTATTTTCCTCTTTAGGGGCATCAGGAGCTGGTGGGGGGCCTAGCGGCGCTTCTAGCACATATTGCTTTTGTACAGCAGAGAGGAGAATCCTCAAATTCATGGCCCAGTTGGTAAAGTTGCTACCAATTTATGCAAGTTTCTCTTTCTCCATGAACACATTGAAATTAAAAGCAGGTGGTGCCATCTACAACAGAATTTGTAAAGTTTATTTAGACTAAGTTTACGATAGATTGAGTTCAACTAATCCAAATTATGAATGAACTCCAACTCAAAAATGACATCCCTCGTGTCTTTTTGGTGATTACATGAACCAAATCCACTACACCAAGTCGGATCATCACGTGAGTCGGTGTAGCTTCAAAGGCGAGCATCTATATGGTCATCATATCAACTATATGACTCATGCTTAACCTTTCGGTCCATGTTCCGAGGCCATGTCTGTACATGCTAGGCTCGCAAAGTAAGAACCTTAGTACTCGCGTGTGAAAAACTGTCTTACACCCGCTGTATGAAAGCGTAGAGTCGAGTACACCTGATGATCACGTGATGTCTCTAAACACGATCCATAGAACGGTGCATACTTAAGGAATAACACATTTTTATCTTAATATTTAAATGAGGGATCATCTTATAATGCTACAAAAACGCCAAACAAGCAATATAAGATGCAAACATCATATTTGTATAGTGAAATGACATGGTTTTTGCACTTGATCACTATCATGTGCATCGTGGTATGATCTTTATCATTCCTTTCTGTGTAAGGCCAATGTCTATGGAACTTACACGTTAGGTGTGTTGTAACAGTATCAACTATACATCAACTTACAACATTACCATATCATGACACTAGCCCATCAATGATCTAAACTAGACGCTTCTAATTTATCAATTGCAAGTTTTAAGTTCCTCAGGGCTTTCGAAGATAGAACCGGTCTTACGTACAAACATGGAACCACAACGATGATAACCAAATTATTAGCAACTCGTTGTAAATCAGATATTGACTATAGTAGGAGAGACAGACACCCGCTATCCACTTATTTAAAACTAGTTGCATGTCAAGCATGGAACATGTCTCATGTGCGAGGACATGTAAAGTTAGTCCAGGCCGCTTTATCCCACTATGCCACCAATATCCAAAATACATATAAGATGTAATAACATGATCATCATCGCCCACATACTCATATGTGTACTACCCGTGCAAAGCATCTACGCATAGATCTGGCTCTGATACCATTGTTGGGTTCGCAGCATAGAAAAAAAATTCCTATGATGAGAACTATTCTATGCCAAGATCTATCTACTAGATGCAAGCAACAGGTGGATATACATCCAAAGAGAACATACCCTAGAAGACCGACAAAGTGTAAAGAGATTGAACTCGTGGATGAAGTAGATGAACGCTTGCCGATCTCAAGATCGTGTGGAAGTCCTAGCGCCACAAATCAGCAGCGCATCCATCCTCGCACACACATTCAGGCCACCGGACAACCTCCACCTCCTCGCTCAAGTGAAGGAGCAGAAGCAGCAACTCCTTCCAGACGAAATGCCACCGGGCACATGTATCTCGCTAATCCGAGACCATGGGGAATAATTGTAGAGGGGGAGAGAGATCCTTCACGAGGAGGTGTGAGTGAGAAGGAGTGAGAGAGGGGCTTTATATAGGAGAGGGGGGCAGCCCCTCCCCATGGCCTGCGCACCATGGGGGATGCCCCCACCTCTTCCTCATTCATGTGGTGGGAGCTCCACTCACATAATTGCTCCTCCATTTTCTCCACTCAAAAATCTCACTCATATGTATTAAATTTCCACCAAATTTAATACAACTCTCATTTAATAAAACTATTTTATTTATTTTATTCAGAATTTTGTTAATTACTTTAATTAAGAAACATTCACATAAAACCCCCTACAATATTTCAATATCACATGCATAACCAATTTCAGCAATTTCACTAGAAACATGTTCGGTGTTTATTGAATTAATTCCAGCGCTTTGTAATTCTTTCGTCTAGAACATATTTGCTCCAAATGGTGTTGGCAACCCTTAAGTGTGTCATCCTACGGTTTGTGAATAATGCAGACATGATCGAGACCCCTCTCAGATCAATAATCAGAAGGGGGACCTGGAGATCCATACTCACTCCCACACATTCAACGATGACTTCTATGATCGTGAGAACCTTTAATGATAGCAACTAAATCCCTTTGTCTCACGATATATTACATGTACGAGATTTTATCATCAGTATCTCAATACCTAGTTTGATCTCGTTACCGACATGCACTCTTTTCTCGTTCCTGTGATATAACATTCTAGTGATCACATCACTTGCTTGCAAGCTATCTTAATGTGATATCACCGAGAGGGCCCAGATTATATCTATCCATCATCGGGATTGACAAATTCCACTCTTGATCCATGAGCCTCAACATAACACCTTCGGAGTATCTGAACCCACCTTTGTAGTCACCCTTTTACGGTGTGACGTTTGATGTTATGAAGTCACTCTTGCGATGTTAGCAATTAATATGATCTCATGGTCTAAGGACTAAGATTACTTCATATGATGTTATATAAATATAAACATAATGACTTTGATCGTAATGCTATACTTCGGATGAATGTTCATCACATCATTTCACAAATGTTGTGACCTCGTTATTAACAACATCCAATGTCCATGATCAGGAAACCTTGATCATCTTGTTAATCAACGAGCTAGTCTATAAGAGAGGCATAACTAGAAACCTTTTATTTGTTTATTAAACACACACGTATTGACGTTTCCAATCAATACAATTATAACATGCAAAATAAGCATCTATAATATACAAGGAATACATAATAACAACTTTATTATTGCCTCTCAGGGCATATTTCCTTCAGGAAGAGACATCCATACTCAGATGACGAGACAAACAGACGAATGAAACATCTTAGCATATTTTTATTTACTATTTGCATAGATTTTTATTTGAATGCCTCATAAAATATTCATGTTGTAAATTTCCTCCATAATGTCTTTTAGGCATTTTTAACATGGCTTAGATTAGTGGCCCAATGCTCCCTTTGACACATATACATACTAGAATTTTCTCGATTTTATTCTGTTCATTTCCCAATGTTAAATATCCACAGTCAAAAGACATGATATCAACAAGGGAGTGTCATGCATAAACCTTCCCCTTAATTGTTTCAAAGTTTTCCCCATATCAGGATGGTTGGGATAACAATCAACTCATAATTTGTCAAGCACATAACGTTTTTATCATTAGGTAAGTTTCCCCTTTTGTTTGTTCCATTGGGTTCATGGTCAACCCACAACCAACTTCTCTATGTTCAACCATTCCCATCAATGCCATATTATTTTGAAGCTAAACAGGACACATGAGTGATGTACTTAGAATAAACTTTGATTTTTGAATTTAGCAAAAAGATCTACTAATATGCCACAGAATCTGTAGAACTAAGTATTTATTTTCACACAGTGCTCATTATCATTAATCATATATTTATATGAGAAAAATATGGCACTCAATAAGGCACTTGCAAATTATCATTCATCAAAGTATTTGAGATAGCAAACTATTAAGTTTTAGCTTTTTTATTTCACTCCCTTTTTTATTTTCATGGCATATATTCATCTTAATAAAGTTATTCAGTAATAGGGTAATTTGTTTCAGTATATATTTTATAAACATGCAATACATTCTCCATGGTGGTCACAATTATTTCAAACAAAATAAACTAAACAAGACACTCCAAGTTTCTATGACAATTCTATGTTGCTAAAAAAAACCTTAGTTTAGAGGTTTGCAAACCAAGATTTTAATAGGTCTAATGGGGGTGCTTTGCGCATCCCCAATCTTATGGTCTTTACCATTCTTGGATAGCTCTTGGTATGGTGTTCTTCCATTCCCTGTCAAAAAAGTTCAACACAAAATTTTCTCCCATTTTTTTTATATGGGTGACATTAGTGGTACAAGAATATGATAGTTATAGTAATATATATCAAAGACAATGATTTTCCTTAAATTTCTAGTAGGCATATAATGTTCTAAACGTTCCTAGCATGGAAAATCATTTTGGGATACAAAAGAATGGCTCAAACAATAGGAGGCAGAATCTATCTAGATCTACTGCATCAGAAAAAGGAATTTATTTCGACCACGTAAACATGTCAGGAATTTTTGCCAATTTTGTTTCATACAGAGGATGAATATTTACAACTAAGGTTTAAATATGAGAGCAACCAGAGTTACAAAAAAAATCATAACATTCTTGTGCTAAAACAGTTCTGCGCAATAATTTGCTACTCCATGTGTGTTGCAACTTTCTAGCATCCAAAATGGAATCCACTTGGCACTTTATTACTAACGTATAGTAAATACACTAAGAAAAACTAATTTTCTATAGCAAGCATGCATAAAAATAAATAACCGGGTTTCCTCCCGTAAAGCGCTTTCTTTAGAACCATATAGTTAGGCTTACTTACTTGAATCAAGTGATGTGGAATTCATGTGATAGCTTGTATATTGGTGCTACCTCCTTCTTTCTTGGGAAGTGTTTCATACACTTTTTGTGTGGAAATTGGAGCTTCATATTTCCTTCCTTTGAGTCAATCACTGCACATGTAGTTCTTAAGAAAGGTCTTCCATGAATTATAGGACTTGATGCTTTACTCCCCATGTCCATTATAACAAAGTCAACAGGCACAAAGGTCATACGCAACTCAACCATAAAATCATTTAATTTTCCTAAAACATGTTTAGTTGAGTCATCAGCAAGCAGAAGATCTATTGAATATTTTTCCATAGTTTTAAGGTCTAGTAGATCATATAATTCTTTAGATGAAACAAAGACACTAGATCCTAAATCTAGAATTGCATGGTGTGTCTCTTTGCCAATAGTGATTAATATCTTGGGGATCCAAGCATCCCCAAGCTTTGGTGGTTTCATGGCTTCATTATTATATCTTTCTATATTTTCTTTTATGACATAGTTGGCTATGTAAGAGCCAAAACCTGCTTGGTGAACATTAATGGATGGGTAATTAGAAATCTTTTGTAAAATATTAATGAGTTCACTCAAGCTACATTGATCAAGATCAAGAAGTGGGTCTTTTATTTCATTTAGCATTTTGAATTCTTCTATTTGTTTATTATTGTTTATTATTGGAGGCTCAAGCATAGTAGTTTATTTTTCTTCTATAATTGCTTCTATCTTTTTTTTCCTTTTTGTCATTATATTGGAAATGGCAGTGCCTGAGAAGGCTAGATAGAGGTGTGAGCCAACTGCAAGGAAGCTCTTAATGATATCCGCATGCGGGATTGGGTACAAGCAAGTGTAGCATGAAACAACAAGTACCCAGGTTCAGGGCCCTCGTACGGAGGTAACACCCCTACTCCTGCAATCTGACTATGGGAGATATCTGGAATACAATCTGCTCCTCGAGCTGTATGGACTAACTAGCTACTCAAATGCCAACCCTTGCTATGAGAGCCTTGCCCCCCTTATATAGGCTGGGGGAGCGATCTTACTGGCCAGACCGGTTGGCGGTCCACAGGCGGGCCCTAGCCGACTGGTCATCTACATTACCGAGTAGTGGCAGGTCTCGTCGAGAGTACATGCTGTGCGGGTCGTCGTCGGCCTAGTGAACGTCGTGCGAGCCTGTCGTCAGCAACCGGCCACTGTACCCCCGTCAGCCACAAATTCTTCGGTAAGGTGTCGTAGTGGTGTGCCTTATTGCTGTACCATGGCATACCGTGCACTGTGTAGCACGTCGCCCTTCCTCTGTCTTGATTGCGTCCGACTACGCCCGTGTAGCCGGATTCGTGTCTTGCCACCCTTGTTCCGGCAATCGGCTGGTAGCCGGCACAACGCGCTTGCGTCCAGCTACGATTTGCTAGCCAGACCTGGCCCATCCGCAATTGTTCTTGTCCGGCCAGGGTACCCGGGGGTCACCCCCCCGACACTAGCCCCCGAGCACGTGCAGATTTCGCCCTTAGGTGAACTGTGCATGTGCTCCTTCTTGATTTTGAATTTTCATCCGGCCATAGGCTGACGGTTGCACTGCCCGTGATGTCAGTGCTGACGCCGGCCACACGCGCACGTTGCGCACGTCGCCTAGGGAACTGCCGCCATCCTCTTCGGTTTCTATCCCGGGATCTTCTGTGCGCGCGGTGCCTTCGCACGGGATCTAGACCCGTTGGCGGGGTGCGGTGCGGCTCTGTGGGTGCCATGTGGCAGCCCGAACGATTGGTCTTCCCCAGGGTTAAATACTGCCCGGTGGAGCGGTTCTCCCCACCCCCGCATTCTGTCTTCGCCATCTTCATCCCTGCGCTCTCTACTTCCCTTGCTCTGCCTTCGCTCACTCACTGTCGAGAACACCACGCCACCCGCTCGAGGTCACCGGAGACACGGGCCCCCGCTTCTCCATGCCCGCCACCACGGCCGATGAGGAAGTAATGGCCTCTAACCACAGCGCCTGGTGCGGGTCGTTAGTGACCAAAGACAACATCGCGAAGTACCACGCCACCCAGGTCTTGCCGCCAGAATTGGAGGTGGCAGTGTGGCTTGCGCCGCCGGAGGAGGAGTTGCCGCACCCCCAGGAGGGGGAGCGGGTGATCTTCCTGTCGCACCTCGCGTGCGGCTTCACCCTTCTGGAAAACCCCTTCTTCCTCACCTTCCTTGCCTTCTTTGACTTGTGCCTCCACCATCTCAGCGCCAACGCCATCGGCATCCTCTCGCACTTCATAGCTTTTTGCGAGTGCTACCTCGGGATCCAGCCGGATCTCGGGCTCTTCTACCGGCTATTTCATGTCCAGCCACAGGTCCAATTCGCCCAGGGCCCATTGGGGTCCCCTGCGGTGGTGCCTCCCTCCACTCCCGCTCACAGACCATCTGCCCCAAGTTCAAGCTTCACAACACGGTCAGATTGTGGCATCAGTCGTACTTCTACGTCTGCAACATCGCCGATGTCGACCGGATCAGTCTGCCGGCCTTCCAGGATGTGGAGTCCACCTGGTAGAACTGGGATCTGAAGATCCACGGTGAGAAGGCGGAGTCGGATGCGATGCTGCAGCGGATGAGGTGTCGTTGTATTGGGAACGGCAGTACCTAAGGAGGTTAGATAGAGGTGTGGGGACTAGCAGGCAAGCTATCAACAGCGTCCACAGGCGGGATTGGATACAAGCAAGCGTAGCTGGATGCAGGAAGTACCCAGGTTCGGAGCCCTCATGATGAGGTAAAGCTCCTACTCCTGCCGGATCTGACTATGAGGGATATACGAACTACAAGTGCTCCTTGAGCTGTATTCTCTAGCTACTGCCTTAAATGCACTGAGACCAACCCTTTCTACTGAGGCCTTGCCTCTCCTTATATAGGCAGAGAGGCAACGCTCTCACAGGCCAGTCCGACTGGCGGGCCCCACATGCGGGTCCCAGCCGGCTGGTCATCTACAGTACCCGGTATGGTATGTCACATCGGAGTATGAGTGGTATGGCTGTCGTAGGCACAGTGGACGCCGTGCGAGCCTGTCATCAGCATCAGGCCACTATTCCTACGTCATCCCCGCAAAGTCTTCGGTATGGCCGGGTGGTTGCCGGTCTTGTCATCATACAGGGCGTACCGTGCACTGATACGCACATCGTCCTATCTCACTGATTGGTTCCGACTACGTCGCCGTAGCTGGCAGCTTCTTGCTGATCCGGCTACCATGCGATAGCCGGCCTGTCTTGCCTTGTTCGGCTGCATCTGATCAGACGGACGCGATCCGACTGCCCAGTTTCTTGTCCGGTTGGGGTATCTGGGGATCATTCCCCCGACACTAGCCCCCGAGCGCGCGTGGATTCCTCCCTTAGGCGAAATGTGCGCGCGCTCCCTCTTGGTTTTGAATTTGTGTCCGGCTATGCTTGACGGTTGCGCTACCCGTGACGTCAGTGCTGACGCCGGCCACGCGTGCACACGCCATCATTGCATTGTGGCGGGCAGCGTAACGTCCCGTCGCACGTCACCTCAGGAAACTGCTGCCCGGTGCTTCGGTTCTCGCTCCCAGATCTTCTGCGCATCCCGCGTCGGCGCATGGGATTTGGGCGGAGGTTGGGGTGAGGGTCGTCCGGATGCGCGCCACGTGGCGTCATGGGTGGTTCCTCTTCCGGCCCTTTAAAGGGACGCCGCGGGGGAGGTAGTTCCCTTCATTCGCTCCCTCGTTGCCAGTTGCCCCTTCCCTTCCGCGCCCCTGCCTTCTGTGCTCCCTCTTTCCTTTGCTGTAACCCGCTGCACCGCCCGCTCGTCGTCATCGACGCTACGGGCCACCGTCACTCCTCCGTCGCCGCTCCCCCTGTCAGCCAGAAATGGCGGCTGACCATGGAGGTTGGTGTGGCTCCTCCGTCATGGAGGACCACATCCAGAAGTATCGTGCGACCCGCGTCCTTCCGCCGGAGGAGGAAGTGGCGGTGCGGTTGGCGCCGGCGGGAGAGGTATCGCCACACCCATCGGAGGGGGAGCACGTCATCTTTCTCTCCCATCTAGCGCGCGGGTTCGCCTTGCCGGTGCACCCCTTCTTCCTCACCTTCTTGGCATTCTTCGACCTCCGCCTCCACTATCTCGGTGCCAACGCAATCAGGACGTTGGTGCACTTCATGGCTTTCTGCGAGAGCTACCTCGGGATCCAGCCGGATCTCGGGCTCTTTTGCCGGCTCTTCCGAGTCCGGCCGCAGGTGCAGTACATGAAGGGGCCGCTAGTCGTCTGCGGTGGCACCTCCATCTACTCCCGCGCCCAATCCGGCTACCCCAAGTTCTTGCTCCATGACACGGTACGACTGTGGCAGCAGTCGTACTTCTACGTCAAGAACGTCACCAACATTGACCGGATCAATCTTCCGGCTTTCCAAGGTGTCGAGTTCAGCCGGCAAAACTGGGAGCTGAAGATCCACGGTGACAAGGCAGAGTCGGACGCGATGCTGCAGCGCATGCGCTCCCTCGTCACCTGCCGGCTAACCGGCCTGGACATTACCCTCAGCTGGATGTCCCGGCTGATGATGCCGTTGCAGCAGCGAGCGCACAAGATGTGCTACTACTCCGGCCGGCTAGACCCGACCCGGCTATCGCGATGTGATCCCTGCTACCACAACCTGAAGGAGTGGCTGTGGACGATCACCAAGGAGCGGCTGCCGGAGGGCTGGAAGTTCAGTCTGGCGCCCTACAGCCGAGAGAACCGCGCGCCCCGGGTAAGTTCTTCTAGCCGGAAGCTTCTTTTGTTCTTCTGCATTTTTTTTCTTGTTTTGTCCGGCCAACTTCTTTTATTCGGCAGATCTTCGCTTGCATTCATCGCGAGGAGGGTGAAGCTCCCCTTGAGGAGTTCACGCCTGACTTGCCCGAGCCGCGGGCTCGGCGGTCTGGCAAGGAGTCGGAAGGGGATGGTGATGCCTTCCCCAGCCGGAATGATGAGCCGGCTGCCGACCCCCACGCGGAAGTCCACGAGGAGGAGGAGGCAACGACCACCGATCCGGCGCAGCGCTCCGCGATGGACGGTGAAGCTGGCGGGAGCGGCTCCAACCGTTCAAGCTCCCGCTGGCCTGCTGTGCAGGAGCCGACCCCCAAGAGGAGCCGGACCAGCGCCCTGCCGCCAAGCCGCCTTGGCCAGAAGAAGGGGCCGCCTCTGGTTGTGCCGGGGTACGTCCCTCCTCCCCTTGCCCTTATCATTTTCTGCCTGTTTCTTCTCCTGCTTTTCTGCCCTTGGCTTACTTGCTTTTCTTTCTTCCCTTTCTTCTTCTGTCCTCTTAGCACGCTGGTTTCCTTTGGAGCCGCGAGCCCGGCTCGAGCGCCGACTGGGTCGCCACCTCACGCTCCGACCTTGTCTGCCAGCGCCCCTCCTTCTCCCGCGGTGTCGCCTCTGCCACCACCTCGATCTGAACCGACTGCCTCAGCCGGAGCGGAGGGTTCACAGCCGGACGTGGAGGTCCATCCGGAGGCGGATTCCCAGCCAGGTGGCTCTTCCGCGGGCGCGTGGGGGGCCGTTGCCGGCAAGGATCTCGTGGTTATCGGCGACGACAACTCCGACGACGAGCCGGGGGAGGAGTGGAGGACGATGGTGGTTGCCGTGAAGGAGTCCTTGGCCACCAATGCCGTGGATGATGACGCCTCCTCCGCCGCCTCGCTGACGGACCTCGCCGCCACCCTAGAACTGGCGGTGAAGGAGATCCGGTTGCTGGAGGCCGCAGCCGGCAGGAACCGGACCCTGGAGCAGAAGCTTGCTGCTGCCAACGGGACCTCCTAGAGTAAGCTTGCTTCATCCGGCTTGTCCTTTTTTTACTGATAGACGGTTTCGTCGCAGCTATCCTTGTGTGCGCTCAGCACGAGATCAGTCGCTTGAAGAAAGCGAACGACCGGCTGGGCAAGTCCAACTCTACTCTGCGGCTGCAGAATAAGGATTGGCACGCGAAGGTAGACGGCCTGGAGGCCACCATTAAGGAGTGCGATGCCTCGCTCGCCAGCCGGATCGAGGCCTTCAATCTTC
The DNA here is from genome assembly GCA_023614405.1 of Avena insularis. Classification (NCBI taxonomy): domain Eukaryota; kingdom Viridiplantae; phylum Streptophyta; class Magnoliopsida; order Poales; family Poaceae; genus Avena; species Avena insularis. The sequence continues at coordinate 330,355,972 of CM042690.1, read as the reverse complement.
TCGAGGCCCAGAACAAGGACCAAGAGAAAGAGATCAAACGGCTGGCGACGAAGGAGAAGGCTCTGGTGGAGGAGCTGATGCAGGTTGGCCGCACGGCTAAGGGTAAGTCCTTATTTTCTGCTCCCCTTTCTTTCCGGATCCAGTAGCCGGATCTGACTCTCTTTTCTGACAGCGTTTTATCCCGGCATAGACCTGCTGGCATACAACCGGCTGCAGGAGAACTGGCCAGGAGCGCAGCCGACAGCCCAGGAGCTCGTCGTCCTTATTGGCGAAGAAGCTGCCAAGCTTCGTCAAGCGGCACGAGACATCTTCTCCTTCCTTTGGCCGGATGCGCAGGTTCCGGAGACGATGGCGCAGCTAGCTACGAAGGTGGGGGAGGTGCCGGCTGCGGTGGACTGGCTGCGGGACTTGGCGGCGCGAGCCGGAACGGAGATGGCTCTGGCTCTTATGCTCTCCTGGTACAAGGACGCCCGTGTCGAGAAGATCGATGGAGGATTCCGTGCTGGCGCCGACCTTGCCACCATCCGCCAGGCCCATCCGGAGCTCCGAGGATCCGCCATCAAGATCACTGACTACATGGACCCCGACGAGGTGCTCACCGACTCGGAGTCCGTCGGTACTCCTGAAGTGGAAGCCTTGACGCAACCGGCTGCGGATGCCAGAACGGGATCGAGCGCCGCGCCTCCTCCTCTGCCTGAATCTTCTGTTGGCCAAGACACTCCTCATGACAAGGGTCCTGCCGCTTAGCCACTGCCCCGGGATGCCTGGTGTATTTGTCTTGCTTTAGACCCATTTGGAACTTGTCTGTCTGTACCGGCTGTCTCTGACACCGGGTAAACTTATGGGAGCTTCGCCTCCCTTTTTTATTTGCTTGCTAATATTGAACTTGCTTGAGTTTCCTTCAACTTGTCTGCTTCGAATTTACTTTCAACATTTTGCCGGTTGACTTTATCCGGCTTACTTCGTCCAGCTACACACCTTTAGCCGGGGGAACTGCACCTCCAGTGGGGGCGCGCTAGCGCACCCACTAGGTGTAGCCCCTGAGATTCGTAGTAGCTGGCGTAGCTAGGTGCTTCGAATCTTCCTTCTCTTTCCCAAGTCTTCTAACCTTATCCGACTAGACTCGTCTTAGTCGGTTACTTCACTGGCTGAACACCTTTAGCCGGGGGAGCTAACATTCCAGTGGGGGCGCGCGAGCGCACCCACTGGGTGTAGCCCCCGAGATTCGGAGTAGCTGGCGTAGCCAGGTGCTTAGAATCTTTCTTGCCTTCTCTTGCTCCTGCCCTTGCCCTCACCTGGGCTCCAAACGACCAACTAAACGCCTTTAGCCAGTCGGGAACTACAAGATTCCACTGGAGGCGCGCGAGCGCACCCAGTGGGTGTAGCCCCCGAGATTCGGAGTGCTTGATGAAGGCAAGGACTTCAAATCTTCTTCTCCTTTTCTTGCTGAATTCCGACTCAAGGTAGTCGGACAAGAATATACATACACATACATACTCACCGGTTAATAGGTTAGTCTGCCAAATTGTAGCCGGAAAACTGATTTGTTTTTTCGAAAACTAGCTTGCGCCTCTCCGGACACTTGGTCGCTTTCCCGTGTGCTCTGCTATTTTTGCTGCGTCCTTGCCGGGCAGCCGGGTTGCGGTCTACAGCCAGAATCGAAGGGAGCTAACAATACATTGCGCATGGTACTAACGGCTTATTAACCGGATTGGCTTAAGCTAGTTGCAAGGTCGGGACGCCAGGTCTGTCGCGTCTCCTCCCTATTTTTCGTGTGGGATGTCTCGGGCTTTTGCTCTTGCTAGCTGGACAGCCGGGTTGCGGTCTATAGCTGAGACGAAGAGTGGGCCTCTGACATCATCGCACACTACTCAGTCGGTTTGTTGACTTAGCAGGCCGGACTAGCCGGCGAGCCCTCGGGTAGGGGTTGCCGGAGCCGGAAAACCATAAGCGGAAAAGCAGATGCGAAAACACATTTCTAGCAAGGAGCCCCCGAGCATCTCGTAGGGGTCCGCATTTTCATTCATAGGGTTTGTGCGATACATACACTGCCTGGCGACTAGGTGTAAAACAGGCGCAGCAAGGCCGCGTTCCAGGGACGCTCGGTTTCCTCGTCTGATTTGTCCATCTTGTTCTTACGCGGCTGCTGCGCGTCAATGAGGTAGTAGGAGTCGTTGGGCTGTGCCCAGCTGATCATGAAGGGGCCCTCCCAGGGTGGCGATAGCTTGTGCATGCCCTTCGTGTCTTGCACCAACCGGAGGACCAGGTCGCCCTCGCGGAACGCGACTGGGTGGATCCGGCATGAATGGTAGCGGCGTAGTCGTTGCTGGTACAGGGCTGATCTGGATAGAGCCAGCTCAAGGGCCTCTTCGAGGAGGTCCACTCTGTCCTCCCGCGCCTCCTGGTTGGCCTTCTCGTCGTATAGGAGCTTGCACGGTGAGTCGAACTCGATGTCTGCGGAGAGGACGGCTTCTGATCCGTAGACCAGGAAGAATGGGGTGTAGCCGGTTGATCTATTCGGTGTGGTGCGGAGGCTCCACAACACAGCCGGAAGTTCCTCGATCCAGCATCCGGGTGACCGCTCCAACGGCTCGATGAGACGCGGCTTGATGCCGGCTAGCACCAAGCCGTTTGCTCTTTCGACTTGCCCGTTGGACTGCGGGTGCGCGACTGAGGCAAGGTCTAGCCGGATGCCCTTGTTGTTGCAGAATCGGGCGAAAGCCCCCTTGGCAAAGTTTGTGCCATTGTCGGTGATGCTGCAGTTGGGGTAGCCGAACCGGTTGATGATGTCGGTGAAGAAGGTGATGACTGTCGCCCCGTCCAGCTTCCGGATAGGCTTGGCCTCGATCCACTTCGTGAATTTATCCACCGATACCAGTAGATGGGTCATACCTGCGCGTGCTCGCTTGAAGGGGCCGACCATGTCGAGGCCCCAAACCGTGAAGGGCCAGGTGATCGGTATGGTCTTGAGTACCGAAGTTGGCATGTGCCTGAGCTACCCGAAGCGATAACACCCATTGAACGCGTGGACCAGCTGCTCAGCGTCCTTAAGGGCGGTGGGCCAATAGAAACCATGGCGAAACGCCTTGGTGACTATCGCACTTGACGAAGCGTGGTGCCCGCACTCGCCCTGGTGGATGTCCTTGAGTAGCCGGTACCCCGTGTCTACATCGACACACCGTTGAAAAATGTCGGATACGCTGCGCTTGTACAGTTCGCCGTTGATGATGGTGTATGTGTGCGCGTGGCGCCGGATTTGCCTGGCCTCCACCTCGTCATCCGGAAGTTCTCCGCTGGCGATGTAGTTCATGAAGGGTTGTGCCCTGGATGGCACCTCATGAATGACGAGGATGCTCCCACTCTCCGGTTGATGGATGTCGGGGGGTCGTCCGGGTGATGTACCCGGGACGGCAGCCCCCGAGCCGCTTAGCGAACCGGTAGCCCCCGGGTCCTGCGAGCCAGAGGGCACTGCCTTGCCGGAGTTGGTGCGGGTTTTCTTTTTTGGGGGCTCCGCCTGCCCTGCTTCTGCTACCCCGTTAGCCGGAGCGCTCCCTGCCCAGATGATGGAGTCTGATTCCGGCAACGGGTTGATGGAGGGTTTGCGCAGGTGCTCCAAGGAAACCCCTGGTGGGATCGCCTGCCTGGTAGATCCGATTCGGGCGAGCGAATCGGCTGCCTCGTTGTTGGCACGGGGGACGTGATGGAACTCGCATCCATCGAAGGAGGCGCTGAGCTTCTGGATGTGGAACCGGTAGAGGGCCATGTTTGCATCTCTGGCGTCCCATTCTCCGGACACTTGCTGCACCACCAGATCCGAATCACCGAAGCAGAGGATCCGGTTCACACCGATCTCTTTGGCCAGTCGGAGTCCGTGCGCCAGTGCCTCATATTTGGCTACGTTGTTGGAGGCCTTGAAGTGGATCTGCAGCACATACTCCAGCCAGTCTCCCTTGGGCGAGGTGAGCACGATGCCGGCTCCCAAGCCCCCGAGCATCTTCGACCCATCGAAGTGCATCTTCCAATGGTCCGAATCCGGAACCGGTGGTAGATACTGGGTCTTGGCCCAGTCGACGAGGAAGTCCGCCAGTGCATGTGACTTGATCGTGAGCCGGGGCTCGTACTGGATGGAGTAGGCGGCGAGCTCGATGGCCCACTTGGCGACTCGACCGGTGGCGTCCTTGCTGCCGATGATCTCTGAAAGGGGTGCGGTGCACACGACCTTAATCGGATGCTCCTGGAAGTAGTGCTTGAGCTTCTTGCATGCCAGGTACACGCTGTAGCACATCTTCTACTAGTGGGGGTAGTTCTGCTTGGAGAGGGAGAGAACCTCACTGAGGTAGTAGACGGGCCTCTGAACCGGCTGAGCCTTGCCTTCCTCGGGGCGCTCCACCACTAGGACGATGTTGATGACCCGGCTGATGGCTGCTATATAGAGCAACATCGGCTCCTTGCTAGCCGGCGTGGCTAGAACCGGCACTGTGGATAGCATGCGCTTGAGGTCATGAAATCATCAGCTGGTACAACGGGAGTGCCTTCTCCCCCAGCCGGCTGACGAAACGGCTGAGGGAAGCCAGGCATCCAGTGAACTTTTGGACCCCAAGCAGGTTCCTGGGCGGCTGCATCCTCTTGATGGCCGCGATCTTCTCCGGATTTGCCTCGATGCCTCGTTGTGATACGAGGAAACCGAGGAGCTAACCGGATGGCACTCCGAAGACGCACTTCTCCGGGTTTAGCTTCATCTGGTATTGGCAGAGGTTGCCAAAAGTCTCTCCCAGATCTTCGAGGAGGGTGTGCTTCTCCTTGGTCTTGATGACCATATCGTCCACATAAGCATGCACGTTTCGGCCTATTTGTGAGTGCAAGCACTTCTGCATGCAGCGCTGGTAGGTAGCACCTACATTCTTCAGACCGAAAGGCATCAATCTGATTAGCCGGGTTTAATCGGATCTGATTGTAACCGGAATAACAATCTAGAAAAGACAACAAATCACAGCCGGCCGTGGAATCGATGACTTGATACCGATCAAGGCAAGGCGAAAGGGTCTTTCGGGCATGCCTTGTTCAGGCTGGTGTAGTTGATACACATGTGCCAGGTCTTGTTCTTCTTCAGCACCAGGACTAGGTTCGCCAACCAGTCCGGATGGTACACTTCCATGATGAACCCAGCTGCGAGGAGCCGGTGATCTCGTCACCAATTATCTTCCTGTTCTCCTCTGTGAACCGGCCCAGAGGTTGCTTGACCGGCCTGGCATCTGGCCGCACATGAAGTGAGTGCTCGGCGAACTCCCTCGGCACACCCGGCATGTCCTTGGGAGACCATGCAAAGATGTCCCGATTCTCACGGAGGAAGTCGACGAGCGCGCCTTCCTATTTGCTGACCAAGCCGGCACCAATGGTGACGAACTTAGTCGGGTCGGAGGGGTCGAGCAGGATTCTTTTCGTCTCCTTCGCCGGCTGGAAAGCTCCTTCTCTAGCCGGTTTGCTGCTAGCCGGTATGTCCTGCTAGGCCATGGCCACATTGCGCATGATCACACGCTTCTCCTCAGCTATGATGAGGGCCTCTGCCAGTTTGGAACCGGCTGAGGCGCACTCCATTGATCGCCTGAAGCAGCCGACAACGGTGATCACGCCGTGGGGTCTCGGCATCTTCGTCTTGAGGTACGCGTAGTGGGGGACGGCCATGAACTTGGCGAGGGCAGCGCGCCCGAGGAGAGCATGGTAGGAGCTCGTCAGGTTTACCACCTCGAACCAGATTGGTTCGCGACGGAAGTTCTCCTCGGTCCCGAAGATGACGTCCAGCTGGATTTTTCCCAGTGGGACGCAGGCTAGCCCCAGCAGTACGCCGTGGAACATCGTGGTAGTCGGGCGCAGGTCGCATTCGCGAATGCCCAGCTTCTCCAGCAATGACTGGTAGAGGAGGTTGGGGTTGCTGCCTCCGTCGATAAGGACGCGCGAGAATCGGCAGGTACGCGCGTTGGAGATGATGAGGGGATTGAGCACCATGGCGTAGCCCCCGGGAGTCGGCAGCTGCTCTGGCTGATCTGCACGGCTCCAGGTGATGGGGGTTTCCGACCAGTTCAGGTACTGGGGGACCGGAGAGACGATGGCATTGACCTCCTTGGAGCGTCGCCTATGGCTGTGCTTGTTGTCGAGCTCCGTCTCGAAGATGTGGTAGGCGGCATGCGGCTGGGGGTAGCCGTTGTTGTTGTTGCCGGTGTTGCCGCCGTTACCATCATTACCGGCTCCCCTAGCCGGTGGTGGTAGTCCACCAGGAGGGGGCGGGAGGAGACGAGGGTGGTTACCCTGGTCTTTTAGCTGGCGGGTCCAGCTGCAATTTCAAGTGGTGTGCATAGCCGGTTTGAAGGGGCCGTTGTGCGACTTGCAGGGGCCGTCAAACATCTGGTCGAAGGTGAGCCGTGGCTTCTGCCTCCTTGCATCATTAGCCGGTGCGTCAGGCGCACCCTCCACAGCATTGACCTGCCGCACGTGGTAGCGTGGCTGCTGCTGTCCGGCTTGGCAGTCCCCATGGAACCGTTTGTCGTTGCCGTGGCGCCTGGAAGATCCGGCTTCGCCAGCCGGATTGCTTGGACGGTCACGAGCTGGCTCCGTAGGAGTCGGACGCCCGTTAGCATTTACCTGGAGGGGCTTCTTCATGGCGGCATCCGCCATGGCGTACTGGTCCGCAACCGTCATGAGCTCCGCCATGGTTTTCGGCTCGTCACACAGTAGCCGGTGGCGAAGCATGGTGCCTTCTCGGCAACCCTCGATGAAGAAACTGATGGCCTAGCTCTCCAGAATGCCCTCGGAGGTGTTGCGCAGCTCTGTCCACTTGGCGACGTACTCGCGATCGGTCTCGTGGTCACCCTGGATGCACAAGGCCAGGTTGCATGGACGCCCCGGACGCTTGTATGTGCCATTGAAGTTGCGGACGAATACCTTCTCGAAGTCTAGCCAGGCGTTGATGCTGTTGGGCGCAAGGCTGTTGAGCCACGTCCTTGCCGACCCGGTTAGCATGAGGGGGACATAGCGCATGGCAGTGCGCTTGTTTCCATGGGCGATGCCGACTGCCATAGCATAGTCGGTCAGCCAATCTTCCGGCTTCATGCTACTGTCGTACTTGGGGGTGTCCCTGGGCAGGGAGAATTTATCCAGAAACGGCTCGTTCCGGATGCGGGGTCCGAAAAAAACCGGGCCAGTAGAATCTTCTTCCTCCGTGAGACGCGCTTAAGCGAGGAGCTCGATGCGGTCACGGGCATCCGGACAATCTGGGTTGGGCGCTCCCACCCAGCCCGAGAGACGGGAACCGGAGGGTCTAGGTGCTCCGGTTGGGGGAGGGGGAGGTGGCGGATTGTTGTTCACCGTCTTCTCCTGGCGCGGCTGGCCCTTGTTACCAGAGCTGCGACGCCTGCTGCGGGCCTTAGCTGGCTAAGGGAAGGACGCCTACTGGGTGTCGCACGGCGCGCCCCTGCTGTTGGCAGGGAGCTTGCTCCCTCTGGAGTAGCTGGGGTCCTCTTGCATCTGCCGGTTGGCGTCAGCCTGCTCGTCTGCGATGCGGAGGAGTTCCTGGACGCGGGCGTGTTGGCGGGCTCTCTCCTCGCCCTCCAGCTTGGGCAGTTCCTCTGCTACGGCTCGCGCCGCGCGCAGGTTCTTGATGGGCGTGCTATAGGTGGGCCGGATGAGGGCAGGTGCAGGATCCGGCTCCCCATCCTTTTCCATCCTACCGCCTAGCTCGCTGGCCCGGCGCCGTACCTGGCCACGCCGACTCGGCTCCGCGGTAGCCGGAGTGAAGCCATGCGCGCGGTCATACTCGCGCCGGGTGATCTCGAGTTGCTTGCGGGTTGCCGCCAGCTCCATGGCCTCCTGGAGGAGGATCTGTCTCTCCATGGAGAAGTTGACCTCTGCCTCCTCCAGGTTATCCCCGAGGTTAACTGGCGTCTGGAGCCGATCAATGGCATCCTCCACCGGGTTCCACGGCTGCGGAGGGGCGGAAGTTCCAACCTCGTCCGCGCCCCGCTCCCGCGGCTGGCGGGGATGAGAGATGGAGCCGGCCATCATGACCTCCACGCCGCAGGACGCGATGGAGGTGCTACCGCCCGGACACGGCAGCTCTATGACAGAGACGATTTCCCTAGGGAAACGCTCCGGGATGGTGGCGACGTAGACAGGGAGGTCGCCGAATAGCAGGACGGTGCCATTCGCCGGGAAAGAGGTTCCGGCGAAGCAGGAAGCGTTGTCGATGACGCGGTCGAATTTGCTAAGCATGAGCACCAGGCCGGAGGCCACGCGCTCACCGGCTGAAGTGCGGGGTCCCGTGCGGAACATGACTCCGGTCGAAGCCATCTGCCCCACGGTGGGCGCCAATTGTCGTTGTATTGGGAACGACAATACCTAAGGAGGTTAGATAGAGGTATGGGGACTAGCAGGGAAGTTATCGACGGCATCCGCAGGCGGGATTGGATACAAGCGTTTAGCTGGACGCAGAAGTACCTGTGTTCGAGCCCTCGTGATGAGGTAAAGCTCCTACTCCCGCCGGATCCGACTATGAGGGATATCTGAACTACAAGTGCTCCTTGAGCTGTATTCTCTAGCTACCGCCTTAAATGCACCGAGACCAACCTTTCTATCGAGGCCTAGCCTCCTTATATAGGCAGAGGCAACGGTCTCACAAAGACCGGGCGGGCCCCACATGCGGTCCCATGGCTGGTCATCTACAATACCTTTATGGTATGTCACATCGAGTATGAGCGGTATGGGCTGCCGTGGACGCCAGGCTGCGATCGTCGCATCGGGCCACCGCTTCTCGCATCATCCCCACAAAGTCTTCGGTATGGCCGGGTGGCTGCCGGTCTTGTCAACGTACAGGGTGTACCATGCACTGATACGCATGTCATCCTGTCTCACTGATTGGTTCCCTCTACGTTGCCGTAGCCGGCAGCTTCTTGCCGCTCCGGCTACCATGTGATAGCCGGCCTGTCTTGCCTTGTCCGGCTGCATCTGGTCAGCCGGACGCGATCCGACTGCCTAGTTTCTTGTCTGGTTGGGGTATCTGGGGATCATGCCCCTGACATGAGGTCTCTTGTCACCACCGGTTTAACCAGCCTGGACATCACGCTCAGCTGGATGTCCCGGCTGATGATGCTGCTGCAGCAATAGGCGCACAACATGTGCTTCTACTTCACCGGCAGGACCCCACCTGGCTATCCCGCCGTGATCCCCGCTACCACAACCTCAAGGAGTGGGTGTGGATGATCACGAAGGAGAAGCTACCAGAGAACTGGAAGTTCAGGCAGGAACCTTACATGCGTGAGAACCGCGAGCCCCGGGTAAGTTCTCTGCCCTGGCCCTTATCTTTTGTCTCTCGCCTCGCATGCTCATTCGGCCGACGCTCTGTTCCTTTTCACCGTGGCAGAACTTCCCTTGCATCCTCCGGGAAGAGGGCCAGACCCCCCTCCAGACCTTCACGGCCGACCTCCCCGAGGCGCGCACACGTCGGTCCGGCGAAGAGTCCAACAGCGACACCAATGTCTTCCCCAACCGGAACGACAGGCCGGCGCACGACCCCCATGTGCTGGTTGATGAGGAGGAGGAGGCCTCCCCGCCTGCCAAACCTAGTCGGCGCCGGAAAGTGGATGGCGACTCCAGCCGGTTCGCCGTGGGAGGAAGCGGGCCCAGCCGGACTGTGGTAGAGGAAGCGGCTGCCAAGAGGAGTCGGACAGGCGTGCCGCCCCTAGGCCGAGGTGGCCGGAAGAAGGCGGCACCCCCCATCATGCCTGGGTAAGGCCTTTTTCTCGTCCTTGAAGGATTTTTGCCTCTTTTTTCTGCTCTTTTCCTTTCGGCTGTTCTAGCCTACTTCCTTTTCTTTTTCTTACTGGCCGTGTTTTTGCTCTTGTAGCACGCTGATCTCTTTCAGCGATGCTAGCCCTGCACGCACGCCCCTGCCTCGCCGCCTCGTGCCCCTCCTGCTGACCCGGCCTCCCCGCCAATGCCGCCTCTTCACCACCGTGAGGCCTTTGCCGCCGCCCAACACAGATCTGGCTATGGGAACCGGGGCCGACGATGCCCCACCGGCTACTGTAGTCTAGCCGGGCACCGCCGCACCGAGTCTGAGCAGCAACGATAGCTCCCCTGTGGTGCCAATGGCGTCCATAGCCGGCAAGGAGTTGGTGGTGGTGGTCGATGATAACTCTGACAGCAAGCCGGAGGAGGAGTGGCGCATGGCGCTCCGTGAGGCGAAGGAGTCTCTGACCGTCAATGCCGCTGGCGACTCCACCTCCTCCTCCGCGTCCTTGGCCGCTCTGGCCGCTACCTTGGAGGTGATAGTGAAGGAGGTCAAGCTCCTCGAGACTTTGCTCGGGGATAGCCGGACGCTGGAGCAGAAGCTCGTGGCAACGAACGACACCTCCTAGAGTAAGTCCCCTTATCTGGTTATAGTCCCCTCTCTTGTCTTTCCACCCCCTTTTTTTTACTGACATTCGGTTGTGCCTTTAGCCATCATGGTCTTCGCCCAGCAGATATCGACCGGCTGACCAAGGCGAATGACTGCCTCAGCCGGTCCAACTCCTCCCTCTGCCTCGAGAACAAGGAATGGCACTCTAAGGTAGATAAGCTGGAGGCCGTCATCAAGGAGCACGACAACGCCCTTGCCAGCCGGGCCCAGGCCTTCGAGCTCTTTGACACCTAGTGCAAGGACCAGGAGAAGGAGGTCAAGTAGCTGGTGGAGCGGGAGAGGCCCTTCTAGAGGAGCTGATGCAGGTTGGCTGCACTGCCAAAGGTAAACCTTCTTGCCGACTCCCCTTTCCTTGTCTGGTTCCGGTAGCCGGACCTGACTTTCTTTTCTGATAGCTTACTATCCTGGCGTAGACCTGCTCGCCTACAACCAGCTCCAGGAGATCTGGCCGGGCGAGCAGCCCACCTCCCAGGAACTTGTCGCCCTTCTTGGCAAGGAGGCCACAGAGCTGCGAAAGGCTACCCATGCCGTCTTCGACTTCCTATGGCTGGGTGTGGCCGCGCTGGACACCATTGCCTAGCTGCCAGCGAAAGTTGCCAAGGTGCTGGCTGCCATCGACCGACTAAGGGACCTGGCGGCACGAGCTGGAGCGGAGATGGTGCTGGCGCTGATGCTCTCCTGGTATAAGGACGCGTGCATCGAGAATATCGACGAAGGCTTCTGCACTGGCGCCGACCTCACTACCGTCCGCCAGGCTTACCCCAAACTCCGTGCTTCTGCCATCAAGATTGTCGGCTACGCCGATGTCGATGAAGTCCTCACCGACTCGAAGTCCGCCGGGACGCCGGAGACGGAGGTCAAGCCCCAGAATGTCCATTGCGCCTCCGCTAGAAGCCATGGCCAGCCAGGACCAGCCACACGACAAGGGCCCTGGCGCCTAGATCTGATCCCCGGGATGCCGGGTGGAACTGTAGTAGTTTTCTGTTTTTTTTGAACTTGTGTCTGTGCCTCAGTGAACTTGTGGGAGCTTTGACTCCCCTTATCTTTATGTATTTGAACGTGTTTGCCTCTTTGTGTTTCTTTCCTCTTTTGCCGATTAGGCTCGCCCAACTATCCTCATCCGGCTAAACTCCTTTAGCCGGACAACCTGACCTTGCTTGACCATTTGTACAACCACAACCAATAGTGGGGCGCGCCAGCGCACCCATTGGGTGTAGCCCCCAAGATTCGGAGTAGTTGGTGAAGCCAAGTGCTTCGAATCTTCTCTTCTTTTCTTGCCCTTGCCCTCACTGTTCAACATCCGCTAAACTCCTTAGCTTCGAACTACATGATTCCACTAGGGGCGCGCGAGCGCACCCAGTGGGTGTAGCCCCTGAGATTTGGAGCACTTGGCGAAGGCAAGGACTTCGAATCTTCTCTTATTTCCTCCTGACAGTCGCTCGGTGTAGTCGTGTAACACAAACATATAGATGGATTTGTTTAATACATTTGTCGGTCAGTACGCGCTTTTTAACTAGCTTACAGACTTTGGTTTGTTTTTCAAAACTAGCTTGCGCTTCTCTAGACAGATAGTTATTTTCCTGTGCGCTTTGTTGTTTATGATGTGTCCTTGCCAGGCAGCTGGGTTGCGGTCTAGAGCTGGAATCGAATGGAGGTGACAATACATTGCGTGCGGTACTGGAGGCTTAGTAGCCAGAAAATCCCAAACTAAGCACAAGGCCAGAACATCCAATCAGTCGCATCTTTTCATTGTTTTTCATGTGGGGTGCCTAGGGCTTTTGGTCTTGCTAGCCGGACAGCCGAGTTGCGGTCTATAGCTGAGATGAAGAGTGGCACTCTAACACCATCGCACACTACTCAGTAGGTTAATAGAATTAAAAGGTCGAGCCAACCGGCAAGCCCCTAGGTAGGGGTTGCCGGAGCCAAAAAAACTGAATCGAATAAAGGGCAATCATGCAAATTTTCTGGCAAGGAGCCCCCGAGTGTCTCTTAGGGTTCCGCATTTTTCATTCATAGGGTTCGCGGGATACATACACTGTCAGACGACTAGCTATAAAATGGACGGAGCAGGGCCGCGTTCTAGGGGCGTTCTGTCTCCTCGTCCGACTTGTCCATCTTGTTCTTGCATGGCTGCTGCGTGTCGATGAGGTAGTAAGAGTTGTTGTGCAGCACCCGGCTGATGATGAATGGGCCTTCCCAAGGCAGCGACAACTTGTGCATGCCCTTCTTGTCTTGCACCAACCAGAGAACCAGATCGCCCTCGCGGAACACGACGGGTCGGATCCGGCTCGAATGGTAGCGGCACAGGCTTTGCTGGTACAACACCAATCTAGACAACGCCAGCTCGCGGGCTTCCTCAAGAAGGTCCACACCATCCTCCTTGTCTCTTGGTTGGCCTTCTCGTCATAGAAGAGCTTGTGGGGAGATTTGAACTCGATGTCCATGGAGAGGACGGCTTCCAAGCCATAGACGAGGAAGAACAGGGTGAAGCCGGTTGATCGGTTTGGGATGGTGCGGATGCTCCATAGCACAGCCGAAAGCTTCTGGATCTAGCATCCGGGAGACCGCTCCAGGGGCTCGATGAGTCGCGGCTTGATGCTAGATAGCACGAGGCCATTTGACCTTTCGACTTGCCCGTTGGATTGCGGGTGTGCGACGGATGGGAAGTCCAGCCGGATCCCCTTGTTGCCGCAGAACCGGGCGAAGGCCCCCTTGGCGAAGTTCATGTCGTTATCCGTGATAATGCTATTGGGGTATCTGAAATGGTTGATGAGGTCCGTGAAGAAGGTGATGGCTGTTGCCCCATCCAGGTTCCGGATAGGCTTGGCCTCTATCCACTTGGTGAACTTGTCGACCGTCACCAGCAGATGAGTCATGCCCGCGTTCAAGCGCTTGAAGGGGTCGACCATGTCCAGGCCCCAGTTAGCAAAGGGGCACGTGATTGGGATGGTCTTGAGCACCACAGCCAGCATGTGCCTCAGCTGTCCAAAGCGCTGGCATCCGTTCCACGCGCGAACCAGCTGCTCGACATCCTCGAGGGCGGTGGGCCAATATAAGCTGTGGCGAAATGCCTTGGCGACTAGTGCCCTAGATGAAGCATGGTGTCCTCACTCACCCTGATGGATGTCCTTCAGTAGCCGGTAACATGTGTCCACATCAACACACCGCTGGAATATGCTGGATATGTTGCGCTTGTACAATTGTTTGTTGATGATGGTGTACGTGTGCGCATGTCGCCGGATTTGCCTAGCCTCCACCTCTTCATCTAGAAGCTCCCCATTGGAGATGTAGTTCATGAAGGGCTGTGCCCAGGATGGTATCTCTCGGATGGTGAGGATGCTCCCGTGCTCCGGTTGGGGGATGTCAGGGGGCCGTCTGGGTTGGGTACCTGGAACGACAGCCTCCGAGCTGCTTGACGAGTCGGCAGACCCCGGGTCTTTCGATCCGGAGGGTGCGGGGGCGCCAGAGTCGGTGCGGGCCTTCTTCTTTGCTGGTTCCGAAGGTTCTAGGTTTGCCAAGACGTCAGCCCCCAGGCTTCCGGGCCAGATGATGGAGTCCGACTTGGGAGACAGAGTGATGGAGGGCTTGTGCAGATGCTCCAGGGAGACCCCTGGCGGGATCGCCTGCTTGGTGGAGCCGATTCGGGTGAGCGAGTCAGCTGCCTCGTTGTTTAGGTGAGGGATGTGATGGAACTCACATCCGTCGAAGCAGGCGCTGAGCTTCTGCACGTGGAAGCGGTAGACGACCATGTTCACGTTGCGGGCGTCCCATTCTCCGGATACTTGCTACACCACCAGATCCGAATCATCGAAGCAAAGGATCTAGTTGATGCCAATCTCCCTGGCGAGCCGGAGGCCGTGCACCAATGCCTCATAGTCGGCGACATTGTTGGAGGCCTTGAAGTGGATCTGGAGAACGTACTCCAACCGGTCTCCCTTGGGCAAGGTGAGGACAATACCAGCTCCCAATCCCCCGAGCATCTTCGAGCCGTCAAAGTGCATCTTCCAGTGATCTGAGTTGGGAACCAGCGATAGGTACTGGGTCTTAGCCCAGTCGACCAAGAAATCCGCCAGAGCCTGCAACTTGATCATGAGCCTTGGCTCATACTGGATGGAGTAGGCGGCGAGCTCGATTGCCCACTTGGCGACTTGGCCGGTGGCGTCCATGTTGCCGATGATTTTCGAAAGGTGTGCGGTGCACACCACCTTAATCAGATGCTCCTGGAAGTAGTGCTTGAGCTTCTTGCACGCCAGGTACACTCCGTAGGACATCTTCTGGTAGTGGGTGTAGTTCTGTTTGAAGAGGGAGAGAACCTCGCTGAGGTAGTAGACGGGCCTCTGCACCGGCTGAGCCTTGCCTTCCTTGGGGCGCTCCACCACCAGGATGATGTTGACGACCCGACTGATGGCTGCTATATAGAGCAACATCGGCTCCTTGCTAGCGGGCGTGGCCAGAACCGGTGGTGTGGATAGCATGCGCTTGAGGTCGTGAAAAGCAGTGTCGGCTTGCGAGGTCTAGGAGAACTTGTCCGTCTTCTTCATTAGCTGGTATAGTTCGAGTGCCTTATCGCCCAGCTGGCTGATGAAACGGATAAGGGAGGCGAGCCATCCGGTGAACTTCTGGACTCCAAGCAAGCTCTTGGGCGGATGCATCCTCTCGATGGATGCGATCATCTCCAGATTTGCCTCGATTCCACATTGCAAAACAAGGAAACCAAGGAGCTGGCCAGATGGTACGCCGAAGACGCACTTCTCTATGTTCAGCTTCATCTGGTATCGGCGAAGGTTCCCGAACGTCTCCCCCAAGTCCTCGAGGAGGATGCACTTCTTTTTTGTCTTGATGACAATGTCGTCCACATAAGCATGCATGTTCTAGCCAATCTGTGAGTTTAAGCATTCCTGCATGCAACACTGATAAGCAGCGCCTGCATTTTTCAGACCGAAAGGCATGGTTACGTAATAGAAAGCCCAATACGGGGTGATAAATGACGTCTGTAACTGGTCAGCTGGATTCAACCTGATCAGATTGTAGCCAGAATAACTGTCCAAGAAGGACAACAAGTCGCAGTCGGCCATGGAATCGATAACTTGATCAATATGGGGCAAAGCGAAGGGGTCTTTCAGGCATGCCTTGTTCAGGCTGGTGTAGTCGATACACATGCGCCAGGTCTTGTTTTCTTCAACACCAGGACTAGGCTATCCAGCCAGTCCGGGTGGTACACTTCCATGATGAATCCGGCTACGAGGAGCCGGGTGATCTCATCACCGATGATCTTTCTTTTCTCCTCCGCGAACCGGCGGAGGGGCTGCTTGGCCAGCTTGGCCTCCGGCCGCACATGAAGTGAGTGCTAGGCGAACTCCCTTGGAACACCCGACATGTCCTTGGGTCACCATGTTAAGATGTCCCAATTCTCACGAAGGAAGTCAACGAGTGCACCTTCCTATTTGCTTTCCAAGCCAGCACCGATGGTGATGAACTTGGTCGGGTTGGTGGGGTCGAGCAGGATCTTTTTGTCTCTTTGGCTGGCTGGAAGGCCCCATCTCCAGTCGGCTTCCTGTTAGTCGGTACTTCTTGTTGAGCCAATGCAATGCTGTGCATGATATCATGCTTCTCCTCGGTGATGATGAGGGCCTCCGCTATCTTTGAGCCCACCGACACGCACTCCATCGACCGCCTGAAGCAGCCGACCACGGTGATCACATCATTAGGCCCCGGCATCTTCGTCTTGAGGTATGCGTAGTGGGGGGCGGCAATGAACTTGGCGAGGGCGGGGCGCCCGAGGAGAGCATGGTAGGAGCTTGTCAGGTTCACCACCTCAAACCACACCGGCTCGCGGCGGAAGTTCTCCTCGGTTCTGAAGAGAACATCCAGCCGGACTTTCCCCAACAGAGCACAAGCCG
Source organism: Avena insularis (assembly GCA_023614405.1). Lineage (NCBI taxonomy): Eukaryota > Viridiplantae > Streptophyta > Magnoliopsida > Poales > Poaceae > Avena > Avena insularis. Next base: position 330,339,625 of record CM042690.1, on the reverse strand, counting down.
GCCCTGGCAGTACGCCATGGAATGCCGTGGTAGTCGGGCGCAGGTCGCATTCGCGGATACCCAGCTTCTCCAAGGAAGACCGGTAGAGTAAGTTGAGGTTGCTGCCCTCGTCGATGAGGACACGAGAGAAGCGATAGATGCGCTCATTTGAGACGATGAGGGAGTCGAACACCATTTCATAGCCCCCGGGATTCGGTAGGCGATCCGGCTGGTTCTCCCAGCTCCAGGTGATGGGGGTCTCCGACCAGTTCAAGTACTAGGGGACCAGGGAGACGATGGCGTTGACCTCCTTGGAACGCTGCATACGGCTGTGCTTGTCATCCAGCTCAGTCTCGAAGATGTGGTAGGCAGCGTGCGGATGAGGGTAGCCATTATTATTGTTGTTGTTACTGTTGTTACCGGCTCCCCTAGCCAGTGGTGGCAGCCTGCCGGGGGTGGTGGTAGATGGGGTAGGCCACCTTGCTCTTTCATCTGGCGGGTCCAGCTACAGATCCGGGTAGTATGAGTAGTCGGTTTGAAGGGTCCGCTGTGCCACTTGCACGGGCCATCGAACATTTGTTCAAACGTGAACCGCGGCTTCTGTCTCCTTGTGTCGTCAGCCGGCGCATCAGGTGCTCCCTCCACAACGTTGACTTACCTCACGTGATAGTGGGGCTTCTACTGTCCGTCTTGGCGGTCGCCCTAGAACCGGTTGTCATTGCTGTGCTGCCTAGAGGATCCGACTTCCCTGCTCGGGTTCCTTGGACGGTCGCGACCCGGATCAGTGGGGATCGATTGACTGTCAGCATTTACCCACAGGGGCTTCTTCATTGCGGCGTCAACCATGGTGTACTAGTCCTCGACCGTCATGAGCTCTACCATGGTTTTCTCCTCGTCACAAAGTAGCAGGTGGCGGAGCATAGTGCCTTCTCGGCATCCGTCCACGAAGAACCCGATCGCCTGGCTCTCCAGGATGCCCTCACAAGTGTTGTGCAGCTCGGTCCACCTGGCGAGGTACTTGCGGTCTGACTCGTGGTCGCCCTGGATGCACAGGGCAAGGTCACAGGGGCGACCCAGATGCTTGTACGTGCCGTTGTCATTGCGGACGAACACCTTTTCAAAGTCTGGCCACGCGTTGATGTTGTTGGGCGCGAGGTTGTTGAGCCATGTCCTCGCCGACCCGGTCAACATGAGGGAAACGTAGCGCGCCGCCACACGCTTGTTCCCATGGGCTATACCGACTGTCGTGGCATAGTCGGTCAACCAGTCTTCTGGCTTCATGCTGCTGTCGTACTTGGGGGTGACCCTTGGCAGGGTGAACTTATCTGGAAATGACTCGTTCTGGATGCGGGGTCTGAAACAAACCGGCCCGGTAGAATCTTCCTCCTCCATGATGCGCACTTGAGCTAGGAGCTCGATGCGGTCATGGGCGTCTGGGGTATCCGGATTGGGTGCTCCTACCTGGCCCAAAAGATGGGAACCGACAGGTCGTGGCGCTCAGGTTGGTGGAGGGGGCAGTGGTAGGTTGTTGTTCACCATTTGCCCCTGGCGCGGCTGCCCTTGTGGCCCGAGTCACGGCGCTTGGTGCGGGATTTCCCCACCGAAGGAGAGGATATCTGTTGGGTCTCGCGGGGTGCGTCCTTGCTGTTGCCAGGAGGCTTGCTTGCCATGGATCGGCTGGGGTTCTCGTGCATCTGCCGGATGGCGTCAGCCTGCTCATCCGTGATCCAGAGGAGCTCCTACACCTAGGCATGCTGCCGGTCTCGCTCCTCACCCTCTAGGTTGGGCAGCTCGTCTGCCGCGGCCTGCACTACGTGCAAGTTCTTAATGGGTGTGCTGTAGTTAGGCTGGACAAGGAGAGGCAATGGATCCGACTCGCCATCCCTCTTCATCCTTCCGCCTAGCTCTCCACCTCGATGTTGCACCTGCCCACGCCGGCTGGGCTCCTTGGTAGCCGGACTGTGGCCATGAGCATGGTCGTAGTCGCGCATGCTAATGTCGACTTGCTTCTTGGTGGAGGCTAGGTCGATGGCCTCCCACAGGAGGAGCTCCCTCTCCATGGAGAAATTCGCTTCGGCCTCCTCTGGGTTGTCCTCGAGGGTAACCGGAGTGAGGAGTCGGTCGATGGCTTCCTCCACCGGATCCTTCGGCCGCGGAGGGGCGGAAGTTCTGGCCTCATCACCGCCATGTTCTCGAGGGCAGCGATGCTGGGTGCTAGAGCCGGCCATCATGACCTAAACGCCATGCGGAACGACGGGAACGCTACTGCTGGGGAACAGCGGCTTCGTGACAGAACAATCTCGCTAGGGAAACGCTCCAGCACGGTGGCAACGTAGACGGGAAGGTCGCCGAACAACAGGATGGAGCCGTCCGCCGGGAAGGTGGATCCAGTGAAGCAGGACGCATTGTCGATGACACGGTCAAATTTTCCTAGCGTAAGCACGAGGCCAGATGCCACGCACTCACCGGCTGAAGTACAGGGTCCCGTGCGGAACGTGACTCTGGTCGAAGCCATGTTTACCCCACGGTGAGCACCAACTGTCATTGTATTGGAAACGGCAGTGCCTGCGAAGGCTAGATAGAGGTGTGGGCAAACTGCAGGGAAGCTCTCGATAGTGTCCACAGGTGGGATTAGGTACGAGAAAGCGTAGCGTGACACAAGAAGTACCCAGGTTCAGGGCCCTCATACGGAGGTAACACCCCTACTCTTGCAATCTGACTATGGGAGATATCTGGAATATAATCTGCTCCTCGAGCTGTATGGACTAACTAGCTACTCAAATGCCAACCCTTGCTACGAGAGCCTTGCCCCCCTTATATAGGCTGGGGAAGCGATCTTACTGGCCAGTCCGGCTGGCGGGTCCCATAGACAGGCCCCAGCCAGCTGGTCATCTATAGTACCGAGTAGTGGCAAGTCTCGTCGAGAGTTCACGCCATGCGGGTCATCATGGGTAAAGTGAACGCCATGCAAGCCTGTCGTCAGCAAACAGCCACTGTGCCCCCGTCAGCCACAATGTCTTCGGTATGGTCTCGTAGTGGTGTGTCTTGTCGCTGTACCAGGGCGTACCATGCACTGTGCAGCACATCGCCCTACCTCTGTCTTGATTACGTCCGGCTATGCCGGTGTAGCCGGATCTGTGTCTTGCCGCCCTTCCTTGTTTCGGCTACCGGTTGGCAGCTGGGACAACGTGCATGCGTCCGGCTACGATCTACTAGTCGAACCCGACCTGTCCGCCATTGTTCTTATCCAGCTAGGGTACCCGGGGGTCATCCCTTGACACTTTTAAAATCTTCTTCCTCATTTTCCTCAGAAGTTATTAATTCTCTAGCATGTCCCAATAGTTGGTTATAAGGGTTATTTTGGAGTGGATACTTTCAATGAAATAATATTTAGTTTCAACATGATATTCAATACCTTTCATCTTCCTAACAAGGATATTAAATTTATTAGTGAAGTTTTTTAGTTTAGTTCTCACATAAAGGCAAATCTGATTCAACTCTTTCATATTGGGCATCTTCTCAACGGATTTTTGTGAACTTGTTATGGTTTCTTCCAAAGACCCTCTTATATGCTAGAATTCAAGTACTTTCTTATTTTTCCTAGAGCTCCCAAATAAATTTATCATAACAATATTAGATAGAGCTGGGTCTCCAGTAACAAATCTATCATTAGTTAATCTTGACCAAGGATTCAGTCTGCTATAAAATCTTCTAACTATCATGGCTTGGGTAAATTTCTCAGGACATATTTCCTTTACATCTAGTATTCTAAACCATGCTTCCATTAAAGATTCTTCAGGATATTGATAAAAATTGTTTATCTCATTAATTGCATTTTCCTTCTGTAAGGCTAACATATTGCAAGAAATTTTTATAAGTTTTTCGGTTTTTCAAAATAAGGAAAAGGGTAGGTAATAATTTTTATGTGTTTTTGTTTTTTAAAGGAAAACTAAAAAGACTAAAAACAAGGCAAAGAAAATTACTTTAAAAATCTAAAGGAGAAAGAGAAGCTCATTGAGGTGCAACCTCCCCAAGCTTTGGTATTTGCACAAGTTGATGAAGATGGTGCAGCTGTGATGTCCTTCTTGCAATTTCCCAACAACGACGCCAAAAAATCTTCTTGATGGCAACAACTCCGTGTGTACCAACATGTTGAAACTCCAAGTGCAGAGTGTTGTAGCAAGCGTCTTTTCCCCACAAGGGTGCCTCGAGGGTTAACATTGAACTCTCGGGGAACTGGCTCAGAAGTTAATTCTTCTTCTATTGTCAAGCAACCTGTAAGCAAAGTTCTTGTCTTGTGTCCCCAACTCCATCATGTGGATGTCAAGCACAAGGTTTTGTATTAGTAATATGAAATAAAGACAAAAATAAAAATAAAGTGCAGTAAAGTAAACTAAGCAAATAAGATGATGATGGTGATAATTTGGTTGTTTTTGGGTTTTGTTGTGTGATTGTAAATGAAGAAATGATTTTTATTTTTTGATTAAAATATTCTATCAAATGTAAAGTGTGATAAAAGTGTTGGAAAGATGTTTCTTATGATTTAAAATGGACTGTGGTTCATGGGCTCACTTGTCTACTCTCTTTTTAAGTTGAAGTGGACATAAACAATTCATCGGAGACATAATATTAATGGAACTGAAACATGTGTTTGATAAGCATTCATATGGGCATCACATCCTAACATAGAGATGATGCAACACATCTCTCTTATAATCTTCAAGATAGGGAAAACTCCAAGCAAATCTTGAATTAAGCATTACACAGAGAATAGCCTTAAGCAATATGACATGATGTTTGAATTACAAATATGCTACCTTGACCAAACAAGATTATCTAGCTATCACAAGATAATTATAGAACATGAATTCACTTAATCCCTATTGAGGCAGCAAAAGAAAGGTAAAAACCATAGTAGATCATATATTTTGTTGTCACTATCCAATCACTACCATCATGCTACTCCATTTAATACACACTTATCCCCACACGGGCTCTTGCATACAAGTTGGATCAAAACAAGTACTTAAGAACGGGGTACATGATATGCATTTATCAATACATCTTACACATAATGGGTTCCAATCTCATATATCAAATCATCAAATAAGTATCCACCATATAGGAATTACATATATGACCACAATCATGTTGGGCAGCTAATATGGTACTAAGATCTATGAAGAACAAGAGAGAAATAGATCAAGTTAGTGCCACAAACCCATAGTCCAAAGGTGGACTACTCCCTCTTCATCATGATGACAATGGTGGAGATGTCGGAGAAGGTGGAGATCCCTCCAGCGGCAGCTCTGGGGGAGTTTCTCCTCCAATCTTTGTTGGTTTTGACTCCTTTCCAGTGTTTACCTGTTGTGCGGCTGTCTCTGCAATGGAACCTCTAGGTGACCTTTTTAGAGAGGTTTTTAAGTCAATCCAAGTCCGTGGGCGAAATAATAAAGGGCATCCAATGGTCGAGGACGAAGAGAGGGGGTGGCATGCCATACTGTGTTGGGCACGCCACCAGGAGCCTTTTGGCCCTCCTTGCCCTTCTAGTGAGATCCAAGCGCTCCAGATGCTTCCCATGGTGAAATATTTATGCTCCAGAAATCCCTGGTCTATTTGAATTTGTTTAGGTCCCTGAAAGGTAAAAATACACAAAACAGGGTTTCCCTGCCCTGCAAAGGTTATAACCAAAATAAAGGGGATCATTGGTAAATCCCCAAAAATCAATATAAAACATGGATATAACATTAAATATGTTGCAAATATGTGGTAACACATGTTAATAAGCTACAAAGTTCATGTATGCATTTTCCATGCATCACCGTCCTCGGAGGGATGGTAACGCAGCAGCTCCTGCACTATGAGCAGAGCAGCCTCCAGCGTGGGTTTCCCAGGGTGTGTGCTCCTGGAGACACATGCAGGGCGAACGCTAGGACGCTGCGACTAGCTCTGCGGGGCGGAGGAGTGCACCTCGTCGTCTACCTCCGCATGATCCTTTTGGTGTGTACTGTCACGAGCATGGTGTGGTTTGTTGTTGGGTTCACGATAGGGTCGACAATGAGATCCATGACCGGGTCGATGACGGGGGCCGTCCTGGTGGCAGCGCAGCAGTGTGCATGCTCACCGCGGGTGAGTACAGCCATGTCGATGAAGTATATGAAGTTGTGCCTCATCCCCCTACCTGGCACGCAAAATGTCTGAGATTTTTCCCTACAAACAAACTATGGTACCTCCAAAGTAGGATGAATCAAACATAAGGGACCGGACACGAAAATTCCAAACCCATGGTGACCTCAGTGAGAGACACATGGTGTTCTTTTACCCAGGTTTAGGCCACCCTGTGGTGTAAAACCCTACTCTTGCATGTCTCGATTTCTTATACTGCTTGGCGAGGTTTATAGTAAAGGTGATGATCGGGCGATCATATCTAGGGTTCCTAGCTAGAAGATGAAGCTAGGGTTTTTTGCGCAGGAGAAGACTAGATCCCCTTGCTAGGTGCTACATTTAACCTCTTATAGATGCCCTTGTCCTCTTCCCCAATATCTTGGCAGGAAGGGCTATCACATGGTGACAAACAAGTGCGCAGGTGTGGTAAAGCTACTTTTGACCATGGACCCGGTCCATGGAAGGGCATCGTTGATCATGCCGCTGTCTCCTCCCTGGCCCAGTGCTTTTCACGTTCTCCATACACAAAAGGGGGAGTGGTCCCAGAGGTTGTTGGTCAAATATTACTTGCAGAAGGGGAATGTGCCTTCCTTGCAAAGGGGAGGCACACCTGGACAGTTGTGCCAGATGTGATGATCATCGCCTTCGTCTTGGTCCCATGAGAATATGTCACACAACATCTTGGAGTTAGGCACTGGGATGACGATATTGTTGGGTTTGCAGCATAGAAAACAAAAAGTTTCCTACTACGGGAACTACTAAGCACCAAGATCTATCTACTAGATACATGTAACGGATGGATATACATCCATAGAGATCATACCCTTTAAGACCGACAAAACGTAACGAGATTTAACTCGTGGATGATCTAGTCGATCGCTTGCCGATCTCAAGATCAAGAGGAAGTCCTAGCGCCACAAATCAGCAGCGCATCCGTGCTCGCACACACGTCTAGTCCACCGAACAACCTCCGCCTCCTCGCTCCAGCGATGCAGCGGAAGCAACAACTCCTTCCAGACAAAAATCCACCGAGAATATGTAGCTCGCTAATCCGAGACCATGGGGGAATAATTCTAGAGGGGAGAGAGATCCTTCACAAGGAGGTGTGATTTGTGAGGGAGGAGAGGGAGGCCTTTTATAGGGGAGGGGCATTCCCTCCCATGGTCGGCAGCCATGGAGGAGCCCCTCCACCTCCTCTCATTCATGTGGGTGGAAGCTCCACTCACATAAACATGCCTCCACTCAAAATTCCACTCACATGCATTAAATTTCCAGCAAATTTAATGCAACTCTCATTTAATAAAACTCTTTTATTTATTTTATTCAGAATTTTGTTAATTACTTTAATTAACAAACATTCACATAAAACTCCCTTCAACATTTCAATATCACATGCAGAACCAATTCCACCCGAAACAATTTCGGTGTCCATTGAAATAATTCCAGTGCTTTGTAAATCTTTTCGATGGAACATATTTGCTACAAATGGTGCTGGTATCCCTTAAGTGTGTCACCCTACGGTTCACGAATAATAAAGACATGATAGAGACCCTTCTCTGATCAATAATCATTAGCGGGACTTGGAGATCCATACTAACTCCCACACATTCAATGATGACTTCTATGATCGTGAGAACCTTTAATGCTAGTAACTAAATCCCTTTGTCTCACGATATATTACATGTGCGAGATTAGATCATCAGTATCTCAATACCTAGTTTGATCTTGTTACTGACATGCACTCTTTTGTCGTCCCTATGATATAACATTCTAGTGATCACATCACTTGCTTGCAAGCTATCTCAATGTGATATCACAGAGAGGACCTAGAGTATAACTATCCATAATCGGTATGGACAAATCCCTCCCTTGATCCATGAGCCTCAACATAACACCTTCGGAGTATCTGAACCCACCTTTATAGTCACCTTGTTACAGTGTGACGTTTGATGTTATCAAGTTACTCTTCTAGTATTAGCAATTAACATGATCTCATGGTCTAAGGACTAAGATTACTTTGTATGATGTTATAGCAATATAAACACAATGACTTTGATTGTAATGCTATATTTCGGATGAATGTTCATCACATCATTCACCAATGTTGTGACCTCGTTATTAACAACATCCAATGTCCATGATCAGGGAACCTTGATCATCTTGTTAGTCAACGAGCTAGTTTATAAGAGAGGCATAACTAGAAACCCTTTAATGTTTATTAAATACACATGTATTAACGTTTCCAATTAATACAATTATAGCATGCAAAATAAACATTTATCATATACTTGGAATACGATAATACCAACTTTATTATTGCCTCTCAGGGCATATTCCCTTCGGTCTCCCACTTGCACTAGAGACAATAATCTAGTTTACATAGTGACAAATCTAACAACCATGGAGTTCTGGTGTTGATCATGTTTTGCCCTAGGGAGAACTTTAGTGAACAGATCTGCTACATTTAGGTCCGTGTGTACTTTACAAATCGTTATATCTTCATCCTTGACATGCTCGCGGATGGAGTGAAACTAGCGCTTAATATGCTTGGAATTCTTGTGAGACCTTGGTTCCTTGGCATTGGCTATGGCTCCATTGTTGTCACAATAGATCACCATTGGGTCTAACGCACTAGGAACCACACCTAGTTCAGGTATGAACTCCTTCATCCAAACTACTTTCTGCGCCGCTTCTGAAGCAGCAATATATTCCGCCTCCATTGTTGATCCAGCCACCACAGGTTGTTTGGAGATCCTCAAACTAACTGCTCCTTTGTTCAAGAGAAATACATATTCGGATGTAGACTTAGAGTCATCCGGATTAGTGTCAAAGCTAGCATTGACATAACACTTAGCGACCAGCTCTTCTTCACCTCCATATACAAGAAAAATTTCCTTAGTTCTTCTTAAGTACTTAAGGATATTCTTGACCTCTATCCAGTGTTCTGAACCTAGATCAGATTGGTACCTACTAGTCAAACTAGTAGCATGTGCCACATCCGGTCTTGTACATAGCATGTCGTACATTATAGATCCTATGGTTGAGGCATAGGAGATCTTATCCATTATCTCTCTTTCTTCCGCCTTTGCCAGACTCTGAGTCTTACTCAATGTCTTTCCTTGTAACATAGGTAAGAACCCCTTCTTACTTCCATCCATATTAAACTTCTTTAATATCTTATCAAGGTATGTACTTTGCAATAGCCCAATTAGGCACCTTGATATATCTCTATAGATCTTAATGCCTAATATATATGATGCTTCACCAAGGTCCCTCATCGAAAATTTGTTGTTTAGATAACTTTTAACACTGTTTAAAAGATCTATATCATTTCCAATAAATAATATGTCATCCACATATTATATTAGAAATGTCACATTGCTCCCACTCACTTTCTTGTTAATATAAGCCTCTCCATAAGTTTGGACAAATCCTAACTCTTTGAACACCTCATCAAAGCGGAGATTCCAACTCCGGGATGCTTGCTTTAGTCCATAGATGGATCACTGAAGCTTGCATACCTTGTCAGCATCCTTAGAATCGATAAAACTCTTAGGTTGTATCTTATACAACTCTTATTCAATATTACCATTGAGGAACACAGTTTTGACATCCATCTGCCATATTTCATAATCAAAATATGCAGCAATTGCTAACATAATCCTAACCTACTTTAGCATCGCTATGGGAGAGAATGTCCCATCATAGTCAACTCCTTGAATTTGTCGAAACCCCTTTGCGACAAGTCGAGCTTTATAGATGGTCACATTACCATCAACATCAGTTTTTCTTTTGAAAATCCATTTATTCTCAACGGCCTTTCGGTCATGAGGTAAGTCCACCAAGGTCCAATCCTGGTTTTCGTACATGGATTCCATCTCGGATTTCATGGATTCTAGCCATTTTTTGGAATCCAGGCTCATCATCGCTTCTTCATACGTCGTAGGGTCATCAATTCCATCAACCATGAATTTCATGACAGGATTTCCGTACAGTTCGGGAGCTGCACGTGTCATGTTTGACCTACGAGGTTCGGTAGTATCCTCTTTCGGAGTTTCATGATCATTATCATTAAGTCAAATCCGGAACAATTTCTGGCGCTATGCCACTCGCTGTTTCATGAAGAGAAGGTTCAATAACCTCTTCGAGTTCTACCTTCCGACTACACACACCTTTCACGAGAAACTCTTTCTGTAGAAAGGATCCATTCTTGGCAACAAAAACATTACCCTCATATCTGTGATAGAAGGAATACCCAATTGTTTCTTTAGGGTATCTTATGAAGACACATTTTTCTGCTTTGGGTTCGAGTTTATCAGGCTGGAGTTTCTTCACATAAACATCGCATCACCAAACTTTAAGAAATTACATCTTAGGTTTGTTTCCAAACCACAATTCATACGGTGTCATTTCAACGGATTTAGATGGTGCCCGATTTAAATTGAATGTAGTGGTTTCTAGTGCATAACCCCAAAATGACAGTGGCAAGTCAGTTAGAGACATCATAGATCAAACCATATCTAATAAAGTATGATTATGATGTTCCGACACACCATTACGCTATGGTGTTCCGGCAGGTGTGAGTTGTGAAACAATTCCACAATCTCTCATATGTGCGCTAAACTCGTAACTAAGATACTCACCTCCACGCTCGGACCGCGGAAATTTAATCTTTCTATTACGATGATTTTCCACTTCACTCTGAAATTCCTTGAACTTTTCAAAGGTTTCAGACTTGTGTTTCATCAAATAGATATATCCATAGCTACTCAAATCATCCGTGAAAGTAGCAAAATAACGATATCCACCTCACACCGACACACTCATTGGACCACATACATAAGTATCTATGATTTCCAATAAATCTATCACCCGTTCCATTGTGCCAGAAAACGGGGTTCTAGTCATCTTGCCCATAAGGCATGGATCACATGTATCAAATTATTCAAAATCAAGTGATTCCAAAAGTCCATCAGAATGGAGTTTCTTCATGCGTTTAATGCCAATATGACCTAGACGGCAGTGCCACATATATGCAGATATATCATCAGCAAGTTTAATCCTTTTAGCATCAACATTATGAATATGTGTATCAGTACTATCGGGATTCAATAGAAATAAACCATTCATCACAGGTGCATGACCATAAAATATATTATCCATATAAATCGAACAACCATTGTTTTCGGATTTAAACGAATAACCACTTTGCAATAAACACGATCCAGACACAATGTTCATGCTCAGTGCAGGCACCAAACAACAATTATTTAGATTTATCACTAATCCCGACGACATATGGAGAGGTAGCGTCCCGATGGCGATCACATAAACTCTTGATCCATCGCTGACACACATCGTGACCTCATCCCTTGCTAGCTGTCACTTGTTCTGCAACCCCTGAATCGAGTTACATATATTAGCAACCGATCTAGTATCAAATACCTAGGTGCTACTGCGAGTACTAGTAAAGTACACATCAATAACATGTATATCACATATACCTTTTTTTTCCTTGCCAGCCTTCTTATCCGCCAAATACTTGGGGCAGTTGCGCTTTCAATGGCCAGTCCCTTTGCAATAGTAGCACTCGGTATCAGACTTAGGGCCAACTTGGTATTTCTTTTTAGGCGCAGCAACAGATTTGCCGCCTTTCTTTCCCTTCTATTTACCCTTCTTGTCTTTCTTGAAACCGGTGGTCTTATTGATCATCAACACTTGATGTTCTTTCTTGATCTCCACTTCTGCAGTCTTAAGCATGGACGAAATCTCGGGGAGAGATTTCTTCATGCCCCGCATGTTATAGTTCATCATGAAGCTCTTGTCGCTAGGTGGCAGAGATTGGAGAACATGATGTATGCCTAAGTCAATGGGAATCATTATTCCCAAGGACACAAGCTTATCGGCGTACCCAGACATTTTGAGTACATGCTCACTAATGAAGTTGTTCTCTTCCATCATGTAGTTAAAGAACTTTTCAGGAGCATTATAACTCTCTACGACAACATGGGTATCGAAAATCATTTTCAATGCTCCCATGGTATCAAAGGATTTGCCATTTTTGAAAATGCTTCCAAAGTTATGGCTCTAGCCCATATAGTATGCCGCAATGAACTAAGTTGTGGTCCTCCTGACGAGTCAAATAGACGTTCTTTTCCTCGTCAAGGGCATCAGGAGATGGTGGGGGGACTAGCGGCGCTTCTAGCACATATTGATTTTGTGCTGCAGTGAGGAGAATCTTCAAATTCATGGCCCAGTTAGTAAATTTGCTACCATTCGCCACAAGTTTCTCTTTCTCCGTGAACACATTGAAATTAAAAGCATGTGGTGCCATCTACAATAGAATTTGTAAGGTTTATTTAGACTAAGTTTATGATAGATCGAGTTCAACTAATCCAAATTACGAATGAACTCCCACTCAAAAATAACATCCCTCGTGTCTTTTTGTGATTACATGAACCAAATCCACTACACCAAGGCCGATCATCACGAGAGTCGGTGTAGTCTCAAAGGCGAGCATCTATATGGGAATCATATCAACTATATGACTCATGTTTAACCTTTTGGTCCATGTTCTGAGGCCATGTCTGTACATGCTAGGCTCGTAAAGTAAGAACCTTAGTACTCGCGTGTGTCTTATACCCGTTGTATGAAAGCTAGAGTCGAGTACACCCGATCATCACGTGATGTCTCAAAACACGATCCATAGAATGATGCATACTTAAGGAAGAACACATTTTTATCTTGATATTTAAATGAGGTATCATCTTATAATGCTACTAAAATGCCAAACAAGCAATATAAGAGCAAACATCATATGTGTAGAGTGAAATGACATGGTTTTTGCACTTGATCACTATCATGTGCATCGTGGTATGATCTTTGTCATTCCTTTGTGTGTAAGGCCAAGGTCTATGGAACTTACACGTTAGGTGTGTTGTAACAGTATGAACTATACATCAACTTACAACATTACCATATCATGACACTAGCCCATCAACGATCTAAACTAGACGCTTCCAATTTATCAATTGCAAGTTTTACGTTCCTCAGGGCTTTCGAAGATAGAACCGGTCTTACCTACAAAAATGGAACCACAAAGATGATAACCAAATTATTAGAAACTTGTTGTAAATCATATATTGACTATAGTAGGAGCGACAGACCCCCGCTAGCCACTTATGTAAAACTAGTTGCATGTCAAGCGTGGAACAGGTCTCATGCGCGACGACATGTAAAGTTAGTCCAGGTCACTTCATCCCACTATGCCACCAATATCCAAAATACATATAAGATGCAATAACATGATCATCAACGCCCACATACTCTTATGTGTACTACCCGTGCAAAGCATCTACGCATAGATCAGGCTCTTATACCACTGTTGGGTTCGCAGCATAGAAAACAAAAAATTCCTATGATGGGAACTACTAAGCACCAAGATCTATCTACTAGATACAAGCAACAGGTGGATATACGTCCATAGAGATCATACCCTTGAAGACCGACAAAGTGTAACGAGATTTGACTCGTGGATGATGTAGTTGATCGCTTGCCGATCTCAAGATCGAGAGGAAGTCCTAGCGCCGCAAATCAGCAGCGCATCCGTGCTCGCACACACGTCCGGTCCACCGAACAACCTCCGGCTCCTCGCTCCAGCGATATAGTGGAAGAAGCAACTCCTTCCAGACAAAAAGCCACCAGGAATATGTATCTCACCAATTCGAGACCATGGGGGAATAATTCTAGAGGGGGGAGAAACATCCTTCACGAGGAGGTGTGATTTGTGAGGGAGGAGAGGGAGGCCTTTTATATGGGAGGGGGGCATACCTTCCCATGGTCGGCGGCCATGGAGGAGCCCCTCCACCTCCTCTCATTCATGTGGCTGGAAGCTCCACTCACATAAACATGCCTCCACTCAAAATTCCACTCACATACATTAAATTTCCACCAAATTTAATGCAACTCTCATTTAATAAAACTCTTTTATTTATTTTATTCAGAATTTTATTAATTACTTTAATTAACAAAACATTCACATAAACCCCCTTGCAACATTTCAATATCACATGCAGAACCAATTTCAGCAATTTCACCTCAAACAATTTTTGTGTCTATTGAAATAATTCTAGCGCTTTGTAAATGTTTTCTCTAGAACATATTTTCTCCAAATGGTGTCGGTATCCCTTAAGTGTGCCACCCTACGGTTCGCGAATAATGCAAACATGATCGAGACCCTTCTCCGATAAATAATCAGTAGCGGGACCTGGAGGTCTATACTGACTCCCACACATTCAATGATGACTTCTGTGATCATGAGAACCTTTAACGCTAGTAACTAAATCCCTTTGTCTCTCGATATATTACAAGTCTGAGTTTCAATCATCGGTATCTCAATACCTAGTTTGATCTTGTTACCGACATGTACTCTTTTCTTGTTCCCGTGATATAACATTCTAGTGATCACATCACTTACTTGCAAGCTATCTCAATGTGATAGCACTGAGAGGGCTGATACGTTGCTAACGTATCCATAATTTTTGATGTTCCATGCTTGGTTTTATCTACTTTCTTGTGTTTTGTTCCAACTTTGGAGTATTTTCTATACACTTTCTTGGACTAACCTATTAACAAGTGCCACAGTGGTAGTTGCCTGTTTTTGGTTCCAGAAAAGTCAGAAAATCAATATTCTCGGAATTGGACCGGACAAAAGCCAAAGTCGATATTTTACCGGAAGACTCACGGAGCCAGAAGACGAGATGGAGAGGGGCCACAGGGTGGCCACACCATATGGTGGCGCGGGCTAGCCCTGGCCGCGCCACCAGGTGGTGTGGGCCCCCTGGCCGCCCACCGACCTTGCCTCTTCGCCTATAAGATGCCTCCTGATGCAAAAACCCTAAACAGTCAAGCCTCCAGCCACGAAAAGTTTCACAGCGCTGCCGCCACCGAAGGGGAGATTCGGGGGACATAAAGTATCTGTTCCGGCACCCTGCCGGGATGGGGAAGTGCCCTCGGAGCCATCTCCATCGATCTCCACCACCATCTCCATCACCGTTGCTGATTCCCATGATGAGGAGGGAGTAGTTCTCTCTCGAGGCTAAGGGTTCTACCGATAGCTATGTGTTCATCTCTCTCTCTATGCATGATCATATTGTGATCATGAGCTTCTAATCTATAGATCTACCTTGCTACTCAAGTGCTTTAATAGATCTCTGCTCTCCCCATGTGTGTGAAGTTGACAGTGTACACACCATGGTGGCACTTAGGCTAGAGATTTCAAATACTTGTTATGAGTTATATTTGGAGTTGGATGTCTTTATGAAATTGTGGTGTTTGTTGGATCCATCTAGTACTCAAGGTGACAGTGTGGGGTTATCTAGATGGGTAAAGCGAACTTTGAGGAGTGCTGATATAGCCCTACCATGGATTAGAGTGTCCAACCAGAGAGTAGTTCAACATAGTATCATAAAGAAGAATATATTTATATGAGAGTGTTCACTAGTTAAAGTATGATCCCTAGGCCTTGTTTCTAAGCATTGAAACACTGTTTGCTATTAGATCTGTTACATGTCTGCTTGCTTCCATCTTTATTTCAGTTTGCCTTTAGTCTCTTCCACGCCATCAAAGTATTTTCTAGCACCGTTATCTTATATCCATACCACTTGTATTTCACTATCTCTTCGCTGAACTAGCGCACCTATACACCTGGCAAGTGTATTGGGTGTGTTGGGGACACAAGAGACTTCTTGTATCTTGATTGCAGGGTTGCTTGAGAGGGGATACCTTTGACCACTTCCTCCCTGAGTTTGATAAACCTTGGGTGATCCACTTAAGGGAAAACTTGTTGCTGTTCTACAAACCTCTGCACTTGGAGGCCCAACAACTGTCTACAAGAATAGAAGTGCATAGACATCATGCTATTTTCTAGCGCTGTTGCCGGGGAGGTAAGGTAAAAGGTACTCACATCCTTCGGTGTGAGTGCTCGAAGTTATTTCCTTTAGATTCTGCAATTTTGTCTTTTTTTTTCTTGTTTTCACTAGCTAGGCTTAATGG
Source organism: Avena insularis (assembly GCA_023614405.1). Taxonomy (NCBI): domain Eukaryota; kingdom Viridiplantae; phylum Streptophyta; class Magnoliopsida; order Poales; family Poaceae; genus Avena; species Avena insularis. Next base: position 330,323,428 of record CM042690.1, on the reverse strand, counting down.
AAAACAACAACAAAATTAGAGAGCTTTATAGTATTTATCTTGAGTTAGGACATGAAGTGTTTGAAGAGAAAATTAAAAAACCTTTGGAACTTTATTTGCGTGGTAATAACAATGTTATTAGTATGAATTCTTTGAACACCATTATTGCTAATGCTATGGAAAAGTCTAAGCTTGGGGAAGCTAGTTTTTATGAAAATGATCTTTTTAGTCCCCCAAACACGGAGGAGAAAATTTACTTTGATTATACTATGCCTCCGATATATGATGATTACAATGATGAATATGTTATTCTCAGTCCACCTACTACTGAGGAGAAAATTGACTATGATTACAATATGCCTCCTATATTTGATGATTATGGTGATGAGAATAACAATGATAGCTATTTTGTTGAATTTGATCCCACTACAATTAATAAGAATGACTATGCTTGTGTGGAGAGTATTAATTCTTTTATGCATGTGGCTCATGATAAGAATGTTTCTTGTGATAGTTATATTGCTAATTTTATTCATGATGCTACTGAAAGTTATTATGAGAGAGGGAAACATGGTTTTATGCATCTCAATAATATTAAGTTTCCCCTCTTTATGTTGAAATTTTTGAAGTTGCAATTGTTTTGCTTTCATATGCTTGTTGCTTTGTGCTTTCATGACTTGTTTCTTTACAAGACTCCACTGCATAGGAAGTGGGTTAGACTTAAATGTGCTTTGAGTTTGCTTCTTGATGCTCTCTTTTACTTCAATTCATATTTCTTATGTGAGCATCTTCTCAAACTATCATGCCTAACTTAAAGGCGTTAAAGAAAAGTAATTATTGGGAGATAACCCAAAAGTTTTAGATGAGTCTTAGAAGTTATTACTTCAGTAATAACCACTCCTTATCCTTTTTATTTGCTTTTTGTGCCAAGAGTAACCTCTAATGAGAGAGAAGTAATGATTGGGAAAGCTGCTGCCCCGAAACAGATTTCTGTGCTTCGCCGTAAAAATTTGTGTAAAATCTCTATACGTCGTTTTAGGGCGTGAAGTTTTTTGTGCTTCTGCCCTAGGTTGTTATCTAAATTTCGTTAGTTCAACACCTTTTGATTCAAGCAACAGAAGGTCTTTGAAAAAATTGGTTTTTACCTATTGGTCTATTTTGACAGATTTCTGCCATTATTTGCATTTGCTTCTTGTTGGTTCCTTTTTTGAGTTCTCTTTGGGGAATTGAGCTTTTTCAGGGAAGTGCTACAGTAGCTTGTGTTTTAATAGAATTTTTTATTGATGTTGGAACTGAACCTAAAGACTTATTATCTTGAGTGCACTAATGTTGCTAATAAAGATTGTGTGAAGTTTTGTATGAAGGAAAAATTTCAGGTGTATGGAGAGAATGATGTAATGAGATGAAGAATGGACTAAAGCTCAAGCTTGGGGATGCCACGCGTGTCACCCCAAGAAATATCCAAGAAGTATAAACATCAAAGCTTGGGGATGCCCAAGGCATCCCCTTCTTCATCAATAAAAAAATCCCAGGTTTCTTCCAAATGCTTCATTTTTGTTGTTTCATGCACAGTTGTGTTGTTCTTGGAGCGTCTTATTTTTCGTTTTCGTTTTGGTTTTTCATTTGCTTTGTTTCCTTAGTTTTCTGAATAAATTGGTTGGACCCCCTCTTTCATACATTGGTTTTCAAATAGTTTGGTTTGGATTGGAAAAAGAGTAGGAAAGTTCATGCTTAAGTGGTAAAGAGAGCTTGTTTTTGACTGTGGCCTATGCTTTGTCATGCCATGCTCGATATTGTTTTGGCTTTATGCTTAGTATTATTTGCTATAGCATGACTTGTTATAAACAATGGAGATTGCTTAATGTGCCTTTGAAGAATCATGCGTTGTTTTAGCATATTAAAGCATAGTATTGTGGTATTCTCCTTTGATTCTTTATTTGGGTTGACTTGGCACATGTTCACACCATGTTATGACTATCCCAAGTCACCGTAGCCTTTATGATCCTTTAGTTTTCAACTTGTAGTATCACTTTATGCTTTGATTAATGATGTTTTGTCGCTCTGCATGATTATGGCCATTATTGCACTCTTAGTTGGTCGCTCCCAGTCTTTTGCTAGCCTCCACAACCAAGTATGAGTTCCACTCATGCATCCAACTCCTAAAACCAAGTTATTCCAAAGAGTCCACAAATACCTACCTATTAGCATATGCTATTCCAAGTATATTCATGTTTTTATCTACCTTTTGAATTAAACTTGTTATGAGAAAATTAGTGATTAAAGCTCTCACGAACTTGATGCCACACTTTACTTTTCTTGCCCTTAATAAACTTGAACCATTGTGTCGTCTATGTTGTATATGCTTGCACTTATTTGTTGGGGATTAGCAGAACCATGCTGTCATGGGGAACGCTTTCAACATTGCACTTGTACTTTGTACCTAGTTGATATCATGCTTTTTTTTCTATGGATGTCGTTGGCGTGAAATGAAAGGGGAGCTTGTACGTCCATGGAGTTATGAATATGTGTTAGAGAAACGCATGGGCCGCTGGTCTAATCCATGTTGTCATGGTGGAAACCTGCAGCGTAACCATAATGAGCTATCTATGAAGCATTCTTCTTATAAAAAAAGAGTCAGATATTGAGAAAAAAGAGAAAAAAAGAAAAAAAAGAAAAAAAGAGATATGAGAAAAGAGGAAAGAGAGAAGAAGCACCATATTCCCATGGTAAATAAGAAGATTGCTGAGATGCTCATTGTCTGCTTGCATTGTCATTTTGATATGGGTATTCTTCCGTATCATCGGGCAAGGTGTACCCCGTTGGCGGTTCTCTATGATACACATGTACTTACGATGACAAGAACTTACCGGTGACTAAACTTGAGTAGCATGAGGAGCGACCCTCGTATTCAAGGGACATGAGATTTCCAGCTTATACTTTGTCAAGCATATACTCCATAGTTTGTTCATTTTAACCTTAATCACTTCAAGATGCTTATGATAGGGGCAATGAGAGATGAAAGCTAAAAAGTACCATAATTTTTGGAAGCTCTTTATGAAACTTGAATCCCTACTTCCTTCTTTGAAGGGCTTTCTTTTACCTTTATGTTGAGTCTCCACCTTCTATCTTTATGCACCTACTTTGAGAGCATAGTGGCCATTCTTAGTTCTATGTGCATTGTCCCAAGACTTGTTGATTGATGCATAGCTTTGATATTGCTTGTTTTAAACTATTTGTATCTGGTCACTCTTATAAAGTTTGAAGGTGTCCTATGCATTTATGTTTGCTACTCTATGAGGGAGCTGAATGCTACTATGCTATGTTTTCTTTATGTTAAATAAACAAACGTCTTGCAAAGCATTGTTATTTCATGAATCTTTTGATTGTGCCTTTTCATGTTGCATCATAGTTTCTTTGCTTATTGCTAGAACTTTGTCTTTCATGTTATGATTGAAGTACTATGATCCCACCTATCAATGTTTTACAAATACTTTGATCAAGTTTATGATGGTGCATGTCACCTCAAAAATTATTCTTTATTTTTATCACTTACCTACTCGAGGATGAGCAGGAGTTAAGCTTGGGGATGTTGATACGTTGCTAACGTATCCATAATTTTTGATGTTCCATGCTTGGTTTTATCTACTTTCTTGTGTTTTGTTCCACCTTTGGAGTACTTTCTATACACTTTCTTGGACTAACCTATTAACAAGTGCCACAGTGCTAGTTGCCTATTTTCTGCTGTTTTTGGTTCCAGGAAAGTCAAAAAATCAATATTCTCAGAATTGGACCGGACAAAAGCCAAAGTCGATATTTTACCGGAAGACTCATGGAGCCAGAAGACGAGACGGAGAGGGGCCACAGGGTGGCCACACCATATGGTGGCGCGTGCTAGCCCTGGCCGCCCATCGACCTTGCCTCTTTGCCTATAAGATGCCTCCTGATGCAAAAACCCTAAACAGTCAAGCCTCCAGCCATGAAAAGTTCCGTAGCGCCGCGTCCACCGAAGGGGAGATTCGGGGGACAGAAAGTCTTTGTTCCGGCACCCTGCCAGGACGGGGAAGTGCCCCAGATCCATCTCCATCGATCTCCACCATTATCTCCATCACCGTTGCTGATTCCCATGATGAGGAGGGAGTAGTTCCCTCTCGAGGCTAAGGGTTCTACCGGTAACTATGTGTTCATCTCTCTCTATGCATGATCATATTGTGATCAGGAGCTTGTAATCTATAGATCTACCTTGCTACTCAAGTGCTTTAATAGATCTCTGCTATCCCCGTGTGTGTGAAGTTGACAGTGTGCACACCATGGTGGCACTTAGGCTAGAGATTTCAAATACTTGTTATGATTTATATTTGGAGTTGGATGTCTTTATGAAATTGTGGTGTTTGTTGGATCCATCTAGTACTCAAGGTGACAGTGTGGGGTTATCTAGATGGGTAAAGCGAACTTTGAGGAGTGCTGTTATAGCCCTACCATGGATTAGAGTGTCCAACCGGAGAGTAGTTCAGCATAGTATCATAAAGAAGAATATATTTATATGAGAGTGTTCACTTGTGAAAGTATGATCCCTAGGCCCTGTTTCTAAGCATTGAAACACCATTTTCTATTAGATATGTTACATGTCTGCTTGCTTCCATCTTTATTTCAGTTTGCCTTTAGTCTCTTCCACGCCATGAAAGTATTTTCTAGCACCGTTATCTTATATCCATACCACTTGTATTTCACTATCTCTTCGCCGAACTAGTGCACCTATACACCTGACAAGTGTATTGAGTGTGTTGTGGACACAAGAGACTTCTTGTATCTTGATTGCAGGGTGCTTGAGAGGGGATACCTTTGACCACTTCCTCCTTGAGTTCGATAAAACTTGGGTGATCCACTTAAGGGAAAACTTGCTGATGTTCTACAAACCTCTGCACTTGGAGGCCAACAACTGTCTACAAGAATAGAAGTGCGTAGACATCAAGGGCCTAGAGTATATCTATCCGTCATCAGGATGGAGAAATCCCACTCTTGATCCATGAGCCTCAACATAACACCTACGGAGTATCTGAACCCACCTTTATAGTCACCCTATTATGGTGTGACGTTTGATGTTATCAAGTTACTCTTCTAGTGTTAGCAATTAAAATGATCTCATGGTCTAAGGACTAATATTACTTCGTATGATGTTATAGCAATATAAACACAATGACTTTGATCGTAATGCTATACTTCGGATTAATGTTCATCACATCATTCACCAATGTTTTGACCTTGTTATTAACAACATCCAATGTCCATGATCAGGAAACCTTGATCATCTTATTAATCAACGATCTATTTTATAAGAGAGGCATTACTAGGAACCCTTTATTTGTTTATTAAACACACATGTATTAACGTTTCCAATTAATACAATTATAGCATGATAATAACAACTTCATTATTTCCTCTCAGGGCATATTCCCTTCATGTATGCTCTACGCTTATCCATCAGGATGGAACCTCGCTGAGCGTGCCTTCTCGTGAAGGGCTTCAGTACATGATCCTTCGTGAGGGGGCCTCACAAAGGGAGCACCTCTTGAGGCTCCACGAGATTCTATTCTCATGAAGCGTTGGACTTTGTGAGGGAGCCCTTTCGAGGCACTATAGTTGCCTTGATGAGGGGGGCTAGTAGCAAATGGGCTATAGTACCCGGGTTGCCACTGACCCGACACATGCTCCGTGCAAAATAATGTTAGACGCCTCTAATTTATATTTACATATTTTACGTGGTTGTATGGGCTTTTGCACGAGAACCGTGTCTTACCTACAAACTTTCAACCACAACATGGATTGACTAGTTGTCACTTTAAGTACATTCTCAGGGTTGTCCTTGTAAATGTCATATAAACTAATGTAAGAGAGACATAAACCCACTAGCCACTTATATGGTACAAGCCATATGTTTCGTGCAACTAGTCTCACGTAGGCTTACGCGTAAGGTCGGTTCAGGACTCTTCATCGAACATTGCCGTAATATGAACAAGTACACATGGGAGGGTAACACCTAGAAAATTAATGCCCACATATTTCTATGTATTCTATTCGTACCAAACATCTATGCATAGAATGGCTATGATACCACTCAAGGGTTCCGTAGAAGAAAATAAAAAATTCCTAATGACAAGAACAACATAGCCATGTTCTCTCTATCCATGTGTAAAATAACGAGAGGGTTTCTATGTTCATACCCTTGAAGACGGAAAGCGGGATTATGTTCGCGTTCAAACATTGTCAATGTATATGAACAACGAAGCCAACCTCAAGGTTGAGTAGGCATCCAAGCGTCGAGCACCGCAACTAGCGGTGCCTCCGAATTTCTACACACGTTTGGTGTAGAGGTGTCTCCCGGGCTTCGGTTCTACGAAGTAGCAGAAGAAGAAGATCCGGACTGACTCCAATGGCATGATGGTGTGCCTATAGTGCAGAATAGTCTATCTCTTTGTGCATGTTACAAAATAGGGAACACACACGTCAGAGAGAGAGAGAGAGAGAGGGAGAGAGAGGGAGAGAGGGAGAGAGAGAAGAAGGCAAAGCCAATGGGATGATCTTTCAGGAGAAGATCTCCCCTCTTTATATAGAGGAAAAGGGAGAACCACCTTCCTCAAAGTCCCGGGGTGGGACTAATAAACAAGGAGGAGGGGAGGTAGCTAGCGGTTGGGGAGGGACACACCCACGCACCCCTTGACCTCCAAGGCAGGCGGCCCCTCATGGGCCCTTTTTCCTTGGGAAAGGCCCATGTAGGTGGGCTGCACCTTTTATTTATTAATTGTATATATATTTAATAAATAGTTCAATTAATTAATATTAAATACTTATTATTTAATTTATTTCACTTCGAAACTCCTTTTTAACCTCTCCGAACAACTTAGAACGATTCTGGTTCTCTCTCTATTTATTCTCGTACGATCTCAGATCAACCCTAAGAATCTCTACCCTAAGTGTGCCACCCTTACGATTCGGGAATGCGTAGACATGATCGAGACATCTCTCCGATCAATGACCAAAACGGGATCAAGAAACCCATGATGGCCCCCATACATTCCACGAATAACTTGATCGGTTGAACGTTAAACGTCGAGTCTCACTCTCTTTGCACTTTGATACCTGGTTTGTACAAGACCTTATCTTCAGTATCTATATACGTAGTTTGATATTGTTACCGACAAACACATTTAATAGTTCCCGTGATATTATATCCTCGTGACCTAGTCACATGCTTGCAAGATTCATCAATGTAAACTCACCGAGTGGGCCTAAAGTATCTATCTGTTACCTGAATAGGAAATCCCGAACTCAATGCATACACCTCAACCTACCTTTTTGGAATTCTTGATAGAGACCTTTATGATCACTCTGTTATAGTGTGATGGTTCATGCAGTCAAAGAAGCCTCATGTGATAGTGATTATATATGATCTCACGGGCAAAGGAATGGGTTACTATGTTTTACTATATATCGCAACGTTGAACTTAATGACTGGATCTCATTGCAATACAATGGTTGGGTGTGCGTCCATCACATCATTCATCAAATGACATGATCCCATTGCCAATTGACATAAATGTCTATGATCGGGAAACCTCGATCATTATTTGACCAACGGGCTAGTCGACTAGAGGTTTACTAGGGACCTAGTTTGTTTATATACCACACGTGTATTAATGTTTCTACTTAACACAGTTATAGCATGGTACAAAACTATTATGAACATATGATATATGACAATAAAACAAATTTATTATTGGCTCTATGGCATATCTCCAACAAGGTCAAGGAGGAGTGGATGTGGTCACAGATAGCAGCGTGGTAGTGAAACTACACCTCCCACTCCCCGCCTTCCCTAGTCATCTAAAGAGTATTGCGGCATGCCTTGTTTCACCTATCTACACATAGACAACAAGTCCACACATACAAACCACAATTCAAGTTTGTAAACATATCAAGGCATACACGGAAGCATGCTACAAGCATAGATGGAAGAACAGGCCTCACGAAAAGGGCAAGGCGGAGAAGGAGTCTAAATATTATAACGATATGGAAGAAGACCAAGACCACAATCATGCCGCCAAGGAAGATGCGGGTGGAAAGGACAATAATCCATTCGAGGAGAAAAGTAGTGTGTTTCACACCTTCCTTGGAACCCCCATAGTGAGAGAGAAAGACATCCTTCAGGGTGTTGACTGCTATTGTACCCATAGTATCTTAGTATGTGAAAGGATCCGAAATCCTGATACTCTGGGATTGTTGGGATCATCCGAAAATGATCCCCGAAGTCAGATAATACGCCATGGTCGTTAATCCTCTCATTGATGGCTATGAATTTACAAAGTGCCTGCTAGACGGTAGTAGTAGCATCAACATTATGTACATTGAGACTCTTGAAAAGCTGAAGGTGACCACAACCCAGTTGAAACATAGTGGCACCTTATTCCATGGTGTTGCCCCTAGGTGGTAGTCACCGTCTATTGGGAGCATCACTCTCAATGTGGCATTCAACAATGTCAACAATTTCTGACAAGATTCAATGACATTTGAAGTTGTGTCTTTCAAAAGTGCATACCATGTGATATTCAGACATCAGATCTACCACATGTTCCAAGCCTGGCCATGTTTGATCTACAACAAGCTCAAAATGCCGGGACCAAATGGTGGCATCACCATCTTGGGAAGCTTCAAGAAGGCTAGGGAGTACGAGATAGGAGAGGACACCTTTGCTGAGTTTGTCCTCTACAGATAAGAATTCCTAGTGATCCATAAAGAATTAGATGACTCAGAAATTTTGGCTTCAAAGAAGAAGATTTCCGACTATGAGCCTGCCTTCAAGGTAGTCGATGTTACCAAGCCGGTGGAGCTTGTCGAATGTGATGCCTCCAAGACCACTGCCATTGGTACAAATCTAGATACCGAATGGGAAAGTATGCTCATCGAGTTCCTATATACAAACAAACATATCTTTCGATGGCATCCTTCTAACATGACCGGAGTACCAAGGGAACTCGCCGACCACAACTTAAATATTTACCGTGGCGCCAAGCCGATAAAACAACCTCTACGATGCTTCGAAGATGAAAAATGGCATGCCATTGGCAAGGATCTTGCTAGACTAATCAAAGTCAGCTTCGTCAAAGAAGTGATTCATACCAAGTGGGTGGCTAACTTAGTACTTGTATCCAAGAAGAATACTATATCTTTAACGATGAGTGTTGATTACACCGTCTTGAACAAATCATGTCCAAAAGATCCGTTTTCTTTGCCTCACATTGACCAAGTCATTGACTCGATGGCCGGGTCAAAACAATTGTGTTTCTTGGATGCATATTCCGGCTCCCACCAAATCAAGATGTGAGAGTACGACCATCTGGTAACCTCGCTCATCACACCCTACAAAACATACTACTATATAACCATGCCCTTTGGGCTAAGACTGGAAAATATCACAGATTCACATTTTATATTCAGCAGCACTTGACAGATTTAGTAGCATTGCAAAGTGACCGATTTAGCAATACAGACACTAAAATTAAATAGCATTACAAAGAGAATCAGTTCTTGTTTCAGCCCTATGAAACTTGACATAGGATGAGTTTGCCCTTTCTCCGAACACACTCGATCATTGGAGCAAGAAAAACTAATGATCAAGTCTTTTTTTGTGCATACATTCTTCTCGCATCAATGCCTGTGTGAACCCCATATGCAACAAAAAATACCCCAAGATAAGGCCATGTTTCAAAAGAAAAGAAAAACAATCTACTAACATTGATCAAAACAAGTACCTATACATCATTATTAGTTCCACAAAATACTTTGGTAATAAATATGATAGAACATTTTACAGATTCACTAGCATTTGAAAGATTCAGTAGTACTGAATGAAATAGAAAAATATCAATAGATTCACATTACATAATCAGCGTCACTTGAAAGATTCAACTGCATTTCAATGTGACCAATTTAGTAGTACAAATAATGACCAAAAGAATTGATAGATTTAATAATGCAGACATTGAAATTCAATAGATGTAGCAAGGCCATAATTCAAAAGGGAAGAGAGACCATATTCTGGCCATGTTTCGAAAGAAGAGCAAGTACATCTACTACCCTTGATCTAAATAAGTACCAGTACATCAGTATTAGTTCTTAAAAATACTTTAGTAATAGCAACGACAGAATATTTGACAGATTCTCTAGCACTTGAAATATTCAGCAGTACTGAATAAAATAGAAAAATATCAATAGATTCTTAGTCCATAATCAGTGGCACTTGATAGATTTAGCAACATTTGAAAGTGACCGATTTAGCAGTACAGATAATGACAAAAATAATTGACAGATTCAGCAAGGAAGACATTGAATTTGGTAGATGTTGCAAGGCCATAATTCAAAAGGAAAGATATACCATGCTCTACACTCGATTGTTCCATCTGAATAAGTACCGGAACATAGAAAATAATAGATTAGCAGCGACAGAACTCCATACAAAATACCCAGAACTACCATAAGCTAGGAATCCCCATCGAGGACTACATGGGTTCATGTTAGGATCTTCACTAGAAGATTAAGATGTGTTATTCTCTAGTCAATCATGTCGATCTGAAGCTTGTATTCCAAGGTAAACTCTGATGGTCGATTCCGACAATGAGCGACCAGATTAGATCGACAAACCCACAAAGAGCAAGTCGCTTTAGTCACGCGCACACCACTTCTCGGTGATGTGCTGCTCTTTGCAAAGCATACCTCCTCCCTGAAGCCATTTGGATGCGCACAACTCAACTTCACCTTGTAGTGCGGCCATAAGAACACCGGTGACCTGATGCACACGACGGATATCAAGATGACATTGTCGCGCCATCAAATAGCACGCAGAACACCATACTATTGTTCCAGATTCCCACAATATCAACATTCTACGAGCCCAGTGTCGGAACCGGCTTAGAGATGTACCTGGCTTCCCTATCATAGGGTAAAAAGTGCCACCTCATGGAGTGGGCTTCTCTGAGGTGGGAAAGGAGCACTACCGACTACATGGCAAACTTGCAGCTAGGCTCCACCTAGTTACGCGGGACTAGAGCAATGAGCATTGGAAATGAATATTGAAAACTACCATCTTCAAGGACAACCCATACCAATTGGGTCTGTAACCAACAAAAAGTAATTAATTAGTACGATATTACATATATTCACAATGGGATCATCACGAGAAGATTTATATGTGTTAACTCACTCTTGAAAATTATTGCCGTGGTACTTCTAATCTAGGGGGGATTTCGACGATCCATTCAGAAGATCGCAGGTAATGCTACGGCTTTGACAGGTATGACATGAGCCCTTTCAGCGCGACATCAGCCGACGAAGTCCTGCTCGTCAACTCAAATGTCGCATCCATTTCGACCGAATGGAGCTCAGCCCATGACCGTAGCTACCAAAACTTCACCTTGTACCGCGATGATTCTCACGCCGCCGACCTGACGTACCTGAAGGATCGGACGATGTCCGTGGCATGGCCGTCAATTTGGGTGACAAACTTCGTGCCCTTTATCCTAATGTCGATGATCTTTGCTCTTCGTAAGCCAGCTGCGGGCACCGTCTTAGACGGGTACAGTATTGGTGGCTGTAGGGAAGTTTTGACACACCCGATCTGTGGGCAACTCTTAAGTGGTTCGAAAGAACGGTCAATGGCCCGAAGAACTCGCATCCTGGCCATGTGCAAACACACGAGGCATAATAGCAACCGATCATATGATAGTAGACGTCGTTGTAGGAGACGACTGTCGAGCAGCCGTAGTTTGGGCAGTTGTAACCTTCTCCGCCAGAGACTTGGTGGTGTAGCTCCTTGGAGCATGCGGCTAGCCGTACATCACCTTTAGCATCCAAACGCTCAACGATTTTGTTGAATACGTCATCAACGAGCTTGCTAAAGCCGCTACACTGCCGACTCTCTGTCAAACCTCTCAAAATTTTGTACAGATGATCCGCCATCGTGTCCGGGAGGATTGGGACGAGGACGGATCTATATAGAACTATTTGTGGTTTTTGGAGCAGAGGGATGGTGGCCTGGAAGGAGTGATGCAGCAGGAAAGATGGCGAGGAAAATGTGTGAAGCGCACTAGAGATGCGGCCAGGTGGCGTCGACGAGTGGGGATAAACTAAACTGAGATGGGGAAGATGAGATGGCTCTTTGAAAGAGGTTTTCTTTTCTTCTGCTCTAGGACGCGGCTGCATCGAGGACACTGGCTAGCATGATAGACTAGCACACTAATGTGCACTAATAAATTAACCATATCACCTCTTGGCGCAGTATAGTCTCGTCACGTCAGTTTGACCAAACACATTATTTACAACTAGTATTTACAGCTTCTATTTTCATAGTATTAGGTCATGTTTTATTCAAAGGATTTACAAAGGAATTCTGTAGGATTCTTAGCTATAGGATTTTTTCCTATGGTGGCCATTTGATTCAAATGATTGAACCATTCAAGATTCCTTTCATATACTATAATCCCATAGTATTTCTAACAAAAGGTTAAACCTCTTGGAAAATTTCCTATGTTTCTATGACAACTATGTCATGTACTCAATCTGTGTTTTCCTGTGACGCAATCAAACTACTTCTGCAGGTAATTCCTACGTTCTTTTGTTCCTATAGGATTTTACATGTCATGACATACATTTCCTGTGGTTTTCATATTCTTGTGCTTTTAAAATCTTTTGAATCAAACATGCCCTTCCGAAAATAAGAGCATGCATTGATGTCTACGCACGCTTCTATTCTTGTAGACAGTGTTGGGCCTCCAAGTGTAAAGGTTTGTAGAACAACAGCAAGTTTCCCTTAAGTGGATCTCCCAAGGTTTATCGAACTCAGGGAGGAAGTGGTCAAAGGTATCCCTCTCAAGCAACCCTGAAATCAAGATACAAGAAGTCTCTTGTGTCCCCAACACACCCAATACACTTATCAAGTGTATAGGTGCACTAGTTCGGCGAAGAGATAGTGAAATACAAGTAATATGGATGATTATAAGTGGTAATTGTAATCTAAAATAAGAGTGGCAGCAAGCAAACATGTAGCAGGACTAATGGTAAATAGTGTTTCAATTCTTAGAAACAAGGCCTAGGGATCATACTTCACTAGTGGACACTCTCATATAAATATCTTCTCTTCATGATGCTACCCTGAACTACTCTCCGGTTGGACGATGTAGGGCTATAGTAGCACACCTTAAAGTTCGCATTCCCCATCTAGATAACCTCTCACTATCACCTTGAGCTCTAGATGGTTCCAACAAACACCACAATCTCATAGAGACATCCAACTCAAATTATACTCATGATAAGTATGTATGTAATCTTAGCCAAAGTTCCACACGGTGTGCACACTGTCAACTTCACACACATGGGGATAAGCAGAGATTAACTAAAGCACTTGAGTAGAAGAATAGATCTATAGATTACAAAGCTCATGATCTCAATAAGATCATGCATAGAGAGAGATGAACACATAGCTACCGGTAGAGCCCTTAGCCTCGAGAGAGAACTACTCCCTCCTCACCATGGGAGTCAGCAACAGCGATGGAGATGGCGGTGGAGTCGATGGAGATGGCTCCGGGGGCACTTCACCGTCCCGGCATGGTGCCGGAACAGAGACTTCTGTCCCTCGAATCTCCTCTTTGGTGTCGACGGCGCTGTGGAACTTTTTGTGGAATTCTGATCTTGTGCCTAGGGTTTTCGTCCCGAGACGCTTTTATAGGCGAAGAGGCAAGGTCGGTGGGTGCCCGAGGCGACCACACCACCCCTGGCGCGGCCTGGCCTGGCCCGCGCCACCAGGTGGTGTGGGCCCCTCGTGGCCCCTCTCCGTCTCGTCTTATGGCTCCGTGAGTCTTCTGGTAAAATAGGAACTTTGGATTTTGTCCCATCCAATTCTGAGAATATTTCTTTACGAGATTTTCTGAAACCAAAAACAGTGGAAAATAGGCAACTGGCACTACGGCATCTTGTTAATAGGTTAGTTCTAGAAAATGCATAAAAGTATCTCAAAGTGGAGACAAAACATAAGAAAATTGATATAAAACAAGCACGGAGCATCAAAAATTAGAGATACGTTTACGACGTATCAACATCCCCAAGCTTAACTCCTAATCGTTCTCGAGTAGGTAAGTTACAAAAAGAATAATTTTTGAGGTGACATGCACCATCACAATCTTGATCAAGGTATTTATAAAACATTGATAGCTGGGATCATAGTACTCTAACATAGACATGAAAGATATAGTTCTAACAATAAGACATAGCAACTATGTTGTAACATGAAAAGGTATAGACAAAATATTCATGAATAACAATGCTTTGAAAGACGTTTGTTTGTTTCACATATAGAAAACATAATGAGAATGGTGTTCATCTTGTCCCTCATGGTGTAGCAAAACATAAATGCATAGCACACCTTCAAAGTTCATAAGGGTGATTAGATACAAATAGTTTAAGAACAAGCAATATCGAAGTTATGAATCAATCAACAAGTTTTGGGACAATGCACATTAAACTAAGAATGACCACTGTGCTCTCGTAATAGGTGCATAAAGAGAGAAGATGGAGACTCAACATAAAAGTTAAAAGAAAGGCCTTCATAGAAGGAAGCAGGGATTCAATTATCATAAAGAGCTTCCAAAAATTATGGTACTTATTAGCTTTCAGCTCTCATTGCCCCTATCATAAGCATCTTTAGGTGATTAAGGTTAAAGTGAAAAAATATGAGGAGATGCCTGACAAGTTATAAGTTGAAAATCTCATGCCCCCTTGCTTACGAGTACCAAACCTCATCCTACTCAACTTTAGTCACAAGTAAGTTCTTATCATTGTAAGTATATGTGTATCATAGAGAACCGCCAACGGGGTACCCCTTGCCCCATGATATAGGAGCTTTCCCATATCAAAATGACAAGGCGACAGACAATGAGTATCTCAGCGATCCTTTTTTATTTGCTATTTGCATAGGCTTTGCCTTTTTTATTGAGGATGCTTCACAGATTGCTCACTATGGTTATGCTGCAAGTTTCCACAATGATTAGGCATGGCTTAGGCTAGCCACCCAGGCGTTTCTCTAACACATATACAAACTCCATGAGATTTACAAGCTCCCCTTCAATTGCACACCGTCGGGATCCATAAGCAAAAGAACATGATATCAACTAAATAAAGTGCAATGTTGCAAGCGTTCCCCATGATACATGGTTCTGCTATTTCACAACTTACAAAGCGCAAGCATATACGCAACATTGATGGGCACAATGGTTTAAGTTTATTAAGTGCAAGAAAGTAATGTGTGCCATCAAGTTGAATGAGAGCTTTAATCACTAATTTTCACATAACATGTTTAATTCGAAACATAGATAAAAACATGAATATACTTGGAATAGAAATAATGCTAATATGTAGGTATGGTGGACTCTTTGGAATAACTTAATTTTATTTGGAGTTGGATGCATGAGTGGAACTCATACTTGGTACATGTGGAGGCTAGCAAAAGACTGGGAGCGACCAACTAAGAGAGCACTAATGGCCATAATCATGCAAATCGACAAAACATTATTAATTAAAGCATAAAGTGATATTACAAGTCGGTAACTAAATGATCATAGAGGCTATGGTGACTTGGTATAGTCTTAACATGGTGTGAGCATGCGCCAAGTCAACCCAAATAAAGCATCAAAGGAAAATACCACAATATTATGCTTTTATATGCTAAAACAATGCATGATTCTTTCAAGGCACATTAAGCAATCTAAATTGTTTCGAACAAGTCACGCTACAACAATAATCACTAAGCATAAAGTCAAAGCAACATCTAGCATGACATGATAAAGTCTAAGTGACAGTCAAAACAAGCTTCCTTTTATACCACTATAAGCATGAAACTTCCTACTCTTTTCCAACACCAATTGAAAACTAAAGTTAAACACAGTGCTAGCAAAGGAGAACACTCATAGAACAAAAGAGTGAAAACTAGAGTGTTCTAGGCAATGAATAACGGGGTGTGTCTCCAAAAGAAGTGTGTTGGGATCCAACCACTTATTTAAGCAAACCAAACAAAAGAAAACTAAAAAACAAAGACGCTCCAAGAACAACACATAGTGCATAAGCACTACAAGAAATATGTTGACTAGTGACCTTTTTTTAACGACCAGGAGTTTTTTGGTCATAGTTCTATGGCCATTTCGAAACAAAAGGTCGTAGGCTATTTGGAAGGGTGTAGACACTAGAAAACTACGACTATTTTTTGTCTAAAGGTCATAACTTTCTTACACTGATTGGTCATAACATAGACAATGCTGGTATATGACCTTAATTTTAGACAATTACGACTAATTTAAATAGTCGTTGCTGCTAGCTCATGATACATTGAAACGACTAGATGGCCAGCTTAGTAGTTTTATCTACATATCATGCCCATGTGGTAAATATTGCCTGCATGTCATGTGTCCAAATATCCATTTTTTCCTACGTGTCATGACAAGCTGGACCCAATGCGGGTATGACAGGCAGGACCCACCACCACGTACTAATAGGTCGGATAGAGATTGACCCGACAGGCGGGACCCACCACGCACTCACAGGTCGGACAGAGATCAACCTAACAGGCAGGACCCGTTGTCGGGATTTAATATCAGCAAAAATGATCGACCAGGGTATTCGAACCCGCAACCTCCTTCATTCCCCTCGATAGTAGAACCACCAGACCACCTTGCTTCTTTGTGCATCATCACCGCACAACGTGTATATAACCCTTTCACTTCGGTGTTGGGCTTGGGCCTCCGTCGGATGTGACCTCTGCCCTTTTTTTACAGAATTTTCTCAGGCAGATGGGCCACCAAGCACTAGAAGGTCGGTTGATCTCCAAATTGTGGGCTTTCTCTGTGAAGTTTGAGTCCATAAAAATAGAAGTACTTGACTTTATTATTTTTTAAAGTCTAAACATATAATTTTGCCATTAATTTTTGCATATGTCTTCGGAACGATATGCTACAAAACTAATTTTGGTTAATCTTGAAGATATGCAGAACTTTCATCTCGCAAATTTCCCAATTTATGTGATCTCGAGTGAAATAACCTAATTTTGGAATTTATAATTGGTAGGTTCTTCACACAAAAACCTTTTTTTGCACTACGAAAATGAAAAATTATTTTTTATCTAAAACAAATCAAAACTTACTTCTGCAATATTGTTTTCCATGTCAAGGTTCACATGTTTGCAATTCGAAGGTTTTCCTTTTTTGATTTTTTAAATTAGTTATGCCAATTTCAAAATAACATTGTGCGACAAAAAGAAAAAATTCCACCTACAACATTGTTAGGCATCCCAAGATACACATGCGTGCACAATATGGGCACATTATCACAAACTATACCGCGATTCTGGCCATCACATTGGTCTTTTGACCCGAAAGCCAAGAAACCTCGAACAAGATAGCTCATTTCTGTGAAGGTTTTTTCAAAATGTTCATAATATACGAAGTTTGGTATTTTTCCTTGCAAATATGTCACATAATATGACACCACGTGAAGGAGTTACCTCATTTGGACCGTTTTTTAATTTTTTATGCCCGTTTCAAACTATGGTCAAAACGACGGGCTTTAAGGTTCATAGATAGGGGATGCTCCTTGCTAAACTCTTAATGGATCTCTAAAGAAACATCATATTGTGAGTCTAAAAATGATTTTTTCAAAAAATCATGAGCATCAGATCATGTACATGTAGTTCAAATCGGACCCACTTCCTACCGATTCGGCAGGAATTTGTCTTTTTCGCCAGGGGTGGACAAAATGGTTTGAGATACCCTACTCAGGACATTGTCCATGTAAGGTTGTATACTAATTTTGAAAAATATGGTTTTAGCATTTTGAATTAACCATTTGCTGGTTACTTCACAAAATGCCCCGTTTTTTATACTCAGAAAATAGAAACATCATATTGTGAGTCTAAAAATGATTTTTTTCAAAAAATCATGAGCATCGGATCATGTACCTGTAGTTCAAATCGGACCCACTTCCTACCGATTCGGCAGGAATTTGTGTTTTTCGCCAGGGGTGGACAAATGGTTTGAGATACCCTACTCAGGACATTGTCCATATAAGGTTGTATACTAATTTTTCAAAAATATGGTTTTTAGCATTCTGAATTAACCATTTGGTGGTTGCTTCACAAAACGCCCCATTTTTTGCACTCGGAAAATAGAAAATGCATTTTCTGTGCGACAAAAATGAAAAATTCCTCCTGCAACATTGTTGGGCATCCCAAGATGCACATGCATGCACAATATGGGCACAGTATCACAAACTATGCCATGACTCTAGCCATAACATTGGTCTTTTGACCCGAAATCCATGAAACCTCGAACAAGATAACTCATTTCTATGAAGGTTTTTTCAAGATGTTCGAAATATAACAAGTTTGGTATATTTCCTTGAAAATATGTCACATAATATGACACCACCCGAAGGAGTTACCTCATTTGGTCCGTTTTTGAATTTTTTATGCCCGTTTCAAACTATGGTCAAAACGATAGGGTTTAAGGTTCATAGATAGGGGATGCTCCTCGCTAAACTCTTAATGTATCTATGAAGAAACATCATATTGTGAGACTAAAAATTATTATTTGAAAAAATCATGAGCATCAGATCATGTACCTGTAGTTCAAATCGGACCCACTTCCTACCGATTCGGCAGGAATTTGTCTTTTTTGCCAGGAATGGACAAAATGGTTTAAGATACCCTACTCAGGACATTGTCCATGTAAGGTTGGATACTAATTTTAAAAAATATGATTTTAGCATTTTGAATTAACCATTTCGTGGTTGCTTCACAAAACGTCCCTTTTTTACACTCGGAAAATAGAAAATGCATTTTCTATGGGACAAAAAGGAAAACTTCCTCCTGCAACATTGTTAGGCATCCCAAGATGCACATGCGTGCACAATATGGACACATTATCACAAACTCTGCCATGACTCTGGCCATAACATTGGTCTTTTGACCCGAAATGCATGAAACCTCGAACAAGATAGCTCATTTCTGTGAATGTTTTTTCAACATTTTCGTAATATACCAAGTATGGTATTTTTCCTTGCAAATATGTCACATAATATGACAACACGTGAAGGAGTTACCTCATTTGTACCGTTTTTGAATATTTTATGCCCGTTTCAAACTATGGTCAAAACGACGGGCTTTAAGGTTCATAGATAGGGGATGCTCCTCGCTAAAATCTTAATGGATCTCTGAAGAAACATCATATTGTGAGTCTAAAAATGATTTTTTCAAAAAATCATGAGCATCAGATCATGTACCTGTAGTTCAAATCGGACCCACTTCCTACTGATTCGGCAGGAATTTGTCTTTTTCGCTAGAGGTGGACAAAATGGTTTGAGATACCCTAGTCAGGACATTGTCCATGTAAGGTTGTATACTAATTTTGAAAAATATGGTTTTAGCATTTTGAATTAACCATTTGGTGGTTGCTTCACAAAACGCCCCATTTTTTGCACTCGGAAAATAGAAAATGCATTTTCTGTGCGACGAAAAGGAAAACTTCCTCCTGCAACATTGTTAGGCAACCCTAGATGCACATGCGTGCACAATATGGGCACATTATCACAAACTATGCCATGACTCTGGCCATAACATTGGTCTTTTGACCCGAAATCCATGAAACCTCGAACAAGATAGCTCATTTCTGTGAAGGTTTTTTCAAGATGTTCGCAATATCCCAAGTTTGGTATTTTGCCTTGTAAATATGTCACATAATATGACACCACGCGAAGGAGTTACCTCATTTGGACCGTTTTTGAAATTTTTATGCCCGTTTCAAACTATGGTCAAAACGACGGGCTTTAAGGTTCATAGATAGGGGATGCTCCTCGCTAAACTCTTAATAGATCTCTGAAGAAAAATCATATTGTGAGTCTAAAAATGATTTTTTTCCAAAAATCATGAGCATCAGATCATGTACCTGTAGTTCAAATCAGATCTACTTCCTACCGATTCGGCAGGAATTTGTCTTTTTCACCAGGGATGGACAAAATGGTTTGAGATACTCTACTAAGGACATTGTCCATGTAAGGTTGTATACTAATTTTGAAAAATATAGTTTTAGCATTTTGAATTAACCATTTGGTGGTTGCTTCACAAAACCCCCCGTTTTTTGCACTCGGAAAATAGAAAATGCATTTTCTATGCGACGAAAAGGAAAACTTCCTCCTGCAACATTGTTAGGCATCCCAAGATGCACATGCGTGTACAATATGGGCACATTATCACAAACTATGTCATGACTCTCACCATAACATTGGTCTTTTGACCCAAAATCCATGAAACCTCGAACAAAATAGCTCATTTCTGTGAAGGTTTTTTCAAGATGTTCGCAATATACCAAGTTTGGTATTTTTTCTTGCAAATATGTCACATAATTGACACCACACGAAGGAGTTACCTCATTTGGACCGTTTTTGAATTTTTTATGCCCGTTTCAAACTATGGTTAAAACGACGGGCTTTAAGGTTCATAGATAGGGGATGCTCCTCGCTAAACTTTTAATGGATCTCTGAAGAAACATCATATTGTGAGACTAAAAATGATTTTTTCAAAATATCATGAGCATCAGATCATGTACCTATATTTCAAATCGGACCCACTTCCTACCGATTCGGCAGGAATTTGTCTTTTTCGCCAGGGGTGGACAAAATGGTTTGAGATACCCTACTAAGGACATTGTCCATGTAAGGTTGTATACTAATTTTGAAAAATATGGTTTTAGCATTTTGAATTAACCATTTGGTGGTTACTTCACAAAACACCCCATTTTTTGCACTCGGAAAATAGAAAATGCATTTTCTGTGCGACGAAAAGGAAAACTTCCTCCTGCAACATTGTTAGGCATCCCAAGATGCACATGCGTGCACAATATGGGCACATTATCACAAACTATGCCATGACTCTAGCCATAACATTGTTATTTTGACCCGAAATCCATGAAACCTCGAACAAGATAACTCATTTCTATGAAGGTTTTTTCAAGATCTTCGAAATATAACAAGTTTGGTATATTTCCTTGAAAATATGTCACATAATATGACACCACCCGAAGGAGTTACCTCATTTGGGCCGTTTTTGAATTTTTATGCCCGTTTCAAACTATGGTCAAAACGACGGGGTTTAAGGTTCATAGATAGGGGATGCTCCTCGCTAAACTCTTAATGGATCTCTGAAGAAACATCATATTGTGAGACTAAAAATGATTATTTGAAAAAATCATGAGCATCAGATCATGTACCTGTAGTTCAAATCGGACCCACTTCCTACCGATTCGAAACGAGGAAACTTGATATTATTGAGATGCATAAGAACACTTTTCCCTCTCTCATAGTAGCTTTCAGTATCATGCGTAAACTTAACAATATAACTATCACAACAACCATCATAACAATGATCACTTATTCTAACAGAAAACATAGTAATTCTAGCTCTCATAACACTACTTTGTGAAACAATATTAGAGGTATCCTTATAAAGGATAGGGTGTCCCTCTTCTTCATATTTAGTAACAAATTCTTTCACATTTGCTATTATGGGTTCATCAACCATTTGTTTATCAGGTTCAACAGCTTTATGTGTACTTTCCTTAAACATACTAGCTATCATAGAATGTTCCTTTATCTTAACTAGGAAAGGCATTTTCTCATTATAACGTTCACGTAAAACATGATTAGCAGTATAAACTTCAGTATTTCTTGCAGGACCACTTTTAGCAACATCTTTATAAGGTTCATGATACTTATTCCACTTCCTTTTAGGAACTTCAATATAGGAAGCAAAAGCCTTAAAATAAGAAGCAATGGCTTGAGAGTCTAGACCATAAGCATTTTTAATATTTTAAAAGTCATTAGTTCCCATAAAAGATTCAATGCATTCATAATCATAATTTATACCTGACTTTCTACCTTCGTCATTCTCCCAAGCTTCAGCATTGTCTTGAATAGGGTTTATAAGATCCCATTTAGTTTCTTCTTCCATGCGAGTGAATGAGTTAGCACAAGAAGCATCCAATAAATCCTTATCATGAAGAGAAAGCCTTGCATAAAAGTTCTTGATAATAATATTGTTAGGGAGCTCATGAATGGGACATTTGAGCATTAGTAACTTCAATCTCCCCCAAGCTTGAGTTGTACTCTCTCCATCAAGAGGCCAAAAGTTGTATATTTGATTCCGATCTTTATGAATCTCACTAGGAGGATAAAACTTTGAATAAAAGAGAAGTACTATTTCCTCCCATTCCAGAGCTTGACCATTCTTCAGCAGCTTATACCATTCCTCGGCTCTTCCTTTCAGTGATAATGAGAATAACTTCTTAACTTGATCTGTAGTGATACCTGCACACTTGAACAACCCGCATAATTCGTGTATAAAGAGTAAATAATCACTGGGATGGACTGTTCCGTCCCCAACATAGTAGTTATCCATAACACGATCAATAATTCTTGTAGGTATTTTAAAAGCATCATTCTCAGCACGTGGTGGTTCATCAACTACCTTAGCAGTGGTAGTAGCATTATCAAATAAGAAACTCAGTGAATTATCCATAACGAAAATAAAGCAACTAATGGAAGTAAACAATACTCACAGTAGAAGTTTCCTTTACCAGTTCCACTCTCCAAAAGCGCTTCACTCCCCGGCAACGGCGCCAGAAAATAGTCTTGATGACCCACAAGTATAGGGGGTGTATCGCATTATTTTCGATAAGTAAGAGTGTCGAACCCAACGAGGAGCAGAAGGTGCTGGCTAGTGGTATGGATCAAGAATTCTCTGCAAATACTTAGCAAATGGATTTTAGGGGTTTTTGATAATGCAAGTAAATAAAGTACGAGTAAATAAAAGATAGTAGGAATAAATGCAGCAAGTGGCCCAATCCTTTATTCAGCAAAGGACAAGCCGGTTGTATTACTTAAGATGACCAAACGTTCTCGAGGACACATGGGAAGACTGTCAAGTGCTTTCGCTTCATATAGTTGATTAATCTTCTTTAGCTTGCTAAGTGTTGTGTGGGTGAACCTGTGCTAATGTACCGACCTTCCTAGGACTAATACATACTTGTGATTATACCCCTTGCAAACATCCGTAAGTACAAGAAAGTAATTAAGGTAGAAACCTAACCACAGCTTTAAACTCTAAGACCCTTACGTCCCTTGTGCAATGGTTTCCTAACGGTATTTCAGGTTTCTGTCACTCAAGCAACCCCTACGACTTGTAGCCAAATACACAGTGCATTCCTCTAGGCCCATATAGGTGAAGTGTCATGTAGTCGACGTTCACATGACACCACCAGAAGAAGTACACCATAACTTAAATATCAAACTATTGAATCTTTCTCAACACAACTCCACTACTAACAACATGACTTCTCCCATGTCCTCAAGAACAAAACGAACTACTCACAAGACATCATATGGATCATGATCAGAGATGGAATAATGATGTATAACAATCTGAACATAAACAATAATTCAATGGTTCACTCAATAGCATCAACTACAAAGAGTAATCAACACCAGGAAAGTTTCCCCTAAGAACTATGCAAGATTCAACCCAATTGTTACAGTAATATGGAGATGGTGATGAGGGTGCTGATGGTGGTGATGATGATGATGATGATCCCGATGAAGTCCAGCTTGAGGGTGGTGTTGATGGCGATGATCTCCCCTCTCCGGGAAGGAATTCCCCCGGTAGAAATCTATCTGCCGGAGAGATCTTTCTCTCTCTCGGTGTTTTCTGCCCCGTAGAGGCGGCGGAATCTTTCTGTGGTCACTACCTGAGTCTTAGGGTTTCGGGAGGAATATATACGCTAGAGGGGAGAGCCAGAGGTAGGCCAGGGCGGCCACACCACCTGGTGGCGCGGCCTAGGGTGGCCCGCGCCAGGGGGTGGTGTGGGCCTCATGTGGCCCATCTCCACTCCTCCTTCTGGCTTCCTTCGTCTTCTGGAAAAATAGGATTTTCCGTATATTTTTCCAAATTTTCTGATCTTCGCGAATTTTGCCTCCAAACAGCACCTTTTCCATCAGAATCCTGACTGCAGCGGTCCATTCTCCAAAAGTCATCAACCTTGCAAAAACAGATGAAATAACATAAGTATCATCTCTTAATATGAAATATATCAATGAATAAAAGTGAATTATGATATAGAACAGTGACGCAAAATGGACGTATCATTCCGCGGCTCTCTACTAGGAAGAAACTACTAAAAACATGGAGGAAGCTCGGCCAGCGTGTGGTAGAAGCAAGATTTACGGTTCCTCGCTCGATGTTGACTCGCTGAAGTGTTTTGAGCCGTGTGGGTCCTAGATGTCAGTGTCTCTAGCACACCATACTTTTCGGTCGTGCCTCCTTGATTTGAACTCGATAATGTTGCTTGATGCGTTTACCATTTAGTTAGATTGTTGGGTCCCACAT
Organism: Avena insularis; assembly: GCA_023614405.1. Classification (NCBI taxonomy): domain Eukaryota; kingdom Viridiplantae; phylum Streptophyta; class Magnoliopsida; order Poales; family Poaceae; genus Avena; species Avena insularis. The sequence continues at coordinate 330,298,932 of CM042690.1, read as the reverse complement.
GTTAGCCTCTCATTAGAAGAATTGTGTATGATGGAATTTTTTTCTTGGCTCGTGCTACCCTGTGCCGAATTTGATAGCGTTCCTTGATGCATTTTTTATTTAATCAGGATGTTGGGTCCCACATGTCATCCTCTCATTAGAAGAAACGTGTGCATGATGATTTTTCCCTTGGCTTGTGCCTCTTTGATGTGAACTCAATAACGTTGCACGATGCATCTGCCGTTTAGTCACGCTGCTAGATCCCCCGTGTCAGCCTTTCATTAGAAGAATTGTGCGTATGATGGAATTTTTTTCCTTCGCTCGTGCTACTCTATTCTGAACTTGACAGTGTTGCTCAATGTATCCATCGTTTAATCATGCTGTTGGGACCCACATGTCATCCTCTCATTAGAAGAAACGTGAGTATGATGGAATTTTTCCCTCGGTCGTGCCTATGTGTTCCGACCTTGATAGTGTTGCTTGCTGCATCAGCCATTTATTTAGGCTGGTGGCTCCCCTCTGTTAGCCTCTCACTAGAAGAATCGCATGTATGATGGAATTTTTTTCCCTAGCGCTACCCTGTTCCGAACTAGATAACATTTCTCGACGAATTTTCCGTTTGGTCATGCAGCTGGGTGCCACATGTCAGCCTCTCATTAGAAGGATCAGTTGTATGATTGACTTTTTTCCGCTCGTGCCTCCGTGTTTCAAACTTGATAATGTTGCTCACTTCATCAGACATTTTTTCAGGCTTCTGGGTTCCCGTGTGAGCCTCTCATTAGAAGAAACATGCGCATGCTGGACTTTTTTCTCGCTCGCACCTCCCTGTTTTGAACTTGGCAACATGGCTCGATGCAACACCTGTATAAGGTTGCACTACACGGTCCCACACCCCGTATATCTATAAATGAAACTTGTGTATGATGGTATTTTTTCGGTCGCGCCCGCTATTTTAACATTGACAAGGTTGGTTGATGCGGCAGCCGTGTATGGTCTTGCTACTGGGCCCCCATGTCAGCCTCTCTAGTATGTTTTAGCTTGTGGGTCCCCGATGTAGCCTTGTATGTTCTGGCTGGTGGGTCCCTGATGCCAGCCTCTCTATACAAGTATTTAATTTTTTTTCAAACCTGCCCATTAAACTCGAGGGACGTTGTATGCTAGGGGTCTGCGAAGGCAGCCTCTCCGAATGCAATATTGCTAGAAGAAAAAAAATGTAAAACCAAGATATATATATGTAAACCCAAGATATATATGTGCACACAGGGGATTCGAAGTCAAGACCTTCGAATTAAATAGACGTAAACTGAGTGTGTTATAACTATACCAAAGATATCTATAGAAAAGATATCATTAAACATTTATTAGTATTACAACTTATGTATTAGTCTTTTTATAAAAAAAATATGTCAATGTTTATCTCTTTTAAAATATAAAAGGCAGCACTCCTGGCATCTGAATTTATAAAATTTCACATAATAGAGTAGTTTCTTAAAAACATGGGAAGGAGGAGTTTTTTTCAAGGGGTGGGGGGCAATGCCCAAAAGGCTTAACTAAAAATATTTTGGGCTATACTCCATGGGTTGTTTTCTCAAATTTCACTATGATGTGCTCAATAGTCCCCTTACCCTGAAAAGGCCGAAATATAATGTTATGGGTTGTGATGCACGGCCTCCTTTCTCAAATTTCAGTGGGCTATTGTCAATAGTCCCCAGAACCCAAAAAGGCTTAATTAAAATGTTCTAGGCTAAAGACGGGCAGAATGGCCTAGATTTCTTCTCCTCGTTAATGAAAATTGCATTGTGATGTGGTTTGGCTGGATTCGAAACAAAGACCTCACAGAGGGAGGTGGAAATAGCGATAATTATTTTGACAGATATTCATGCGAAAACTCAAAAGAACCATGGACATGCCCTCCGTCCATTCCAAAATTAGAGTGATACCCTATGACTTCACTTGGGGAAATAACGTTGTATCTTTACCCCTCTCATATCTGTCCAAAACGCACATCCAACGGATCTAATGACAGAAAGGAAAAAGCTCTAGTGCAAATAGCTAGTTAGCAACAACAAAACTTTTGATATATTTTGTACTAGCATTTAAAATATTCAGAAGTATAGAATAAGACAGAAAAATATCGACAGATTCCCAGTTCGTAATCAGCAGCACTTGATAGATTCAACAGCATTTTAATGTGTCCGATTCAGCAATATAGACACTGAAATTCAATAGCAGTACAAAGATAATCAGTTCTTGTTTCAGCTCTAAAAACCTTGGTGCATGATAAGTTTGCCCCTTTTCTCCGAACACAATA